>CM035130.1:128440184-129653309 GCA_020205605.1 Panax ginseng
AAGCTGAAAAATAGCCCAAAACCAGTATCGACCGTCTAAATGCTACGCAAACACACACATAGCACCGCGTAGGTATTAGACACGCATTAAAACTTACGGGACTCGATTCCGACATACGAAATCTGAGTTATCGCCCAGTTTGCAAAACTCGTCAACACTTAGGCAAAAAACCAAAAAAGAGAAAAAAACCCGCATCGACCGTCTGAATACCACGCAAACATACACATAGCACTGCGTAGGTTTTAGACACGTTAGAACTTACGGGACTCGATTCCGACATACGGAATCCGAGTTATCGCCCAGTTTGTAAAACTCGCCAACACTTTGGCAAAAAGCTGAAAAATAGCCCAAAACCCGTATCAGCCGTACGAATGCCATGCAAACACACAAATAGCATCGCGTAGGTATTAAACACGTGTTAGAACTTACGGGACTCGATTCCGACATAAGGAATCCGAGTAATCGCCCAGTTTACAAAACTCGCCAACACTTAGGCAAAAAGTCGAAAAATATCCCAAAACCAGCATCGGCCCTCTGAATGCCACGTACACACACACATAGCACCGCGTACGTATTAGACACGTGTTAGAACTTACTAGACTCGATTCCGACATACGGAATCCGAGTTATCACCCAGTTTGCAAAACTCGCCAACACTTGGGCAAAAAACCAAAAAATAGCCCAAAACCCGCATCGACAGTCCGAATGCCACGCAAACACACACATAGCACCGCGTAGGTATTAGACACGTGTTAGAATTTACGGGACTCGATTTCGACATACGAAATCCGAGTTATCGCCCAGTTTGTAAAATTCGCCAACACTTAGGCAAAAAGCCAAAAAATACCCAAAACCCACATCTACCAGCATTTAATGCCACACAAACATACACATATAACCACAGTGGGTATTAGACACGCGTGTTAGAACTTACGTGACTCGATTCCCAAGCATAAGAAATCCAAGTCATCACCAAGTTTGCAAAACTACGTCAACACTTAGGCAAAAAGTCAAAAATAGCCCAAAACCAAAGATTTACCGTCTCAATGCCACGTAAACACACACATAGCACCGCGTAGGTATTAGACACGTGTTAGAACTTACTGAACTCGATTCCAACATACAGAATCCGAGTTATCGCCCAGTTTACAAAACTCGCCAACACTTAGGCAAAGAACCGAAAAACAGCCCAAAACCCGCATCGACCGTCTGAATACCACGCAAACACACACATAGCACCGCGTAGGTATTAGACACGTGTTAGAACTTACGTGACTCAATTCCGGCATAAGAAATCCGAGTAATCACCCAGTTTTCAAAACTCGCCAACACTTAGGCAAAAAGCCGAAAAACATTAAAACCAATGTCGACCGGCCTAAATGCTACGCAAACACACACATAGCACCGCGTGGGTATTAACACGCATTAAAACTTCGGGACTCGATTCCGACATACGAAATCGAAAGTTATCGCCCGGTTTGCAAAAACTCGTCGACACTTAGGCAAAAACCAAAAAGAGAAAAAAAACCCGCATCGACCGATGCAGAATACCACGCAAACATACACATAAGACTGCGTAGGTTTTGAGACACGTTAGAACTTTCACGGGACTCGATTCCCGACATCACTAATCCGAAAGTTATCGCCAGGTTGTAAAACTCGCCAACACTTTGGCAAAAAGTCAAAAAATAGCCCAAAACCCAGTGTCGGTAGTTTAATGCCATGCAAACACACAAATAACATCGCGTAGGTATTAAACACGTGTTAGAACTTACGGGACTCGATTCACATAAGGAATCCGAGTAATCGCCCGGTTTACAAAACTCGCCAACACTTAGGCAAAAAGTCGAAAATATCCCAAAACCAAAGATCGGCCCTCACAATGCCAATGCACACACACATAGCACCGCGTGCACGTATTAGAACCGTGTTAGAACTTACTAGACTCGATTCCGACATACTAATCCGGAAGTTATCACCCGGTTTGCAAAACTCGCCCAACACTTGGGCAAAAAACCAAAAAAATAGCCCAAAACCCGCATCGACAAATCAAGATGCCACGCAAACACACACACATAGCACCGCGTGGGTATTGAACACGTGTTAGAATTTACGGGACTCGATTTCGACATCACCGAAATCCGAGTTATCGCCCAGGTTGTAAAATTCACAACACTTAGGCAAAAAAGCCAAAAAATACCCAAAACCCACATCGGTATAGATGAATGCCACACAAACATACACATAGCACCGCTGTGGGTATTGAACACGTGTTAGAACTTACGTGACTCGATTCCCAAGATAAGAAATCCAAGTCATCACCAAGTTTGCAAAACTCACAACACTTAGGCAAAAAGCTGAAAAATAGCCCAAAACCAGTATCGGCTGTCTGAATGCCACGTAAACACACACATAGCACCGCGTAGGTATTAGACACGTGTTAGAACTTACTGAACTCGATTCCAACATACAGAATCCGAGTTATCGCCCAGTTTACAAAACTCGCCAACACTTAGGCAAAGAACCAGAAAAAGCGACCCAAAACCCGCGATTTACCGTCCCTCAATACCACGCAAACACACACATAGCACCGCTGAGGTGGTATACAACACGTGTTAGAACTTACGTGACTCAATTCCCATAAGAAATCCGAGTAATCACCCGTTTTCAAAACTCGCCAACACTTAGGCAAAAAGCCGAAAAAAACATTTCAAAACCAAGATGTCGATAGTCTAAATGCTACGCAAACACACACATAGCACCGCGTAGGTATTAGACACGCATTAAAACTTACGGGACTCGATTCCGACATACGAAATCCGAGTTATCGCCCAATTTGTAAAACTCTTCAACACTTAGGCAAAAAACCAAAAAAGAGAAAAAAACCATCGACCGAGTCGAATACCACGCTGAAACATACACATAGCAATCGCGTGGGTTTTAGAACGCGTTAGAACTTTCTGGGACTCGATTCCGACATACGGAATCCGAAAGTTATCGCCAGCTTGTAAAACTACGCCAACACTTTGGCAAAAAGCTGAAAAATAGCCCAAAACCCGTATCAGCCGTACGAATGCCATGCAAACACACAAATAGCATCGCGTGGGTATTAAACACGTGTTAGAACTTACGGGACTCGATTCCGCATAAGGAATCCGAGTAATCGCCAGGTTACAAAACTTCGCCAACACTTAGGCAAAAAGTCGAAAAATATCCCAAAACCGAAGATCGACCCTCTCCAATGCCACGTATGACACACACACACATAGCAGCATCGCGCACGTATTGAACACGTGTTAGAACTTACTAGACTCGATTCCGACATACGGAATCCGAAGTTATCACCCAGTTTGCAAAACTCGCCAACACTTGGGCAAAAACCAAAAATAGCCCAAAACCCATCGACGACAAATCAATGCCACGCATAAACACACACATAGCAATCAGCGTAGGTATTGAACACATCGTGTTAGAATTCTGGGACTCGATTTCGACATCACGAAATCAGAGTTATCGCCTCAGCTTGTAAAATTCGCCAACACTTAGGCAAAAAGCCAAAAATACCCAAAACCCACATCGGTACCGCACGAATGCCACACAAACATACACATAACACCGCAGCGTGGGTATTGAACACGTGTTAGAACTTACGTTGACTCGATTCCCAAGATAAGAATCCAAGTCATCACCAAGTTTGCAAAACTCACAACACTTAGGCAAAAAAAGTCAAAAATAGCCCAAAACCAATGTCGGTTTGTCTGAATGCCACGTAAACACACACATAGCACCGCGTGTAGTATTGAACACGTGTTAGAACTTCTTGAACTCGATTCCAACATACTGAATCCGGTTATCGCCAGATTACAAAACTACGCCAACACTTAGGCAAAGAACCGAAAAAAATGCACCCAAAACCCGCATCGACCATGCCTCAATACCACGCAAACACACACATATCACCGCGTAGGTATTAGACACGCAGCGTTAGAACTTATGGGACTCGATTATTCGACATCTGAAACCGAGAGTTATCGCCAGATTAGCAAAACTTCGCCAACACTTAGCAAAAAAGCCAAAAAAGCATTAAACCCCGCATTGGTCGTCCAATGCCACGCAAACACACACATAGAACCGCGTGGGTATTAGACCCACGTTAGAAATTACTAACTCGATTCCACATATCACGAAATCCGAAGTTATCGCCCGATTTGTAAAACTCGCCAACACTTAGGCAAAAAGCGAAAAAAAGTCCAAAACCCGCATCGACCGTCCAATGCCACGCAAACACACATTGCACGCCAGAGGTGTTAAACACGCGCGTTAGAACTTACGGGACTCGATTCCGACATACATACAAAATCCGAGTTATCGCCCGGTTTGCAAAACTCGCCAACATTTAGGGAAAAAAGTTGAAAAAGCATTTAAAACCCGCGCGGCCGTCTGAATGCCACGCAAACACACACATAGCACTGCGTAGGTATTAGACACGTGTTAGAACTTATGAGATTCGATTCTGACATACGGAATCCGAGTTATCGCCCAGTTTGCAAAACTTGCCAACACTTAGGTAAAAAGCCGAAAAACCGCCCAAAACCCGCATCGGCCGTTCGAATGCCATGGAAACACACACATAGCACCGCATAGGTATTAAACACGTGTTAGAACTTACGGGACTTGATTCCGGCATAAGAAATCTGAGTAATCACCCAGTTTGTAAAACTCATCAACACTTAGGCAAAAAGCTGAAAAATAGCCCAAAACCAGTATCGATCGTCTAAATGCCACGCAAACACACACATAGAACCGCGTAGGTATTAGACACGCGTTAGAACTTACGGGACCCGATTCTGACATACGAAATCCGAGTTATCGCCAAGTTTGCAAAACTCGCCAACACTTAGGCAAAAAACCAAAAAATAGCAAAAAACTCGCATCGACCGTCTGAATACCACGCAAACAAACACATAGCACCGCGTAGGTTTTAGACACGTGTTAGAACTTACGGGACTCGAATCCGACATATGGAATCCGAGTTATCGCCCAGTTTGCAAAACTCACCAACACTTAGGCAAAAAGCCGAAAAACAGACCAAAACCCGCATCGGCCGTCCAAATGCCACACAAACACACACATAGGACCGCGTAGGTATTAGACACGTGTTAGAACTTACGGGACTTGATTCCGACATACGGAATCCGAGTTATCGCCCAGTTTGCAAAACTCGCCAACACTTAGGCAAAAAGCCAAAAAATAGCCCAAAACCTACATCAGCCGTACGAATGCCATGCAAACACACACATAGCACCGCGTAGGTATTAGACACGTGTTAGAACTTGCATGACTCGATTTCGGCATAAGAAATCCGAGTAATCCCCCAATTTTCAAAACTCGTCAACACTTAGGCAAAAAGCCGAAAAATAGCCCAAAACCAGCATCGACCGTCTAAATGCCACGCAAACACACACATAGCACCGCGTAGGTATTAGACACGCGTTAGAACTTACGGGACTCGATTCGACACATCTGAAATCGAGTTATCGCCCAGGTTTGCAAAACTCGTCGACACTTAGGCAAAAAACCAAAAATAGCAAAAACCCGCATCGGCCAGAGTGCGAATACCGCGCAAAACACACACATAGCCTAATCGCGTGGGTTTTGAACACTTGTAAGAACTTACGGGACTCGATTCCGACATATCGAAATCTGAGTTATCGCCCGGTTTATAAAACTCGCCATGACACTCTTGGCAAAAAAAGTCAAAAATAGCCCAAAACACAGATTATCGGTAAAATCTGAATGCCACGCAAACACACAAATAGCACCGCGTGGGTATTAAACACGTGTTAGAACTTACGGGACTCGATTCCGACATAAGGAATCCGGAGTAATCGCCAGGTTACAAAACTTCGCCAACACTTAGGCAAAAAGTGGAAAAATAGCCCAAAACCGGCATTGGCGGTCCGAATGCCACGTAAACACACACATTGCACAGCGTCACGATATTGAACCGTGTTAGAACTTCTTCGGACTCGATTCCGCACATACTGGAATCAGAGTTATCACCCAGGTTGCAAAACTTCGCGACACACTTGGGCAAAATACGGAAAAATAGCCCAAAACCCGCATCGACAAAACAATGCCACGCAAACACACACATAGCACCACGTGGGTATTGAGACCGTGTTAGAATTTACGGACTCGATTTGACATACTAAAATCCGAGATATCGCCAGATTTGTAAAACTACATGAACACTTAGGCAAAAAGCCAAAAAAAAGCCCAAAACCCACATCGGCCGTACGAATGCCACACAAACACACACATAGCACCGCGTAGGTATTAGACACGTGTTAGAACTTACGTGACTCGATTTCGGCATAAGAAATCCGAGTAATCACCTAGTTTGCAAAACTAAACAACACTTAGGCAAAAAGTCAAAAATAGCCCAAAACCGAGATCGGCCGTCCTAAATGCCACGCAAACACACACATAGCACCGCGTGGGTATTGAACACGCGTTAGAACTTACGGGACTCGATTCCGACATCTGAAATCTGAGTTATCGCCCGGTTTGCAAAACTCGCCAACACTTAGGCAAAAACCAAAAATAGCAAAAAACCCGCGACCGACCTCAATACCACGCAAACACACACATAGCACCGCGTGAGGTATTGAACACGTGTTAGAACTTTCACGGGACTCGATTCTAACATACATGAGAATCCGAGTTATCGCCCGGTTGTAAAACTTCGCCAACACTTAGACAAAAAAGCCAAAAATAGCCCAAAACCACGCGTCGGTGGTCCAGAATGCCACGCAAACACACACATACCACCGCGTAGGTATTAGACACGTGTTAGAACTTACAGGACTTGATTCCGACATACGGAATCCGAGTTATCGCCCAGTTTGCAAAACTCGCCAACACTTAGGCAAAAAGCCAAAAAAAATCCCAAAACCCACATCGGCCGTACGAATGCCACACAAACACACACATAGCACCGCGTAGGTATTAGACACGTGATATAACTTACGTGACTCGATTTTGGCATAAGAAATCCGAGTAATCACCCAGTTTGCAAAACTCGTCAACACTTAGGCAAAAAGCCAAAAAATAGCCCAAAACCAGCATCGACCGTCTAAATGCCACGCAAACACACACATAGCACCGCGTAGGTATTAGACACGCGTTAGAACTTACGGGACTCGATTCCGACATACGAAATCCGAGTTATCGCCCAGTTTGCAAAACTCGCCAACACTTAGGCAAAAAACCGAAAAATAGCAAAAAACCCGCATCGACCGAAATCACAATACCACGCAAACAAACACATAGCACCGCGTGGGTTTTGACATCGTATTAGAACTTACGGGACTCGATTCCGACATCACTGAATCCGAGTTATCGCCAGGTTGC
Source organism: Panax ginseng (assembly GCA_020205605.1). Lineage (NCBI taxonomy): Eukaryota > Viridiplantae > Streptophyta > Magnoliopsida > Apiales > Araliaceae > Panax > Panax ginseng. The sequence goes on from CM035130.1 coordinate 128,447,601, forward strand.
AAAACTTCGCCAACACTTAGGCAAAAAGTCGAAAAATGTTTAAAACCCGCATCACGGCCATAGTCAAATGCCACGCAAACACACACATAGGACCGCTGTGGGTATTGACACGTGTTAGAACTTCACGGGACTTGATTCCGACATACTGGAATCCGAAGTTATCGCCAGGTTGCAAAACTTCGCCAACACTTAGGCAAAAAGCCAAAAATAGCCCAAAACCCGCATCGGTGCGTGCGACCACGCAAACACACACATAGCACGCCAGAGGTATTGAACACGTGTTAGAACTTACGTGACTCAATCGCAGCATAAGAAATCCGAGTAATCACCAGGTTTTCAAAACTCGTCAACACTTGGGCAAAAAGTCGAAAAATAGCCCAAAACCGGTGTCGGCCAGTCCTAAATGCTACGCAAACACACATATAGCACCGCGTGGTATAGACACAACATTAAAACTTACGGGACTCGATTCCGACATCTGAAAATCGAAAGTTATCGCCCGGTTTGCAAAACTCGTCGACAACAGGCAAAAACCAAAAATAGAAAAAAACGCATCGGCCGATCACGAATACCACGCAAACATACACATAGCACTGCGTGGGTTTTAAACACGTTAGAACTTCACGGGACTCGATTCCGACATACGGAATCCGGAGTTATCGCCAGGTTGTAAAACTCGCCAACACTTTGGCAAAAAGCTGAAAAATAGCCCAAAACCCGTATCGGTAGTCACAATGCCACGCAAAACACACAAATAGCATCGCGTAGGTATTAAACACGTGTTAGAACTTACGGGACTCGATTCCGACATAAGGAATCCGAGTAATCGCCCAGTTTACAAAACTCGCCAACACTTAGGCAAAAAGTCGAAAAATATCCCAAAACCAGCATCGGCCGTCTGAATGCCACGTACACACACACATAGCACCGCGTACGTATTAGACACGTGTTAGAACTTACTAGACTCGATTCCGACATACGGAATCCGAGTTATCACCCAGTTTGCAAAACTCGCCAACACTTGGGCAAAAAACCAAAAAATAGCCCAAAACCCGCATCGACAGTCCGAATGCCACGCAAACACACACATAGCACCGCGTAGGTATTAGACACGTGTTAGAATTTACGGGACTCGATTTCGACATACGAAATCCGAGTTATCGCCCAGTTTGTAAAATTCGCCAACACTTAGGCAAAAAGCCAAAAAAATACCCAAAACCCACATCGGCCGTACGAATGCCACACAAACATACACATAGCACCGCGTAGGTATTAGACACGTGTTAGAACTTACGTGACTCGATTCCGGCATAAGAAATCCAAGTCATCACCAAGTTTGCAAAACTCGTCAACACTTAGGCAAAAAGCTGAAAAATAGCCCAAAACCAGTATCGGCTGTCTGAATGCCACGTAAACACACACATAGCACCGCGTAGGTATTAGACACGTGTTAGAACTTCATCAACTCGATTCAACATCGAAATCAGAAGTTATCGCCCAGTTTACAAAACTCGCCAACACTTAGGCAAAGAACCGAAAAATAGCCCAAAACTCGCATCGGACCGATGCAAATACCACGCCAAACACACATATCACCGCGTGGGTATTAGACATCGTTAGAACTTATGGGACTCGATTCGACATACTGGAATCCGAAGTTATCGCCAGATTAACCAAAACTCGCCAACACTTAGGCAAAAAGCCGAAAAACTAGCCCAAACCCCGCATTGGCCGTCCGAATGCCACACAAACACACACATAGAACCGCGTAGGTATTAGACCCACGTTAGAAATTACGGAACTCGATTCCGACATACGAAATTCGAGTTATCGCCCAATTTGTAAAACTCACAACACTTAGGCAAAAAGCAAAAAACGATCAAAACCCGCATCGACCGTCCGAATGCCACGCAAACACACACATTACACCGCGTAGGTGTTAAACACGCGTTAGAACTTACGGGACTCGATTCCGACATACAAAATCCGAGTTATCGCCCAGTTTGCAAAACTCGCCAACATTTAGGGAAAAAAGTCGAAAAATGAAAACCCGCGACGGTTAGATGCGAATGCCACGCAAACACACACATAGCACTGCGTAGGTATTAGACACGTGTTAGAACTTATGAGATTCGATTCTGACATACGGAATCCGAGTTATCGCCCAGTTTGCAAAACTTGCCAACACTTAGGTAAAAAGCCGAAAAACAGCCCAAAACCCGCATCGGCCGTTCGAATGCCATGGAAACACACACATAGCACCGCATAGGTATTAAACACGTGTTAGAACTTACGGGACTCGATTCCGACATAAGGAATCCGAGTTATCGCCCAGTTTGCAAAACTCGCCAACACTTAGGCAAAAAGCCAAAAAAGCCCAAAACCAGGATCGGGCTTATCCTGAATGCCACGCAAACACACATAGCAATGTGTGTAGGTATTAGACAAGTGTTAGAACTTACGAGACTCGATTGCGATATCACGGAATCCGAAAGTTATCGCCCGATTTGCAAAACTCGCCAACACTTGGGCAAAAAATCGAAAAATAGTCCAACACCCGCATCGGCCGTCCGAATGCCATTCAAACACACACATAGCACTCTGTACGTATTAGACACGTGTTAGAACTTACGGGACTCGATTCCGACATATAAAATCCGAGTTATTGCCCAGTTTGCAAAACTCGCCAATACTTAGGCAATAAGCCGAAAAATAGCCCAAAACCCACATCGGTCGTCTGAATGCCACGCAAACACACACATAGCACTACGTAGGTATTAGACACGTATTAGAACTTATGAGATTTGATTCCGACATACGGAATCCGAGTTATCGCTTTAGTTTGCAAAACTTGCCAACACATAGGTAAAAAGTCGAAAAAGCGACCCAAAACTTCGCATCGGTAGTTCAAAGCCATGGAAACACACATAGCACCGCGCGGTATTAAACACGTGTTAGAACTTACGGGACTCGATTCCGACATAAGGAATCCGATTTATCCCCCAGTTTGCAAAACTCGCCAACACTTAGGCAAAAAGCCGAAAAATAGCCCAAAACCAGCATCGACCGTCTAAATGCCACGCAAACACACACATAGCACCGCGTAGGTATTAGACACGCGTTAGAACTTACGGGACTCGATTCCGACATACGAAATCTGAGTTATCGCCCAGTTTGCAAAACTCGTCAACACTTAGGCAAAAAACCAAAAAATAGCAAAAAACCCGCATCGACCGTCTGAATACCGCGCAAACACACACATAGCACTGCGTAGGTTTTAGACACTTGTAAGAACTTACGGGACTCGATTCCGACATACGAAATCCGAGTTATCGCCCAGTTTGTAAAACTCGCCAACACCTTGGCAAAAAGCTGAAAATAGCCCAAAACCTGTATCAGCCGTACGAATGCCACGCAAACACACAAATAGCACCGCGTAGGTATTAAACACGTGTTAGAACTTACGGGACTCGATTCCGACATAAGGAATCCGAGTAATCGCCCAGTTTACAAAACTCGCCAACACTTAGGCAAAAAGTGGAAAAATAGCCCAAAACCAGCATTGGCCGTCTGAATGCCACGTAAACACACACATTGCACCGCGTACGTATTAGACACGTGTTAGAACTTACTGGACTCGATTCCGACATACGGAATCCGAGTTATCATCCAGTTTGCAAAACTCGCCAACACTTGGGCAAAATACCGAAAAATAGCCCAAAACCCGCATCGACAGTCCGAATGCCACGCAAACACACACATAGCACCACGTAGGTATTAGACACGTGTTAGAATTTACGGGACTCGATTTCGACATACAAAATCCGAGATATCACTCAGTTTGTAAAACTCGCCAACACTTAGGCAAAAAGCCAAAAAAAAGCCCAAAACCCACATCGGCCGTACGAATGCCACACAAACACACACATAGCACCGCGTAGGTGTTAGACACGTGTTAGAACTTACGTGACTCAATTTCGGCATAAGAAACCCGAGTAATCACCCAGTTTGCAAAACTCGTCAACACTTAGGCAAAAAGCTGAAAAATAGCCCAAAACCAGTATCGACCGTCTAAATGCCATGCAAACACACACATAGCACCGCGTAGGTATTAGACACGCGTTAGAACTTACGGGACTCGATTTCGACATCTGAAATCGAGTTATCGCCCAGCTTTGCAAAACTCGCCAACACTTAGGCAAAAACCAAAAATAGCAAAAACCCATCGACCGATGCAATACCACGCAAACACACACATAGCACCGCGTAGGTATTAGACACGTGTTAGAACTTACGGGACTCGATTCTGACATACAGAATCCGAGTTATCGCCCAGTTTGTAAAACTCGCCAACACTTAGACAAAAAGCCAAAAAATAGCCCAAAACCCGCATCGGCCGTCCGAATGCCACGCAAACACACACATAGCACCGCGTAGGTATTAGACACGTGTTAGAACTTACAGGACTTGATTCCGACATACGGAATCCGAGTTATCGCCCAGTTTGCAAAACTCGCCAACACTTAGGCAAAAAGCCAAAAAAAATCCCAAAACCCACATCGGCCGTACGAATGCCACACAAACACACACATAGCACCGCGTAGGTATTAGACACGTGATATAACTTACGTGACTCGATTTTGGCATAAGAAATCCGAGTAATCACCCAGTTTGCAAAACTCGTCAACACTTATGCAAAAAGCCAAAAAATAGCCCAAAACCAGCATCGACCGTCTAAATGCCACGCAAACACACACATAGCACCGCGTAGGTATTAGACACGCGTTAGAACTTACGGGACTCGATTCCGACATCTGAAACCCGAGTTATCGCCAGGTTTTGCAAAACTCGCCAACAACTTAGGCAAAAAGCGAAAAATAGCAAAAAACCCGCATCGGCCGTCTTCGAATACCACGCAAACAAACACATAGCATAGCAGCGTGGGTTTTGACACGATATTAGAACTTATGGGACTCGATTCCGACATACGGAATCCGAGTTATCGCCCAGTTTGCAAAACTCGCCAACACTTAGGCAAAAAGTCGAAAAAATGCCCAAAACCCGTCGGTAGTCCAAATGCCACGCAAAACACACACATAGGACCGCGTGGGTATTAGAACCGTGTTAGAACTTCACGGGACTTGATTCCGACATACGGAATCAGAAGTTATCGCCAGGTTGCAAAACTTCGCCAACACTTGGCAAAAAGCCAAAAATAGCCCAAAACCGCATCGGTAAATCACGACCGCATAAACACACACATAGCAATCGCGTAGGTATTAGACACGTGTTAGAACTTACGTGACTCAATTCCGGCATAAGAAATCCGAGTAATCACCCAGTTTTCAAAACACGCCAACACTTAGGCAAAAAGTGAAAAATAGCCCAAAACCAGTATCGACCGTCTAAATGCTACGCAAACACACACATAGCACCGCGTAGGTATTAGACACGCATTAAAACTTACGGGACTCGATTCCGACATACGAAATCTGAGTTATCGCCCAGTTTGCAAAACTCGTCAACACTTAGGCAAAAAACCAAAAAATAGAAAAAAATCCGCATCGACCGGATGCAATACCACGCATAAACATACACATAAACTGCGTGGGTTTTAGACACGTTAGAACATATGGGGACTCGATTTGACATACGGAATCCGAGTTATCGCCGGTTATAAAACTTCGCCAACACTTTGGCAAAAAGCTGAAAAATAGCCCAAAACCCGTATCGGTAGATGCGAATGCCACGCAAACACACAAATAGCATCGCGTCACGTATTAAACACGTGTTAGAACTTCACGGGACTCGATTCACATAAGGAATCCGAGTAATCGCCTCGATTTACAAACTACCAACACTTAGGCAAAAAGTCGAAAAATATCCCAAAACCAAAGATCGGTAGTTCAATGCCACGTACACACACACACATAGCACCGCGTCACGTATTGAGACACGCATGTTAGAACTTACTAGACTCGATTCCGGCATACCGAATCCGAAGTTATCACCAGGTTGCAAAACTTCGCCAACACTTTGGGCAAAAACCAAAAATAGCCCAAAACCCATATCGACAAATCAATGCCACGCAAACACACACATATAGCACCGCGTGGGTATTGAACACGTGTTAGAATTTACGGGACTCGATTTTGACATCACGAAATCCGAAAGTTATCGCCAGGTTGTAAATTCGCATGACAACTTAGGCAAAAAAGCCAAAAAAATGCCCAAAACCCACATCGGCCATTTAAATGCCACACAAACATACACATAGCACCGCGTGGGTATTAGACACGTGTTAGAACTTCGTTGACTCGATTCCCAAGATAAGAAATCCAAGTCATCACCAAGTTTGCAAAACTCACGTCGACAACAGGCAAAAAGTTTGAAAAATAGCCCAAAACCGATGTCGGTACCGTCTGAATGCCACGTAAACACACACATAGCACCGCGCGTAGGTATTAGACACGTGTTAGAACTTCTGAACTCGATTCCAACATCTGAGATCCGAGTTATCGCCCGGTTACAAAACTTCATGACACTTAGGCAAAGAAAACGAAAAAAGCACCCAAAACCGCGATCGACCGATGCGAATACCACGCAAACACACACATATCACCGTGTAGGTATTAGACACGCGTTAGAACTTATGGGACTCGATTCTGACATACGGAATCCGAGTTATCGCCCGGATTAGTAAAACTACGCGACACTTAGGCAAAAAGCGAAAAAAGCATTCAAACCCCGCATTGGTCATCCAGATGCCACGCAAACACACACATAGAACCGCGTAGGTATTAGACCCACGTTAGAAATTACGGAACTCGATTCCGACATACGAAATCCGAGTTATCGCCCAATTTGTAAAACTCGCCAACACTTAGGCAAAAAGCCGAAAAACAGTCCAAAACCCGCATCGACCGTCCGAATGCCACGCAAACACACACATTGCACCGCGTAGGTGTTAAACACGCGTTAGAACTTACGGGACTCGATTCCGACATACAAAATCCGAGTTATCGCCCAGTTTGTAAAACTCGCCAACATTTAGGGAAAAAGTCGAAAAACAGCCCAAAACCCGCATCGGTGAATGCGAATGCCACGCGAAACACACACATAAGACTGCGTGGGTATTGAACACGTGTTAGAACTTATGAGATTCGATTCGACATACGGAATCCGAGTTATCGCCAGGTTGCAAAACTTGCCAACACTTAGGTAAAAAGCGAAAAAGCGACATTGAAAACCCGCGTCGGTAGTTCTCAATGCCATGGAAACACACACATAGCACCGCGCATGGGTATTAAACACGTGTTAGAACTTACGGGACTCGATTCCGAGCATAAGGAATCCGAGTTATCGCCAGGTTGCAAAACTACGCCAACACTTAGGCAAAAAGCCAAAAAAAGCCCAAAACCGGGGATCGGCTTTGTCCAATGCCCGCATGAACACACACATAGCACCGTGTAGGTATTAGACAAGTGTTAGAACTTACGAGACTCGATTGCGACATACGGAATCCGAGTTATCGCCCAGTTTGCAAAACTCGCCAACACTTGGGCAAAAAATCGAAAAATAGTCCAACACCCGCATCGGCCGTCCGAATGCCATTCAAACACACACATAGCACTCTGTACGTATTAGACACGTGTTAGAACTTACGGGACTCGATTCCGACATATAAAATCCGAGTTATTGCCCAGTTTGCAAAACTCGCCAATACTTAGGCAATAAGCCGAAAAATAGCCCAAAACCCACATCGGTCGTCTGAATGCCACGCAAACACACACATAGCACTACGTAGGTATTAGACACGTATTAGAACTTATGAGATTTGATTCCGACATACGGAATCCGAGTTATCGCCTAGTTTGCAAAACTTGCCAACACATAGGTAAAAAGTCGAAAAACAGCCCAAAACTCGCATCGGCCGTTCGAAAGCCATGGAAACACACACATAGCACCGCATAGGTATTAAACACGTGTTAGAACTTACGGGACTCGATTCCGACATAAGGAATCCGATTTATCCCCCAGTTTGCAAAACTCGCCAACACTTAGGCAAAAAGCCGAAAAATAGCCCAAAACCAGCATCGACCGTCTAAATGCCACGCAAACACACACATAGCACCGCGTAGGTATTAGACACGCGTTAGAACTTACGGGACTCGATTCGACACATCGAAATCGAGTTATCGCCCGGTTTGCAAAACTCACAACACTTAGGCAAAAACCAAAAATAGCAAAAACCCGCATCGGCCGTCACGAATACCGCGCAAACACACACATAGCACTGCGTAGGTTTTAGACACTTGTAAGAACTTACGGGACTCGATTCCAACATCCGAAATCCGAAAGTTATCGCCCGGTTTATAAAACTCATGACACCTCGCAAAAAAAGTCAAAATAGCCCAAAACACCATGTCGGTAAATCACGAATGCCACGCAAACACACACAAATATAAGCACCAGCGTGGGTATTAAACACGTGTTAGAACTTACGGGACTCGATTCCGCATAAGGAATCCGAGTAATCGCCAGGTTACAAAACTCGCCAACACTTAGGCAAAAAGTGGAAAAATAGCCCAAAACCGGCATTGGCGTCATTCGAATGCCACGTAAACACACACATTGCACCGCGTGACGTATTAGACACGTGTTAGAACTTATCGGACTCGATTCCGACATACGGAATCCGAGTTATCATCCGGTTTGCAAAACTTCGCCAACACTTGGGCAAAATCTGAAAAAATAGCCCAAAACCCGCATCGACAAATCAAGATGCCACGCAAACACACACACATAGCACCACGTAGGTATTAGAACCGTGTTAGAATTTCTGAGGACTCGATTTCGACATACAAAATCCGAGATATCACCCAGGTTTAAAACTACCAACACTTAGGCAAAAAGCCAAAAAAAAGCCCAAAACCCACATCGGCCGTACGAATGCCACACAAACACACACATAGCACCGCGTAGGTATTAGACACGTGTTAGAACTTACGTGACTCAATTTCGGCATAAGAAATCCGGTAATCACCCGGTTGCAAAACTCACAACACTTAGGCAAAAAAGTGTCAAAAATAGCCCAAAACCGATGTCGGTCGTCCTAAATGCGATGCAAACACACACATAGCACCGCGTAGGTATTAGACACGCGTTAGAACTTACGGGACTCGATTCCGACATACGAAATCTGAGTTATCGCCCAGTTTGCAAAACTCGCCAACACTTAGGCAAAAAACCAAAAAATAGCAAAAAACCCGCATCGACCGTCTGAATACCACGCAAACACACACATAGCACCGCGTAGGTATTAGACACGTGTTAGAACTTACGGGACTCGATTCGACATCTGAAATCCGGAGTTATCGCCAGTTGTAAAACTTCGCCAACACTTAGACAAAAAGCCAAAAATAGCCCAAAACCGCATCGGTATCCAGAATGCCACATGAACACACACACACATAGCACCGCGTGGGTATTGAACACGTGTTAGAACTTACGGGACTTGATTCCGCATACGGAATCCGGAGTTATCGCCAGGTTTGCAAAACTACGCCAACACTTAGGCAAAAAGCCAAAAAATCCCCAAAACCCACATCGGTAGTCAGATGCCACACAAACACACACATAGCACCGCGTAGGTATTAGACACGTGTTAGAACTTACGTGACTCGATTCCGGCATAAGAAATCAGAGTAATCACCCAGTTTGTAAAACTCGTCAACACTTAGGCAAAAAGCTAAAAATAGCCCAAAACTAGTATCGATCGTCTAAATGCCACGCAAATACACACATAGAACCGCGTAGGTATTAGACACGCGTTAGAACTTACGGGACTCGATTCCGACATACGAAATCCGAGTTATCGCCCAGTTTGCAAAACTCGCCAACACTTAGGCAAAAAACCGAAAAATAGCAAAAAACCCGCATCGACCATCTGAATACCACGCAAACAAACACATAGCACCGCGTAGGTTTTTGACACGTGTTAGAACTTACGGGACTCGATTCCGACATACGGAATCCGAGTTATCGCCGGTTTACAAAACTTCCAACACAACTTAGGCAAAAAGTCGAAAATGACCCAAAACCCGCATCGGTATCCAAATGCCACCACGCAAAACACACACATAGGACCGCGTGGGTATTAGAACGTGTTAGAACTTACGGGACTTGATTCCGACATACGGAATCAGAGTTATCGCCAGGTTTGCAAAACTTCGCCAACACTTAGGCAAAAAGCCAAAAATAGCCCAAAACCCGCATCGGTAGTACGTCGAATGCGCACAAACACACATAGCACCACCGCGTGGGTATTGAACACGTGTTAGAACTTACGTGACTCAATTCCCAGCATAAGAAATCAGGTAATCACCCGGTTTTCAAAACTACTCGTCAACACTTAGGCAAAAAAGTGAAAAATAGCCCAAAACCGATGTCGGACGGTCTAAATGCTACGCAAACACACACATAGCACCGCGTGGGTATTAGAACACGCAGTTTAGAACTTACGGGACTCGACTCGACATACGTCAAATCGAGTTATCGCCGGTTTGCAAAACTCGTCAACACTTGGGCAAAAACCAAAAATAGAAAAAAACCGCATCGGTCAAATCGAATACCACGCAAACACACACATAGCACTGCGTAGGTTTTAGACACGTGTTAGAACTTACGGGACTCGATTCCGACATACGGAATCCGAGTTATCGCCCAGTTTGTAAAACTCGCCAACACTTTGGCAAAAAGCTGAAAAATAGCCCAAACCCCGTATCAGCCGTACGAATGCCACGCAAACACACAAATAGCATCGCGTAGGTATTAAACACGTGTTAGACCTTACGGGACTCGATTCAAGCATAAGGAATCCGAGTAATCGCCAGGTTTACAAAACTACGCCAACACTTGGGCAAAAAGTCGAAAAATAGCCCAAAACCAGCATCGGTAGTCAGAATGCCACGTACACACACACATAGCCGCGTCAGTATTGAACACGTGTTAGAACTTACTAGACTCGATTCCGGCATACGGAATCCGAGTTATCACCCGGTTTGCAAAACTTCGCCAACACTTGGGCAAAAACCAAAAATAGCCCAAAACCCGCATCGACAAATCAAATGCCACGCAAACACACACACATAGCACCGCGTAGGTATTGAACACGTGTTAGAATTTACGGGACTCGATTTACGACATACGAAATCCGAGTTATCGCCAGGTTGTAAAATTCACCAACAACTTAGGCAAAAAGCCAAAAAATGCCCAAAACCCACATCGGTACTGCATTTAATGGGCACACAAAAACACACACATAGCAATCGCGTAGGTATTGAACACGTGTTAGAACTTACGTGACTCGATTCCGACATAAGAAATCCAAGTCATCACCGAGTTTGCAAAACTACAACACTTAGGCAAAAAGGCGAAAAATAGCCCAAAACCGGTGATCGGTACCATCAATGCCACGTAAACACACACATAGCACCGCGTAGGTATTAGACACGCGTTAGAACTTATGGGACTCGATTCTGACATACGGAATCCGAGTTATCGCCCAGTTGGTAAAACTCGCCAACACTTAGGCAAAAAGCCGAAAAACAGCCCAAACCCCGCATTGGCCGTCCGAATGCCACGCAAACACACACATAGAACCGCGTAGGTATTAGACCCACGTTAGAAATTACGGAACTCGATTCCGACATACGAAATCCGAGTTATCGCCCAGTTTGTAAAACTCGCCAACACTTAGGCAAAAAGCCGAAAAACAGTCCAAAACCCGCATCGACCGTCCGAATGCCACGCAAACACACACATTGCACCGCATAGGTGTTAAACACGCGTTAGAACTTACGGGACTCGATTCCGACATACAAAATCCGAGTTATCGCCCAGTTTGCAAGACTCGCCAACATTTAGGGAAAAAGTCGAAAAACAGCCCAAAACCCGCATCGGTCGTCTGAATGCCATGCAAACACACACATAGCACTGCGTAGGTATTAGACACGTGTTAGAACTTATGAGATTCGATTCTGACATACGGAATCCGAGTTATCGCCCAGTTTGCAAAACTTGCCAACACTTAGGTAAAAAAAGCGAAAAATGACCCAAAACCGCGTGGTCGGTTGAAATGCCATGGAAACACACACATAGCACCGCATAGGTATTAAACACGTGTTAGAACTTACGGGACTCGATTCCGACATAAGGAATCCTAGTTATCGCCCAGTTTGCAAAACTCGCCAACACTTAGGCAAAAAGCCAAAAAAATCCCAAAACCAGCATCGGCTATCCGAATGCCACGCAAACACACACATAGCACCGTGTAGGTATTAGACAAGTGTTAGAACTTACGAGACTCGATTGCGACATACGGAATCCGAGTTATCGCCCAGTTTGCAAAACTCGCCAACACTTGGGCAAAAAATCGAAAAATAGTCCAACACCCGCATCGGCCGTCCGAATGCCATTCAAACACACACATAGCACTCTGTACGTATTAGACACGTGTTAGAAATTACGGGACTCGATTCCGACATACAAAATTCGAGTTATCGCCCAGTTTGCAAAACTCGCCAATACTTAGGCAAAAAGCGAAAAAAGCATTAAAACCCGCATCGGTTTAATCAAGAATGCCACGCAAACACACACATAGCACCGCGTAGGTATTAGACACTTGTTAGAACTTATGAGATTCGATTCAAATATCACGAATCCGAAGTTATCGCCAGGTTTGCAAAACTTGCCAACACTTAGGTAAAAAGCCAAAAATAGCCCAAAACCCGCGATCGTAGTTCAATGCCATGGAAACACACACATAGCACCGCGTAGGTATTGAACACGTGTTAGAACTTACGGGACTCGATTAGGCATAAGGAATCCAAGTAATCGCTGGTTTGCAAAACTCACATGACACTTAGGCAAAAAGCCAAAAATAGCCCAAAACCAAAGATCGGTGTCTAAATGCCACGCAAACACACACATAGAACCGCGTAGGTATTAGACACGTGTTAGAACTTACGGGACTCGATTCCGACATACGGAATCCGAGTTATAGCCCAGTTTGCAAAACTCGCCAACACTTGGGCAAAAAACTAAAAAATAGCCCAAAACCAGTATCGGCCGTCCGAATGCCATTCAAACACACACATAGCACTCTGTACGTATTAGACACGTGTTAGAAATTACGGGACTCGATTCCGACATACAAAATCCGAGTTATCGCCCAGTTTGCAAAACTCGCCAATACTTAGGTAAAAAGCCGAAAAACAGCCCAAAACCCGCATCGGTTGTCTGAATGCCACGCAAACACACACATAGCACTGCGTAGGTATTAGACACTTGTTAGAACTTATGAGATTCGATTCCGACATACGGAATCCGAGTTATCGCCCAGTTTGTAAAACTCGCCAATACTTAGGCAAAAAGCCGAAAAATAGCCCAAAACCTGCATCGTCCATCCGAATGCCACGCAGACACACACATAGGTCCGTGTAGGTATTAGAAACGTGTTAGAACTTACGGGACTCAATTCTGACATACGTAATCCGAGTTATCCCCTAGTTTGCAAAACTCACCAACACTTAGGCAAAAAGCCAAAAAACAGCCCAAAACCCGCATCGGCCGTCCGAATGCCACGCAAACACACACATAGCACCGCGTAGGTATTAGACACGTGTTAGAACATACGGGACTCGATTCCGACATACGAAATCCGAGTTATTGCCCAGTTTGTAAAACTCGCCAACACTTAGGCAAAAAGTCAAAAAATAGCCCAAAACACGCATCGGCCATTCGAATGCCATGGAAACAGACATATAGCACCGCGTAGGTATTAGACACGTATTAGAACTTATGTGACTCGATTTTGACATAAGGAATTTGAGTTATCGCCCAGTTTGCAAAACTCGCCAACACTTAGGCAAAAGCCAAAAATGACCCTAAAACCAAAGATCGGTAAGTCTGAATGCCACGCAAACACACATATAGCACCGCATAGGTATTAGACACGTGTTAGAACTTACGGGACTCGATTCTGACATACGGAATCCGAGTTATCGCCCAGTTTGCAAAACTCGCCAACACTTGGGCAAAAAAGCGAAAAATAAGCCCAAAACCGCGATCGGTGGTCCAGATGCCACGTAAACACACATAGCATGCGCCGTAGGTATTAGACACGTGTTAGAACTTACGGGACTAGATTCCGACATACGGAATTCGAGTTATCGCCCAGTTTGCAAAACTTGCTAACACTTACGCAAAAAGCCGAAAAATAGCCCAAAACCTGCATTGGACGTCCGAATGCCACGCAAACACACAAATAGGACCGCGTAGGTATTAGACATGTGTTAGAACTTACGGGACTTGATTCTGACATACGGAATCCGAGTTATCGCCCAGTTTGTAAAACTCACCAACACTTAGGCAAAAAGCTAAAAAATAGCCAAAAACCCACATCAGTCGTCCGAATGCCACCCAAACACACACATAGCAACGCGTAGGTATTAGACACATGTTAGAACTTACGGGACTCGATTCCGACATACAAAATCCGAGTTATCGCCCAGTTTGCAAAACTTGCCAACACTTAGGCAAAAAGCCAAAAAATAGCCCAAAACCCGCATTGGCCGTCCGAATGCCACGCAAACGCACACATAGCACCGCATAGGTATTAAACACACGTTAGAACTTACGGAACTCGATTCCGACATACGAAATCCGAGTTATCGCCCAGTTTACAAAACTCGCCAACACTTAGGCAAAAAGCCGAAAAATAGCCCAAAACCCGCATCGACCGTCCGAATGCAACGCAAACACGCACATTGCACCGCGTAGGTATTAAACACGTGTTAGAACATACAGGTCTCGATTCTGACATACGGAATCCGAGTTATCGCCCAGTTTGCAAAACTCGTCAACACTTAGGCAAAAAGCCAAAAAATAGCCCAAAACCCGCATCGGCCGTCCGAATGCCATGCAAACACACACATAGCACTCTGTAGGTATTAGACACGTGTTAGAATTTACGGGACTCGATTCCGACATACAAAATCCGAGTTATCGCCCATTTTGCAAAACTCGCCAATACTTTGCGGCAAAAAAAAGCGAAAAATGACCCTAAACCCGCATCGGTCGTTTGAATGCCACGCAAACACACACATAGCACTGCGTAGGTATTAGACACGTGTTAGAACTTATGAGATTCGATTCTGACATATGGAATCCGAGTTATCGCCCAGTTTGCAAAACTTGCCAACACTTAGGTAAAAAGCCGAAAAATAGCCCAAAACTGGCATCGGCCGTTCGAATGCCATGGAAACACACACATAGAACCGCATAGGTATTAAACACGTGTTAGAACTTACGGGACTCAATTTCGACATACGAAATCCGAGTTATCGCCCAGTTTGCAAAACTCGCCAACACTTATGCAAAAAACCAAAAAATTGACCAAAACCCGCATCGGTTGTCCGAATGCCACGCAAGCACATACATAGCACCGCGTAGGTATTAGACACGCGTTACAACTTACAGAACTCGATTCTGACTTACAAAATCCGAGTTATCGCCCAGTTTATAAAACTCGCCAACATTTAGGCAAAAAACCAAAAAATAGCCCAAAACCCGCATCGGCCGTCCGAATGCCACGCAAACACACACATAGCACCGGGTAGGTATTAGACACATGTTGGAAGTTACGGGACTCGATTCCGACATACGGAATCCGAGTTATCCCCCAGTTTGCAAAACTCGCCAACACTTAGGTAAAAAGCCAAAAAATAGCCCAAAACCCGCATTGGTCGTTCGAATGCCACGCAAACACACACATAGCACCGCGTAGGTATTACACACATGTTAGAACTTACGGGACTCGATTCTGACATACGGAATCCGAGTTATCGCCCAGTTTTCAAAACTCGCCAACACTTAGGCAAAAAGCCGAAAAATAGCCCAAAACCCGCATCGGCCTTCCGAATGCCACGTAAACACACACATAGGACCGCGTAGGTATTAGACACATGTTAGAACTTACGGGACTCGATTTCGACATAAGGAATCCGAGTAATCGCCCAGTTTGCAAAACTCGCCAACACTTAGGCAAAAAGCCAAAAAATAGCCCAAAACCAACATCGGCCGTCTGAATGCCACACAAACACACACATAGCATCGCTTAGGTATTAGACACGTGTTAGAACTTAGTGAACTCGATTCCAACATACAGAATCCGAGTTATCGCCCAGTTTACAAAACTCGCCAACACTTAGGCAAAAAATCGAAAAATAGCCCAAAACCCGCATCGACCGTCCGAATACCACGCAAACACACACATATCACCGCGTAGGTATTAGACACGCGTTAGAACTTACGGGACTCGATTCGACATCTGAAATCAGAGTTATCGCCGGTTAGCAAAACTACATGACACTTAGGCAAAAAGCCGAAAAATGTACCCAAAACCCGTGATGGTCGTCCAATGCCATGCAAACACACACATAGCACCGCATTGGTATTAGACACACGTTAGAACTTACGGAACTCGATTCCGACATACGAAATCCGAGTTATCGCCCAGTTTGTAAAACTCGCCAACACTTAGGCAAAAAAGCAAAAAATTTCCAAACCCGCATCGACCGTCCGAATGCCACGCAAACACACACATTGCACCGCGTAGGTATTAAACACGCATTAGAATTTACGGGACTCGA
This sequence comes from Panax ginseng, assembly GCA_020205605.1. Lineage (NCBI taxonomy): Eukaryota > Viridiplantae > Streptophyta > Magnoliopsida > Apiales > Araliaceae > Panax > Panax ginseng. Next base: position 128,464,316 of record CM035130.1, read on the forward strand.
TTCCGACATACAAAATCCGAGTTATCGCCCAGTTTGCAAAACTCGCCAACATTTAGGCAAAAAGCGAAAAATATTTCCAAAACCCGCGATCGGTCATCCTCAATACCACATAAACACACACATAGCACTGCGTAGGTATTAGACACGTGTTAGAACTTATGAGATTCGATTCCGACATACGGAATCCGAGTTATCGCCCAGTTTAAAAAACTTGCCAACACCTAGGTAAAAAGCCAAAAAATAGCCCAAAATCGCATCGATTGGGACTTCTCAATGCCATGGAAACACACACATAGCACCGCGTAGGTATTAGACACGTGTTAAAACTTACGGGACTCGATTCCGACATAAGGAATCCGAGTTATCGCCAAGTTTGCAAAACTCGCCAACACTTAGGCAAAAAGCCGAAAAATAGCCCAAAATCAGCATCGGCCATCCGAATGCCACGCAAACACACGCATAGAACCGCGTAGGTATTAGACAAGAGTTAGAACTTACGGGACTCAATTCCGACATACGGAATCCGAGTTATCGCCCAGTTTGCAAAACTCGCCAACACTTGGGCAAAAAACTAAAAAACAGTCCAAACCCCGCATCGGCCGTCCGAATGCCACGCAAACACACACATAGAACCGGTAGGTATTAGACACGTGTTAGAACTTACGGGACTCGATTCCGACATACGGAATTCGAGTTATCGCCCAGTTTGCAAAACTCGCCAACACTTACGTAAAAAGCAAAAACAGCCCAAAACCCGTATCGGCCGTCCGAATGCCACGGAAACGCACACATAGGACCGCGTAGGTATTAGACACATGTTAGAACTTACGGAACTTGATTCTGACATACGGAATCCGAGTTATCGCCCAGTTTGCAAAACTCGCCAACACTTAGGCAAAAAGCCAAAAAATAGCCCAAAACCCGCATCAGCCGTACGAATGCCACGCAAACACACACATAACACCGCGTAGGTATTAGACACGTGTTAGAACTTACGGGACTCGATTCTGACATAAGGAATCCGATTAATCGCCCAGTTTGTAAAACTCGCCAACACTTAGGCAAAAAGCCAAAAAATAGCCCAAAACCAGCATCGGCCATCTAAATGCCACGCAAACACACACATAGCATCGCGTAGGTATATTAGACACGCGTTAAAACTTACGGGACTCGATTCCGACATACGGAATCCGAGTTATCGCCAGGTTAGCAAAACTGAACACTTAGGCAAAAAGCCGAAAAATAGCCCAAAACCCGCATTGGCCGTCCGAATGCCACGCAAACTCACACATAGCACCACATAGGTATTAAACACGTGTTAGAACTTACGGGACTCGATTTCAACATCTGAAATCAGGAGTTATCGCCCGGTTGAAAAACTCGCCAACAACAACTTAGGCAAAAAAGCGAAAAATAGCCCAAAACCCGCATCGGCCGTCCGAATGCCACGCAAAACACGCACATAGCACCGCGCGTAGGTATTAAACACGCGTTAGAACATACGGACTCGATTCGACATACGAATCAGAGATATCGTCCGGTTTGCAAAACTTCGCCAACACTTAGGCAAAAAGCGAAAAAATAGCCCAAAACCCGCGCCGGTTTGTCCAGAATGCCATGCAAACACACATATAGTACTGCTGTAGGTATTAGACACGTGTTAGAACTTACGGGACTCGATTCCGACATACAAAATCCGAGTTATCGCCCAGTTTGCAAAACTCGCCAATACTTAGGTAAAAAGCCGAAAAATAGCCCAAAACCCGCATCGGTCGTCTGAATGCCACGCAAACACACACATAGCAACATCGCGTGAGTATTAGACACGTGTTAGAACTTATGAGATTCGATTCCGACATACGGAATCCGAGTTATCGCCCAGTTTGCAAAACTTTCCAACACTTAGGTAAAAAGTCGAAAAATAGCCCAAAACCCGCATAGGCCGTTAGAATGCCATGGAAACACACACATAGAACTGCATAGGTATTAAACACGTGTTAGAACTTACGGGACTCGATTCTGACATAAGGAATCCGAGTTATCGTCCAGTTTGCAAAACTAGCCAACACTTAGGCAAAAAGCCGAAAAATAGCCCAAAACCCGCATCGGCCGTTCGAATGCCACGCAAACACACACATAGGACCGCGTAGGTATTAGACACGTGTTAGAACTTACGGACTTTGATTCCGACATCTGAAATCCGAAGTTATCGCCCGATTTGCAAAACTCGCCAACACTTAGGCAAAAATCGAAAAATGACCCAAAACCCGCATCGGACGTCCAAGATACCACGCGAAACACACACATAGCACCACGTGCGTATATTAGACACGCGTTAAAACTTACAGGACTCGATTCCAACATACGGAATTCGAGTTATCGCCCGATTTGCAAAACTTCGCCAACACTTGAACAAAAAGCAAAAAAAGCGACCAAAAACCGTGCGTTGGCCGTCAAGAATGCCACGCAAACACACACATTGCACCGCGTAGGTATTGAACACGCGTTAGAACATACAGGACTCGATTCTGACATACGGAATCTGAGTTATCACCCGGTTTGCAAAACTCGCCAACACTTAGGTAAAAAACCAAAAAATAGCCCAAAACACCGCATCGGTAGTCCAGATGCCATACCAAAAACACAATAGCCTGTGCGTAGGTATTAGACACGTGTTAGAACTTACGGGACTCGATTCCGACATACAAAATCAAAGTTATCGCCCAGTTTGTAAAACTCGCCAACACTTAGGCAAAAAGCCGAAAAATAGCCCAAAACCCGCATCGGTCGTCTGAATGCCACGCAAACACACACATAGCACTGCGTAGGTATTAGACACGTGTTAGAACTTATGAGATTCAATTCCGACATACGGAATCCGAGTTATCGCCCAGTTTGCAAAACTTGCCAACACTTAGGTAAAAAGCCGAAAAACAGCCCAAAACACGCATCGGCCGTTCGAATGCCATGGAAACACACACATAGCACCGCGTAGGTATTAGACACGTGTTAAAACTTACGGGACTCAATTCTGACATAAGGAATCCGAGTTATCGCCCAGTTTACAAAACTCGCCAACACTTAGGCAAAAAGCCAAAAAAGCCCAAAACCAGCATCGGCCATCCGAATGCCACGCAAACACACATACATAGCACCGTGTAGGTATTAGACAAGTGTTAGAACTTACGGGACTCGATTGGGACATACGGAATCCGAGTTATCGCCCAGTTTGCAAAACTCGCCAACACTTGAGTAAAAAACCGAAAAATAGTCCAACACCCGCATCGGCCGTCCGAATGCCACGCAAACACACACATAGCATCGGTAGGTATTAGACACGTGTTAGAACTTACGGGACTCGATTTCGACATACGAAATTGAGTTATCGCCCGATTTAGCAAAACTTCGCCAACACTTAGGTAAAAGCCAAAAAAGACCCAAAACCGCGTCGGTGGTCCATCTGAATGCCACGCATGAACACACACATAGGACCGCGTAAGTATTAGAACACGTGTTAGAACTTACGGGACTTGATTCCGACATACTGAATCCGAAGTTATCGCCAGGTTGCAAAACTACTCGCCAACAACTTAGGCAAAAAACCAAAAATAGCAAAAAACCGCGCCCGGCGAAATCAATACCACGCAAACACACACATAGCACCGTAGGTATTGAACCGTGTTAGAACTTACGGGACTCGATTCGACATCGAGAATCCGAGTTATCGCCAGGTTGTAAAAACTTCGCCAACAACTTGAACAAAAAAGCCAAAAAATAGCCCAAAACCGCATCGGTAGTCCAGAATGCCACGCAAACACACACATAGCATCGCGTGGGTATTAGACACGTGTTAGAACTTACGGGACTCGATTTGACATCTGAAATTGAGTTATCGTCCGATTTGCAAAACTTCAACACTTAGGTAAAAAGCGAAAAACAGCCCAAAACCCGCGATCGGTATTCAAGATGCCACGCAAACACACACATAGGACCGCGTAAGTATTAGACACGTGTTAGAACTTACGGGACTTGATTCCGACATACGGAATCCGAGTTATCGCCCAGTTTGCAAAACTCGCCAACACTTAGGTAAAAAGCCAAAAATAGCCCAAAACCCACATCAATCGTTCGAATACCACGCAAACACACACATAGCACCGCGCATGTATTAGACACATGTTAGAACTTACGGGACTCGATTCCGACATACAGAATCCGAGTTATCGCCCAGTTTGTAAAACTCGCCAACACTTAGGCAAAAAGCCGAAAAATAGCCCAAAACCCGTATCGGCCGTCCAAATGCCACGCAAACACACACATAGCATCGCGTAGGTATTAGACACGTGTTATAACTTACGGGTCTCGATTCTGACATACGAAATTGAGTTATCGTCCGGTTTGTAAAACTTCATGACACTTGGGCAAAAAGCCAAAAATAGCCCAAAACCGCATCGGACGGTCAATCAATGCCACAAACACACATAGCACCAGCGTAGGTATTGAACACGTGTTAGAATTCTGGGACTCGATTTACGACATCTGAAATCCGAGTTATCGCCGGGTTGTAAAATTCGCCAACTTACTGGGCAAAAGCCAAAAAATGCCCAAAACCCGCATCGGTCCAATGAATGGCACACAAACACACACACATAGCACCGTGCGTGGGTATTGAACACGTGTTAGAACTTCACGGGACTCGATTCCGCATAAGAAATCCAAGTCATCACCAAGTTTGCAAAACTACGTCAACACTTAGGCAAAAAGTGAAAAAATAGCCCAAAACCGATGTCGGTACATCAGAATGCCACGTAAACACACACATAGCACCGCGTGGGTATTGAACACACGCGTTAGAACTTATGGGACTCGATTCGACATACGGAATCGAGTTATCGCCCGGTTTAGCAAAACTTCGCCAACACTTAGGCAAAAAGCGAAAAATAGCCCCAAAACCCGCATTGGCGTCATCCAGATGCCACGCAAACACACACATAGAACGGCGTAGGTATTAGACCCGTGTTAGAACTTACGGGACTCGATTCGACATACGAAAATCAGAGTTATCGCCCGGTTTGTAAAACTACGCCAACAACTTAAAGCAAAAAGCGAAAAAAACGATCAAAACCCGCATCGGCCGTCCGAATGCCACGCAAACACACATTGCACCGCGTAGGTGTTAAACACGCGTTAGAACTTACGGGACTCGATTCCGACATACAAAATCCGAGTTATCGCCCAGTTTGCAAAACTCGCCAACATTTAGGGAAAAAGTCGAAAAAAGCATTAAAAACCGCGTCGGTTAAATGCGAATGCCACGCAAACACACACATAGCTGCGTGGGTATTGAACCGTGTGTTAGAACTTATGAGATTCGATTACGACATACGGAATCCGAGAGTTATCGTCAGGTTGCAAAACTTGCCAACACTTAGGTAAAAAGCGAAAAACAGACCCAAAAACGCGCATCGGACGTTCGAATGCCATGAAACACACACATAGCAGCGTGGGTATTAAACACGTGTTAGAACTTACGGGACTCGATTCCGACATAAGGAATCCTAGTTATCGCCGGTTTGCAAAACTTCATACAACGGCAAAAAGCCAAAAAATCCCAAAACCGCGCATCGGCTATCCGAAGATACCACGCAAACACACACATAGCATGCCGTGGGTATTAGACAAGTGTTAGAACTTACGAGACTCGATTGCGACATCTGAATCAGAGTTATCGTCCGGTTTGCAAAACTACGCCAACACTTGGGCAAAAAAATCGAAAAATAGTCCAACACCGCGTCGGTAGTCCAGAATGCCATTCAAACACACACATAGCACTCTGTGGTATTAGACACGTGTTAGAAATTACGGGACTCGATTCAGACATCAAAATTGAGTTATCGCCCGGTTTGCAAAACTTCGCGAATACTTAGGCAAAAAGCGAAAAATATTAAAACCGCATCGGTTGTCCAGAATGCCACGCAAACACACACATAGCTTCGCATAGGTATTAGACACTTGTTAGAACTTATGAGATTCGATTCCGATATCTCTGAATCAGAGTTATCGCCGGTTTACAAAACTTGCCAACACTTAGGTAAAAAAGCCAAAAATAGCCCAAAACCCGCATCGGTAGTTCGAATGCCATGGAAACACACACACATAGCACCGCGTAGGTATTGAACACGTATTAGAACTTACGGGACTCGATTCCGACATAAGGAATCCGAGTTATCGTCGCTCGGTTTGCAAAACTTCGTGACAACTTAGGCAAAAAGCCAAAAATAGCCCAAAACCCGCGATCGGTAGTCTAAATGCCGCATAAACACACACATAGAACCGCGTGGGTATTAGACCGTGTTAGAACTTCGGGACTCGATTAGACATCGAATCAGAGTTATAACCCGGTTGCAAAACTTCGCCACACTTGGGCAAAAACTAAAAATAGCCCAAAACCCGTGTCGGTAGTCCAGAATGCCATTCAAACACACACATAGCACTCTGTGTGTATTATTAAACACGTGTTAGAAATTACGGGACTCGATTCCGACATACAAAATCAGAGTTATCGCCCAGTTTGCAAAACTCGCCAATACTTAGGTAAAAAGCCGAAAAATAGCCCAAAACCCGCATCGGTTGTCTGAATGCCACGCAAACACACACATAGCACTGCGTAGGTATTAGACACTTGTTAGAACTTATGAGATTCGATTCCGACATACGGAATCAGGAGTTATCGCCAGGTTGTAAACTACGCCAATACTTAAGCAAAAAGCGAAAAATAGCCCAAAACACGCATCGTCCATCCGAGATGCCACGCAGACACACACAGCAGTCCGTGTAGGTATTAGACACGTGTTAGAACTTACGGGACTCGATTCGACATCGTAATCCGGGTTATCCCCGGTTTGCAAAACTTCCAACAACTTAGGCAAAAAGCCAAAAAATAGCCAAAACCCGCGCCGGTGAGTCAAGAATGCCACGCAAACACACACATAGCACCGCGCGTGGGTATTAGAACACGTGTTAGAACTTACGGGACTCGATTCCGACATCTGAAATCCGAGTTATTGCCCGGTTTGTAAAACTTCGCCAACCTTAGGCAAAAAGTCAAAAAATAGCCCAAAACACGCATCGGCCATTCGAATGCCATGGAAATGACATATATACGCGCGTGGGTATTGAACACGTGTTAGAACTTATGTGACTCGATTTTGACATAAGGAATTTGAGTTATCGCCCGGTTTGCAAAACTTCATGCCAACACTTAGGCAAAAGCCGAAAAAATACCCAAAACCGGCGGTCGGTATCAAGATGCCACGCAAACACACATATAGCACCGCGTAGGTATTATTGAACCGTGTTAGAACTTACGGGACTCGATTACGACATACGGAATCAGAGTTATCGTCCGGTTTGCAAAACTTCGCCACAACTTGGGCAAAAAAGCGAAAAATAGCGCAAAACCCGCCAGGTAGTCCAGATGCCACGTAAACACACACATAGCACCGCCGCGTGAGGTATTAAACACGTGTTAGAACTTACGGGACTAGATTCCGACATCTGAATTCGAGTTATCGCCCAGTTTGCAAAACTTGCTAACACTTACGCAAAAAGCCGAAAAATAGCCCAAAACCTGCATTGGACGTCCGAATGCCACGCAACACACACATAGGACCGCGTGGGTATTAGACATGTGTTAGAACTTACGGGACTCGATTACGACATACGAAATCCGAGTTATCGCCCAGTTTGTAAAACTCACCAACACTTAGGCAAAAAGCTAAAAAATAGCCAAAAACCCACATCAGTCGTCCGAATGCCACCCAAACACACACATAGCAACGCGTAGGTATTAGACACGTGTTAGAACTTACGGGACTCGATTCCGACATACAAAATCCGAGTTATCGTCCAGTTTGCAAAACTTGCCAACACTTAGGCAAAAAGCCAAAAAATAGCCCAAAACCCGCATTGGCGTCAAGATGCCACGCAAAAACACACACATAGCACCGCATAGGTATTAAACACGTTAGAACTTACGGGACTCGATTCCAGACATACGAAATCCGAGTTATCGTCCGGTTTTACAAAACTTCGCCAACAACTTAGGCAAAAAGCGAAAAATAGCCCAAAACCCGCGGCCGTCAAGATGCCGCGCAAACACGCACATTGCACCGCGTAGGTATTAAACACGTGTTAGAACATACAGGTCTCGATTCGACATTACGAATCCGAGTTATCGCCCAGTTTGCAAAACTCGCCAACACTTAGGCAAAAAGCCAAAAAATAGCCCAAAACCCGCATCGGCCGTCCGAATGCCATGCAAACACACACATAGCACTCTGTAGGTATTAGACACGTGTTAGAATTTACGGGACTCGATTCCGACATACAAAATCCGAGTTATCGCCCATTTTGCAAAACTCGCCAATACTTAGGCAAAAAGCCGAAAAACAGCCCAAAACCCGCATCGGTCGTTTGAATGCCACGCAAACACACACATAGCACTGCGTAGGTATTAGACACGTGTTAGAACTTATGAGATTCGATTCTGACATATGGAATCCGAGTTATCGCCCAGTTTGCAAAACTTGCCAACACTTAGGTAAAAAGCCGAAAAATAGCCCAAAACTGGCATCGGCCGTTCGAATGCCATGGAAACACACACATAGAACCGCATAGGTATTAAACACGTGTTAGAACTTACGGGACTCAATTTCGACATACGAAATCCGAGTTATCGCCCAGTTTGCAAAACTCGCCAACAACAGGCAATGCAAAAAACCAAAAAATTGACCAAAACCCGCATCGGTTGTCCAAGATGCCACGCAAGCACATACATAGCACCGCGTAGGTATTAAACACAGCGTTAGAACTTACGGGAACTCGATTACGACTTACAAAATCCGAGTTATCGCCCGGTTTATAAAACTTCATGACATTTAGGCAAAAACCAAAAAAAGCCCAAAACCCGCATCGGTACGTCCGAATGCCACGCAAACACACACATAGCACAGGGTAGGTATTAGACACGTGTTGCAACTGACGGGACTCGATTCCGACATCTGACGAAATCAAAGTTATCGTCCGGTTGCAAAACTACGCCAACACTTAGGTAAAAAGCCAAAAAATAGCCCAAAACCCGCATTGGTGGATCAATGCCGCGCAAACACACACATATAGCACCGCGTGGGTATTAAACACATGTTAGAACTTACGGGACTCGATTACGACATACGGAATCCGAGTTATCGCCCGGTTTTCAAAACTTCATGACAACTTAGGCAAAAAGCGAAAAATAGCCCCAAAACCGCGCCGGCCGTCCGAATGCCACGTAAACACACACATAGGACCCGCGTGGGTATTAGACACATGTGTTAGAACTTACGGGACTCGATTTGACATAAGGAATCCGAGTTATCGTCCGGTTTGCAAAACTACGCCAACACTTAGGCAAAAAGCGAAAAATAGCCCAAAACCAACATCGGTAGTCCAGATGCCACACAAACACACACATAGCATCGCGTAGGTATTGAACACGTGTTAGAACTTAGTGGACTCGATTCCAACATCTGAATCCGAGTTATCGCCGGTTTACAAAACTACGCCAACACTTAGGCAAAAAATCGAAAAATAGCCCAAAACCCGCATCGATGTCCGAATACCACGCAAACACACATATATCACCGCGTGGGGTATTAGACCGTGTTAGAACTTACGGGACTCGATTACGACATACGGAATCCGAGTTATATCGTCCGGTTACAAAACTACATGACAACACTTAGGCAAAAAGCGAAAAACGACCCAAAACCCGCGTCGGCGATCCGAATGCCATGCAAACACACACATAGCACCGCATTGGTATTAGACACACGTTAGAACTTACGGAACTCGATTCCGACATACGAAATCCGAGTTATCGCCCAGTTTGTAAAACTCGCCAACACTTAGGCAAAAAGCCAAAAAACAGCCCAAAACCCGCATCGACCGTCCGAATGCCACGCAAACACACACATTGCACCGCGTAGGTATTAAACACGCATTAGAATTTACGGGACTCGATTCCGACATACAAAATCCGAGTTATCGCCCAGTTTGCAAAACTCGCCAACATTTAGGCAAAAAGCCGAAAAACAGCCCAAAACCCGCATCGGTCATCTGAATGCCACGCAAACACACACATAGCACTGCGTAGGTATTAGACACGTGTTAGAACTTATGAGATTCGATTCCGACATACGGAATCCGAGTTATCGCCCAGTTTAAAAAACTTGCCAACACCTAGGTAAAAAGCCAAAAAATAGCCCAAAATCCGCATCGGTCGTTCGAATGCCATGGAAACACACACATAGCACCGCGTAGGTATTAGACACGTGTTAAAACTTACGGGACTCGATTCCGACATAAGGAATCCGAGTTATCGCCAAGTTTGCAAAACTCGCCAACACTTAGGCAAAAAGCCGAAAAATAGCCCAAAATCAGCATCGGCCATCCGAATGCCACGCAAACACACGCATAGAACCGCGTAGGTATTAGACAAGAGTTAGAACTTACGGGACTCAATTCCGACATACGGAATCCGAGTTATCGCCCAGTTTGCAAAACTCGCCAACACTTGGGCAAAAAACTAAAAAACAGGTCAAAACCACGCGTCGGTGAGTCAAGATGCCACGCAAACACACACACATAGAACCCGGTGGGTATTAGACACGTGTTAGAACTTACGGGACTCGATTAGACATCTCACAGATTCGAGTTATCGTCCGATTTGCAAAACTTCGCCAACACTTAGGTAAAAAGCGAAAAACGACCCAAAACCCGTGTCGGTAGTCCGAATGCCACGAAACATACACATAGGACCGCGTGGGTATTAGACACATGTTAGAACTTACGGGAACTTGATTACGACATACGGAATCCGAGTTATCGCCCGGTTTACAAAACTACGCAACACTTAACAAAAAGCGAAAAATAGCCCAAAACCGCGCCGGTGACGTCACGAATGCCACGCACACACACACATAACACACGTAGTGGGTATTGAACCGTGTTAGAACTTACGGGACTCGATTACGACATAAGAATCCGATTAATCGTCCGGTTTATAAAACTTCGCCAACACTTAGGCAAAAAGCGAAAAAATAGCCCAAAACCGGCGTCGGTAGTCTAAATGCCACATAACACACACATAGCATCGTGGGTATAATAGACACGTTAAAACTTACGGGACTCGATTCCGACATACGGAATCCGAGTTATCGCCCAGTTGGCAAAACTCGCCAACACTTAGGCAAAAAGCCGAAAAATAGCCCAAAACCCGCATTGGCCGTCCGAATGCCACGCAAACTCACACATAGCACCACATAGGTATTAAACACACGTTAGAACTTACGGAACTCGATTTCAACATACGAAATCCGAGTTATCGCCCAGTTTGAAAAACTCGCCAACACTTAGGCAAAAAGCCGAAAAATAGCCCAAAACCCGCATCGACCGTCCAGATGCCACCTAAACACGCACATTGCCAGCGTGGGTATTAAACACGTGTTAGAACATACGGGTCTCGATTCGACATACGGAATCCGAGATATCGCCAGGTTTGCAAAACTACATGACAACAGGCAAAAAGCGAAAAATAGCCCAAAACCCGCATCGGTGTCCAAGATGCCATGCAAACACACACATAGTACTCTGTGGGTATTGAACCGTGTTAGAACTTACGGGACTCGATTCCGACATACAAAATCCGAGTTATCGCCCGGTTTGCAAAACTTCGCCAATACTTAGGTAAAAAGCGAAAAATGACCCAAAACCCGCATCGATGGAAATGCAGATGCCACGCAAACACACACATAGCACTGCGTGGGTATTGAACACGTGTTAGAACTTATGAGATTCGATTCCGACATACGGAATCCGAGTTATCGCCCAGTTTGCAAAACTTTCCAACACTTAGGTAAAAAGTCGAAAAATAGCCCAAAACCCGCATAGGCCGTTAGAATGCCATGGAAACACACACATAGAACTGCATAGGTATTAAACACGTGTTAGAACTTACGGGACTCGATTCTGACATAAGGAATCCGAGTTATCGTCCAGTTTGCAAAACTAGCCAACACTTAGGCAAAAAGCCGAAAAACAGCCCAAAACCCGCATCGGCCGTTCGAATGCCACGCAAACACACACATAGGACCGCGTAGGTATTAGACACGTGTTAGAACTTACGGGACTTGATTCCGACATACGAAATCCGAGTTATCGCCCAGTTTGCAAAACTCGCCAACACAACTTGGCAAAAAATCGAAAAAACATTAAAAACCTCGTCGACGACCATCCCGAATACCACGCAAACACACACATAGCACCGGCGTGCGATATATTAGACACGCAGCGTTAAAACTTACGGGGACTCGATTCAACATCACGAATTCGAGTTATCGCCCGATTAGCAAAACTTCATGAACACTTAGAAAAAAGCAAAAAAAGCATTAAAACCCGCATTGGCCGTCCAGATGCCACGCAAACACACACATTGCACCGCGTAGGTATTGAACAGCGTTAGAACATACGGGACTCGATTCCGACATACGGAATCCCGAGTTATCACCCGTTTGCAAAACTTCCAACACTTAGGTAAAAACCAAAAAATAGCCCAAAACACCGCATCGGTAGTCCGAATGCCATGCAAAAACACAAATAGCACCGCGTAGGTATTAGACCGTGTTAGAACTTACGGGACTCGATTAGACATACAAAATCAAAGTTATCGCCCGGTTTGTAAAACTACATGACACTTAGGCAAAAAGCGAAAAATAGCCCAAAACCCGCGACGGTTAGATGCAATGATGCCGCAAAAACACACACATATAGCATAGGTATTGTATTGAACACGTGTTAGAACTTATGAGATTCAATTAAACACATACGGAATCCGAAGTTATCGCCAGGTTGCAAAACTTGCCAACACTTAGGTAAAAAGCGAAAAACATTTCAAAACACGCGCGGGTAGTTCAAATGCCATGGAAACACACACATAGCACCGCGTGGGTATTGAACACGTGTTAAAACTTACGGGACTCGATTCTGACATAAGGAATCCGAGTTATCGCCCAGTTTACAAAACTCGCCAACACTTAGGCAAAAAGCCAAAAAAGCCCAAAACCAGCATCGGCCATCCGAATGCCACGCAAACACACACATAGCACCGTGTAGGTATTAGACAAGTGTTAGAACTTACGGGACTCGATTGGGACATACGGAATCCGAGTTATCGCCCAGTTTGCAAAACTCGCCAACACTTGAGCAAAAAACCGAAAAATAGTCCAACACCCGCATCGGACGTCCAAGATGCCACGCATAAACACACACACATAAAGCCGGTGGGTATTAGACACGCGTGTTAGAACTTACGGGACTCGATTTACGACATACGAAATTGAGTTATCGTCGATTTGCAAAACTACGCCAACACTTAGGTAAAAAGCCAAAAAACGACCCCAAAACCCGCGTCGGTAGTCAGATGCCACGCAAACACACACATAGGACCGCGTAAGTATTAGAACACGTGTTAGAACTTACGGGACTTGATTCCGACATCTGAAATCCGAGTTATCGCCAGGTTTGCAAAACTTCGCCAACACTTAGGCAAAAACCAAAAATAGCAAAAAACCACGATCGGTAGATGCGAATACCATGCAAACACACACACATAGCACCGCGTAGGTATTGAACACGTGTTAGAACTTACGGGACTCGATTACGACATCTGAGAATCCGAGTTATCGCCGATTTGTAAAACTTCGCCAACACTTGAACAAAAAGCAAAAATAGCCCAAAACCCGCGCCGGTGATCCGAATGCCACGCAAAAACACACACATAGCATCGGTAGGTATTAGACACGTGTTATAACTTACGGGACTCGATTTCGACATACGAAATTCGAGTTATCGCCCAGTTTGCAAAACTCGCCAACACTTAGGTAAAAAGCCAAAAATAACCCAAAACCCGCGCCGGCCGTCCGAAGATGCCATAAAACACACACATAGGACCGGCGTAAGTATTAGAACCGTGTTAGAACTTACGGGACTTGATTAGACATACTGAATCAGAGTTATCGCCAGGTTTGCAAAACTTCGCAACACTTAGGTAAAAAGCCAAAAATAGCCCAAAACCCACATCAATCGTTCAATACCACGCAAACACACACATAGCACCGCGTGTATTGAACACGTTAGAACTTACGGGACTCGATTCCTCATCATGAAATCAGAGTTATCGCCCGGTTTGTAAAACTACTTGCCAACACTTAGGCAAAAAGCGAAAAATAGCCCAAAACCCGTATCGGCCTTTGAATGCCACGCAAACACACACATAGGGAATCATGTGGGTATTAGACACATGTTACAACTTACAGGACTCGATTCTGACATCACGAAATTGAGTTATCGCCCAGTTTGTAAAACTCGCCAACACTTAGGTAAAAAGCCGAAAAATAGCCCAAAACCCGCATCCGATTTCGTCCAAGAATGCCACGTAAAAACACACATAGCAATCGTGTGTAGGTATTAGAACACCAGATAGAACTTATGGGACTCGATTAAGACATAAGAAATCAGAGTTATCGCCAGGTTACAAAACTCGCCAACACTTAAGCAAAAAGCGGTAAAATGCATTAAAACCCGGCATCTCTTGGTCCAATGCCACGTAAACACACATAGTATCGCATAGGTATTAGACACGCGTTAGAACTTACGGGACTCGATTCCGACAAACGAAATCTGAGTTATCGCCCAATTTGTAAAACTCGCCAACACTTTTACAAAAAGCGAAAAAGCGAGACAAAACCCGCGTCGGCCAATCCCAGATGCCATGCAAACACACACATAGCACCGCGTAGGTATTAGAAACGTGTTAGAACTTACGGGACTCGATTCTGACATACGGAATCCGAGTTATCGCCTAGTTTGCAAATCTCGCCAACACTTAGGTAAAAAGCCGAAAAATAGCCCCAAACCAGCATTGACCGTCCGAATGTCACGCAAACACACACATAGCACCGCGTAGGTATTAGACACGCGTTAGAACTTACGGGACTCGATTCCAACATACGGAATCCGAGTTATCGCCCAGTTTGCAAAACTCGCCAACACTTAGGCAAAAAGCTAAAAAATAGACCAAAACCCGCATCGGCCATCCGAATGCCTCGCAAACATACACATAGCACCTCGTAGGTATTCGACACGCATTAGAACTTATGGGACTCAATTCCGACATACGGAATCCGAGTTATCGCCCAGTTTGCAAAACTCGCCAACACTTAGGCAAAAAGCCAAAAAATAGTCCAAAACCCGCATCGGCCATCCAAATGCCACGCAAACACACACATAGCATCGGTAGGTATTTGACACGTGTTAGAACTTACAGGACTCGATTCCGACATACAAAATTCGAGTTATCGCCCAGTTTGTAAAACTCGCCAACACTTAGGCAAAAAGCCAAAAAACAGCCCAAACCATCGCCGGTAGATGCTGAATGCCACGCAAACACACACATAGGACCGGCGTGGGTATTAGACCGTGTTAGAACTTATGTGACTCGATTCCAGACATACGGAATCCGAAGTTATCGCCAGATTTGTAAAACTTCCAACACTTAGGCAAAAAGCCGAAAAATAGCCCAAAACCCGTATCGGCCTTTCGAATGCCACGCAAACACACACATAGGACCGCGTAGGTATTAGACACATGTTATAATTTACAGGACTCGATTCCGACATACGAAATCCGAGTTATCGCCCAATTTGCAAAACTCGCCAACACTTAGGCAAAAAGCCAAAAAACAGCCCAAAACCCGCATCGGCCATCCGAATGCCACGCAAACACACACATAGCATCGGTAGGTATTTGACACGTGTTAGAACTTACAGGACTCGATTCCGACATACAAAATTCGAGTTATCGCCCAGTTTGTAAAACTCGCCAACACTTAGGCAAAAAGCCGAAAAATAGCCCAAAACCCGCATCGGCCTTCCGAATGCCACGCAGACACACACATAGGTCCGTGTAGGTATTAGACACGTGTTAGAACTTACGGGACTCAATTCTGACATACGTAATCCGAGTTATCCCCTAGTTTGCAAAACTCACCAACACTTAGGCAAAAAGCCAAAAAACACCCAAAACCCGCGATCGGTAGTCAGATGCCACTGTGAACACACACATAACACCGCGTAGGTATTAGACACGTGTTAGAACTTACGGGACTTGATTCCGACATAAGAAAACTGAGTTATCGCCTAGTTTGCAAAACTCGCCAACACTTAGGCAAAAAGCCAAAAAACACCCCAAAACCTGCATCGGCCGTCCGAATGCCATGCAAACACACACATAGCACCGCGTAGGTATTAGACACGTGTTACAACTTACTGAACTCGATTCCGACATACGAAGACCGAGTTATCGCCCAGTTTGCAAAACTCAACAACACTTGACGAACACAAACAAAACTAATTTAAATATGCTCTATTTTCGAATTCGTTATTAATATTTTAATATTGTAGGGTCTTGTTGATGAGACTTCGGCGGGTGGAGGCTATGGCACAGGCGATGCCCGTGGTGAAGATGGTGATGACCCCCGTGCTGATGCTGATGAGAATATTGAGGGTGGGACCGGCAGTCAAATTGGAGGTGGGATCAGCGGTGGGACCAGTGGTGGGACCGTAGGTGGGACCGACGGCGATGGTGATACCGATATTCCTGATCTTGGGTTGTAGTACCCATTATGTTTATATTTTTACTTTCATATATGTATATTTATACAGCTTTTGAGTTATACAGACTAGAGTTTAGATTACATTTTGTATTTACATTGTATTTACTTTTATCTATAAGTCATTACGTTGTTTACATATTTGATGCTTGATATAGCAAAAAGCTATTATTGTTATTGATATCGTTAAGGAAGAATTCTTTATAATTTTTCGTTAGTTTATAACAGTAATTATGTATATGTAAATGAACAGGGTATTTTGCAATTTTCAAAAAAAAAATTATAAAAACTCATTGGCGGCATGCATGCGCCAAGAATGACTATTTTTTTATTTTTCTGGGAAAAATAGTACTGATGGTGAATTCGTCGCCAACACCGTCGGCAATGGGTCATAGGCGATGGCTGGCCGTCGGTAATGACCCCGTCGGTAATGACATTATTAATGACCAATGACGACGACGGGAGCTGTGGCGACGACACCATACTACGGCGACGGAGGGTCATTAAGCGACAAAAGACCGTCTCGTCGAAGAATGAGCTATTTTTTTGTAGTGGATGATATCTTAAACTAAATCGTACATTTGTGCCCATAGCTTTTGCAAACTAACCCAAAATCTTGAAGTGAATCTTGGGTCTCGATCAGAAACTTTGGATACTGGCATACCATGCAATCTTACAATCTCGTTTATATACATACTAGCAAGACGTTCAAGTGTATAAGTTTCTCGTATTGATAAGAAATGAGCAGACTTGGTCAATCTATCAACAATGACCCAAATAGCATCTATGCCTTGAGAAACCTTGGGAAGACCAGTAACGAAATCCATGGTAATGTGCTCCCACTTCCATTCTGGAATTTCAAGTGGTTGCAATGGAGCTTTTGGCACTTGATGCTCTGCCTTGACTCATTGACAAGTTAGACACCATGAGATAAATCCCGCTATCTCTCTCTTCATATTTCTCCACAAAAATGTAAGTCAAAGATCACGATACATTTTTGTACTCCCAAGATGGATTGCAAACGGTGTGTTGTGTGCCTCCATCATGATTTTATACTTCAAGTCAGAATCGTTAGGAACATAAAGTCTGGAGTTAACTCGAAGTATTCCTTCTTCATCGATTCTTGCTTCCGAAATAGCACCTTCTTAAACTTTTTTCCTCATCACGCATCACCTCCGTGTCCGTAGCTTGAGCGCACTTTTTACTTTATCGATTAAAGTCGGTTCTACTCGTATATTCGCCATCATCACATGGGTCCCCTGAGTCTTTAACTCTATCTTCATCCTTTGTAAGTCATACAAAATGGGCCTTTATGTTGTGACAAAGATCGCACTCGTGCATTCGCATATGATCTTTTTACTTAATGCGTCGCCTACTACGTTTGCTTTTCGGGATGGTATTGAATGGTATGATCATAATCTTTCAATAGCTCAAGCCATCTTCGTTCTTAGTGTATTGAGTTCCTTTTGAGTGAAGAAATATTTGAGGCTTTTATGATCCGTATAGATCTCCACCTTCTCTTCATATAGGTAATGCCTCCAAATCTTAAGCGCAAAAACAACAGCTGCCAACTATAGATCATGAGTGGGATAATTCCTCTCATATTCTTTGAGTTATCGTGAGGCATAGGCTATGACTTTCCCATGTTGCATGAGAACTCATCCCAAACCTTTGCCCGAAGCATCGCTATATATGACAAATCCCTCTGAACTAGATGGTATTGTCAGAACAAGTGCTGAAATGAGTCTTCTCTTGAGTTCTTGAAAACTCTTCTCATAATCCTCGCTCCAACCAAATTTTATGTCTTTTTGAGTCAACTGAGTTAATGGAGTGGCGATTCGAGAAAACCCTTCTACGAATCTCCGATAATAACCAGCTAAGTCGAGAAAGCTACGATTTTTGGCCATCGACTTAGGTTGCTCCCAGCTTTGAATTGCTTCAATCTTTTCCGGGTCAACAGATATTCTATGATTTGATATCACGTGCCCAAGAAATGCAATTTCCTTAAGCCAGAACTCGCATTTTTTCAACTTGGCATATAGCTTGTTTTCACGAAACTTTTGGAGTATAAGCCTCAAGTGTTGCTCATGGTCTTCACGGGTTTTGGAGTATATGAGGATGTCATCAATAAAGACAACCACAAAGTGATCCAAATATTCCTTGAATACTTTGCCATCATATCCATGAAGGCAACAGGGAGCATTAGTCAATCCAAAATACATGACTAGGAATTCATAATGCCCGTCTGCGAAGTTCTCGAAGCTATCTTTGAATGTCATCGGTTTTAATCTTCAATTGGTGATATCCAAAACGAAGATCAATCTTTGAAAAGAATTTGCGCCTTACTATGCAATGGTCAAACAGATCATCAATACGAGGTAATTTACCTATTTTTGATGGTGACATGATTCAACTCCGATAATCAATAAAAAGTCGCATACTTCCATCTTTCTTCTTTACAATAGAACAGAGTACCCCAAGGAGAGGTACTAGGGCCGAATGAAACCGATGTCTAAAAATTCCTATAGTTGGGTTTTAACTCCCGAAGTTCAATAGAGCCATTCGATATGGGGCTTTGGAAATGGGTTTTGTACCAAATTCAAGGTCGATACAAAATTCAATTTCACGTTAAGGGGTAGGCCAGAAGTTCTTCGTGGAATACGCCGGAAATTTATTAACAATAGAAATATCATTCAAATCGGACGTAATTTTATTTAAATCCGTGACATGGGCTAAGAAAGCTTAACATCCATTTTTCAATAAACGAATAGCTTTATGGCTTGATATGATAGTGATTGACTTTAGTGCTTTGGTTGTTTGAATTAGTATAATAGGTTGGTTAGGAATATGAAAGCTAACAACCTTATTTGAAACAATCGATTTTAGCATGATGAGTAGTTAACCAATCAATCCCTAAAATCACATCAAATGCAAGTATTTTCAAAGAGATAAGATCTACAGGTAACTTGCGGTTACCGATTTGAATCAAACAAGACTTATAAATAGTGGATGTAATGAAGGTTTCTCGCAATGGAGTTTTAACAGATAAATCAAAATCTAATTTTTCTGGAGTCAAATTTAAACATTGAGCGCAAGTAGGAGAAATAAAATAATGGGTAGAACCGGTATCAAATAAAGTATAAACTTCGCTAGAGTTTATGATTAGCTTACCTGTGATCACCTCGTTCGGATTCCTTGCTTTTTGGGAGGTTACGACAAACGCCTCCCTTGAACTACCGGTTTTGTCTTGTTCAGGACACCCTTTGATGCCTCCATCCTAGTTTGACTTGACTTTGGTGCATGACAAAATCCAGACTCGTGATCTTCTTTTCCACAATTGTAACACGCTTTGACCGCATCGCGTTAGCTTGGACCGATGTGTCCTTCCTCCACATTTGTAACATACGAATCTGAGCGGTCAATCTCTCTTCCTTAACAACAAAAAGTGCTAGTCTTTGGCGTCTTTCCATCATTATTGAATCTCCTCTTCTTGAAATTTCCACTTCTATTATCTTGGCCATGATTACCACCAAAGTGGTTACCATTTCTGGCATGTTGATTTCCTCCACGTTTGTTGTCACCGCTTCAATGACTGCTACCACCGGTATTATCGACTTGTCGGTTACCGCTCTCTCTCGGGTTGGGTTGACTCATTACTGCTGCTCCAATAATCGAGCCCAATTTACAACATCTGAATACAAACACAGTTTGTGAGAGATAAGGTATTGACGTATCTCGGGTTTCAAACCTCTTAGAAACATCTGTGTCATTCTCTCCTCATTATCAACCAAGTGTGACGCAAAACCGGGGACAACTCAAAGAAACTTGGCTTCGCTTCATGACACGGTCCATATTCTTTTGCTCCAACTTGATGAACTCTACCTCTTTCATGTGATTTAATACTTTCGGAAAAGTACTTGTCATTGAACAGCTTCTTGGAACTTCTCCCAAGTCATCTTCAATCACGGCGGGTTGAGTACGCTTTACGATTCCCACCGATGTCGCCTCCGCCGCATAACATGAAGGTGGCAAAGGGAACCTTTGCTCCTCGGAGCATCCCAAGACATCAAATATCTTGGTGATCTCGCTTTATCCACGCCTCGCCTTTAAGTGGTTTTGGCTCTCCAAAAAACTCCGGTGGTCCCAGCTCCTTGAACTGTTTAGCGGTGACCGTCTGAGAGTTGCCAGTGATTCCCCCTGCATTTGTAATAGGAGCCGCTCTCGCCTGATGTTGCATGAATTGTATAAAGCCTCTGAACATCCCATCGTTCACCATTTCATCGGTGTTATTGTTTACCTAAGGATTATTGTCTTCCTATTGCACATTATCATGGGTATTGATCGTTGGTGACTTAACGGTCTCATGTGCTTCATTGCTTATCTCAACATTTTCGGATGCCATTTTCAAATACTGCCACAAAACAAGGGTTAATTGACATGACACATATTATCCCTATACTATGACCGACCAATTAAATACCAAATAAACTTAGGTAGGTCATACTAGCGAAGGAATTCCCCGTCTCTCCCCTCCTAGTTCTTGTCTCACATCTCAGCCAGGGATCATATCCCTAAGCTTTGATACTAATTGTGACACCCCCAAAATAGGTATACATCACCAATCTTGGGTCGCCAAATACATGGTACTGAATACAAATACAAACTTAATTATACAACATGAACTGTGAGTTTTAATACAAATATTATCTTCTAGACAATATTCAAACTCAAAATAAGTCCTCATTTATTATTACACTATTTCACAGGATAGTGAGGACTACTAATGCAAACATCTGGACCGTCACTCCGTTCCCCGACTAGTCCCTGCCATGTTCTCATTTCCTGAAGAGAATAATGAAAGCAAAAGGGTGAACTCAACTAGCCCAGTAAGAAATATTATGACTAAGATAATGCAAAATAAATTATCATTAGCCTTCAACAATGTTAAATTGATAAAATATAATAAACATCAAGTTTAACTGCTGCAAAACAAGCAATCCATTAGAAGAGTCAAGTAGAGCATGATATCAACTATCTTCTATGATTTAAAAAGTTTTTCATCAACTTTATCACCGAGACTCGGCTTAATAAATAAACCACATCATCAAATCATCCCTGCACAACGGCCAAGGATATTCATGTAATCATCAATGGTCATGACTATACCGAATAATCCCTGGTCATAATCATACCAACAACTGTCCATCAATGAACTACAGGCCAATGGGGACTTTTACCACATCATTTGTAACATTACGGGTCATGATTATACCGAATAATCCCTGGTCATAATCATACCAATCAACAGTTCATCTATGAACGTAAGCCAAAGATGACTTTCATCACAATGTAAGCATGAGGATGATGACAATGATATAAGAATTCAATAAAACAAGTTCAAGGATAAATTTTAAAGACTTAAATAATTTAATTTATCTAGAATTCAATAATGTTCAAATTGCCAACATGATACTACTTTGTAGAGTAAAATTCAAGAATGATATTGTATCAAAAATAATTTGGACCAAAAAGAAATCAATTTTTGTCATGAATAGTACTCGGGGTGAATAGTACCCAGGTGAATAGTACCCCATGAATAGTACTTCAAGAATAGTATCCTGTGAATAGTACTTTATGAATAGTACTCGTGAATAGTACTTTGTGAATAGTAATTTATGAATAGTACTTTGTGAATAGTATCCGTGAATAGTACTTTTATTAATAGTCTTAGTATAAATGAATAGTACTCATGGACGATTACTCGATGAAAAGCTTAAAATTTAACAAGAATGTGTAAAAATATCATTGTGAAACGATACTAGATGAAACGCAAATCTCAAGGATATTCTACTAATTTCACGGAGTATAGAAGCAATACTTTAACAAGATGAGAGTATAATCAGAAATACGAGACGAAATAATATTACTCACATACTACAGAGTATGGAAAAAAATAGTATTCCTATGAATATTGAACAAAATGATATCCCTTACCTCAGAAGAAGACTGGATACTGGAATAGTGAGGTAGTAGACTTCTCTTTTTCTTTCTCTCTATGGATTCTCTCTCTATAGCTTCTCTCTCTATAATTGCTCTTGTGAGACTTAGTGAATTGGTGAGAATGAAGGAAGAATGAGATTCTATTTATAGGAAAATATAGTTTCGATAATTGCACATTTTGGGGCTCGAAATATTACAGTATAATACCTTCATCTTTTCCTTCATTTTTCATTTAGTCCTGCAAGTATTATCAAACTTGCACCACCTCCCCTAATAGTACATCATGTGAATCATAGTTCAATCATGTGAATCAATAGTTCTATACATGTGAAAATACGAATTACAGTATAGTACCTCCATCTATACCTCCATTTTTAACTTAGTCATGCAAGTATTATCAATCTTGCACCACATCCCCTAATTGTACATGAATGTGAATCAATAGTACACACATGTGAACTAATAGTTATAAGCATGTGAATTAATAGTAATTAATTGCTCATTTATCCGATTAATTACCCAATTGGTCAGTATAACTTCCAGACATCAATTATTACAAAATAAATGTCAATTTCCACTAACACTAATAATCCCAACACAATGGAACTATCAATTTCATCTTTAATCAACACGAACTTATTCATCATTAATATTATAACTCACAATATTTAACAATCAGGTTGTTCCCAGGAAAAAGGGGGCTTTCTGATAAGGATTTCTCCTTATTGGCACGCAATTAGGTGACCAAACCTCTCCTTGACATAACTTCTAGACATTGTCAATATTGCAAATAATAATATGAATAACTTTGTCGTCCCAATTATTGATTTAATAATATAAAATATTATGCAGATGATACTGTGATAATAATTGAATCAATAATATGAGGGATATGATGCACCAATTACTATAGCAATAATTGAGTATAACTGAGTGACTTCTCACGTAAGCATCAATAATCAATACCATGTACTACTATGCAACCACGCGTATTACTGTACTTTTACTACCAGGTAGTTCAACAGTTTAACGGTAAAACTTTTGTAAGACCCCAAATAATTAATAAATGAAATTTAATTTCCTCTAATTATTATTTTGAAATAGTAAGGGTTGATGTGATTAATGTGGATAGTTATGGGTAAAATACGCAAATATTTCAAAATAAGCAAGTGGTTATAAAATATTCATTGTTGTTAGGAGAATATTCGTTTGGTCGTGGAATATTAAATGATCGTCGGGGAATATTCGTACAACCAATAGCGACCATTTGTGGGCCCCATAACCTGAAAGCGATTGGATGAAGAAAATGACAAATATAAGTTGTTTAAAAATAACGGGCAGTAGTTATTCTGAATTATCTTCGTTAAAATACTCTGGTGGTTAAAACACAAGAAGCACACCAGTATTGCACCAATTGTTGATTCTTACGTGAAGAAGGCACTTTTCAATAATGGTTACGCTTATTCTTGCTTCAAAGATTTTATTGGTTCAATAATTGTTGTGTTGATATTTTATATTGTCATTGTTGTTTCAATAATTATCATTACACAAGATTTTTCATTATCGAAGCAATAATTCATATTATCTCGAATAATATTATTAGATAACATTATTGGCAATGTCTAGAAAGTTACATCTAAGGAGAGGTTTGGTCACCTAATTGCATGCCAAGAAGGAGAAATTCTTATTGGAAAGCCCCTCTTTCCGGAACCGCACGGTTTATCAATATTGTGATTCTCGTAATATTATTTGTGAATAATTAATTATTGATTCATATGATGAGGAAAATATTGATTTTATGTGGATATAGATGGAGAAAATTTTAATGTGACAATTGTTGAAAATTGAAATTTTATCTTTTTCTCGATAAAATAATTCATTTAAATATATATATATTATTATATTTTAATAATATAATAATGGTGATATTTTACAACGAATGTGGGATATATGAGTATCTGAGGAGGAAGAGTATTTTGTTACAATAAATGTTTAAAACATGTTAAACATGTTTGTGGACCCCATTTATTGACCGAAATTTGATTATAATCTAAAATTGCCCGCTTATAGATTTCGGTCAATTTCTGTTTGGAATTTGGAAAACCCTTCTTCTGCAAAGTTGTAGAGAATTGAATTTCCTATAAAAACTCACGAGATTCGAATTTTCTGATAAAAGGGCTATTTATTATGAATTATTGAAGTTTCAAAGCTCCGAAATAATTAATTTTTAGAAGTTTAAAATAATTTTAATTACAAAAAACGTTTTTTTCATTGTTGGGACTCATTTAACATGTGTTAGGATGGCTGAATTCAGATTTCTAGTATGCGTAGGAAGATGTGGAAATTAATATTATTAATTTATTAAATTTTATGCTTTGGTGTTCTAAGCATTTTCCTATAAATAGGTGCTTAGGTTAGAATTGAAAATCACACCAGAAATTGAAGTTTTCTCTCTCTATATTATCGAGCGTATTCTTATGAGTATTTTGAGTATACTTTGAGTATTGCTATACGGTGCAAGTTCAAGTCATAGCCTTATATCCTGTTTTTCAATTTAGAAGTATAAATCTTTCGAGGTAAGGGATATTTTTTTTTTTTGTAATGATATTATTTCTTCAATATCATTATGCTGAAATATTGATCTGAAGTTTTTATCAAATTTGGAACTTTTGGTGTCGGAGTTACTATTTACGTTATACTGCCTTTATTAACGATATCTGATCTTATTCACGAATACTAAGACTATTCATCGAAAAATGAAAATTTTCTTTTCAATTCAAAAATATCTATTCGGATACTAGCTTTGATTGTATCCATGTTTTGATCATTCTTGAATTTTACACCACTATGATTATTTTTGAGGTATTTTTGGATATGGATAAATCAAAGTACGAATCCTTAATCCTTAATCCTTGTCATTTTGTTTCATTGGATTCGTTTCTTTAAAAAAAAAAATATTTTTCATCATCTTCAGTCTTAAATGATGATATTATTGAATATCTTTGGCCTTTAGTGCAAAGATGATTGATTTCTGATGAATATCTTTGGCCTGTAGTGCAAAGATGAATGATTTCTGATGAATATCTTTGGCCCGTAGTGCAAAGATGAACAAGTGTTTAGATGAACATGACCAACTGGTGAATGTCCTTGGCCTGTAGTGCAAGGATGAATATATGATTCCAGATATATATTGATTGATGTTACAGGGATAAAAATATTGAAGATGGACTGTTAAATTCATAGATATTAATAGATTTCATCATCTACGTAACTCTTCTATGAATTAATATTTTTCGCTGCGAGTATTGATTTAAAACTTGTTGTCTATTGTATTCTATTAAATTTTTCCCTGTTGAAGAATAACGATAATTTGTTGTATATTATCTTAGTCATAATTTTTTTTACTGGGCTAGTTGAGTTCACCCTTTTCCTTTTTGTTCCATTTTTCTTCTCAGGAGGCGAGAATGTAGCGAGTACGAGTCGGGGTATGGAATGATGGTTTTAGAGAGTTGTTTAGTAGTTCTCACCATTTTTGTAAAATAATGTATCAATAATTATGATGAGGATTTATTTGTATGTGGATATTGTTTAGATGGCAATATCTGTATTTAAACTCACAGTTTTACTGTTGTAATAATAAAGTTGTAGTTGTTTTTGTACCGTGTATCGACAACTTCGTAATGGGTGATGTATACCTATTTTGGGGGCGCCACGGTTGGTATCGAGCTTAGGGATATGATCTCCAAGCGGAGATCGGGAATAGAACTAGGAGGGGAGAGACAGTAAATCCTTCGCTAGTGTGTCCTACCTAAGCTTATTTGTTAGTTGGTCGATATATAAAGATATTATGTGATATATTGATTTGCTTAATTAACCCTTGTTTTATGATAGTATTTGAGAATGTCGATCGAGAATATTAATGATGGAAATGAGACCGTGGAGACGCTGTACTCACCAACGAGGAAAACGCGTAACAGTCGGGTAATGTTCCTCCCGTGAACAAAACCAATTGAAGCGTATGATGAACGAGGGGATGTTTAGAAGCTTTTTGCGCTTCATGCAAAATCGAATTTGGGAGACTCGTGTTTAAAATATAGGAGGAAATGATAGCAATTCACCAAGTTGTCACAACCAAGCGCTTCAAAGAGTTGGGACCACCAGAATTTAAGGGAAAGCGAGATCCGATCATGGCGTAAACATGGGTCAAGCAAATTACCAAGATATTCGATGTCTTGGGATGCACGTAGAACAGAAGGTTCCATTCGCCACCTTTATGTTCCGTGGCGAAAGCGGACTCTTCGTGGGAGTCCGTGAAGCGCACCCATCCAAATTGCATTCGGCATGTCTTGGGAGACATTTCAGAAACTATTTAATGACAAATACTTTCCCGAAAGTGTTCGTCTATATGAAGGAAGTGGAATTTATTAGGACCGAGCGAGAATAACATGACGGTGTCCCAGTACGAGGCAAAGTTTGTAGAGTTATCCAGGTTTGCACCTCATTTGGTGGAGAATGAGGAACGTATGACGCGGATGTTTCTTAGAGGTTTGAAACTCGGCATACGTCAGTATCTCATTTCTCATAAATTTTCTCTCTACTCAGATGTTATAAACAGGGCTCAATTATTAGATCAAGATAACGAGTACGGTCAACTGAGGGACCACAACCAGGATCATACCGGAGATGGCAGTCAACAAAACAACGATAACCAGCGGAGAAAGAAAAAGACAAACAAAAATGGTAACCACTCTGGTGGTAATCATGGCCATGAAAATAGAAGAAGCGAGTCAGGAGGATATTTTAAAAAGAGGAGATTCAACAATGACCATGTGAAGACGACAAAGGGCAACAAGAAAGAATCTTTCCAAGGGAGGAGAACGACCACCGGGTTATATGCTATAAATGCGGAAAGAGGGACATATCGGTCAAACTGCCCACAATGATTCTGGTATGCTATAATTATGGAAAAGAAGGACATATCGCTCGAGATTGCACGATAGCAAAACCTAGTTCAGCGGGGACGGTGACTCAAAAGACTGTCCCAGAAAAGTCAAAGTCAACGGTTCCTGGAAGAGCGTTTGTTGTGACTTGTCAAAATGCGAGGAACCCAAACGAGGTAATCACGGGTAAGCTATTTATAAATTCTTTCAAAGTTTATACCTTACTTGATACCGGTGCTACCCATTCATTTATCTCTCCTACTTGTGCTCAACGTTTAAATTTGACTCCGAAAAAATTAGACTTTGACCTATCTGTGGAAACTCCGTTAGGAGAAACTTTCATCACATCCACTATTTATAAATCTTGTTTGATTCAAGTTGGCACCATCACCTTACATGTTGACCTTATCTCTTTAAAGATACTTGCTTTTGATGTGATTTTAGGGATTGATTGGTTAACTACTCATCATGCCAAAATTGATTGTTTTCGTAAGGTTGTTAGTTTTCATATTCCTAACCAACCTATTGTACGAATTCAAGCAACTAAACTATTAAAATCAGTCACTGTCATATCTAATCATAAAGCTATTCGTTTATTGAAAAACGGATGTCAAGCTTTCTTAGCCCATGTTATGGATTTGAATAAAGACACGTCAAATTTGAATAATATTCCTGTTGTTATTGACTTTCCTGACGTATTTCCTGAAGAACTTCCCGGTCTACCCCCCAGAACGTGAAGTTAAATTCTTTATTAATCTTGAACCTGGTACAAAGCCCATTTCTAAAACCCATATCGAATGGCTCCTATTGAACTTCAGGAGTTAAAGGTCTAACTACAGGAGTTGTTGGACATCGGTTTCATTCGTCCTAGTACATCTCCTTGGGGTGCTCCTATTTTATTCATAAAGAAGAAAGACGGGAGTATGAGACTTTGTATTGACTATCGGGAATTGAACCATGTCACCATCAAGAATAGGTATCCTCTACCTCGTATTGATGACGTATTTGACCAGTTGCAAGGAGCACAATTCTTTTCAAAGATCGATCTTCGTTCTGGATATCATCAGCTGAAGATTAAAACTGAGGATATTCCAAAGACTGCCTTGAAACTCCTGAAGACGGGCATTATGAATTCTTAGTCATGTCTTTCGGATTGACTAATGCTCCTGCGGCTTTCATGGATATGATGAATCGAGTATTCAAGGAATATTTGGATCAGTTCGTTGTTGTCTTTATTGATGACATCCTCATATATTCCAAAAGTCGTGAAGATCATGAGCACCATTTGAAGCTGGTACTACAAAGGCTTTGTGAAAATAAGTTATATGCCAAGTTAAAGAAATGCGAGTTCTGGCTTAAGGAAGTAGCATTTCTTGGGCACATGGTGTCAAAACATGGAGTATCTGTTGACCCGGCGAAGATTGAAGCAATACAAAGTTGGGAGCAACCGAAGACGGTGACTGAAGTACGTAGCTTTCTGGGTCTAGCTAGTTATTATCGGAGATTCGTGGAAGGGTTTTCTCGAATCGCTACTCCGTTAACTTAGTTGACTCGAAAGGATACAAAATTCGTTTGGAGTGAAGAATGCGAGAAGAGTTTCCAAGAGCTTAAGAGGAGACTTATTTCTTTTGTTCTAACAATACCATCCGGTTCGGATAGATTTGTTATCTCTGATGATGCTTCGCAAAGGGTTAGGATGTGTTCTCATGCAACATGGGAAAGTCATAGCCTATGCCTCGCGACAACTTAAAGAATATGAGAGGAATTATCCTACTCATGATCTAGAGTTGGCGGCGATGCTTTTACGCTTAAAGATCCGGAGGCACTATCTTTATGGGGAGAAAGTGGAGATATATTCAGACCATAAAAGCCTTAAATATTTCTTCACTCAAAAAGAACTCAACATGCGGCAGCGACGTTGGCTCGAGCTATTGAAAGACTACGACCACACTATTCAATACCATCCTGGAAAAGCGAACGTGGTAGCTGACGCGTTGAGTAGAAGATCATATCACGAGAACGAAAAGATGATGTCAAGTATACGACAGAGCCAACTTTAATAGAAAAAGTTAAGGTTGCTCAAGCCACCGAATTCTTGAGGCGATGCATATAAAGAAGAAAGTACAAGAAGGTTCTATTCCGGAAGCGAGAATTGATGAAGAAGGAATACTTCGAGTCCACTCTAGACTTTGTGTTCCTAACGATTCTAATTTGAAGTACAAGATCATGATGGAGGCACACAATACACCATTTGCAATCCATCCTGGAAGTACTAAAATGTATCGTGATCTTCGACATACATTTTGGTGGAACAATATGAAGAGAGAGATTGCAAAGTTTATCTCAACATGTTTAACTTGTCAACGTGTAAAGGCGGAGCATCAAGTGCCTAAGGGACCATTGCAACCACTTGAGATTCCAAAATGGAAGTGGGAACACATTACCATGGATTTCAATTCTGGGTCTTCCCACGGTTTCTCAAGGTATAAATGCTATTTGGGTTATTGTTGATAGATTAACCAAGTCTCGCATTTCTTGTCGATACGGAGACTTATTCTCTTGAACGTCTTACTAGTATGTATGTAAATGAGATTGTGAGGTTGCATGGCATGCCAGTATCTATAGTTTCGGATCGTGACCCAAGATTCACTTCAAGATTTTGGGTTAGCTTGCAAAAAGCTATGGGTACGGATTTACGATTCAGTTCGGCATACCATCCTCAAACCTGACGGACAATCGTGAGAGGACTATTCAAACTCTTGAAGATTTATTAAGACTCGTGTCCTAGACTTCAAGGGCGCTTGGGATAAGTATTTACCATTGGTGGAATTCTCATACAATAACAGTTATCAGGCAAGTATAGGTGTGGCCCCATTCGAAGCATTATATGGACGAAAATGTCGCTCTCCAGTATGTTGGGACGAGGTGGGTGAAGCAACATTGTTGGGACCCGAGTTGGTACGTATGACCACAGAAAAGATCCAAATGATTAGACAACGCATACAAACGGCACAGGATCGACAAAAGAGTTATGCGGATCTTCATCGAAAGGACGTGGAGTTTAGTATAGGGGATCTATTGTTGCGTGTTGCTCCATGGAAGGGAGTTATAAGATTTGGGAAGAGAGAAAAGCTCAATCCACGATTTATTGGTCCATTTCAAATTCTTGACCGAGTAGGAAATGTAGCCTATAGACTCGCTTTACCTCCAAGTATGTCTCGTGTTCATAATGTGTTTCACATATATGTACTTCGTAAATATGTGAAAGACCCGAACCACGTTATTGAGTTAGAACCGGACGAGATAGCTGAAGACTTAACGTATGAGGAGATACCTGTCAAGATCTTAGATAGGAAGGAGCATGTCCTACGCACGAAAGTCATACCACAAGTTAAAATTTTGTGGAGGAACCATGCTATAGAGGAAATGACCTGGGAATTAGAAACGGAAATGAAAGCGAGGTATCCTCACCTTTTCGAAACACCAGGTACGTATGTCAATTTCGAGGACCAAATTTCATAAGGAGGGGAGGTTGTAAGACCCCAAATAATTAATAAATGAAATTTAATTTCCTCTAATTATTATTTTGAAATAGTAAGGGTTGATGTGATTAATGTGGATAGTTATGGGTAAAATACGCAAATATTTCAAAATAAGCAAGTGGTTATAAAATATTCATTGTTGTTTGGAGAATATTCGTTTGGTCGTGGAATATTCGTGATCGTCGTCGGGAATATTCGTATACAACGGTAGCAACCATTTGGGCCCCATAACGAAAAGCGATTGGATGAAGAAAATGACAAATATAAGTTGTTTAAAAAATAACGGCGTAGTTATTACCAATTAATCTTGTTAAAATACTCGGTGGTTAAAACACAAGAAGCATTACCAGATTGCACCAATTGTTGATTCTTACGTAAGAAGGCACTACTCAATAATGGTTACGCTTATTACTTTATCAAGATTTTATTGGTTCAATAATTGTTGTGTTGATATTTTATATTGTCATTGTTTCAATAATTATCATTACACAATTTTTTTCATTATCGAAGCAATAATTCATATTATCCGAATAATATTATTAGATAACATTATTGGCAATGTCTAGAAAGTTCATTCAAGGAGAGGTTTGGTCACCTAATTGCTTGGCCAAGAAGGAGAAATTCTTATTGGAAAGCCCCTCTTTCCTCGAACCGCACTGTTGTCAATATTGTGATTCTCAGTAATATTATTTGTGAATAATTAATTATTGATTCATATGATGAGGAAAATATTGATTTTATGTGGATATAGATGGAGAAAATAAAGAAAAAAATAAATTAATAAAATAAGGATACTGTAGTAGTTTAGTATACATAGAAATTGGAAGAATTTAGAAAGCTCTTTTTTAATGTGACAATTGTTGAAAATTGAAATTTTATCTTTTTCTGATAAAATAATTCATTTAAATATATATATATTATTATATTTTAATACTATAATAATGGTGATATTTTTACAACGAATGTGGGATATATGAGTATACGAGGAGGAAGAGTATTTTTGTTGCAATAAATGTTTAAAACATGTTAAACATGTCGGTGGACCCCATTTATTGACTGAAATTTGATTATAGCCTCTAAAATCGCCCGTTTGTAGATTTCGGTCAATTTCTGTTTGGAATTTGGAAAACCCTTCTTCTGTAAAGTTGTAGAGAATTGAATTTCCTATAAAAACTCATGAGATTCAATTTTTCTGATAAAAGGGCTATTTATTATGAATTATTGAAGTTTCAAAGTCAAAATAATTAATTTTTAGAAGTTTAAAATAATTTTAATTACAAAAACGTTTTTTTTTCATTGTTGGGACTCATTTAACATGTGTTAGGATGGTTTTGAATTCAGATTTCTAGTATGCGTAGGGAAGATGTGGAAATTAATATTATTAATTTATTAAATTTTATGCTTTGGTGTTCTAAGCATTTTCCTATAAATAGTGCTTAGGTTAGAATTGAAAATCACACCGAAATTGAAGTTTTCTCTCTATATTATCGAGCGTATTCTTGTGAGTATTTTGAGTATACTTTGAGTATTGCTATACTGCAAGTTCAAGTCATAGCCTATATCCTGTTTTCAAATTTAAGTATAAATCTTTCGAGGTAAGGATATTTTTTTTTTTTCGTAATGATATTATTTCTTCAATATCATTATCTTTGAAATATTGATCCAAGTTTTTATCAAATTTGGAACTTTTGGTGTCTGAGTTACTATTTTACGTATACGGACTATTAACGATATCTGATTATTCACTTAATACTAAGACTATTCATCGAAAAATGAAAATTTTCTTTTCGTCCAAAATATCTATTCTGGATACTAGCTTTGATTGTATCCATGTTTTGATCATTCTTGAATTTTACACCACTATGATTATTTTTGAGGTATTTTTGGATATGGATAAATCAAAGTACGAATCCTTAATCCTTAATCCTTGTCATTTTGTTTCATTGGATTCGTTTCTTTAAAAAAAAAAAAATATTTTCATCATCTTGAGTCTTAAATGATGATATTATTGAATATCTTTGGCCTTTAGTGCAAAGATGATTGATTCGATGAATATCTTTGGCCTGTAGTGCAAAGATGAATGATTTCTGATGAATATCTTTGGCCCGTAGTGCAAAGATGAACAAGTGTTTAGATGAACATGACCAACTGGTGAATGTCCTTGGCCTGTAGTGCAAGGATGAATATATGATTCCAGATATATATTTATTGATGTTACAGGGATAAAAATATTGAAGATGGACTGTTAAATTCATAGATATTAATAGATTTCATCATCTACGTAACTCTTCTATGAATTAATATTTTCCGCTGCGAGTATTGATTTAAAACTTGTTGTCTATTGTATTCTATTAAATTTTTCCCTGTTGAAGAATAACGATAATTTGTTGTATATTATCTTAGTCATAATTTTTTTTACTGGGCTAGTTGAGTTCACCCTTTTCCTTTTTGTTCCATTTTTTTTCTCAGGAGGCGAGAATGTAGCGAGTACGAGTCGGGGTATGGAATGATGGTTTTAGAGAGTTGTTTAGTAGTCCTCACCATTTTTATAAAATAATGTATCAATAATTATGATGAGGATTTATTTGTATGTGGATATTGTTTAGATGGCAATATCTGTATTTAAACTCACAGTTTTACTGTTGTAATAATAAAGTTGTAGTTGTTTCTGTACCGTGTATTGACAACTCAGAATGGGTGATGTATACCTATTTTGGGGGCGTCACAGTTGGTATCAGAGCTTAGGGATATGATCTCTGGCGGAGATCGGGGAATAGAACTAGGAGGGGAGAGACGAGTAAATCCTTCGCTAGTGTGTCCTACCTAAGCTTATTTGTTAGTTGGTCAGTATATAAGGATATTATGTGATATATTGATTTGCTTAATTAACCCTTGTTTTATGACAGTATTTGAGAATGTCGACTGAGAATATTAACAATGGAAATGAGACCGTGGGAGACGCTCTGTACTCACCAACGAGGAAAACGTGCAACAGTGGTAATGTTCCTCCTGTGAACAAAACCATCGAGATGATGAACGAGGGATGTTTAGAAGCTTTTTGCGATTCATGCAAAATCGATTTGCGAGGAGACTCGTGTTCAAAATACAGGAGAAAATGATAGCAATTCACGGGTTGTCACAGCCAAGCAGTTCAAAGAGTTGGGACCACCATAATTTAAGGGAAAGCCAGATCCGATCATGGCGGAAACATGGGTCAAGAAAATTACCAAGATATTCGATGTCTTGGGATGCACGGAGAATGAAGGTTCCATTCGCCACCTTTATGTTCCGTGGCGAAGCGCGTACTCACCGGTGGGAGTCTGTAAGCGTACCCATCCAAATTGTACTCGGCATGTCTTGGGAGACATTTCAAACTATTTAATGACAAATACTTTCCTCGAAAGTGTTCAGTCGTATGAAGGAAGTGGAATTTATTAGATGGAGCGAGAATAACATGACGGTGTCCCAAAGACGAGGCAAAGTTTGCAGAGTTATCCGTGTTTGCACCTCATTTGGTGGAGAATGAGGAACGTATGATGCGGATGTTTCTTAGAGGTTTGAAACTCGGCATACGTCAAGATCTCATTTCTCATAAATTTTCTCTCTACTCGGATGTTGTAAATGGGCTCAATTATTAGATCGAGATAACTTGTACGGTCAACCGAGGGACCACAACCAGATCATCTGGGAGATGGCAGTCAACAAAACAACGATAACCAGCGGAGAAAGAAAAAGACGAAGAAAAATGGTAACCACTCTGGTGGTAATCATGGCCATGAAAATAGAAGAAGCGAGTCAGGAGGAGATTTCCTATCACTGCACTTTTAGTCTTTTAGACTCAATCTATTCACCACTATTGTTCAACTTTATTATCAGAGTTAGGGAACTCTGTATCTTTACAACTCGCTGAGATTCATCTTTGAATCTTACTGACCAACTAACTCTATGTGAGTTAGTACTTATCCTAATCACTGTGGTTATTGGTCTCAGGTATTCCTACCTAAGGTTCATAACCAACAGCTTTGATACCAACTGTGAAAGCCCCGAATCCGGGTCCCGAATCACCACGGCTCCGGTACAATCATTATATACTAATTGCGAAAGATATAAACATAAATTGTTTATAAAATAAACTTACACACTTATCCCCAAGGTCGAGTAACCTTAACTTATACATAATTTATAAATTGTCTAACATATAACATTATTATCATACAATACTATTACAAATCTAACTGCACACATTAACTTAAAGCTGGAACTGTCTTTAACATTTCCTTGTATCCGACACATTCGTCTTAATCTGCAATGTTTATCATGATATAGCAAGGGTGAGCATAAGTTTGCCCAGCAAGTATAAGTTTATTTGAGGATATATCATGATTGAAAGAATTTGAATAATAAACTGGTTATAATTCAACAATATAGTTGTGAATTAGCATGAAATTTTTTTATGACTAAACGAACATTGAACATGAACATATATATATATATATATATATATATATGGACCGAATGGTAATGAAGGTGATCAGCCTTTCATACTTGAAGATTACATGCAATGTACATATAGTACGATTCAACAAATCATAGACGTGATAATCATAAATGATTATTCACAAGCATATACGTAAAATTATAACTCAGGGTAGAGTTAAAGAAAACTTGCCTGTTTCGTTGATTATTGTTACGCATTTTAATAAGCTTTGTCTGAAGACCTAATATGTAAATAATATAAATCTTCAATATTAGAATAATATCATCATAGTATAATACTGTTATGTATATATTTATAAAATAATCCTAAACACATAACATATAACACATAATCCTATCAGTCTATGACACACATAAGACTTGGTATTAAGTCAAACTATTTCAGTCTGAGTTGAATCCGACATAATTCTAACATCCCGACAGTCTAGTCGGACAAATATCGAGTTTAAGTTCAATTAAACTCTGCCTAAACACTTTATAATTATCTTAGATAAATTATTATCAGTCAAAATATTTTTTATAAGCTCGTAATAATTTTCAGATAATTATTATCATTTATCATGAATTTTCAATCATTAAACTCGTATTTATATGAATTAAATACCACATAATTCCTTTATCATTAATTTTTATTTAATATCAAATATTAATAAAATACATGACATAATATTATAATATATTTATAATGTCACAAAGTATTTTCAAAATTTTTAAATCATATTTATATGATTTTTAAATAGTTAAATCCATTATCCGATAATCGCCATTAATAATAAATATTAATGTTTTCATGACAAAATATCAAAAGTTTATATTTTATAACTCAAAATATTTTTCTAACCCTTAAATCATTTTTATATGATTTTTAAAGCATTAATTCTATTTTTCATAATTTATTTAATATATTAATTAAATCAATTACTTATCATTAATATTAATTAATTAATAAAATTCATCAAAAAATATTAAAAGTCATTGAAAATAACTTAAAATATTTTCTTATACTATAATATAATTTTTCATGATTTTTGAGTATTAAAATCATTCTCAAATAATTTATTTAATATTATAATTAAATAAATTAAATACCATTTATGTTAAAAAAATATTAAATATTTATGAAATATACTCTAAATAATTAAAAACTAATTTTCGGACTTTAAAATAATTTTTAGGAATTTAATATTAATTTTTAATAATTAAAAACCATTTTTCTCTATTTATTAAATAAAATAATAATTTTCAGTAATTAAATGTCGCTAAAGGGGCCTATAGCTGATTTAAACTGTCATATAGGTGTTTTTGATGAAACCCGTAAATTCATGCTTTATTCGCGAGGGTGGGTGGTTTATTGAAATTTTGATTCATGATTATAAGGTTTCTAGGCTGAGTTAAGTGTTATAATTATAGTATAAGTGTAGTATTACAACTATAAACCTAGATCCTGGCCAACCTACAACATATCAGAGAGATCTAAGCTCATCAATTCGTTGTCAGACCTGTTCCTCAATTTCTGGGTTTTCCAGAATTGAAGAACAGTCGAGATACCTACTTTCCAATCCTTATAACGTACAATCTGGTTCTGATTTGTTTGATATAAAGGTTTAGACCTGTAGTCTTTGTGTCAGGGTACAACAACATGCTATCATTTCAGTCTAACATCATAACACATGCAAGATCCATGCTAGTCAAACCATGTCAGAAAAATCGATCATGAAGATTTCTGGGTTTTCCAGAAATTTGCAAAAACAACCGGTCAACCCTACTTTGACACATCCTATCTTCGATTCAGTGTATGATCTGAGGGTTCTAGATGCATAAATATGAAGCCTACATGTAAGAAAATAACTGTAATAAAACAACATGGCTAATACACTTAACAGAAGCAAGATCAAAGCCTGCCAAAAACGCTGTCAGATAACAATCTGGGTTCTGGGTTGCCCAGAAGGTCACTTTTGTGCTCAGTCAACTCACTTTGACTGATTATATCTTGCAATATATACATGATCTGGCCATGTTTCTAGTTCTAGATCAAAGACCTTACTAAAAAGAACATACCTATAACATAAAACACACATAACATTAACAAATAAAGATCTAAGGCCTCTGACATATGGCTGTCAGGCCATTTTTCAAATTTTCCCAGATTTCTAAAAACTCCAATTTCGAGCACTTTGATGTTATGGATCTGGGATCTAACAACCCAGATCACTAATTAACACCCCCTAACACAACTTTAAACAACAAATCATAACATTAACAAAAATCTTTAAGGATTTTTAGAATTTAGGGTTTATACCTCTTTTACACTTTGATCTCAGATTTTGATCCTTGGATCTGATTATGGAAATCTATGAACCGATAATGGCTCATCTTCTCTCTCTCTCTCTCTCACTTCAAATTTTGAAAAGCTAGAGAGAGAATGGGTTGGACATGAATAAGAAATAAAGTAAGGTTTTTACTTACTTTAGTTTTTGATTTCTTTGATTCAATGCATCTAGTTGGTATAGGTGGCATACATATCTGATTTTGGATGATTTAAGGCACATGGGATAAACATTAGACTTGATGACTCATAAGATTGTGCAATCTTTTGCTTAAGGTTTAAGAAAAGGGTACTTTAGTCTTTTTGCATTTAATTTTAAAGGCATACTTGTCATTTGCTACAACCCTTAGGGTTTAGGGTTTAACCCTTAGATTTTTGAAATTTAATTTCTAAGATTTCCAAATTTTGGTTTTCAAAATAGAAAATTAATATTTCTAAATTATAATTAAGATTTTCTAATTATATTAAAATTTTCCAATCATAATTTAATCTTACTAATTAGTATTAACATTTCATAATTAAAAATTTTAATAATAATTAGGATTTTCCCAAAATGGGCATTAGGGTTTATAACCCAAGAATTAGGGTTTTCTAAATAATCAATTAGGGTTATCCCTAATTATATTTATAATCATAAATACTTAAATCATTAAATTTAACCTTTGAATTCCCAAATTAGGGTTTTATAATCCCCGGAATTGAAATTAGGGTTTCAGAACCGGTTTCAGGGTTTCTTATAAATAGTAAGAAATTTCTAACTGAACATTGGCGTTCTTATTATAATATTAGGGTTTGCCATTGATAAGGGTTATCTGGTCAACCCTTGACCCTTAACCACATACTGTACACATATAATACCATATTCACAGAACATATACACATATACACTTAATCCTGAATAATTCACCAAAATCCTTCACAGAATTTTGAAATCCTCAAAATTTCTTCACAGAAATATCAAAACCATACACTTATTTTTTGTCTAGGTCCTAATATTGAACCTTAAATTAATCAATTATGATTTTTTAAAATTTTCTAAATTCTCGGGTCGTCACATTCACCCCTTCTTCTAAGTATTTCGTCCCCGAAATTCACCTTACACCTTATACCATACTGCTTACACCATTCATACACATCATCATATGCTACCAAATATACCATTCACAAGAGTAAAAATTTTCAAATATTGCTGAATAGTTATATAGACTATCGTTTGTCATTTTCACAAAGGTTATATGGAAATTCATCCGCAAACCGCCATAACTTACGGACATAGTGGGTAATTAATCTAGTATGCCCTGTACTTATTAAGTCTTCTACTGATCTCGATCTGCTTTCATCATCGCCATAGGCACAAAAATTTTACCTCCGTCTTATTGGATTTCGTACCAAAACAATTTGGTTCGGGAATTTTTTTTTTCAATGAACACTTAGAGTTTTCATAAACATTAGTCTAGCTGAATCGAATAGCATAGACTCATATCAATAATTCAATTCAATCTAATTATTTAGGTGTAGCCAAATGCTGTTGGCAAATTAAAATTTTGAAAATATTTTTGAGAATGACGTCATGATGTCGTACTGTATTAACAGTCCGTTTGAGGATGTCGTCATTGTATGAATTTGTCATAACACATCATAAAATAGTGGAGCAATGATTTTTAGATCGAATTCACACTAAGTATTCATGTATTTAAAACTCTATCAACTTTTTATCATCTCTACACCAGGTTACATGGTACATGAGTGATAAATAAAAATATATTTTGATATTTCAAATCATCCGCGTCTAGCCGAAATAAGTAGGATAGACTATACTCTAAACTGCTCAAAAATCATTACGAAATATATATATATATATATATATATATATATATATATATATATATATATATATATATATATATTTCTCAAAAAGCACATAGTGCATATTTAGCTTGATGTCAAAATTTTGAAGTCTAGCATAGCTAGGAGTTTTGGAAAACCTAATGTCTCCACTAATAATCATTTGCTTAAACAGTCTATCTATTCTTATTATCCTTAATACTCCATTCACACATGATTATTCCTAGTTCGTCAAACCACACTCATGAGTTCAGGAACCTTCCACAATCATATAAGTTTAAGAACTTGTCCTAGTCAGACCTTTGACGTCCATTCGTTGAGGGGTTCATAAACATTTCATATAACCATGTGTCACGAACATACCATAAGTATGAGTTTTAAGAACTCGTACTTAACCTTATATTCTCTACCTATAACCTAGCTATCTGTTATAC
Organism: Panax ginseng; assembly: GCA_020205605.1. Classification (NCBI taxonomy): domain Eukaryota; kingdom Viridiplantae; phylum Streptophyta; class Magnoliopsida; order Apiales; family Araliaceae; genus Panax; species Panax ginseng. The sequence continues at coordinate 128,504,668 of CM035130.1, forward strand.
ACATGAGAAAGGAATCACCCTCTCAACAGGTATATAGCAAATAGCGTGACACGGACATTTTAATGATTATCAGTGTCAGAAACTAAGTGGTTTTTACACCAAGTACAATTCCCCGCCCATAACAAGGAATCATACAACTCAGCTGCTGACATGAGTCCTCAATTAAAATCCCCACCTAATCTTAACTCCCTTCTCAATACGAATTTAATTTAATCCGTATTCATAATCCTTTCCTGAATCTGTACCAATTCACACAACAATCTTGCTGTAAACTTTCCAATCATCAGATTGATTCTTTTCCCTGCTATGTCCTTATCAGATCACGGGGTGATCTCATCGTATATATTACGATTCATTTCTATATTATGATCATTTTGTTTTACGATTTCCTATCACTGCACTTTTAGTCTTTTAGACTCAATCTATTCACCACTATTGTTCAACTTTATTATCAGAGTTAGGGAACTCTGTATCTTTACAACTCGCTGAGATTCATCTTTGAATCTTACTGACCAACTAACTCTATGTGAGTTAGTACTTATCCTAATCACTGTGGTTATTGGTCTCAGGTATTCCTACCTAAGGTTCATAACCAACAGCTTTGATACCAACTGTGAAAGCCCCGAATCCGGGTCCCGAATCACCACACTATCTCTGATCAATCATTATATACTAATTATGAAAGATATAAACATAAATTGTTTATAAAATAAACTTACACACTTATCCCCAAGGTCGAGTAACCTTAACTTATACATAATTTATAAATTGTCAACATATAACATTATTATCATACAATACTATTACAAATCTAATCGCATTAAACTTAAAGTTTGAAACTGCTCTTTAACATTTCCTTGTATCAAACACATTCGCCTTTAATCTGCAATGTTTATCATGATATAGCAAGGGTGAGCATAAGTTTGCCCAGCAAGTATAAGTTTATTTGAGGATATATCATGATTGAAAGAATTTGAATAATAAACTGGTTATAATTCAACAATATAGTTGTGAATTAGCATGAAATTTTTTTATGACTAAACGAACATTGAACATGAACATATATATATATATATATATATATATATATATATATATATATATATATATATATATATATATATATATGGACCGAATGGTAATGAAGGTGATCAGCCTTTCATACTTGAAGATTACATGCAATGTACATATAGTACGATTCAACAAATCATAGACGTGATAATCATAAATGATTATTCACAAGCATATACGTAAAATTATAACTCGTGGTAGAGTTAAAAGAAAACTTGCTGCTTAAATTGATTATTATTACGCATTTTAATAAGCTTTGTCTCAAGACCTAATATGTAAATAATATAAATCTTCAATATTAGAATAATATCATCATAGTATAATACTGTTATGTATATATTTATAAAATAATCCTAAACACATAACATATAACACATAATCCTATCGATCTACATAACACATAAGACTTGGTATTAAGTCAAACTATTTCATGCCGAGTTGAATCCGACATAATTCTAACATCCCAAGCAGATACCTAATGGACAAATATCGAGTTTAAGTTCAATTAAACTCTTTAAACACTTTATAATTATCTTAGATAAATTATTATCACCAAATATTTTTATAAGCTCGTAATAATTTTCGGATAATTATTATCATTTATCATGAATTTTCAATCATTAAACTCAGTATTTATATGAATTAAATACCACATAATTCTTTTATCATTAATTTTTATTTAATATCAAATATTAATGAAATACATGACATAATATTATAATATATTTATAATGTCACAAAGTATTTTCAAAATTTTTAAATCATATTTATATGATTTTTAAATAGTTAAATCCATTATCCGATAATCGCCATTAATAATAAATATTAATGTTTTCATGACAAAATATCAAAAGTTATATTTTATAACTCAAAATATTTTTCTAACCCTTAAATCATTTTTATATGATTTTTAAAGCATTAATTCTATTTTTTCATAACCATATACTGTACACAGATAATACCATATTCACATAACATATACACATATATATATAATCCTGAATAATTCACCAAAATCCTTCACAGAATTTTGAAATCCTTAAAATTTATTCACAGAAATATCAAATCCATACACTTATTTTCTGTCTTGGTCCTAATATTGAACCTTAAATCAATCAATTATGATTTTTAAAAAATTTCTAAATTCTCGGGTCGTCACAGGAGAAGGTGTGGTAACTTGGGCTAGGTTTAAAACTTTTTTTTTTCGAGAACTATTTCTTGTCTAGTATGTAGGCTAGGATGGAGGTGAAGTTTCTAGAGTTAAAGAAGGAGAACATGACTGTTGTGGAGTATGCCGCAAAATTCAATGAATTAGCTAGGTTCGCTCCGGATCAAGTTGATACGGAAGCAAGAAAGGCAAGAAGGTTTGAGCTGGGACTAAAACTCTGACTCTACAATAAGGTGGCGGTGTTGCAAATCAATACCTTTGTAGCACTTTTAGAAAAATCTATTATAGCTGAGGAGGGAAGTGAGGCCATGAGTCTCTACAACAAGGAGAAAAAGAACAAAGGCAAAGTCGAGGGAGCTGTTTAGGTGGAAATTAATAGTGGGAATAGGAGTGGAAATGGAAAGAGAAAAGGGAGAAATTTTGGGAATGTTCAAGTTAAACAGGAAGGTGTGAAGAAACAAGTTGTGCGATGTGAAAAAACAGGCTGTGCAGTGTAAGAATTGCGGGAAAAATCATTCTGGTGAATGTTTGAAAGGTAAGTTTGTGTGTTATAAGTGCAGGCAAGAGGTTCATATCTCTCCCATCTTCCCCAATCACTACAAGAAATCACACATTTTATGAAGAATTTTTTTGCCACGCACAAAATTTTGTCACAATTTGTTAATTAATTATTACGAAATTCATAATCGTCACTAAAACTTTTGTTTTTGTGATGACCTTTAATTTTGTTACTATTAATCATTTATATCGTCACTAATTTACACATTTGATGACGATTAAGAAAATTTCGTCACAAGTTATTTTGGAGGTAGAATTTTGCACCAAAATTTTGGAGGGAAACATTTTAGTGACATTTTGTAATAAGTGATGACAATATTTATTGTCACTAAATATTTTTTTCAATGACAACATAATAGTTTGTCATTAATTATTTGTAAAATTTAGTGACAATGTGCTTTCGTCACTAATGTTCACATTTCGTGACGCCAAATACAAATTCATCACAATTTTATTTGGAGGCACAATTATTTTTGGACGGAAATTTTTTAAAGACGGAAAACTAATAATTTATGACAATTTTTCTTGTCACAAATACCAATTTATATGACGAGATAATAATGTGTCACTAATTAGATGAGTGGAAAAGTGACAACACTGGTTCGTCATAAATTCTTTTATTTAGTGACAAAGTATGCAATGATGTCATATTTTTATATGGAGGCAAATTTTTTTCCAAACAAACTTGTATCCAAGCGACGTCACCGATCTTTCTTTTATCATTGGCAGCCTCCATTTAGTCAAAAACCGACCAACCGCACCGATTAAGTCGCACTAATGGTTACGACGTAGACGCTTCCTTTTCTATTAATCCCACTACAAAAAAATGGACATTTGACAACGATTTATCGGGCAGCGACTTATAAAGTCGTTGCCCAAAATGAATATTTAGCAACAAAATTTTTCATTCGTTTCAGTTTCTAAAAGGCTTTTATTTTTCAGAATTAAATTCATAGGTTGTTGCAAAATTTCGTTTGCTAATTTGTTAATGGGAAAAAAATAATTTTTTGCATATTTAATTTTTTTTTGCCGATGTTATTTCTCTTCATCTTGGGCAAAAAATTATTACAATTATTATTATTATTGCAACAGCCTAAATCAATCAATTTTTTATTATTATTTAAATAACGGCTTGGGCCAGGCTTAAAAATTTCCTTAATAAAAATGTTGCTCGCAAGTGTCGAACTCTTGACCTCTCCAAACTAAAAACCTTATATTCCAACAAAAACCACTAAACCAACTACTTATCATGCTAAAATTTATCTAACACTAATATTTAAACCACCTAAGCATCATTTTTATGCTGAAGATGGAATAATATACTTTTTGGTCACTGTACTAGGAATTATAATAATAATAATAATTGTAATAATTTTAATTATTTAAAATTTATTACAATTATTATTATTATTAAAATAATAAATTTTATTATAATTATTATTCTTATTACAATTCCTAGTACAATGACCAAAAAGTCTATTATCCCATCTTCACATGCATAGAAACGATACTTAGGTGATTTAAATTTAGGGTTACATAAATTCTAGCATGATAAGTAATTGATCGAAAGGAAAAAAAATTTGATTGATTCAAGTTGTTGTAATAATAATAATAATAATAATAATTATTTAAAAATTATTATTTTTAAAATTTATTATTATTATTAAAAATTATTATTTTGAAATTATTATTATTATTATTTTGAATTATTATTATTTTGAAATTATTATTATTATTATTATTATTATTAAATAATAATTATTCTTATTATTCTTATTATTCTTATTATTATTATTATTATTATTATTATTACACATACATGATGCCACTTAACTTCCTCCTTGCATTTTTGCCCTCCCTCAGCATTTCGTTCATTTTTTTGAACGAAAATTTAAATAATGACTATTTTACCCACAAATCACCTCCGAAATCACACAAAAAACGAGAAAAAACACCTTTACCCCATTGTGATAGTCGTGTTTTAAGCAATTAGTCACTATAGTTTAAAAAAATTCAATTGACTTGCTGTGTTTTTTAAAAATTGTTAATCAAGCCATTCCGTCCAATTTTACTCACGGACGTTAAAAAATTGGACCAATTTTCCTACGTGGCTTTTGAAAAAAAAAACGAAACAAGTTATTTCCTATGTGGCAAGCCAGTCAGCCAAATTCCTAATACTTGCAAATTGGAAAAAAAATACATTTACCCCATTGTGTTCGTCGAGTTGTAAGCATTGAGCCACTGTACTTAAAAAAAATGCAATTGGTTCATTGTTATTTTAAAAAATGCTTAATTGGGTCATTTCGTCAAATTTAATGAATGTATGTTTATTTTTTCTTACATGACACTTAAAAAAAATTAAGGAAATGACGTGGAATCAAATAATCATACACACGTGGATATAGTATGCTAATGCTAAAAATGAGATAGAAAATATTTATAATATGTATAATATTAATAAAAATTAATATTATAATGTTTATAATATGTATGTTTTATTTTAAAAATAAAAATAAAAATACTTTTATGTTTTAAAATACGTATAAATTTTTTTAAATAAAAATTACTTTTATGTTTTATTTTCTTTCTTTTTCTTTACCTAAATATTTATAATATGTATAATATTAATAAAATTAATATTATAATATTTATATTTTATTTTAAAAATAAAATAAAAATAAAAATATTTTTATGTTTTAAAATAGGTATAAAATTTATAAAAATAAAAATACTTTTATTTTTTATTTTGTTTCTTTTTAAAAATAAAAAAGCTAAGTGTTCCTCACTAGAGCTCAGAGGGAGCAAATGGCCCTTCAACGCAAGCAGGACCAAATTGCTCAGCAGAAACACGACCAACCAAATCATCATCAACTCATCCACCGACCCTCTTCCAGCGACTCCGCAATACCCTCCTCCGATCCCTCTGACAGGGACAGAGACCGCCACCACCGTTCGTCTCATGATTACGACCGTGATAGGGATCGGGATAGAGACCGGCATCAGGATCGAGACCTGGACTCGGAGCACCGGAGCGTTGTTCGGGAAGAGGAGCAGAAGTCGCGGGAGCGGGCCCGGTTGGAGAAATTGGCAGAGCGGGAGCGGGAGCGGGAATTAGAAGCGATTAAAGAGCAGTATTTGGGTTCTAAAAAGCCGAAGAAGAGGGTTATTAAACCTAGAGTACTTCTCGGGATATGAATTCCCTGTATCAGAACCCTCGTGAGGTCCGCCTTCTGTTTGGATGGGATTTTCGAGCTGGGATGGATTGGCGTGAGCAGAAGAAACTTGCTGCCAAGAGTGTAAAGGATATTAGGGATGAGATTAGGAAGAAAGACGGTATAGAGGAGAAGCCTGAGGAGGCTGCCGCCCAGAGGCTTAAAGAGGAGGCTGCTGATTTGTATGATACCTTTGACATGAGGGTGGACAGCCATTGGTCGGACAAGGTGCTCGACGAAATGACTTAGAGAGATTGGCGTATTTTCAGGGAAGATTTTAATATTTCCTATAAGGGTTCTTGAATCCCTCGCCCCATGAGGAGCTGGGCTGAGATGAATTGGATTGGATTAGATTCTCTCATATGGTTAGTGCTTACTGTTAGCAAGAATTTCATGGCCTATCAACAGATCACTTAGAATTTTTGCCTGACTTAATGTTTTGTTTGCACAAAGGATAAAAAGAAAATAAAAGAAAGCAATTATATGTTTTCTTGGATTTCTAAGGCTTGTTTTTGTGTCATAATCTAATTACCTCATTTTTATGATACAAAGGACCAGTCACAAGAGAAGATGGTGTGCGTCACCAGCGGCGTTTCTTTCTTAGGCCTCGCTATTGTGAATCAACTTCTAGTACGTGGCTATTTCGTCCGAATCATCGTGGATAACGAAGGTGAGGAGTTTTTTTTACTGGTGTTCTTTTGCTTTATTTTCGTTTTGTTTGATTTATTTTTTGGCTGGAGGAAAGGCATTAAAGGAAATCTTAAGATTCGCCAACAAATTGTTAGCATTATTTTTTTCTGTTCAGAATATCTGTTCATTTGTTACAGGAAATTTTCATTTGTTGGTTCTTGAGGGATCTATGTCTATATTATTTGGTAGGAACAAAAGAAATGTTATTTGGTAGGAATAGAAGCTTTATTTGATTCTGAAGGAGAGATTGATGGTGAGGATGTGGCAGTCAATAATGAAGGAGATTCAACGCCTTGTGAATGTGTATTCAACACCTTGTGAATGTGGATTCCACAATTTCTGTTTGGAACCACCATTGTTGAAAGAATGCAATAACCTCCAAACCACTAAGTTGATAGTAATATCTGGATTTTGCTTCTCAAATTCGGCATTTCCTATTTGCGTGCAACTTTTTTCTTCTTCCAGTTGATTTGGGTCACCCACCTTAATGGCATTGCCAAAAGCTTTGTCAAAGCCATTGGTGTATACCTATGATTTCCTTTGATTTGATTTAATACACGATCTATATGTACATATTGTATACACTACTGTCTGTTATTTTGAACAGCTGATGGGAGCCTCGCATTGTGTCTTTAGCTCATTTAATTCCATGTCTCGTGTATCAAACGAGTGATATATTTGTTAAAGTGCAATACTTGTAGACCATTTTCATGGAACTTTTGACATTGATTTGTTAAGGACATCATGCTGATTTTTGGTATGTTTAGTGGAGCTGGCTGTGTTGTGTGTTTTGTATATGTGGTTTCCTAAATAATCTTGCCCCCATTATTTTCATATCAAGGTTTTACGCATTACAGTAGAAGGACGAGTTATTAGTTTATGTGTTGAGTAACTCAGAATTTATGCATTTGCAATTTCCATATTCATTAAATTCATGAAATAGATAAAAAAAATATTGAATCCATGGTCTTTCAACTTATCAGATAAGGGAGCCTATGTTTGGGAAGAAATCTCGTCTGGAATTTTCCCACCTATGGAACAAAGTTGTGGATCAGACTTTCGGACATGTAATCAAGTCTTTTAGCTCACGTGGAAAGTAGAGATATTGGCTTCTGACTTGTAACATCTCTTCAAAAAAATTTAGCTGTTTTAATGTTAGACTGAAACCTATTTCAGTGAATCCTCTCTAGAAGTTGTCTTTAATATAAAACATCTAAATTGCAGAAGAGGCTGTGTTCTGTCAATCTATTCTTTGTCCATTTGATGGGCATGACTTCTTGTCACTGTGTTCATATTGTGAATACATATAATTTGTTCATTCCCAGAAAATGGCATATGTTTTGTAACCTTCGTGGACTGGAATCAGCCACAATCAATATGTGTTAGAAGATTAGTTAAAAGATGTCTATCTTGTTTGAAGTTAAGTAGATCATTGTGCCGAGCAAAGCTTTACTGATGGCCATCCTAAAATTAGCTTCATGCTCTCTAACTTGATATTAGTGCGAAGAGGCTCGACTTGGTAGCAGTTTGTTTGAATCAACTGGATCTAATTATATTGCAAGTCTGTGCTAATTGCCTATTTAGTCATACTTGCAGCCTCTTGCTTGAATTATTTAAGAATTGGGTTCTAGTTATTCTTATTAATTTGGCACCATTTTCAACACGCTCTCATCACCTTTCTCCAAGTGAATTGTTTTTAGATAATCATAAGAAAATAGTGAGCATTTATTTTTGGTTTTAATATATTAGAAGGAAGCATAAAGCCACGATTATTCAGTTTCTGTGTTTAATTTATACCATGTACGCTCTATTTCTTTTTCCTTCCATGAATCTATCAGGAACTCAGTCATTGATTACTGCTAGTTTGAGTTTTGTTCATTTTATAACAATGAATGTATGCTAGTCAAAAGTTATAGATGTTACTTCTCATGTGGAAAGTACAGAGGTCATTGAAATATCTGTTCGAAATCCGTTCAGCGAGTTGGCTTCTGACTTGTCTACTTCAGAACATCAAGTATGAGAATGTCGTTCAATTGTTCTTATCTTCTGGTATTTTAGCAACCTCAAATTGCACATATTTCACCAAACAAGAGGTTATGTCATCACATGCTTATTAGCAGGTTTTGGCTGAAGATAAGGATTTATAGTAATACCATACTGAGTATGATATAATTAATTTCATTTTGTATTGAGCAGGTGCAGTTTCATGAACTTTGCAAGGAATGTTAAATGCCTTGAATGCAAGGAACCAAGACCAAAGAGGCAGCTGACAGGTGGTGAGTGGGAGTGTCCACAGTAAGTACGCAGGGCGGTGCTGTCTCCGAACTGACTATAGATCATAGACTTGAAGAAAATGTGGAGGAGTGAGTATCCATCTTTCAGCCTTCTTTTTCTCATTTTTTGGACAGAAGATTCTAACTAACTGCTGTAATCTCAGAAGAGAACGTGTAACAGCCAGTGGAGCCTCCATGAGGCCAAATTTGTGACAATAAATTTGCTCTAAATTTGATTAAGCAATTGTTAAGTCTTAAGATGTAATGTGAATGATTTTAAATGATGTATATAATATTTTTTATGTTTTACTTTATAGTGTACTTGTGTTTGTTGAATAAATGTGCATTATTAATTTATTTATTTTTGAAATCTAAAAAGTCTATAGTGATATAGTCCTAAAGATCGTCGCTATAGAGTTTACTGACGGCTTCTTTGGCGACGGTCGACGATCGTCGCTAAATCCTATAGTGACGGTCTTTAGGCCTATAGCGACGGTCGGCGATCGTAGCTATAGGTCGATTTTCTGAACTAATTTTGTCACTATTAGTAACTCTTTTGTGACGAGATGCATCGTCACCATTAGTATTCAATTAGTGACATTGAAAAATGTGTCTCAAAAAGTAGTTCTTTGGTGACAAATTATTTTATAATATTATTTAAAATATGAAATGACAATGACATAATTGTCAAGTTAAATATATTATTAAGTGACGAATTGTTCTGTCGTCATTTATTTTTTTACTTTTGGTGACGATAAACACAATAACATGACGAAAGAATAATCATAAATATGACAATATTGTCGTCATTAAAATTAGATGATTTAAATAGAGTAACATATTTTCGTCACAAACAATATCATTTAATGACAAAAAACGATTTTTGCCATTAAATGCACCAAGTTTTGATGACGAAACATAATATAGAGTGACGAATGTTTCATTCAAATAGTGACGCTATTAACGTCACTAAAAGTAATTAATTATAGTGACAATGGTGTAGATCGTCACCATAAGTTCAAAAAATTTAGTGATTTACATCAAATAGTGTCAAATAAACCTAATACCACGCTCTCATACTACGGTGGCGGTCTCATATGACGATTAACAATCGTCACCAAATGTTTTAGTGACGAAAAATAAATTTTATGTGACAAATTTTAGCGTCATTTTTTGTGTAATTTCTTGTAGTGAATCCAAGAATGAACAATGAGCGTTTTTTATGTGGGTCAACGGAACATAAGGTTAAGGACTGTTTGAAAAGGAGAATGGAGGCAGGGAGTGTAACCACGGAGAAAGGCAGCGGGACTCTGGCGATCACCGGACCAACTTCATCAAACAAGCCAACAAAATCAACTGCAAGAGTCTTCAACATGACCGCTCAAGATACCGTGGCAGCTGGTGATGGAACTCCAAGTATTATTCGTATAACTTTTATTTTCCTATACATGATTTTTCTATATATAGCAAATTATTTTATAAAGAAATTTTGAAGGAGGAATTTGAGTTCTATTAGAAATCAAATTTCAATTTAATCAGATAGACAAGCTTTACATTGAATAGTTAAAGATTAGTTCGATCGAATTTGATCGAGATCTACTTGCAATAACTGTGTATGCTATGTACCCTAGTATGTATAAGTTTTACAATGGTGATTCCGGGGGATTGAATTTTTATAAGGGAGGGTGAATGTAATAACCCGATATTTTCTATATAATTAAATCAGAAATTTTGCGTATAATTTTTTTTATTATTATTTTAAAGGAGGGAATATGTATAAGGTAAAGTATATGTATTTATGTGATAAATGAAATTTATTTAATACATGAATAATTTCAAATAATTTTCTTAGAATTATCAATTATTATAAATTATATTTTATAATTAATTTTGTAGTAAAAATATTTTTATTATTTATTTTCTATGAAAATAAGATTATATTATTTAATAATATATGGAATGATTATTAGAATTATTATAATAATTATTTTATTATATGTATTTTAGTTCAAATTATTTAAGTTAATTATTTTAACTTAATTAATAATGTTATATATGCAAGATAAATCGAGATATGGAATCCAAACTTTAATTACGGTTTTGGAACAAGGAATGATAATAATAATATACTATTAATTATATTTCAGTGCTATAAATATGTATTGTATGTATGTATTGATAACGATTAGTCAATTATGGTACAGTATTAGAAAACCCTAGCAATATTATGTTAAACCCTAGTTTAAAAGTCAAATACGAGCTCTATACTGTTAAATCGTCATGTTTCTATGATTAAGGACATGTATTATTAGATTATAATCTTAATTAAGGAAATCCTAATTATTGGAAACCCTAATTAATATTTAGAAATCCTAATTGTTATTTAGGAACCCTAATTAACAAATTATAAGCCCTAATTGCTAAATTAGCAATCTTAATTATAATTTTTAATGCCTAAACCTAATTTTTCATGTTCAATGTAATTCGGAAACTAAGTATGATTAAGAAACCCTAATTGTCCATTTTTAGAAACTAAAATTTTAGTATTTTTAAACCCTAAATAAAAACCCTAGAAAATTAAATTTTTGAAAACCTTAGGATTAAACCCTAAGGGTAAAACCCTAAGGGTTTGCCAAGTTACCAAATGGCCATTAAAATCATAAGCCAAAAGACCATTATGACCTTCTTTAACTTGTAAAATTGGCCAACACTTTAGTTGTTGAACCACCTTTGACTTCCATATGACTAAATTATACACATCTCAGTCATCTTATATCACCAATACATTGCATCTAAGTTATATATATATAGAACAAGAGAGAAAAAAAATCATATTCAAGCCTATTTCTTCATCACACTCAACCAAAACACTCCACTCCAAACCTACAAAAATCCATTGTTAGATCAGTACCAAAACAAGCCCCACTATGACTCATAACAGATCAGAAGCTAAGAATCAAGATTTAGTAAAGAAAGGTATAAAACCCTAGAACCAAATCTGATCTTGATTGATGTGTTAGAACTTATGTTTTAATGTTAAAACATGTTGTTTGTAGTCTATATAAGTGATATGGGTTGATATATGTTAGATCCATAACATCTATAGGCTCATATTTGATGTTTTAACATGTAGTATGCTATGAGATCTTTGATCTGGAACTCGAATCAGGGTTATATCTGGTTCAGATTTTGTGACGACCCCAAATCCAGGTACTTGAAACCCGAACTCGGTTCTCCACGATACCATTTCTTTAAGTTTGAATAATACTAAAATAATAATACATTCAACTTAATTTACATACATCAAAGTTTACTTCCCTGTGCACGTGACCTTCAAATACATTCCTTATAATACTTGAATAGATACCAATACAACTATAACCATTAACTCATGATACACACTTATTCGATCAGCTTTCCTTTTCCTTTGTTCGTGCCTGAGCCTTCAGGTTGCTCATACATAATCGAAAACATTTAATTTAAGCAAGGATGAGCATTTGAGTGCCCAAAGAAGTAATAGCAATTATATATATAAGTCGAAAGAATATAAGTATTCTCTTTACATAACACTTCTACAACGAATCGAAAGTTGTGAAGTAATCAGACCGATAAAAATTCACATAACAAATCTCTTCCAAATTATTTAAATTTGGCTCGCTCTACCCATGAATAGGGTTTAAGAATCATACTATGAACATTCTTTTCATTTTCAAAAGGTTTAAGCAGAATCCATCCGCAAACCGCTTCTTAGCTTACGGCACGAGAGGGTGATCAAATTTCACAGTACCTCAGATTGATCAATACTACATAACTTGAACGAAATTCATCGCTTCACTCTATCCGCCATGGCAAAAATCTTCCCATATAGGGATGTTCATACATGCCCGGTTCCAAACCCGAAGGTTTTTAATCTTGCTCAACAATAATATGTAATTCAACATATATGTATACGGGTAATCGATGAGGTATATCAACATGTGAATAATGCCATGGTTATCCAAGTGGGGACACTTGTATAACCATTTAGAAATCAACTTAATGTAATATATATCCGAGCTAACATGTTGATAATCAAAGCGCATATAATGTAGACAGAGAATAGAATAATTCAAACTTCTACTCGTGTCCATCAGATAAAGAAAATGCAAAGGTAGGATACTTCACCGATTCACGATTACAAATCTCAACTTAGGTTTTATCTCTTTATCACAACCTATCAATAATCGGATCATTCGCTCGATTAGAACAATATATCTTAACACATAGTACCGCTTATTACAACATAGACATAGTCTAATCACATAATCACAAATGATCATACTTTTAGTTCCTATTCTATACTTGAAATATTTTTATACATTTTCAAATATCTCATCCATGCTCTTACAATTAGCCTTTTCTTTCTATTATAGGGTCCGATATTTGTTTGGCATACGCATAAACTTTATCGGGTAAATAATTTAGTCTAAGACTCTTATTTTATATACCTCAACATCTGTCAGAAATTTAGGACATCTTAATTTTTAATCATAATTATTAAATAAACTAAATATCATTAATATTTAGTAATAATTATTAAATAAACTAAATATCATTAATATTATCTTAATATCATTAATATTTAATTATTAATGAAATTATCATTTAAATATTAAAAGTTATATTTTATAACTTAAAATATTTTAAATACCTTATTTTCATTTAAAATGATTTTTATAATATTAAAATCATTTTTAAACTAAATTATTTAATATAATCATTAAATAACTTTAATATCATTAATAATAATTAATTAATGAAATTCATCACAAAATATTAAAAGTCATCACAAATAACTCATTTACATAATCAATTCCAAGCCAAAATAAACATTAGTAAACTAACTAGTTTATTAACAACACTAACTAAACTTCAAAAATTCAAACTTTAACTAACAATTAAAAATAATAACATTACAAAAATTAAATAAGAAACATACCCTAAATACTAATTCCACAGATCCGAATACGACTTCCACGCCTAAAATTTAACTAATGAGATCTTTATAAAAGTTCTCCCACAACAAAGCCTTTCTCAAAAATTGGAGGCCTTATTGTTGGTGAATGAAACAAAGGCCAAGCCCTTCTATTTATAGGTTTAGAAAATGGTGAAGTTCTCAACTTAGTCGATGTGGGACTTGGTTTATACTAATTTTTCAATAGCTCACTTTATGATTTTCTAACGCATTGCTCATAACTCCGATTAATCTGATTTTTGGATATGTTATACATGGTATGTAAGACTATTTTTAAAAAATACGAATTACCCAATTCGGGTTCATTAGGTAGCCCAAACAATGCGTCAAAAATGGACGTTCATAACAGCTTTTCAATCTCGCTTTCAGCTTTACCTCTCTTCGCTAAAAACAGTCATAACTCTTTCATTTTAAAACATTTTTGAGCGATTCTTGAGCCCACGCGAAGCTAACTTCTGGGGCTACAACTTTTATTCTTTGACCATTTCCAAATTCCGAACACATCAGCCCAGAAATTCCGTTCAAATGGACTGCACCGCACTTGTTGGGAAGTTTTGACACTACTACTTTGAAATGTCATAACTCTCTCTCCGATATCGGATTTAGTCCGCTTTGAGTCTATGGAAAGCTTATTCGGTGTACTATAACATACCAAAAGCCCAGAAGGTTTTGAAAACATTAACTGATCGAAACAGTGTCCCGAATAGCACATCCTGTCACGCTTTTCTTTTCAGCTTTTGACACATTTCTTCCAATCACCGTAATTCCTCATCCGAGGTCTGAATGAGGTCATTCCAAAGCCTATGGCTTCCTAACTCAAAGCACTACAACATATCAAAAGTCCAGACCTTTTAAAGCACAAAAGTGGACGAGAATGCCCCATTACAGATCGCCCAAAAATAGTTTATCATGATGACCACAACCATGTTTGACCATCTATAACTTCTAATCTATACATGATATGGACTTGATTCTTTTTGCAGATTAAAGACCACATATCAAAGCTACACATAACAACTTTTGAAGAACAAAACTCATGATCGAAAGCAAAGAGTTATGGCCTCCTATACATTTGGTGAAAAAATAACAGAATTCGATTTTTCCAACTTGCTTAAATCTTCAAATTCGTGCACTTTGATGTTATGGGTATTTGATTTATCAACCCATATCATCAATTAACATTCTATTACACAACTTTAAACAATCAATTGTATCAAATAACATCGAATCAAAGGATTTCTAGGTTTAGTGTTCTTATACCCTTTTTGCCAAAAATTCTTGATTCTTGCTTCTGATTTGTTATGGGTGATGGTTGGGCTTTGTTTAAGAGTGTATGGGCAATCTTGTACAAGGCAATTAAATGTAATATTTCATCACTAGATTTAATTTTATAATTTACCAATTAACTTCTATCCTTTGGTAAATTAAAACACTTATACAATAACATCGAAATTAAACCCCAGAATTAAAATTAGGGTTTCTAATTGACCATTAGTGGTTCTTTAATTATCTCGTATGTTACTAATAATACGTCAAATTACTTGCTTTCTAATTTCAACCTGTTAGGGTTATAATAATTAGGGTTTGTCCTAATTATCGATGTACAACAAGAATTAGGTTTCTTCTAATTACCGATATTCTTATTCACAAAGAATTTCATATACACAAATACTACTCGTAAATACCCCATAACCGAAGTTTAATAATTAGGGTTTCACAAAGACGGTAATATGTTATGACCTAATCGACCGCTATCATCAATATTATCTCTGTCCAAGACATACCCAAAGACATAATTATGGTAATCGTAAAATAATATAATATTATTATTCTCATCTCTTGATCACAATCCCAATCCGTGGTTCGATCTCATGTCCGACTTATTCTTCGTGACACAACATCAATAATCAAGTTAAAATAATTAACTTAAATATTCTCAACAATTCATATAATAAAATATTTATTATATAAATCTAATTATCACTTCATATATTATTTCCAATCATGTTTTCATGGAAAATAATTAATAAAAATATTTCTACTACGTAAATTTATTACCATATAATTTGTGGTAATTAATAATTCCAAAATTATTTCTAATTTTTCAAGTAATAAATGTATTCGCATTTATCGCTCACTTTACTTGACACTTAGTCTCGCCATTAAAAAAAAAAAATTTATACGCAAAATTTCTTATTTATTTTATATAGAAAATCTCTAAGTTATTACATTCACCTCCTTATAAGGATTCCGTCCCCTAATCACCGCTTTAAAAACTCATATGCGTAAGGGTACATAAGATATAATCATTGTACGTAGATCTCGATCATACTTGATCGAACCGATCTTTAATTATTCATCATAACACTTGTTCATCCGATTAAGCGAAATATAAGATATATAAGTTATTCAAATAAGACTGGAGTTCTGCTTCCACCGCCACCGTATCCTCGACCGTAATGTTGTAAACCCTGAGTTGCTTTCATTGGGTTACTTGGTTGAGTTTGGTCCTCGAAATTGCTAACGTCCCACCGCTTCTCCCCGTGGTTACGCTTTCCCCTCCATTCCCTCTCAGGATAGCTTCCTTACCTTATGCTCACCGATCCACATATAAAACATCCACCGATCATCCTTGAGTTGGCGCTTGGGAGAGATATGACCTCTCTTTCCCACTTGCTTCAGAAGTATACAAACTTGCCCTTCTCAGACACTCGCGCGAGTGATTCTTCCCGCAATTCTTGCAACCGCACTACCGCTTTATACCAACTCGCTTTACTTGCATTTTCTCAAAAAAATTCCTCATTCTTTTCTCACCCCTATTCCCACTACTACTTTCTATCTATCTTTATCGCTCCTCCCGACTTGCTTTTATTCTTCTTCTCCTTATGGTAGAGGCTCGTGGCCTCACTTCCCTGCTCAAAGAATGATAGCCTTTCTCCATAAGTCCGCAAAAAGTATTGATTTGCAAAGATCGACACCTTATCAGAGAGCTGTGGTTTTAAGCCCAACTCAAATCTCCTCGCTTTCCTAGCCTCACCTCAGATCCACTTGATGTGGAGCAAACCTAGCTAACTCATTAAATTTTTACTGCAAGATACTCCGCAATAAATATGTTATCCTGCTTTAACTCCAGAATCTCACCTCCATTCTAGATCGTGATACTAACAGAGAGATAGTTTTGAAAAATAAATCCTTAAACCTATCCCAAGTAATTTCTTCTTTTCCCGCCTGAGTCTTATTTGCCTCCCACCAAAAGTTAGCTTCCCTTTCATCATATAAGGGCAAAAGCGGTCTTTTGCCCTCATCTACTTTAGCGATTATGAACGCCTTCTCTATCTCGTTCACCCAAGTCCGGCTTCTATAGGGTCACCGATCCTCTCAATTCGTGGTCCTACTACTTTTGAAGTCTTTGAATTTTGCTAAGCGATTATCCTGCGGGTTCCTCGCAAAATGGTATTCCCGATGCATAGCCCGAGCTACCATGTTTGTAAAGTTTTGCATCGGGCTTCCGCCGTCGCTTCCAAAGATTAGTAGATTCTTCTACCCTTTGGTTTCGAATTCGACGCCTTGGTGGCATTATCTCGTTAAATAAAACCATAAATTATACTTTACATTTTAAACCTTATTGCATAAGATTAATGTATTAAACTCGCTTTCATTTCTCAAACTTAGATTCATATTCATTTATCGAATATTTACACAAAGACATCCCTCGCTTTAATCAACAAATATCCCTTTGTGGACTACGAAAGTCTGGATTTAAAATCTTGACCAACATAAAAGTTGAAAATAGTTCATTACTTATCACACACATTACATAAACACAACATAACCCATACTACTTATTTACCAAACCTTTTCTCTGACATTCATTCGCCGAGGTCCTTCCATTCCACAATTAAAACATCCACCTTGCTTATAGTTGGGGCAACGGGAGAGGTGTGTCCTTCACTACGGATGTGTATAACATAGGCTCCATCTTTTCAATTTGGATTTTGAGCTTATCCCTTTCGCTTCTTCCATTGTTTCCATTAACGCCTGACGTCATAAACTTTTTATCTCCCACAACCTTTCCAATGAAGAAACCTTGTTCTCCAAATCCTCGCACCTCCGATTGATGATGCTCGAGTAGCTTCAACTTTAGTGTCCGAATCACTATCTCACAAATCCACCATTTCGGATCCGATGCTACGCTTTCCACTATAGCCACCTCGTCCGATTTGGGTTCCCTGTGAGCTTCTATTTCAAATTGTTGGCCTTGATATTAGCTCTCTGGGTATAGATCCGATCCTTCTTATTCCACATATCTTTCTCACCAGACATCTACATACATAAGTTACCCTGATTAACATATAGTATATATACACATCAATCAAGAGTTCTATATATCTTATTTTGATTGACCATAAATTTATTCAATTCTCATCAACACCTATCTCTGCCGAAAGGCAGCTCCATCCACTCTGCATCGAATCGTATGAAGGTGATGACTAAAGCCTGGTCTAAGGTATGTATCTGGTGTCTTCGCTTCTATTTCAACCTTCAACCGCCTTATCTCAATATCTCCTCTCGCCCAACCTCCTCATAACTCTCATTAACTCTATCTGTGGCTTACAACATTCACACATATCATCACATGCTACCCAATACACCTCTCACAAGAGTAAAAGTTTTCAAATTGTCTTTGAGGGGTCATATAGACCATGAACACATAGTTTTAATCTCAGATTCATACCACAAAACATTACCCGGGTATGTTTACAATCACAAAGAAGGTAAACTACCATTAATAGTACTTTTAGGTGATTAGCCTATTGTACCCCTTACGCCATGCATAACGATTAATCATGCCTAGCTTAATATTTACGCTATTAGATTGGATTATTTTATCCAAACAACATCATTCGCCTCGGGCCTTTATCATAGGATTCCACTCAAAACAATTTGGTTCAGAAATTTCTTTCAATGAACACTTAGAGTTTTCATAAACATTAGTCTAAATTGATTCAAATAAAGATAGACTCATATCAATAATTCAATTCAATCAATTATTTAGATGTAGCCAAACCTCATTGGCAAATTAAACTTTTTGAAAACATTTTTGAGAATGACGCCATGATGCCGCATCAGACAATAATCCGCTTGAGGATGCATATTCATTGTATGACTTTGTCATAACACCCAAATCCGTGTACTTGAAACCCGAACTCTGCTTCTCCACGATACCATTTCTTTAAGTCAATAATACTAAAATAATAATACATTCAACTTAATTTACATACATCAAAGTTTACTTCCCTGCACGCGACCTTCAAATACATTCCTTATAATACTTGAATAGATACCAATACAACTATAACCATTAACTCATGATACACACTTATTCGATCACCTTTTCCTTTTTCTTTTGTTCGCGTTCTCGAGCCTTCAAAGTTGCTCATACATAACTCAAAAACATTTAATTTAAGCAAGGATGAGCATTTGAGTGCCCAAAGTAGTAATAGCAATTATATATATAAGTCGAAAGAATATAAGTATTCTCTTTACATAACACTTCTACAACGAATCGAAAGTTGTGAAGTAATCAGATCGATAAAAAATTCACATAACAAATCTCTTCCAAATTATTTAAATTTGGCTCGCTCTACCCATGAATAGGGTTTAAGAATCATACTATGAACATTCTTTTCATTTTCAAAAGGTTTGGCAGTAAATCCATCCGCAAACCGCTTCTAGCTTACTTAGCACGGAGGGTGATCACCATTTCACAGACTTCTCAGATTGATCAATACTACATAACTTGAACGAAATTCATCGCCACTCTATCCGCCATGCAAAAATCTTCCCATATAGGGATGTTCATACATGCCCGGGTTCCAAACCCAAGGTTTTTAATCTTGCTCAACAATAATATGTAATTCAACATATATGTATACTGGTAATCGATGAGGTATATCAACATGTGAATAATGCTATGGTTATCCAAGTGGGGACACTTGTATAACCATTTAGAAATCAACTTAATGTAATATATATCCGAGCTAACATGTTGATAATCAAAGCGCATATAACTGTAGACAGAATAGAATAATTCTCAAACTTCTTACTCATGTCCATCAGATAAAGAAAATGCAAAGGTAGGATACTCACCGATTCACCGATTACAAATCTCAACTTAGGTTTTATCTCTTTATCACAACCTATCAATAATCGATCATTCGCTCGATTAGAATAATATATCTTAACACATAGTATCGCTTTATTACAACAAGACATAGTCTAATCACATAATCACAAAGGATCATACTTTTTAGTTCCTATTCTATACTTGAAATATTTTTATACATTTTTCAAATATCTCATCCATGCTCTTACAAAGAGCCTTTTCTTTCTATTATATAGGTTCTACATTTGTTTGCCAGCATCGACAACTTTTTTTGCAAATACCGAGTCTAAGACTCTTATTTTATACCTCAACATCTCAGAATATCGTATATCTTAATTTTTAATCATTTTCAAATTTCCGTAAATTGAAAAATTTAAAATAATTCAAATCATTACTAAAGGGCCTATAGTGATATAATCAAGTACTATAGGTGTTCTTCTTCAAATTTAGAACTTCATAATCTGCTTCTCAAGTCACCTAGTTTGGCCATACTATAACTTTCAATTATCTAATCATAATTAAATGATTTAAACATTAAACAATTCCATTATCATTAATAGTTTAATTAATACTAAACTATTAATGAAACCATCGCTAAAAATATAAAAGTTATTTATAATAACTCAAACTATTTTTAAAACATTTATATTACCTTTAAATGATTTTTAAAACAATAAAATCATTTTTAAATAATTACCATTAATATTTAAATATTAATGTACTATTTATCCAAATATTAAAAGTCATTAATTATAACTTAAAATATTTTTAAATCCTTAATATCCTCTTTAAATGGTTTTTAAATAAGTAAAACCATTTTTAAACTATTTATTTAATAATAATTATTAAATAAACTAAATATCATTAATATTATCTTAATATCATTAATATTTAATTATTAATGAAATTATCATTTAAATATTAAAAGTTATATTTTATAACTTAAAATATTTTTAAATACCTTATTTTCATTTAAAATGATTTTTATAATATTAAAATCATTTTTAAACTAAATTATTTAATATAATCATTAAATAACTTTAATATCATTAATAATAATTAATTAATGAAATTCATCACAAAATATTAAAAGTCATCACAAATAACTCATTTACATAACTAATTCTAAGCCAAAATAAACATAGTAAACTAACTAGTTTATTAACAACACTAACTAAACTTCAAAAATTCAAACTTTAACTAACAATTAAAAATAATAACATTACAAAAATTAAATAAGAAATATACCCTAAATACTAATTCCACAGACCTAATACGCACTTCCACGCCAAAATTTAACTAAGGAGATCTTTATAAAAAGTTCTCCCACAACAAAGCCTTTCTCAAAAAAAATTGAGGCCTTATTGTTGGTGAATGAAACAAAGGCCAAGCCCTTCTATTTATAGGTTTAGAAAATGGTGAAGTTCTCAACTTAATCGATGTGGACTTGGTTTATACTAATTTTTCAATAGCTCACTTTATGCATTTTCTAACGATTGCTCATAACTCCGATTAATCTGATTTTTGGATATGTTATACATGGTATGTAAGACTATTTTTAAAAATACGAATTACCCAATTCGGTTCATTAGGTAGCCCAAACAAGGCGGCCAAAAGTGGACGCTCATAATAGCTTTTCAATCTCGCTTTCAGCTTTACCTCTTCCGCTAAAAATAAATATAACTCTTTCATTTTAAAACATTTTTGAGCGATTCTTGAGCCCACGCCAAGCTAACTTCTGGGGCTACAACTTTTATTCTTTGACCATTTCCAAATTCCGAACACATCAGCCCAGTAAATTCCGCTCAAATGGATCGCACTGCACTTGTTGGGAAGTTTTGACACTACTACTTTGAAATGTCATAACTCTCTCCTCCGATATCGGATTTAGTCCGCTTTGAGTCTATGGAAAGCTTATTCGTGTACTATAACATACCAAAAGCCCAGAAGGTTTTGAAAACATTAACTGATCGAAACAAAGGTCCCGAATAGCACATCCCGTCCGCTGACTTTCAGCTTTTGACACATTTCTTCCAATCACCGTAATTCCTCATCCGAGGCTCGAATGAGGTCATTCCAAAGCCTATGGCTTCCTAACTCAAAGGCACTACAACATATCAAAAGTCCAGACCTTTTAAAGCACAAAAGTGGACGAGAATGCCCCCATTACAGATCGCCTAAAAATAGTTTATCATGATCCACAACCATGTTTGACCATCTATAACTTCTAATCTATACATGATATGGACTTGATTCTTTTTGCAGATTAAAGACCACATATCAAAGCTACACATAACAACTTTTGAAGAACAAAACTCATGATCGAGCAAAGAGTTATGGCCTCCGACATTTGGTGAAAAAATAATGTAATCTTGCTTTTTCCAACTTGCTTAAATCTTCAAATTGCAGCACTTTGATGTTATGGGTCTTTGATTTATCAACCCATATCATCAATTAACATTCTATTACACAACTTTAAACAATCAATTGTATCAAATAACATCGAATCAAAGGATTTCTAGGTTTAGTGTTCTTATACCCTTTTTGCCAAAAAATTTTGATTCTTTGCTTCGATTTGTTATGGGTGATGGTCAGGCTTTTGTTTAAGAGTGTATGGGCAATCTTGTACAAGGCAATTAAATGTAATATTTCATCACTAGATTTAATTTTTATAATTTACCAATTAACTTCTATCCTTTGGTAAATTAAAACACTTATACAATAACATCGAAATTAAACCCTAATTAATTAAAATTAGGGTTTCTAATCGACCATTAGTGGTTCTTTAATTATCTCGTATGTTACTAACACAACAAGTTACTATTTCTAATTTCAACCTGCTAGGTTATAATAATTAGGGTTTGTCCTAATTATCGATGTACAACAAAGAATTAGGGTTTCTTCTAATTACCGATATTCTTATTCACAAGAATTTCATATACACAAATACTACTCGTAAATACCCCATAACCGAAGTTTAATAATTAGGGTTTCACAAAGACTTAATATGTTACACCTAATCGACCGCCATCATCTCAATATTATCTCATTCTCACATACATACCCAAAGACATAATTATGGTAATCAGAAAATAATATAATATTATTATTCTCATCTCTTGATCACAATCCCAATCCAGTGGTTCGATCTCATGTCCGACTTATTCTTCGTACACAACATCAATAATCAAGTTAAAATAATTAACTTAAATATTCTCAACAATTCATATAATAAAATATTTATTATATAAATCTAATTATCACTTCATATATTATTTCCAATCATGTTTTCATGGAAAATAATTAATAAAAATATTTCTACATGTAAATTTATTATTACCATATAATTTGTGGTAATTAATAATTCCAAAATTATTTCTAATTTTTCAAGTAATAAATGTATTCGCATTTATCGCTCACTTTACTTGACACTTAGTCTCGCCATTAAAAAAAAAAAAAAAATTTATACGCAAAAATTTCTTATTTATTTTATATAGAAAATCTCTAGTTATTACATTCACCTCTCCTTATAAGGATTCCGCCCCTAATCACCGCTTTAAAAACATATATGCGTATGGGTACATAGCATATAATCATCAGACGAGATCTCGATCATACTTGATCGAACCGATCTTTAATTATTCATCATAACACTTGTTCATCCGATTAAGCGTAAATATAAGATATATAAGTTATTCAAATAAGACTGAGTTCTCGCTTCCAATGCCACACCGTATCCTCGGACCGGCATGTTGTAAACCCTGAGTTGCTTTCGCTGGTTATCGTCGAGTTTGGTCCTCAAATTGCTAACGCCCCACCGCTTCTCCCCGTGGTTACGCTCCCGCCCATTCCTCTCTCGTGATGCTTCCTCACCTTATGCTCACCGATCCACATATAAAACATCCATCGATCATCCTTGAGTCAGGCAATGGGAGAGATATGACCTTCTTGCTCAAGACTTCAGAAGATACAAACTTGCCCTTCGTATACACTCGCCAGAGTGATTCTTCCCGCAATTTTGCACCGCACTACCGCTTTTTTATACCAACCTCGCTTTACTTGCATTTTCTCGTAAAAATTCCTCATTCTTTTCTCACCCCTATTCCCACTACTACTTTCTATCTTTATTGTTCCTTCCGACTTGCTTTTTATTCTTCTTCTCCTTATGGTAGAGGCTCATGGCCTCACTTCCCTGCTCAAAGAATGATAGCCTTCTCCATGAGTGTCAGCAAAAGTATTGATTTGCAAGATCGACACCTTATCAGAGAGCCGTGGTTTTAAGCCCACCAAATCTCCTCGCCTTCCTAGCCTCCTCAGATCCACTTGATGTGGAGCAAACCTAGCTAACTCATTAAATTTTATGCATACTCCGCAATACCATGTTATCCTCGCTTTAACTCCAGAATCTCACCTCCATTCTAGATCGTGATACTAACAGAGAGATAGTTTTTGAAAAATAAATCCTTAAACCTATCCCAAGTAATTTCTTCTTTTCCCGCCTCGAGTCTTATTTGCCTCCCACCAAAAGTTAGCTTCCCTTTCATCATATAAGTGGCAAAAGCGCCTTTTGCCCTCATCTACTTTTTTTTAGCGATTACTTAACGCCTTTCTCTATCTCTGCTCACCCAAGTCCGGGCTTCTATAGGTCACCGATCCTCCTCAATTCGTGGTCCTACTACTTTTAAAGTCTTTGAATTTTGCTGTTTATTGTCCGGCGGGTTCCTCGCAAATTGGTATTCCCCGATGCATAGCCCGAGCTACCATGTTTGCAAAATTTTGCATCGCCTCCGCCTGCCGCTCTCCAAAGATTAGTAGATTCTTCTACCTTTGGTTTCGAAGTTCGACGCCTTGGTGGCATTATCTCGTTAAATAAAACCATAAATTATACCTTTACATTTTAAACCTTATTGCATAAGATTAATGTATTAAACTCGCTTTCATTTCTCAAACTTAGATTCATATTCATTTATCGAATATTTACACAAAGACATCCTCGCTTTAATCAACAAATATCCCTTTCAGGACTACGAAAGTCTGGATTTAAAATCTTAACCAACATAAAAGTTGAAAATAGTTCATTACTTATCACACATATTACATAAAACACAACATAACCCATACTACTTATTTACTAAACCTTTTTCTGACATTCATTCGCCGATGTCCTTCCATTCCACAATTAAAACATCCACCTTTCTTATAGTCGGGGCAACGAGGAGAGGTGTGTCCTTCACTTGGATGTGTCGCTGAGGCTCCATCCGTCAATTTGGATTTTGAGCTTATCCTCGCTTCTTCCATTGTTTCCATTAACGCCGACGATCAACTTTTCTATCTCCCACAACCTTTCCAATGAAGAAACCTTGTTCTCCAAATCTCGCACCTCCGCTGATGCTTGAGCAGCCTTCAACTTTAGTGTCCGAATCACTATCCGTCAAATCCAACATTTCGATCCGATGCTACGCTTTTTCCACGATAGCCACCTCGTCCGATTTGGGTTCCTAGTGAGCTTCTATTTCATCTGCTGGCCTCGATATTAGCTCTCTGGGGTATAGAATATGATCCTTCTTATTCCACATATCTTTCTCACCGTACATCTACATACATAAGTTACCCCGATTAATATATAGTATATATATACACAAAGAATCAAGAGTTCTATATATCTTATTTTGATTGATGATAAATTTATTCAATTCTCATCAACACCTATCTCTCGCCGAAAGGCGCCCATCCACTCGCATCGAATCGCATGAAGGTGATGACTAAAGCCCGGTCCAAGGTATATATCCGTGTCTTTGGCTTCTATTTCAACCTTCAACCTGCCTTTATCTCAATATCTCCTCTCGCTTCCAACCTCCTCATAACTCTATGCTTAACGCTATCTCGTGGCTTACAACATTCACACATATCATCACATGCTACCCAATACACCTCTCACAAGAGTAAAAGTTTTCAAATTGTGCCGAGGGGTCATATAGACTATGAACACATAGTTTTAACGGTATTCATACCGCAAAAAAACATTACCGTATGTTTACAATCACAAAGAAGGTAAACTACCATTAATAGTACTTTTAGGTGATTAGCCTATTGTACCCTACGCCATGCATAACGATATTAATCATGCCTAGCTAATATTTACGCTTATTAGATTGGATTATTTTATCCAAACAACATCGCTCACCTCGCCTTATCATAGATTCCGCACTCAAAACAATTTGGTTCGGAAATTTCTTTCAATGAACACTTAGAGTTTTCATAAACATTAGTCTAGCCGATTCAAATAAAGATAGACTCATATCAATAATTCAATTCAATCAATTATTTAGATGTAGCCAAACCCCGCTGGCAAATTAAACTTTTTGAAAACATTTTCGAGAATGACGCCATGATGCCGCATCAGACAATAATCCGCTGAGGATGCCGCCATTGTATGATTTTTGTCATAACACATCATACAATAGTGGAACGATTTACTTCAGTCAAATTCACACTAAGTATTCCTCAGATTTATAACTCCATCACATTTTTATCATCTCTCGCACTAAAGTTATACGGTACATGAGTGATAATTAAAAACAATTTTGATATTTCAAATCATTTATGCTTCAGCCAAATAAGTAGCATAGACCAGATTTTTAAACCGCTTCAAAAATGATTACGAAGTCTACATTTTTGTTTTCAAAAGCACATAGTGCGATTTAGCTTGATGTCAAAAATTTTGAAGTTTAGCATAGCTAGAGTTTAGGAAAACCTAACACCTTCACTAAAAATCATTTACTTAACAATCTATCTGCTCCTCGTAATCCATAACACTCCATTCACACAAAACTATACCCAGCTCATCAAACCACACTTATGAGTTCATAAATTGCCACAATCATATGAGTTTAAGAACTTATCCTAGTCGACCTTTTCAAGGCCCATTCACCGAGGGGTTCATAAACATTTCATATAATTATGAGTCAAGAATGTCTCATAGGTATGAGTTTTTAAGAACTCAACTTAATCTTATATTCTCTATCTACGACCTATCTACCGTTATACACCCGAGAATGGAGTCATCCTCTTAATGTGCATATAACAAATAGCGCGACACGTATATTTCAATGATTATCGCGCGCCGTAAACTAAGTGGTTTTTACACACCAAGTACAATTCAAATTCCCATACGAAGAATCATACAACTCAAATTACCGACATGAGTCCTCAATTGAATCCCCATCTAACACTAACTCCCATTCTCCATAATGAATTTATTCAGATTTATAATTCTCTTCCGGATCTGCACTAATTGATAGTACAATTCATACACAAAGAATCTTGTCAGAACTTTCCAATCATCGATTGATTCCTTCCGTCATTATAGCCTTATCGATCACGGGTGATCTCTATCGTATATATTACGATTTAGTTCTATATCTTGATCGCTTTATTTTACGATCTCTCATAATCGCACTTTCACCTTTTTAGACTCAATCTATTCCCCACTACTGCTTAACTTTATAATCGTAGTTAGGGAACTCGTGTTCTTTACACTCGCCGAGATTCATCTTTGAATCTTATCGACCAACTAACTCTATATATGAGTTAATACTTATCCTAATCATCATGGTTATTAGTCCTGTATTTCTACCTAAGCTTCATAACCAACAAATTTTGATACCAACCTCGTGATTTACCCCAAATCCAGTACTTGAAACCCATAACTCCTGCTTCCACGATACCATTTCTTTAAGTCAATAATACTAAAATAATAATACATTCAACTTAATTTACATACATCAAAGTTTACTTCCTGTGCACGTGACCTTCAAATACATTCCTTATAATACTTGAATAGATACCAATACAACTATAACCATTAACTCATGATACACACTTATTCGATCACCTTTCCTTTTCCTTTTGTTCGCGTTCTCGAGCCTTCAAAGTTGCTCATACATAACTCGAAAACATTTAATTTAAGCAAGGATGAGCATTTGAGTGCCCAAAAAGTAGTAATAGCAATTATATATATAAGTTTAAAGAATATAAGTATTCTTTTTATAACACTTCTACAACGAATCGAAAGTTGTGAAGTAATCAGACCGATAAAAAATTCACATAACAAATCTCTTCCAAATTATTTAAATTTGGCTCGCTCTACCCATGAATAGGGTTTAAGAATCATACTATGAACATTCTTTTCATTTTCAAAAGGTTTGGCAGAAAAATCCATCCGCAAACCGCTTTAGCTTTTACTTAGCACGGAGGGGTGATCACCATTGACTCAGATTGATCAATACTACATAACTTGAACGAAATTCATCGCCACTCTATCCGCCATGCAAAAAATCTTCCCATATAGGATGTTCATACATGCCCGGTTCCAAACCCAAGGTTTTAATCTTGCTCAACAATAATATGTAATTCAACATATATGTATACGGTAATCGATGAGGTATATCAACATGTGAATAATGCTATGGTTATCCAAGTGGGGACACTTGTATAACCATTTAGAAATCAACTTAATGTAATATATATCCGAGCTAACATGTTGATAATCAAAGCGTATATAACTGTATGTGAATAGAATAATTCAAACTTCTTACTCATGTCCATCAGATAAAGAAAATGCAAAGGTAGGATACTCACCGATTCACCATTACAAATCTCAACTTAGGTTTTATCTCTTTATCACAACCTATCAATAATCGATCATTCGCTCGATTAGAACAATATATCTTAACACATAGTATCGCTTATTACAACAAAGACATAGTCTAATCACATAATCACAAAGGATCATACTTTTTAGTTCCTATTCTATACTTGAAATATTTTTATACATTTTTCAAATATCTCATCCATGCTCTTACAAGAGAGCTTTTTTTCTTTCTATTATAGGTTCTACATTTGTTTGCTGCATCGACAACTTTTTTTCGGCAAATACCGAGTCTAAGACTTTTATTTTATACCTCAACATCTCAGAATATCGTATATCTTAATTTTTAATCATTTTCAAATTTCCGTAAATTGAAAAATTTAAAATAATTCAAATCATTACTAAAGGGCCTATAGTGATATAACTCATTATTATAGGTGTTCTTCTTCAAATTTAGAACTTCATAATCGGCTCTCAAGTCACCTAGTTTGGCTTACTTATATAACTTTCAATTATCTAATCATAATTAAATGATTTAAACATTAAACAATTCCATTATCATTAATAGTTTAATTAATACTAAACTATTAATGAAACCATCACTAAAATATAAAAGTTATTTATAATAACTCAAACTATTTTTAAAACATTTATATTACTCTTAAATGATTTTTAAAACAATAAAATCATTTTTAAATAATTACCATTAATATTTAAATATTAATGTACTATTTATCCAAATATTAAAAGTCATTAATTATAACTTAAAATATTTTTAAATCCTTAATATCCTCTTTAAATGGTTTTTAAATAAGTAAAACCATTTTTAAACTATTTATTTAATAATAATTATTAAATAAACTAAATATCATTAATATTATCTTAATATCATTAATATTTAATTATTAATGAAATTATCATTTAAATATTAAAAGTTATATTTTATAACTTAAAATATTTTTAAATACCTTATTTTCATTTAAAATGATTTTTATAATATTAAAATCATTTTTAAACTAAATTATTTAATATAATCATTAAATAACTTTAATATCATTAATAATAATTAATTAATGAAATTCATCACAAAATATTAAAAGTCATCACAAATAACTCATTTACATAACTAATTCTAAGCCAAAATAAACATAGTAAACTAACTAGTTTATTAACAACACTAACTAAACTTCAAAAATTCAAACTTTAACTAACAATTAAAAATAATAACATTACAAAATTAAATAAGAAATATACCCTAAATACGAATTCCACAGATCTAATACGCACTTCCACGCCTAAAATTTAACTAAGGAGATCTTTATAAAAGTTCTCCCACAACAAAGCCTTTCTCAAAAAATTGAGGCCTTATTGTTGGTGAATGAAACAAAGCAAGCCAAGCCCTTCTATTTATAGGTTTAGAAAATGGTGAAGTTCTCAACTTAAATGATGCGACTTGGTTTATACTAATTTTTCAATAGCTCACTTTATGCATTTTCTAACGATTGCTCATAACTCCGATTAATCTGATTTTTGGATATGTTATACATGGTATGTAAGACTATTTTTAAAAAATACGAATTACCCAATTCGGGTTCATTAGGTAGCCCAAACAAGGCCAAAAGTGGACGCTCATAATAGCTTTTCAATCTCGCTTCAGCTTTACCTCTTCCGCTAAAAAACAGTCATAACTCTTTCATTTTAAAACATTTTTGAGCGATTCTTGAGCCCACGCTGGCTAACTTCTGGGGCTACAACTTTTATTCTTTGACCATTTCCAAATTCCGAACACATCAGCCCAGAAATTCCGCTCAAATGGACTGCACCGCACTTGTTGGGAAGTTTTGACACTACTACTTTGAAATGTCATAACTCTCTCCTCCGATATCGGATTTAGTCCGCTTTGAGTCTATGGAAAGCTTATTCGTGTACTATAACATACCAAAAGCCCAGAAGGTTTTGAAAACATTAACTGATCGAAACAAAGTCCCGAATAGCACATCCCGTCGCTGACTTTCGCTTTTGACACATTTCCTTCCAATCACCGTAATTCCTCATCCGAGGTCGGAATGAGGTCATTCCAAAGCCTATGGCTTCCTAACTCAAAGCACTACAACATATCAAAAGTCCAGACCTTTTAAAGCACAAAAAGTGGACGAGAATGCCCCATTACAGATCGCCTAAAAATAGTTTTTATCATGATCCAAACCATGTTTGACCATCTATAACTTCTAATCTATACATGATATGGACTTGATTCTTTTTGCATTAAAGACCACATATCGTGCTACACATAACAACTTTTGAAGAACAAAACTCATGATCGAGCAAAGAGTTATGGCCTCCGACATTTGGTGAAAAAATAATGTAATCTTGCTTTTCCAACTTGCTTAAATCTTCAAATTGCGTGCACTTTGATGTTATGGGTCTTTGATTTATCAACCCATATCATCAATTAACATTCTATTACACAACTTTAAACAATCAATTGTATCAAATAACATCGAATCAAAGGATTTCTAGGTTTAGTGTTCTTATACCCTTTTTGCCAAAAAATTCTTGATTCTTGCTTCGATTTGTTATGGGTGATGGTCATTTTGTTTAAGAGTGTATGGGCAATCTTGTACAAGGCAATTAAATGTAATATTTCATCACTAGATTTAATTTTTATAATTTACCAATTAACTTCTATCCTTTGGTAAATTAAAACACTTATACAATAACATCGAAATTAAACCCTAGAATTAAAATTAGGGTTTCTAATCGACCATTAGTGGTTCTTTAATTATCTGTATGTTACTAACACACAATAAGTTACTTATTTCTAATTTCAACCTATAGGGTTATAATAATTAGGGGTTTGTCCTAATTATCGATGTACAACAAGAATTAGGGTTTCTTCTAATTACCGATATTCTTATTCACAAGAATTTCATATACACAAATACTACTCGTAAATACCCCATAACCGAAGTTTAATAATTAGGGTTTCACAAAGACGGTAATATGTTATGACCTAATCGACCGCTATCACTCAATATTATCTCGTCTCAAGCATATACCCAAAGACATATAATTATGGTAATCAGAAATAATATAATATTATTATTCTCATCTCTTGATCACAATCCCAATCCAGTGGTTCGATCTCATGTCCGACTTATTCTTCGTACACAACATCAATAATCAAGTTAAAATAATTAACTTAAATATTCTCAACAATTCATATAATAAAATATTTATTATATAAATCTAATTATCACTTCATATATTATTTCCAATCATGTTTTCATGGAAAATAATTAATAAAAATATTTCTACTTACGTAAATTTATTACCATATAATTTGTGGTAATTAATAATTCCAAAATTATTTCTAATTTTTCAAGTAATAAATGTATTCGCATTTATCGCTCACTTTACTCGACTTACTTAGTCTCGCCATTAAAAAAAAAATTATTATTTTAAAAAAAATTAATTTATACGCAAAATTTCTTATTTATTTTATATAGAAAATCTCAATCATACTTATTCCTCATTCTTTTCTCACCCCTATTCCCACTACTACTTTCTATCTTTTATTGTTCCTCCCGACTTGCTTTTATTCTTCTTCTCCTTATGGTAGAGGCTCATGGCCTCACTTCCCTGCTCAAAGAATGATAGCCTTCTCCATAAGTGCTTTGCAAAAGTATTGATTTGCAAGATCGACACCTTATTGTAGAGCCGTGGTTTTAAGCCCACCAAATCTCCTTGCCTTCCTAGCCTCTCAGATCCACTTGATGTGGAGCAAACCTAGCCAACTCATTAAATTTTATGGCATACTCCGCAATGTACCATGTTATCCTCGCTTTAACTCCGTGAATCTCACCTCCATTCTAGATCGTGATACTAACAGAGAGATAGTTTTTGAAAAATAAATCCTTAAACCTATCCCAAGTAATTTCTTCTTTTCCCCGCCTTGAGTCTTATTTGCCTCCCACCAAAAGTTAGCTTCCCTTTCATCATATAAGTGGCAAAAGCGGTCTTTTGCCCCTCATCTACTTTTTTAGCGATTACGAACGCCTTTCTCTATCTCTGCTCACCCAAGTCCGGGCTTCTATAGGTCACCGATCCTCCTCAATTCGTGGTCCTACTGCTTTGAAGTCTTTGAATTTTGCCAAGCGATTGTCCGCTCGTTTCCTCTGCAATTGGTATTCCCCGATGCATAGCCCGAGCTACCATGTTTGTAAAATTTTGCATCGCTTCCGGGTCGCTGCTTCTCAAAGATTAGTAGATTCTTCTACCCTTTGGTTTCGAATTTTCGACGCCTTGGTGGCATTATCCGTTAAATAAAACCATAAATTATACCTTACATTTTAAACCTTATTGCATAAGATTAATGTATTAAACTCGTTTCATTTCTCAAACTTAGATTCATATTCATTTATCGAATATTTACACAAAGACATCCTCGCTTTAATCAACAAATTATCCTTTTGTGACTACGTAAAGCTCTGGATTTAAAATCTTGACCAACATAAAAGTTGAAAATAGTTCATTACTTATCACACACATTACATAAACACAACATAACCCATACTACTTATTTACCAAACCTTTTCTGACATTCATTCGCCGATGTCCTTCCATTCCACAATTAAAACATCCACCTTGCTTATAGTTGGGGCAACGAGAGAGAGGTGTGTCCTTCACGGATGTGTCGCTTGAGGCTCCATCCGGTCAATTTGGATTTTGAGCTTATCCTCGCTTCTTCCATTGTTTCCATTAACGCCGACGATCAACTTTTTATCTCCCACAACCTTTCCAATGAAGAAACCTTGTTCTCCAAATCCTGCACCTCCGTTGATGCTTGAGCAGGCTTTCAACTTTAGTGTCCGAATCACTATCTCACAAATCCACCATTTCGGATCCGATGCTACGCTTTTCCACTATAGCCACCTCGTCCGATTTGGGTTCCTAAAGAGCTTCTATTTCATCCGTTGGCCTTGATATTAGCTCTGGGGTATAGATCCGATCCTTCTTATTCCACATATCTTTCTCACCGCACATCTACATACATAAGTTACCCCGATTAATATATAGTATATATACACAAAGAATCAAGAGTTCTATATATCTTATTTTGATTGACCATAAATTTATTCAATTCTCATCAACACCTATCTCTCGCCGAAAGGCGCCCATCCACTCAGATCGAATCGCATGAAGGTGATGACTAAAGCCCGGTCTAAGGTATGTATCCGTGTCTTTGGCTTCTATTTCAACCTTCAACCTGCCTTATCCGAATATCTCCTCTCGCCCCAACCTCCCTCATAACTCTATTTAACGCTATCTCGTGCTTACAACATTCACACATATCATCACATGCTACCCAATACACCTCTCACAAGAGTAAAAGTTTTCAAATTGTGCCGAGGGGTCATATAGACTATGAACACATAGTTTTAACTCAGATTCATACCAAGAAAACATTACCCGGTATGTTTACAATCACAAAGAAGGTAAACTACCATTAATAGTACTTTTTAGGTGATTAGCCTATTGTACCCTCTACGCCATGCATAACGATTAATCATGCCTAGCGAATATTTACGCTATTAGATTGGATTATTTTATCCAAACAACATCGCTCACCTCACCTTATCATAGGATTCCGCACCAAAACAATTTGGTTCGGAAATTTCTTTCAATGAACACTTAGAGTTTTCATAAACATTAGTCTAGCCGATTCAAATAGCATAGACTCATATCAATAATTCAATTCAATCGAATTATTTAGATGTAGCCAAACCCCGCTGGCAAATTAAACTTTTGAAAACATTTTCGAGAATGACGCCATGATGCCGCATCAGACATTAATAATCCGCTGAGGATGCCGCCATTGTATGACTTTGTCATAACACATCATACAATAGTGGAACGATTTACTTCAGTCAAATTCACACTAAGTATTCCTCAGATTTATAACTCCATCACATTTTTATCATCTCTCGCACTGTGTTATACGGTACATGAGTGATAATTAAAAACAATTTTGATATTTCAAATCATTTATGCTTAGCCAAAATAAGTAGCATAGAATCGTATTTTTTAAACCGCTTCAAAATGATTACGAAGTCTACATTTTGTTTTCAAAAGCACATAGTGCGATTTAGCTTGATGTCAAAAATTTTGAAGTTTAGCATAGCTAGGAGTTTAGGAAAACCTAACACCTTCACTAAAAAAATCATTTACTTAACAATCTATCTGCTCCTCGTAATCCATAACACTCCATTCACACAAAACTATACCCAGCTCATCAAACCACACTTATGAGTTCATAAATTGCCACAATCATATGAGTTTAAGAACTTATCCTAGTCGACCTTTAGGCCCATTCACGAGGGGTTCATAAACATTTCATATAATTATGAGTCAAGAATGTCTCATAGGTATGAGTTTTAAGAACTCGAACTTAATCTTATATTCTCTATCTACGACCTATCTACCTGCTATACACCGAGAATGGAGTCATCCTCTTAATGTGCATATAACAAATAGCGCGACACGTATATTTCAATGATTATCGCGCTGTAAACTAAGTGGTTTTTACACCAAGTACAATTCATTCCCATAATGAAGAATCATACAACTCAAATTACCGACATGAGTCCTCAATTGAATCCCCATCTAACACTAACCCCATTCTCCATACGAATTTATTCAGATTTATAATTCTCTTCTGGATCTGTACTCAATTGATAAGTATAATTCATACACAAAGAATCTTGTCAGAAACTTTCCAATCATCGATTGATTCCTTCCGGGTCATTATAGCCTTATCGATCACGGGGGTGATCTCATCGTATATATTACGATTTAGTTCTATATCTTGATCGCTTTATTTTACGATCTCTCATAATCGCACTTTCATTTTTTAGACTCAATCTATTCCCCACTACTGCTTAACTTTATAATCGTAGTTAGGGAACTCGTGTCTTTACACTCGCCGAGATTCATCTTTGAATCTTATCGACCAACTAACTCTAGATGAGTTAATACTTATCCTAATCATCATGCGGTTATTAGTCTCGTGTATTTCTACCTAAGCTTCATAACCAACAAACTTTGATACCAACCTCGTGATTTACCCCAAATCCAGTACTTGAAACCCAACTCTGCTCTCCACGATACCATTTCTTTAAGTCAATAATACTAAAATAATAATACATTCAACTTAATTTACATACATCAAAGTTTACTTCCCTGTGCACGTGACCTTCAAATACATTCCTTATAATACTTGAATAGATACCAATACAACTATAACCATTAACTCATGATACACACTTATTCGATCGCCTTTCCTTTCCTTTTTTCGCGTTCTCGAGCCTTCAAAGTTGCTCATACATAATCGAAAACATTTAATTTAAGCAAGGATGAGCATTTGAGTGCCCAAAGAAGTAATAGCAATTATATATATAAGTCGAAAAGAATATAAGTATTCTCTTTACATAACACTTCTACAACGAATCGAAAGTTGTGAAGTAATCAGATCGATAAAAAATTCACATAACAAATCTCTTCCAAATTATTTAAATTTGGCTCGCTCTACCCATGAATAGGGTTTAAGAATCATACTATGAACATTCTTTTCATTTTCAAAAGGTTTATGTAAATCCATCCGCAAACCGCTTTAGCTTACTAGCACCTGAGAGGGTGATCACCCACAGACCTCAGACGATCATCAATACTACATAACTTGAACGAAATTCATCGCACTCTATCCGCCATGCAAAAAAAAATCTTCCCATATAGGGATGTTCATACATGCCCGGTTCCAAACCCAAGGTTTTTAATCTTGCTCAACAATAATATGTAATTCAACATATATGTATACGGTAATCGATGTAGGTATATCAACATGTGAATAATGCTATGGTTATCCAAGTGGGGACACTTGTATAACCATTTAGAAATCAACTTAATGTAATATATATCCGAGCTAACATGTTGATAATCAAAGCGCATATAATCCGTGACAGAATAGAATAATTCAAACTTACTCATGTCCATCAGATAAAGAAAATGCAAAGGTAGGATACTCACCGATTCACCGATTACAAATCTCAACTTAGGTTTTATCTCTTTATCACAACCTATCAATAATCGATCATTCGCTCGATTAGAACAATATATCTTAACACATAGTATCGCTTATTACAACAAGACATAGTCTAATCACATAATCACAAAGGATCATACTTTTAGTTCCTATTCTATACTTGAAATATTTTTATACATTTTTCAAATATCTCATCCATGCTCTTACAAGAGCCTTTTTTTCTTTCTATTATAGAATTCTACATTTGTTTGCCGCATCGACAACTTTATATTTGGCAAATAATTTAGTCTAAGACTCTTATTTTATACCTCAACATCTCAAATATCGTACATCTTAATTTTTAATCATTTTCAAATTTCCGTAAATTGAAAAATTTAAAATAATTCAAATCATTACTAAAGGGCCTATAGTGATATAACTGCTATTATAGGTGTTCTTCTTCAAATTTAGAACTTCATAATCTGCTCTCAAGTCACCTAGTTTGGCCATTATAACTTTCAATTATCTAATCATAATTAAATGATTTAAACATTAAACAATTCCATTATCATTAATAGTTTAATTAATACTAAACTATTAATGAAACCATCACTAAAATATAAAAGTTATTTATAATAACTCAAACTATTTTTAAAACATTTATATTACTCTTTAAATGATTTTTAAAACAATAAAAATCATTTTTAAATAATTACCATTAATATTTAAATATTAATGTACTATTTATCCAAATATTAAAAGTCATTAATTATAACTTAAAATATTTTTAAATCCTTAATATCCTCTTTAAATGGTTTTAAATAAGTAAAACCATTTTTAAACTATTTATTTAATAATAATTATTAAATAAACTAAATATCATTAATATTATCTTAATATCATTAATATTTAATTATTAATGAAATTATCATTTAAATATTAAAAGTTATATTTTATAACTTAAAATATTTTTAAATACCTTATTTTCATTTAAAATGATTTTTATAATATTAAAATCATTTTTAAACTAAATTATTTAATATAATCATTAAATAACTTTAATATCATTAATAATAATTAATTAATGAAATTCATCACAAAATATTAAAAGTCATCACAAATAACTCATTTACATAACTAATTCTAAGCCAAAATAAACATAGTAAACTAACTAGTTTATTAACAACACTAACTAAACTTCAAAAATTCAAACTTTAACTAACAATTAAAAATAATAACATTACAAAAATTAAATAAGAAATATACCCTAAATATACGAATTCCACAGACCGAATACGCACTTCCACGCCTAAAATTTAACTAAGGAGATCTTTATAAAAAGTTCTCCCACAACAAAGCCTTTCTCAAAAAAATGGAGGCCTTATTGTTGGTGAATGAAACAAAGGCCAAGCCCTTCTATTTATAGGTTTAGAAAATGGTGAAGTTCTCAACTTAATCGATGCGACTTGGTTTATACTAATTTTTCAATAGCTCACTTTATGCATTTTCTAACGCATTGCTCATAACTCCGATTAATCTGATTTTTGGATATGTTATACATGGTATGTAAGACTATTTTTAAAAATACGAATTACCCAATTCGGGTTCATTAGGTAGCCCAAACAAAGCAAGGCCAAAAGTGGACGCTCATAATAGCTTTTCAATCTCGCTTCAGCTTTTACCTCTTCCGCTAAAACAGTCATAACTCTTTCATTTTAAAACATTTTTGAGCGATTCTTGAGCCCACGCCAAGCTAACTTCTGGGGCTACAACTTTTATTCTTTGACCATTTCCAAATTCCGAACACATCAGCCCAGAAATTCCGTTCAAATGGACTGCACCGCACTTGTTGGGAAGTTTTGACACTACTACTTTGAAATGTCATAACTCTCTCCTCCGATATCGGATTTAGTCCGCTTTGAGTCTATGGAAAGCTTATTCGGTGTACTATAACATACCAAAAAGCCCAGAAGGTTTTGAAAACATTAACTGATCGAAACAGTGTCCCGAATAGCACATCCCGCCGCTTTCTTTCTTTTCGCTTTTGACACATTTCCTTCCAATCACCGTAAATTCCTCATCCGAGGTCGGAATGAGGTCATTCCAAAGCCTATGGCTTCCTAACTCAAAGCACTACAACATATCAAAAGTCCAGACCTTTTAAAGCACAAAAAGTGGACGAGAATGCCCCCATTACAGATCGCCCAAAAATAGTTTATCATGATCCACAACCATGTTTGACCATCTATAACTTCTAATCTATACATGATATGGACTTGATTCTTTTGCGTATTAAAGACCACATATCAAAGCTACACATAACAACTTTTGAAGAACAAAACTCATGATCGAGCAAAGAGTTATGGCCTCCGACATTTGGTGAAAAAATAATGTAATCTTGCTTTTTCCAACTTGCTTAAATCTTCAAATTGCAGTGACTTTGATGTTATGGGTCTTTGATTTATCAACCCATATCATCAATTAACATTCTATTACACAACTTTAAACAATCAATTGTATCAAATAACATCGAATCAAAGGATTTCTAGGTTTAGTGTTCTTATACCCTTTTGCCAAAAAATTCTTGATTCTTGCTTCGATTTGTTATGGGTGATGGTTGGGCTTTGTTTAAGAGTGTATGGGCAATCTTGTACAAGGCAATTAAATGTAATATTTCATCACTAGATTTAATTCTTATAATTTACCAATTAACTTCTATCCTTTGGTAAATTAAAACACTTATACAATAACATCGAAATTAAACCCTAGAATTAAAATTAGGTTTTAATCGACCATTAGTGGTTCTTTAATTATCCGTGTATGTTACTAACATAAATAAGTTACTTAGCTTTCTAATTTCAACCTATTAGGGTTATAATAATTAGGGTTTGTCCTAATTATCGATGTACAACAAGAATTAGGGTTTCTTCTAATTACCGATATTCTTATTCACAAGAATTTCATATACACAAATACTACTCGTAAATACCCCATAACCGAAGTTTAATAATTAGGGTTTCACAAAGACTTAATATGTTATGACCTAATCAACCGCCATCATCATCAATATTATCTCGTCTCAGACATACCCAAAGAGATATAATTATGGTAATCGTAAAATAATATAATATTATTATTCTCATCTCTTGATCACAATCCCAATCCAGGTTTGATCTCATGTCCGACTTATTCTTCGTACACAAACATCAATAATCAAGTTAAAATAATTAACTTAAATATTCTCAATAATTCATATAATAAAATATTTATTATATAAATCTAATTATCACTTCATATATTATTTCCAATCATGTTTTCATGGAAAATAATTAATAAAAATATTTCTACTATGTAAATTTATTACCATATAATTTGTGGTAATTAATAATTCCAAAATTATTTCTAATTTTTCAAGTAATAAATGTATTCGTGATTTATCGCTCACTTTACTTGACACTTAGTCTCGCATTAAAAAAAAAAAAAAAATTTATACGCAAAATTTCTTATTTATTTTATATAGAAAATCTCCAAGAAAACCTAACACTACACTTTCTCATCACTAAAGGCTATTTGTAATTTTATTTAATTTATTTTGAAAAATCATTTAAAATAAAATTAATTATTAAAAATTTCAAAATTAGTTTTAAAAATTATTTGAAGTTATAAAATTAACTTTTAATAATTTGACATATTTTCATAAATATTAGTATTTATTTAAATATTATTGATATTTAATTTATTTAATAAATTTATTAAATAAATTAATTTAAAATGATTTTATTATATTAAAATCATTTTAAATGATAATAAGGTATTTAACAATATTTTAAGTTATAAAATATAACTTTTAATATTTAAAGGTAAATTTCATTATTAAATCCCTATTTTGTTCTAGGGATGGGGCTTATGATTGTAGAGAGCGGGGGACCGTTAACTAGATAGGTTGTTGAGGGAGCGTCAAGCACACCAACAAATGTCTCTCGGGACCAGAGAGCTTCAATCGAATATCCATACCCCACGAGAGTCGTTACAGTAAAAGATCTAGTCCGGCCAGAGCCATCTAAGCACTAATAGTTTACTTTAAGAAGTGGATCCGACCACCTTCTTCAAATCGGAAGGGCGCTAGCGCACTTCTAAAGCTTCGCGCTTTGGTTCAGAGCCCATGGGCATTGTCTTTTTGATTCAAAGCGATGGCGAGGACACAAGATCCGAGACATATTAATGATATTTAGATTTATTTAATAATTATATTAAATAAATTAATTAAAAATGATTTTAATATTATAAAAAATCATTTTAAATGAAAATAAAGTGTTTAAAAAATTTTAGTTATAAAATATAACTTTTAATATTTAAAGGTAAATTTCATTAATAAACTAATATTAATGATATTAGATTTATTTATTAATTATATTAAATAAATAGTTTAAAATGGTTTTATTAATTAAAAATTATTTAAAAGGATATAAATGAATTAAAAATATTTTAAGTTATAGTTAATGACTTTAAATATTTTGATAAATAATGCATTAATATTTAAGTATTAATGGTAATTATTTAAAATGATTTTAATTATTTGAAAAATCATTTAAGGGTAATATTAATAATTTAAAATATTTTGGCAATGGTTTCATTAATATTTTAATATTAATTAGATATTAATGATAATAGAATTATTTAATATTTAAATCATTTAATAATGATTCCGGTGTTTG
Source organism: Panax ginseng (assembly GCA_020205605.1). Taxonomy (NCBI): domain Eukaryota; kingdom Viridiplantae; phylum Streptophyta; class Magnoliopsida; order Apiales; family Araliaceae; genus Panax; species Panax ginseng. The sequence continues at coordinate 128,546,265 of CM035130.1, forward strand.
AAAAATCATGATAAATTATAATAATTGTTTAAAAATTATTATAAGTCTATAAAAATAATATGACTGATATTTAAGCTATCTAAATGGATATTGAATTACAGGATAGAGTTTTAGACTCGATAATTACCCGATAAATTGACTTGATAAGTGTTTGTTTGTGATCCAATGTCTGCTAAACATATGTAACAATGTGATTAGGTTATGTGTTGACTGCAAATAGCAGTACTATGTGTTATAGTATGTTATTCTAATCGAACAAATGATCTTATTAATGATAGGTCTTGATATAAAAGATAAAACTAAGTTGTGTAAGTAACAGATCAGGCAAGTATCTTAACTTTACATTTACTTTATGCAATGGATATGTGTAAGCTAATATCTGAACTACTCTTTTTCATTGTTCAAATATCTTAACCTTGTATATACTTATGCAATGATTATGTATAAGTAAGTTATTAAATTATAATCTATTGTAGAAGTTCTTTAAAGCTGTTATTATAAATCAAGATATATATTCTGTTCGTTAATTTCTAAGCATGTTTATACAAGTGACCTCACTTGGATAATCATTATATTTTATCACATGTTGATACATACTTATTGGTTTCCAATATGTATACATTGACTTCAAAGCTGTCTAAGCTATTTGATTCAGCTGGACACAGATTTAAAAATATTGTTGAACAAGATAGAACTTTATTGTATCCAACCGAATTGTTTTGGTTCGGATTGTAGACTAGTATGAACATCCCGAATCTGGGAAACTTTTGTGCACCTAAGGTGGATTTGCTAGATGAAAATATCGTTTGAACATGTAGTATTGATCAATACAGGGCATAACGGGCTGATCACCCCCGTGCCTGTAAGTTATGATGGTTTACAGATGAAGCTCTGTTTAACCTTTTTGAAAATAGAAAATAATGTTCATAGTCTGTCGACTGATTCCCATTTAAAGTCAGTACGTAGTTTCAAAATTTTGATATAGAATTTATATGTTGTTATTATTGGTTTAGCTTAATTCACAACTGTTGATTCGTTGTAGAAGTGTCGCTTCGAAAAAACATTTAATCCTTTCAAATAATATATTATTATTGTTATTACTTCTCGGGCAATCAAATGCTCATTCTTGCTTTAAATTTAAATGTTTTCAGCTAAGTGTGATCAACCAAAAGGCTCGGCCAAGAATAAAGGGAAGGGAAAGCTGACCGAATAAGTTTGTGCTATCTTATGTAATAGTTTAACTTTATTAAGACAATGATATCTATTAATTATCATGTAATGAATGTTTAAAGGTCGCGTACTAGGGATTAGACTCTGATATATGTAAATTAAGTTTGGTATTTATATTATTGATATTATTATTAGTATTATTCCGCTCATAGAAATGGTATCGTGAAGCACCGAGTTTGGGTTTCAAATACCTGAATTTGGGGGCGTCACAGCTCCAATTCAACAGGTAGATGACATGCCTTACCATAAACAAGCCTATACAGAGACATTTCGATAGGAATTTAATATGCAGTGTGGTACGCCTACAAGGCATCATCAAGCTTCTTGGACCAATCCTTCCTATTCGGGCTAACAATCTGTTCTAGGATGCGCTTGACCTCTCTGTTAGATATCTCTGCTTGCCCACTTATTTGCAGATGATAGGCAGTGGCTATTTTATGGGACACCCCATACTTAGCGAGAAGGGCTTCAAAATATTTATTAGAGAAATGTGACCCTTCGTCACTGATTATCGCCCGCGGTGTGCCAAAACGAGTGAATATATTCTTTTTTAAAAAGTTTAGCACCACCTTCGCATCATTTATAGGCAGGGCAACTGCTTCTGCCCACTTGGAGACATAGTTTACCGCAACTAGGATATAAAGATTGTTGTAGGATGAAAGAAATGGGCCCATGAAATCTAACCCCCAGACATCAAATAATTCCACTTCTAGGATATTCTGAAGAGGGATTTCATGCCTTTTGGAGATGGTTCCTACCCTTGGCATTTATCGCAACGCGATACATATATATGAGAATCTGTGAACAAGGTAGGCCTGTATAAACCAGATTAGAGTACCTTAGCAGCTGTTCTTTGGCCCCCAAAATGTCCTCTATAGTTCGAGGAATGACAATGATGGAGCACACCCTCGATTTCCTCCTCTGGAAGGCATTTTCGCAGAATTTGATCTGAACACTATTTGAATAGGAATGGCTCATCCCATATATATTGCTTCACATCATTTAAGAATTTCTTCTTATTGATAGCACATGTTGGGAGGAAGTACATGACAGGCGACAAAATTAGCAAAGTCAACATACCATGGGGCTTTGCTTTGGACAACAAATAGATGTTCATCCGGGAAGAATTCATTTATATCTATTTATGCATCTCCCGAATGAGGAGGTTTTTCCAACCTTGACAAGTGATCCGCGACTTGGTTTTTAGTCCCATTTTTATCGCAAATCTCTAGATCAAACTCCTAGAGAAGAAGGACCCACTTAATCTGCCTAGGCTTCGCATCTTTCTTTTTTATAAGGTATTTGATGGCCGAGTGGTCAGTGTACACGATCATTTTGGTTCCAGTGAGATAGGCATAGAACTTATCAAAAGCATAAACCACTGCCAGTAATTCTTTCTCAGTTGTGGTGTAATTTAGTTGAGCATCAGTCAATGTTTCACTGGCGTAGTAAATCGTGTGGAACACTTTGTCCCTTCTTTGGCCCAACACTTCCCCAATTGCAAAATCACTAGCGTCGCACATAAGCTCAAATGGGAAGGTCCAGTCAGGAGCCACCACTATAGGAGCCAAAATGAGTCTTTCCTTTAATAACTTAAATGCTCTGAGGCAGGCTTTATCAAACTGAAAAGGCATGTCCTTTTCCAAAAAGGTACAAAGCGGTTTGGTTATTTTTGAAAAATCTTGGATAAACCGTCTATAGAATCTTGTATGACCAGGAAAGCTTCTCACCGCTTTCACCGATGTAGGTGAAGGTAGATTATTAATAACATCAATTTTATCTTTGTCTACCTTAATCTTGCCAATGATACCTTTCGCGGCTCCGAATAATGCCCTCTCCAACCATAAAGTGGCATTTTTCCCAATTTAATACCAGATTTATTTCTACACATCTTTTAAAGGCGGTATTCAAATTTGCTAGACAGTTTTCAAAGGAGCTCCCGAATACAAAAAAATCATCCATGAAGACATCGAGGGTCTTTTCAACCATATCTGAGAAAATGGACATCATGTAACGCTGGAATGTTGTAGGAGCATTACACAGCCCTAAAGATATTTTTCGAAAGGCAAAGGTCCCATAGCAGCATGTGAACGTGGTTTTCTCCTAATCTTCGGGAGCTATAGAAATTTGATTATAGCCAGGATAACCATCGAGTAGACAATAGAATCCATGCCCAGCGAGTCTATCAAGCATCTGATCAATAAAGGGTAGAGGGAAATGATCCTTACAGGTGGACTTGTTCAATTTTCTATAGTCTATACATACCCTCCATCCAATGAACTGCTCGTGGGAATCACTTTTTTTCTCATTGGACACTACTGGTATGCACGCCCATTTTGTACGCCTTTGAATGGGGACCGACCCAAGGACTGCATGCGAGATGGGGTAGATAATGCCCACATCTAGCAACTTGATAATTTCCTTTCGGACCACCTCTTTCATTATGGGGTTCAACCGCCTTTGATGTTCAATGGTCGGCTTAGATCCTTCCTCTAGTAGGATTTTATGCATGCATAAAGATGGACTAATCCTTTTAATATCTACAATCGACCACCCTAGGGCCGTTTTATACTGTTTGAGCACTAGCAATAGCTTCTCTTCCTGGCACTCATCTAAAGATGCAAAAATGATAACAGGCAAAGTGGATGACTCCCCTAAATATGCATACCTCAAATGATTAGGCAAGGGTTTGAGGTCGAGGACTGGTGGTTCTTGATAAGTAGGTTTTATACCTACTTATTGGTTACCAACTCACTAGAATTTTGCTCAACTCGATTATTTTTAGTATGTTTTATTTTCTTTTTATGTTTATTTTGCAGTATGCATAGCTAGAACTCCTATAGAAATCTAAGGAATGGAATGGTATGAAATGGCATGGAAATAACATTAATATGGCATGGTGGACTTGAGCAAGAGTGAAGATTGCAGCCGGACTTGAGTAGGTGAGGAAGAGGATCAATGAAGTGGTAGACTGAAGAAGAAAAGATATAAAGAAGAAGGAAGTAGCAGACATTAGCAACAGTAAGAAGCCATCATAATTCAAAGTGCAAGATGGCAAAGCAGCGTAACTAGCGATTAGAGCTAAACATGGCACGCCCACGCCAAAGGAAATACAGAAGCAAATCAGGCAGTCACGCGCCCGCGCCCCATTATCAATGGGCCATGGCGCGCCCATGCCATGAACACGACAGAGACTTCTACAACAACAATAACTGATCCATAATATATTATCTACCGCGGCCACACGGCCACACAATAATTTTAAAATGCCGACTTTTGTAATTTGAAAAGATAGCGTGTTTGTTATCTGAGAAGATATGGTTGGTTACCAGAGACGTGATTTTGAGTTTTATGATTACTGTTCTTAGGTTTAGTCTTCTCTAAGGAGGGTTTGAAGCATTTTCCTTAATACTTTGAGCTTCTCTCTTTAGATTATTGCTAAATAATACTAGTTTTCATTTTGGTGAATATTGTGGATTTTAACAAGCCTGGAAACAGACTTTGCAACAGGAATTAACATATTTGATCTCTCATTTCTCTCATATTTCTTGTTTGTATTTCTTATTTCCATGTTTTACTTCAATCCCATAATGGCTGTTGGTTCAGAAATGAACTAATTTCCATTATGGGATTCTAATGGATTTTAATGCGTAGTCTAAACATGTATGCTTGATTATGAAGTTGCATATTTAACAGTGGATTGCCCATATAGTTGTGTTAAATGATTGAATGCTTGATCACCATTCACGCTAATTGCTTGTATGGATTTGAAAATGAAATATAAGTATAGATTTGACCATGTTGGCATTTGTTCATGAGGCTTATTTGTATTAGGTTTTGTGATTACATGACCTGGATAGGCATATATCGCTTCACCATGTGTAGTCATTAAGAGAGCTTGTGCTTAAAATCATTATTGCTGTAAATTCACATAGACATATAGTGAGTTTGGTAATTGTGATGCTTACATGATTTCTATCAATTGTGGATTTTGTGTAAATTGGACATAGCTCATTGAAAGAAGGTTATGTTCCACTTTTGTGCTCTTGACTAGCTTTCCATGTTAAATAATTAGGCTAAAACAGAAGGCATCCAATTAGGATGAAACATTAGATGATATTAGAATCCCATATTTCTCCAAGTTGATTATTTACTTTGAGTAATTATTATTTTTGTGTTGATAATTAATTTAGATATAAATTCATTTGTTGAATGATCGTTTGAGCATACAGAAATAGTGATTAGGTTGTTGCATGATAATTTAGATTTATCACCTTTCTCCGTAGGATCGATACTTTCTTACTCTATACTACTTTTTAACCCGTGTATACTTGCATGAGTTAGAGTCCATTTTGTTAAACCAAAAAGGAGGCAACCAGTTTTTGGCGTCGTTGCCGGGGAAAAGCGTTTATTTTTAATATTGTCGTCATCAACTAAAGCTAGATTTGTGTGACTTAGACAATTCTATTCTTATCTTATTTCTATTTTGTTTTTATTTGTATTTCAGGTACTTATGTACATTTTATGCACACACAATCATCAAATTCCGAGTTGGTACCTGCACAAGATAATATCAATGGTAGGGCTTAGAAAGTGAGAGCAAGACAGAGTACACAAGTATATTTTAAAACTTCATCATCCAGCATGGCAGCAGAAGAACAAAGAGAGGAGCATCGGGCCTCAAGAGATTATTTAATGCCCAATATAAATGAGTTGCATTCAAGTATCGTGAGGCCAACTATAGCAGCCAATACCTTTGAGATAAAATCGGGCACTATACAAATGGTGCAGAATTTAGTTCAATTTGTGGGTGGTGCTACTGAGATGACCCGACGAACACTTGTTGAGCCTCATAGAGATATGTGAGACCTTCAAGTACAATAGGGTGTCGAAAATGTAATCGGGGCTCGAATCGTTTCCCATTTTCCTTAAGGGATAAGGCTAGAAGTTGGCTCCACTCTTTGCCATCAGGATCTATTACTACATGGGAAGACTTATCTCAGAAGTTCTTAGCCAAATTTTTCCCAATGGCTAAGACTGCAAAAATGAGGACAGCGATTTCCCAGTTTGAACAACAACAGGGTGAAACATTTTATGAATCTTGGGAACGATACAAAGAGATGCTAAGGAAATGTCCCCATCATGGAATGGCGGATTGGATGGTTATTAACACTTTTTATAATGGAATGGGAAGGCAATCAAGGCCGATAGTAGATGCTATACCGGGAGGAGCCTTATGGGCTAAGAGTTATGAATAAGATTATAATCTCATAGAGACTATGGCAGCAAATGACTTTCAGAATCCTACGGCCAGGATGCCATAACCTATAGTCACGTGGATGTTAGAGGTAGATGTTATTACACAGTTGTCAGCTCAAATGGATGTTGGGTAAAATCTAATTACGCACAACACGCAAGTATACGTGGTCAACAAGTAATATAGCAATGAGTAGAGTATCGTTCCCACAGAGACAAATCAGTAAGAAACTTAACCTTACAATTACCAATTTCTTATTAATCCTAATTTTATTAAACTATTCAACTCAATAATTAAAAATTATAGAAACTAAATTAATAAACAAATAAACTACCACAAAACAATCACCAATATCAAAATCTGGAATTTCAAACAATTAATGGAGAATTAGACTTATGATTTCACCCTAAGCTTCAATCTGATCTCTACACCTTAATTCCAATTCAATTCACTATTCCAGTTTATTAATCAAGAACACGAATGTAGTATTAGCCACCTCTCGATGCACTAAAACCGTATTAACTTAAATCCACAAATTAGATAGAAACAAGTTAAACACATTAATCAACTAACTCACTATATCTCTATGTGAATTATAATTAAAGAAGGTTGAAGATTAAGTTCTCTATCCGATTACATGCGATGTCAAGCATATCTCTACCTTAACATTCATCAAGATTCTGCTATTCACAAAATTCATGAAGACATGCTATATTAACTAAGTCTAGATTCGAATATCCTCTCTCGATTCCATTCAAATCCACAAAGAATTGTTGATCAGACAATTCATAAATTCAAGCTCAAATTAATATAGATAAACTGGAAATAACTTATTGAACTAGAAATCAAAGTTTACAAAATCATCGATTCACTTAAGGATCCATCATAAGCCTAAAAAGTGAATTAGTTCATCATAAATGAATTAACTACTGAATAAATCAAAGATAACATTCTTTCAATTACAAATAATAGTCTAAGAAGAAGAATATTGAAAAACACCCTTCACGTAGCCTAGAATTGCAATTGTCCCGAAAATCTCCTCAAAATACTCCTCCGATGCTTGCTAAAAAAAATTGGAATTTTCTCTTCAGAATATGCCTTGTGTGTTGTTTAATTCATCGTTCATAGAGTAATAGATGTCCAACACACGTTTTACTGATCAAATCCCATCTCTCTAGAGTTCCATTGCCATCCAAAATGCTAGAATCCATGCCACAAAAGAATCCAAAACAAAACAAAAGTCTTCATCAGTAGAGACTCCCAGCCCCGGTGGGAGTCTGTGCCTATTTTAAGCCCGCCCCAATGGGCACCCTTTCTGTCAAAATCGTATGAAGACCGCCCCGCCCTGGCGGGGGTATACAAGCCAAATAAGCCCGCCCCGACGGGCATGTATTCTGCTAAGTGACTTTGCTTTCTTCAAGATAACTTCCAAAAATGCTCCAATTGACTCCAAATGATTCCAAATGACTCCAAATCTTCGTTAAATGCCACACAACCACCCTACAAATAAAAGAACACAAAAATAAATCAAAACGAACATGAAAACAAGAAAATAGCAACAATTAAGCATGAAATGGACAACGATTCATAGATATGAAATCCACTTATCAAAATCCCCTAAACTTAAATCGTGCTAATCTTTATGCTTTCACATCCAACAGTGTCACAGAATAAAAATTATCTCATCCACCTTAGAGAAAACAAGAATCTCTACAATAATAATCACCCAAACCAATCCACAATTCCGTATTAATTCTCAAATCTTACACCATCATCACTCGTATAGTGTGCGTGTGTGATCAACATCCAAGATAACTGATACGGACTCAAATTCAATACATAACCAATTTCTTAGAAGGAATCATACAATGCAAACCTAAAAATTCCAAAAATAGACAAGTTCCAACTAAAACTAAGCAATTACTATTTCCAGGGGTTCACACAGGGTACTTATACTTTATTTATAAATATTTTTTCCTTTTCCTTTTTTTTTTCACTGGGGCTTTTTGCTCTTTTCCCATTTTTTTTCTTTTAATCATGACTGTGCAATGTCTCATTCCATTAGGCTGACAGTGCTACCCCTTAGCAAGCTTTCGACCAACGACTCCCAGACCATAAAAGACCTTAGGGCGCTAGGTGTAATGATAATCCCCTCGGGCATACTTGCTCAAGTAACAAAGGCCCCGAAACAAAATTAGTCACGATATATATATATATATATATATATATATTTCATATATTAGATAAATAAAACTTATATACCCCACATATAATCCCCCAAACTTAGGTTCTTGCCTAATTTTCGCCTTTACTGCCTATCCTTGTCGTTTTCTCATGTACTCTAGCATTATCCTTTAGAAACTATTTATGTATTAATTTGAACTGACCAGTCAACAAAGATGTTATTAACGTGCTAACCTTTTTATACCAGTTTCAAACAAGCGCAAGATTCGATTCATAACAGAAATTCACAGTTCTAATAATCAATGCTGCATTGGTTAACTTATTCACAATCTCATCATTAGCCGATAAATAACATGAACTACAACACTGCTGGATATATGCAAACACAATATTTAACTAAATTTTTTTTTTATAACAAAATGCGATAATAATAGAATTAAACACAATGCAATAACAAAAATAACCTAAGCTACTATGTATGCACCTAAGCTATCATGCAACTATGTCAAAACCTATATGCAACATCATAGTTCCTAATTACTATGCAAAACTGGAATTAGAATGACAAATTTGAACCTAAGTACTACATATGCATGCAAACAAGAATTTAAATCCCCCAAACTTAAGTAATACAATGCCCTCATTGGATGAATAATCATAATTAAGTACGTGAGGACTTCCATGTAATCGCTTAAGTCTGAGGAGGTGGTTGTTGATCTACTTCTTCTGAATCACTTGGTGGAAACCGCGGCATTGGCATAGGCTGTTGATATGGAAATTGTACAGCTGGATTAAAACTCTGAAGTGTCGTGTTGAGTGATATGAAAGACACGCTCATAGCATCAAACATGTGGTCTTGCCTCAATGCGAGATGCCGCATCTCCCGACGTGCTGCCTTGTTATGTGCGTCCATTTGACATTGAAAGTCAAGGAACTGAGCACTAGATAGTGCCTTGGTCTGCGGTACCTGCTCAGTTCCTTGATCTCCCATAGCCTCATCCTCATCCTCCGAGGTGTCCGCAGCATCAACTTCATCCTCCGAAGCCGATGGAAAAATAAAACCCAATCCTTGAGGATGGGAATTGCCCCCGGCCCATACGGAATATCGTGCTATCATTATGGAGTCTAGCCATCTCACACCTGCTTGGTGACAACCCACATATGAGTGATGGGTGTGGCAAGTCGCCCGAAAAGTTTCCACGTAAGCACCGGCGGATGGAGAAATAAATAATGGCCCCGACGTCTATAATGAAGTCTTGCACAATAGCGTATAGTAGTAACGTCTTCTCTTTGTTCACGTCCGAGGTGTGTTGGGACAGATACAGTTTAGCATATAGGAATGCGTATCAAATTTTTCCATACCGACTGAGCTATGGAACACTTTGCCTCCCTTCCGACCTTTGATCCATGTTGTTCCCGGTTTAGTCATTCCCTTGAGTATTGCCTCATAGTTCGGATCAAAATCTCGTAGTTGGGCATATTGGCATTGTCAACGCACCCGCAGTTGATAATAGGTGTTTATGGCATCCGCACTGAATGGGACCACACGACCCCGCACATAAGCGTTGAATGGGGCTTTGTCCTCTGCGTTTGCATAAAAATCCTTGACTATGTTGACTGTAACGCCCCCAAATTCAGGTACTTGAAGCCCGAATTCAGTGTTTTACGATACCATTTTTATGAGCGGAAATAATACTAATAATAATAACAATAATATAAATATCAAACTTAACTTTCATTTATCAGAGTCTAATCCCAAGTACGCAACCTTTACTACATTCTTTACATGATATAAAATACATATCATTATCTTAATATAGTCTAACTATGACAATAGATACATATTCTGTTTACTTTCCTTTTCACTTGTTCTTGCTTGAACCTTCAAGTTGATCACGCTTAGCTGAAAACATTTAAATTTAAAGCAAGAATGAGCATTTGGGTGCCTAGCAAGTAATAACAATTATAAATATACTTAGCTGAAAGAATTAAATATTTTCTTTGTACATTACTTGTATAACAAATCAATAGTTGTGAAGTAAACTGAACCAATCATAACCATATATTATTTCTATATCAAAGTTTTTGAAACTACGTATTGACTGTATATATGGGGTAGTCGACAGATTATGAACATTGTTTTCTATTTTTTGAAAAGGTTAGACAGAACTTCATCTGCAAACCGTCATAACTTACGGGCATGAGGGTGTACATCCCATGGACCCTGTCTTGATCAATACTACATTGCAAGAACGATATTATCGTTCACCCTTTGTCCGCCTTGGCGCATAAAATTTTTCCCATGTTCGGGATGTTCATAATTAGTCAGGAATCCGAATCAAAATAATTTGATTGGATACAAAAGAGTTTTATCATATTCAACGATATTTCTGAATCTGTGTCTAGCTAGGTCAAATAGCTTAGACGGCTTTTATTGTATTCATACTGGGAATCAATATATATATATATATATATATATATATGTGATTAAATACAATGATTATCCAAGTGGGGACACTTGTATAACCTTGTTTAAAAAATAACGAACAGAATATATATCTGAATTATATAATATAATATCATGTTGATAAACAATGATCGGATATAGAATATATCACAATAGGTTTAATAATTTAGCATAATAATAATATAATTGTGAAACATTCTTACTCATGTCCATTGCATGAAGAAAATGCAAAGGTAGGATACTTGTTTGGTCTGCTGCTTACAATACGCAACTTAGTTTTATCTTTTATACTGAAACCTATCATTAATAAAATCATTCTATCGATTAGAATCACATATCATAAAACATAGTACTGCTTATTCCAATCAGCACATAACCTAATCACATTGTAACACACATTCAACAGTCATTGAATAACAAACAAACATTAATACAGTCAAAATATCTAAGTCCAGATAAATTTCTGAAACATGTCGGTGTACCGACGACTTTACCGGGTATTTATCGAGTCTAAGATTCTATCCTATAGTTCAATAGATGCAAATATCAGTCATACAATTTTTCATAGCCTTATAACAATTTTTAAATAATTATTATAATTTATCATGAATTTTCAAACACCGGAATCATTATCAAATGATTTAAATATTAAACAATTCTATTATCATTAACATTTAATTAATATTAAACTATTACTGAAACCATTGCCAAAATATTATAGTTATTTATAATAACTTAAAAATATTTTTAAAGTACTTATATTACCCTTAAATAATTTTTAAAACATTTAAAATTATTTTTAAATACTTACCATTAATATTTAAATATTAATGTACTATTTATCCAAATATTAAAAGTCATTAATTATAACTTAAATTATTTTTAATTCATTAATATCCTTTTTAAATGATTTTTAAATAAATAAAACCATTTTTAAACTATTTATTTAATATAATTATTAAATAAATTTAAGATCATTAATATTAAATTAATAGCATTAATATTAAATTATTAATGAAATTATCCTTTAAATATTAAAAGTTATATTTTATAACTTCAAATATTTTTATAACCTTTAAATCATTAATTCTATTTTTTTTATAATTTATTTAATACATTTATTAATACATTTTTTAAATTATTAATTCTATTTTTTATAATTTATTTAATACATTTATTAAATAAATTATATAATATCCCGAGTGTTTATGATAATGATCCTTAGCAAAGGAAATGAATGGGTTAAAGAGTATATATTACTCAAAATATAATTTAGTTCAAATGAAAGTTATGAAATAAAATCTAGAATTCGTTGAAGTAATGAATGTAGTAGGAAATATAAAATCTATATTAAGGTAATGTGTTGAAGATATTCAACGATAAATTTTTTGGAAAAGAGATTTGGTGAAAACCGAGTAATAGAGGTTTCGTTGATTCCGAGGACGGAATCCTTATAAGGAGGGAAGGATGTGACAACCCGAATTTTTCATAAGTTATTAAAATAAGAATTTAATAATTAAAATTCTTATTGCGATGTGATTAATGTAACAATCCAGAATTTTAATTATAATTATAATTATTTATTGAATTATATAAATATTTAATGGATGTGTTTATTGTTGAATAAATATTTGTTTAATTTGATTTGATTTGATTTGATTTGGTTAATTATTTGTTTAATAAATAATTAATGGGTTAAGGAAATTAATTGTTATGAGATAATATTCTAATTTAATTTAATAATTAAGTTAGAGAATTTATAATGATTAAATGAATTATTATATTATTCAATAAATTGTTATTAGAATTAATTAAATTAAGTATGAAAACTTAATTAAATAAAGTGTGACAAATAACTATACTATAAAGGAGTTATTAAAATAAATAAAGGAGTTTAATTTAGTTTTGCCAAACAAGACTTAAATATATTAAGTCTTTAATTTTTAAAGAGTTTTGCCAAACGGAGCCTTATGGCTTTTGGTTTTATTTTGAATTTTGAATTATAATAAATTAAATAAATAAAATATAAATAATATATATTTTATTTTTAGTAACTGACAACTTATTAGTATATTAATTATAACGTCAGTTTTTAAAACGTTTGAAAATAGTACGTTAGCTTTATTTTATGTCAATTATGTGTGGTCTAAGACTGAGCCTAAAAAGAAAGAAAAGAAAAGAGTGTTCAGAGAATTTTGAGAGAGTTTGAGAGAGCCTGAGAGAGAATCAAGAGAGAAAGTTCTAAGTTCGTCAAGCGATTCTCAATGATTATCAAGGATTTCTTAAGCAACAAAAGGTATGTTACACAACCTTAACATATAGGTTTTACGCTATAATTTCTAAGTCTCTGTGTTTCTGAATTTGACTGTAATATAAAGTTATTAACAAACTTTCTATAAAACCATGTTTTTATTATTGGTTGGGAAATTATGTGTATTGGTAATTATAATTGTTAAATTAAGTCTAAATTAAGTCTACAAGAAAAGAAATTGGTTTTACATTGAACACATGTATGAACGTGTTTTGTAGGATACCGAAATTAGTATTTGATTGTATGCTAATTGTAAAATTGAACTGTGAATTGTTAATTGGGTATGAAATAAAGAGAACTTAGTTCAAAAGAATCAAATTGGTGTATCATTATGATTACAGTGTTCATTGTGTCAAGAAATATCAAAAACGGAGTTTTTGGTTTTAAAATATGATATTCCAATATGTAATTTTTCTAGAATTATGATTTAATTTGTGTTAATTTAGTATTTGTATGCTTGGTGAAGTTTATGTGTAATTTGCATAAGTTATATATGTTAATTGGTGTTAGAAATTAAGACATGGCTTTGTTTTATGTTTTGTTTTGGGGTGTTCTCAGAATTTGAGCCTCAACATACCAAGTTTCTTTCCACTGAATTTCATACTAGCTTTCGAATTTCAAGCAAATACTAAAAAATAGCCCAAAACTTCGCCCTTAATCTGAAGTTCGCTACTTAATAACGCTGAAATTCATACCAAATATTGAATTGTGCTCAACACATCGTCTCGCACTTCAAATACCGAAAAAGTGGTCTGGGTCGGACAATTTTGACCTCCTGTAGTAAAATGGCCATAACTGTTTCATACGAATTCTGATTGAGGTGATTCAAGATGATCCAGAACGAGGACGAATAGACCTACAATTTTCATTCTTTAAGTTTTTCAATTTGAGGTTGGAAACAGGGGTCAAAATGGTCATTTGTGGGACTAATATGTATTAGGATGCAATCGGAGGGCGTCGGGAATGCACATATGCAAATGTAGTGCTCCTGACGATAAAAGATGTTGTCCTAAGTTATAAAACATGAATATTAGTAAATATAATGATGCTTATCATTAATAAATGATGTATTAGATAAGTTGTATAAGCATACTAAGTACACACAAGAGAGACGAATCCAAGGCAAGATTTAATGAACGTCGAAACGTCGTGCCAAGTGTTAATGAACATAAAAAGTGTTTTCATTCAATTGAAATGAATATTATAAGATATAGAATGGATTTAATATAAAACCAATAAGTAGTCCTAGCAAGACTTAAGCACTTGAATGAACTTTGAATATGAAATATAGTGAGTTATAAGTCCAAAGTTAACACAATCAAATTGAACATTGCGTATTGATTAATAGGAAGGGTTATATGGTGTAGATTAAAGTTTACATTACAACTACTATGCGTTGCTATATGACTAATAGTTAATGTGAATGATTATATAATTGTGTAGGGCACGTGAAGTACAGATATCTATAAGTTGTTAAACTGTTATTGGTAAACAACGATCAAGGCAAGTCTTTCAGTTCCTATTTGCTATGTGAACTTGATGATTAAATATTTTAAATCTTTATTGCAAAGAGCATGATGTGTTATATATATGTTGAAAGTATGAAATGTTAAAGACAATTTATGACTATGTTGATTGACTAAAGCATGTTGATTGAGTAAGGACTCAATCTTTATACCTGTTATATGAACTGTAGCATGTATGTTATATGTTGAGCATGTTATTATGTGCTATGTGATGCATGAAAACTGTTAGATTTTGTTGGGCTATCAAGCTCAACCTTGCAAATAACCACTTTTGTAGGTTAAAGATTTAGGTAAAGTATGTGCTACTTGAAAGATATGAAACAGATGTGATACTTGAAGAATTATATACTTTGGCTGAGTTATGATTATTTGAACCATGTTTAAGGTTCCGAACAATGTATAAATATTGAATTGTAATAACGTTTTGCGATGTAAACTATTGTAGTATTAAAATGATTCTGAGAGGTTTAGATGTAAAGGTTGAAGGTTTTGGGAATAAGGATCGTTTATAATAGAAAATTTTAATTATTTCGCAAATTTCAATGGTTGTATTATCGTTTAATGATGTAAAATTAGAGGTTGAATGTATTATTAACGACCGAAGTCGAGAATTAAATTGTATGAATTTTGGGGTCGTTACAGTTGGTATAATTCAAGAGGGGTATAATTTTCATTAGCCTTATAATTTTAATGGCAAAGTTATAACATGGCAAACCCTTAGGGTTTGACCCTAAGGTTTAGCAGAAAAATTATAGGATTTCTAGTTAGGGTTTAAAATATAAAATTTTAGTTTCTAAAAATTATAATTAGGGTTTCTTAAAATAGTTTAGGTTTTCAATTAATAAAAACTTGCTAATTAGGTTTAGGTCAAATAATTAACATTAAACATTCTAATTTTGCAATTAGGGTTTCCTCACTTGACAATTAGGGTTCTAAATATAGAAATTAGGGTTTATAAATATTAATTAGGGTTTTGGAAATTAGGGTTCTCCCTAATTAGGGTTAATATCTATCACACCGGTCGTTAATCACATTAACATGATTATATAACAGTCTTAAGCTGGCATTCGACTTTTGAATTAGGGTTTAACAACTTAAAACTAGGGTTTTCTAATTTTTATAAATTATGGTTTCTAAATATTAATTAGGGTTTACCTAATTAATCATGAAATTATATAATATACAACATAAATCATATAACATAGTTATTTAACAATCTCGAACTCTTAATTGAGTTTCAAAATAGGGTTAAACAAATTAATGTTAGGGTTTGATCATAATACACCATAATTGACCAACCATTATTGGTCTACATATACGGTACATATTTACAGCACTGAAATAAAATAATATTATAATAAATATCATTAATCACATAACATAATTACTAAACAAATTTTAAAGTCTCATTTGACTTCAAAACTAGGGTTTTCAAATACTACATCATCATTGACCAATTATTAACAATGCGTACATACAATACATATTTATAGCACTGACAAATAATAATATAATATTATTATTCTCATTCCTTGATCAAAAATCCAAAATTAGGGTTTGGATTTCATATCTGATTTATCTGCCATATATAACATTATTAATTAAGTTAAATAATTAACTTAATTAATCAAATAAATTCATATAATAAAATAGTTATTATAATAATTGTATAATCATTTCATATATTATTTAAATAATATAATAATCATATTTTCATAGAAAATAATTAATAAAAACATTTCTAAAATAAAATTAATTATTATAAGAATATAATTTATAATGATCAATAATTCTAAAATAAAATTATTTATAATCATTCATGTAATAAATATATTTTATATTCATCACATAAATACATACACATTATCTTGCACATATTCTTACCTTTAAAAAAAAAATTATACGCAAAAATTCTGATTTAATTATATAGAAAATATCAGGTTATTACATTCACCCTCCCTTATAAAGATTCCGTCCCCGGAATCACCATTTTAAAACCTATACATACCAAGGTACATAACATACACAATCATTACGAGTAGATCTTGATCATAATTGATCGAACCGATCTTTACTATTCAGCATAAAGCTTATCTATCTGCTTATACGAAAAATTAATTTCTAATAGAACTCAATTTCCTCCTTCAAAATAATTTATAAAATAATATATTATATATAAAAAAATAATATATAACAAAATAAAATTGATTAGAATATTACCTGAAGTTGCATCCCCGGCTGCCACGGTATCTTGAACGGTCATGCTGAAGACGCTTGCGGTTGATTCTGTTGGTTTGCTTGTTGAGGTTGGTCCCGTTGTCACCATTGTCCTGCTACCTTTTCCCATATTCGTATTCCTTGCCTCCCTTCTCCTTCTTGAACAGTCTTCCATCTATACTCCATTGATCCACACTTGAAACACCTACTATACATTCTTGGATTGGGGCAGTTAAGAGAGACACATCCCTTCTGCCCACACTTATAACACATAAACTTTCCCTTTATCTTCTTTCCTCTTTCCAGTCCTACTACCACTACTCCCTTTTCCAGCTCTATCTTGATTTGCCTTCTACCAAAAATTTGTTTTCCCCCTTTCATCGTATAGGTGACAAAAGCTGTCTTTTGCCCCTCCATTATCCTAGCTATCACAAACGCTTCTACGGGGTCAGTTGATCCTCTAACTCCTGGCGATCCAATTGTCTTGAAGTCTTTGATGTTCACCAATCGATTGTTTGGCTGATTTCCCGCGGCTGGTATTCCGTTCTTCATATCTTGATCGTCCATATTCGCAAAATTATGTATCAAGTCTGGTTGTCCTCCGGCTTTGTTGACATGTTCTTCAGTCCGTTTACTTCATTTTCATCTTGGCGACATTATCGTAAATGATTCCTTATTAACTTACATTCTAAGCCTTATCGTATACATATAACGCGAAATTTTCTACTCAAATAATCATGTATTCAAAATATTAGATTTTGAAAAATCGGTTTACTCTATTAACCAGTGTTTAGATAAATAATTACTATCTTTATACCAACTTATTTCATTAATTCAACATAGACTCATATTCATAGCACTTGTCATACCATATCACATATTGCTTTAAACATCCACTGTAATACCCGTAAATTTTATGATTTAATTTTATTATTAAATAGAGCCGGTGAATTATTTATTTTATAAATGCTTACGTGACATGAGGAGAAAGTAACTCAATTGAATTAAAATTGAAATTTGTTGATGATCGATAAGATAGGTTCATGAAATGTCTTGTGTGACACAATGATGGACTTAGTGAAGGATGATTAAGTATTTGCATGTTTAAAGTCCAAATAATAAATTGGGAGTCTAGCCCAATAAGTTAATTGATGAACTGTTAAGTTAGCCCAATAAACTTGGGATATTTAGAATCCATTCGGAATCCAACAAAAGAGTTAACTGAGAGTACAAGGTATTGGTTAAAATAAAATGTGGCGTGGGGCAGTGGGCCTGACCGACTAGCCCCTTGTCTATGTCTGAGATCTGTTCTCTTGTCCCCAAATTAGGGTCACAAAGTACAAAGAATAGTAGCCTAAACTCTCTTTACGCAAATTTTTAAGCTGCTAATCCTAGGCATGCATGGCTAGCTAAGTGGCTGGTATGGAGTGATTGAACAACTCCTTAAATAACCATTGTTCATTTCTATTGCACCATGAATCCCAACATTGGGTAAAGCAAGTGTCTGGTCCATGTTTTCTCTTTAAATACAAGCCACTAGGGCAGTCTGTTTTAGTGATAAGAGTGTTGGAGAAATCTGAGTAAAGAATTCTTAGTTGCTAAGCATTACCAAATCAGTGTGTGAGATATCAAGGTTAAAGCTCGAGAAGGTATAATTTCTACTCCGTTCTTAACTTGAGTCTTGTTGATTCTCGTTTTTCAGATTAATAGGTCAAGTATGATGAATTAGCATGATATAGGGTGTTTAGAAAGTTTACCTTGCATGAATGAATACGTTAAAATTGTGCGAATCAAGTTGTGACTACTCGCAAAATGCAGCATGTTCACCGCTTCGAATCCATGGGTGCAAACAAGACCGCATTTTAGGAACCAATCGATGGGTTCGGTCATGTTAGACCATGCATTAAGAAATTCCCTTAGGTTGTATGCATATAGTAAAGTCTTAAAATTAAATTAACCCGATTTAACTTAAACTTTGTCAAAGTAGTGTGGACCAAGTCTCTGAAGGAGCCGCTTGAATAAAGCGTGATTTCTTCGGACAGAGCGTAATGTCTTCGGACAAAGCACGATGTCTTCGGACAAAGCGTGATGTCTTCGGACAGAGCGTAATGTCTTCGGACAAAACACGATGTCTTCGGACAAAGCGTGATGTCTTCGGACAGAGCATAATATCTTCGGACAAAGAGTGATGTCTTCGGACAAAGCGTGATTTCTTCGGACAGAGCGTAATGTCTTCGAACAAAGCGTGATGTCTTCGGACGAAGCGCGATGTCTTCGAACGAAGCATGTTGTCTTCGAATAAGTCATAATATCTTCGGACATGGCGAGATGTCCTGGGACTCGGAGACAGCATCATAACTTGATATAAGGATGGATTAATAAATACTCCTATACTGTTGTAAACTATTAGTACACGAATAAGTTCTAAGTGGAGAGTTGTACCAACTTCGGGAAAATAAATCTAATACTTGCAAACATGCGTAGAAGAAGGTCGGTGGGATTAATAGACGTTATGGCCTACTTAAAGCAATGAACCTCTTAGAACTTTGAGGAAGAAAGATTATGAATAAGCTAGCAGTGGTCAATAGTATGAGCATGTTAGTGTACCGTTATGAGTTTTGATGGGTGCAATGCAGATAGAAAGAAAATGTGTTATGTGTACATGTTATTGATATATATCAAGTGTGTTTGGCTAATAAATACACAGACTTACATGAATAGAGATGTACATAGTTCGTTGAGGTGATTTTCGCTATTAGTAGTAATCAACGCTAAAGGCAAGTTCCTATCCCTAAAAACTTGTTACTTATATCATGCAAGTTTTCTATCCCTAACTTATTGTTATTGTTGGGCAAGTTCCCTAACCTCACTCAAATTTACATTGGGCAAGTATCCGAACACTATTATTATTATGTTGCAAGTTCCTTAAATTCACACACTTTATACGTTGAATTGTTGTCATATCAATCATATTTTATCAAGCAAATATCTGCTTCTATTCGAAAATCACTTGTATACCTTGACTTTGTTGTAAGCATTGGACTTATCATTCCTAAATGCATGATGAAAAACTGTCTAAGCACTTGATTCGGCTAGACTATTATTATGAGTTAAAGAGCTATCCAAACCGATTGATTTGGTGCGGACTATCGTAAATCTACTGAGATGAACAACCCTCATAGAAGGGGAAATTATATATTGTCGGGGAACCGACGTGCACACATGAGTATGATTAAATGTTATGCATAACATAGGGTACTTTAGGCTGATCACCTGATGTACTCGTGGATGTTGGATTACAGTGTAATACTGCTAATTCTAGTAAGAGTTCTTGGTCCTTAGTGACTGCTCAGTACTCAATTATGTTGAACCTCGAAATGAATAAATCCTGAAATTTTGTTGATATCCTTCAGTCCATATCGACACCTATTGAATACTCTTGGTATTCTTGATATCCTTGAACTATCAATTATTATTATACCCATGAAAGATTCAAATGCTATAACTGCTTGTTCTTCTAGCTATATTACTTGCTGGGCAAATTTGTTGCTCATTCTTGCTTCCTAAAACATTACAGTTAAGGCAAGAAAGCAAAGCAGTATTTCGAGGAAAGGACAAGGGAAAGGGCAAGGCGACAAAATAACTTAGCCCTTAAGACTAGAAGTATTATTATTGTTGTTATGATTATTATGATGTATTCAAGAATGATTAAGCTATGTTAAGCTAATCACGTAATTGTTGTTGTAGTAATGGTTACGGTACCTTGGGACGTGAATATTTATATTACATCAATGTAAATTATTCTATTATTTCCGTTGTTAATGATTTTGTAAGATATTCGTAGTAGTAGCGTGATGCACCGAAATTCGAGATATGAGTGTCTGAATTTTGGGGGCGCCACATCCACTATCCCTTTGTGACTCAAGAGTCGGGAATCGCTCACTACAAAAAAACAGGTCATTGCCGATTAATAATGTCGCCGCTTAATGACCCCTCTCATGATTTGAAGAATGAGGTCATTACACGGCAAGATGGTCCGTCATCCTTCCCGTCATCGTATGGGTCGTCGCCCCTGGCTCCCGTCGTTCACCGTCGGTAAGAGGGTCATTACCGACGGGGTCATTGTCGACGGTTAGCCGTCTGTAATGAGGTATTGGCGACGGCATTGGCAATGAAATAGGCTGTCAGTAATGGTTTTTCCAGAAAATTAAAAAACAATCATTGCCGACGGCAGAGCCGTCTCCAATGACCCTCAACCCCCGTCGCCAATGTGTTTTTTAGAATTTTTTTTTTTTGAAATCTTGCAAAATACCCCTGTTCATTTACATATACATAATTATACCTGTTATAAACTAAAGAAAAATTGTAAAGAATTCTTCACGAACGCATATCAATAACAATAATAGCTTTTGCTATATCAACCATCAAATATGTAAACAACGTAATGACTTATAGATAAAAGTTGTACAATGTAAACACAAAATGTAATCATAAACAATCAATATAGTTAGATACATATACCATCAACCTAACTAGATTCTAAAATCTAGTCTGTACAACTCAAAAGTTGTATAAATATACATATATAAAAGTCAAAATATAAACATAATGGGTACTACAACCCAAGATCAGGAATGTTGGTATCACCATCGTCGTCGGTCCCACCTACGGTCCCACTGCCGGTCCCACCCTCAATAGTCTCATCAGCATCAGCCCATCGATCATCACCATCTCCACCACGGGCATCGCTCAAGTCATGCACCTCCACCATAGAAGTCTCATCAACAAGACCCTACAATATTAAAATATTAATAGCAAATTCGAAAATAGAGCATAGGTAAATTAGTTTTGTTTGTGTTCTTCAAGTGTTGTTGAGTTTTACAAACTGGCTGATAACTCGATCTCCGTACGTCAGAATCGAGTCCCATAAATTCTAACATGTGTCTAATACCTACGCGGTGCTATGTGTGTATTTGCGTGTCGTTCGGACGACTGAGGCGAGTTTTGACCTCTTTTTCAGCTTTATGCCTAAATATTGACGAGTTTTGCATACTGGGCGATAACTCGGTCTCCGTATATTGGAATTGAGTCCCTTAAGTTGTAACGCCTGTCTAATACCTACGCGGTGCTATATGTGTGTTTGCGTGTCGTTCGGACGACCGAGGCGGGTTTTGACCTCTTTTTCGGCTTTTTGCCTAAGTGTTGGCGAGTTTTGCAAACTGGACGATAACTCGGATTTCGTACGTCAGAATCAAGTCCCGTAAGTTCTAACGCGTGTCTAATACCTACGCGGTGCTATGTGTGTGTTTGCGTATCGTTCGGACGACCGAGACGGGTTTTGACCTCTTTTTTGGCTTTTTACCTAAGTGTTGGCGAGTTTTGCAAACTGGACAATAACTCGGATTCCGTACATCGGAATCGAGTCCCGTAAGTTCTAACACGTGTCTAATACCTACGCGGTGCTATGTGTGTGTTTTCGTGTCATTCGGATGGCCGAGGCGGGTTTTAACCTCTTTTTTGGCTTTTTGCCTAAGTGTTGGCGAGTTTTGCAAACTGGGCAATAACTCGGATTCCGTACGTCGAAACCCTTAGCCCCATCATTCGACTCTTACTCGACGCTACTGTCATCCCTGTCTGTGTTCCACTGGAAGTATGAATCAGCAGCTTCAACTATCATGTTAGTACAGTCAAAGGTTTCGTCACCTCTGGATTCCAGTTCTGATTCATGTTCATCCAACCAGGTTTTCCCATGATAGATCCATATTGTACAACCCTTCTTGAACCCATACGCAAATAAGTCGCACATGACATCACTCCTTTCCTTCCACACTTCATTCATACACCTCTTACAAGGACATCTAATCTCATTGTCGCTGACTTGCTCAAACGCGAAATTGAGAAACTGTTCAACCCCACTACGGTACTATGAGCTAAGCCCACTCTTATCAGTGGCTACCCTACGTTCTATCCAACTTCGATCAACAAACATCTTGGACAACTGTCTATTGTATATATAGAAAGTTAGACAAACATAATCAAGTCTCCAAGTTAATGTATATGCAAGCTTATGAGTTTCCTAACTTCATCTCCCACTCTAATGGGTCAGGCTTCTATCCTATTCCCGGATGTGCCGCCTCACTGATGCCAACAACTTGAACACATCTTTAAATTTTTCAAAAATTTCGGCAGCACCTCCCCATGGTCTTCAAGTACACGAAATAGACTAAATATGCACCAGAAGAACATCAAGAGATATATACTGACCGAAAATTCAAAAAATATAAAGACGTTCTCAAGTCGTTAACACCGACCTAAGTGAGATCGAAACATACAAGAACAGTCCCAAAACGGGGACTATTTGAGATTCACTCCTACTAAGTGAATCTCAAACGGGTTTCTAAGCTTCCTAAACTATATGAAAATATGCACGTGTCTAAGTAAGGATTATTTTTGTATAACAAAAAGAATACTAGCTTTTTATCAGGTCACAAACTATTATTAAACTTTTTTAAAACCCACCCACACCCCACCCCACCCCACAACAACAATTTATACACTACAATATAATTTCTAAGATAGTAATCTTTTTTAAAAATGTATATTTATTTATTTTTTAAAATTAATAAATTGTCAATTTAGGAGTGGTAGAATGCTAATGATAATGGCATGACAAACTTGAGAACAATATGCCACTTTGTAGTACTATTAATACAATAAAAAATTATGAAAAAAGAGGCATATGAAACTCTTTTTTGTTGGTAAAATTAGGATATTGACCAATTTATTAAAAATAATTATAACCACAGTTCAGCCACTAACTCGCATGATTCTCATAAGTCACATTAACAAAAGCAAGAACAAAATAGCCATACAAACCTAAAATGGAAAGAAAACATATTACAAAGATTGCACATCTATGGTTAGTAATATTAAACAAATAGCATATCGTAAGACTGAAATAGCATCATGCGTTTAGCATCATGATGTGTTTAACTGAAATAGCATAATGCGTCTAACAAAATGACATAATATCCTTTAATATAACAATATAATTTCAATACCATGTCACCACCACTAACCTAAACACTAACTATATTTAAGAATAAATATTGAAAAAAATACTTTTAATAAATCTTGGAAACAATACTCTTTTTAATCTCACTTGCAGAAAGGAAGGAATGAAGGAATATTTATTATGTACACAAGCAAAATCAATTGTAGTGGAAGAATAAAAACTTTTGTTTGAAACAGAGTATAAAAATGGATTTTGAAGAAAGATTGATTACCCCAAACTTAAATAAGTAATGATAAAGTAGGGGGTGAGTTAGTTACTTAAATAATACTATATCTTATTCTCTACGTGGCCTCAAGTTTGCATATAAAAATTCCACTTCCCCCGTTATGTTGTTTATCCTAACATAACATAAGAAATCATGAAAGCAACTATAATGGAAGAAAATTAAACAATGGACTCAAAGTGAAAATTAAACAAATAGCATATCGTAAGACTGAAAGAAAAATTGTCGAGATGCAATGGAGTTTGAGCAATTTATACACTGCAATATATATACATACACTACAATATAATTTTCATATAAACTTGCAAACATTTGAAATTGCAATAAGGTCTTGTACCTCGCAAAATACAATCGCAATATTTCACTTAAAATTTTCATGTAAACTAGCAAACATTTGAAATAGTAATACACTGCAATGCAATTGATATTTGGGGAAAATAGAGTGAAATTGTAGAGGAAGGTATTATTAGGTTATATTTGGGGGAAAATTGAAATTGGGAAGACATTACAATGCTCAGTCGAGAGATGACGACGATGAGAAGAGAGGCAACGAAAGCAAGAGAGGACCAGTGGACGACGGGAAAGAGCAGCCGACGACGACGCGAGGAAGAAAAAGGAGAAAAATTAATAGCACAAATGAAAAAAAATCTAAGTTACCGAAAGTAAATAAAAACCCATTCTCGACGGCACTGAATACCGATGGCAAAGGCCGTTGCCTATGCCTTTTTCCCACGCCCGCCAAAAATTCCCACCAAATTTAGGCCCGGGAAGGGTCATTCTCGACGGGGACCATTTGCGACGGCTATGACGTCGATAATGATGTTATTAGTGACGGGGATACTGCCGTCGCTAATGATGTCATCGCCAATGACTTGTTTTCTTGTAGTAGCTGCCATAGCTTATACAAAAGTTGAAAATATTACCTTATACAGACATACTTATCATATACACCACATAAAATCATACTTATTCAAGTATTACTAATACTACTTATTTCTTACACCTTCACTAAGGATCAATCGCTTAGTAAGCTATATATTCTCATTATCCTCGATAATCCATTCACACCTAACTATACCTAGTTCGTCAAACTTACAACACATTATGAGTTTAAAAACTCACCACAAACATATGAGTTTAAGAACTCGACATTGACCACATACTCTTTAAATATACTCTACCTATCAATTATACTATCGTTTCTGGGTCCGATACTACACTTTCCAAAATAACCACCTCATTGAGGTAGCTTTCAATGTGAGCCTCTATTTCAGCTATTGGCTTTCATATTGGCTCGGTCATGAAGGTTGACTTGTTCTTTACGACCTGAGGGTATCCTAATTCTTTTCTATCTGACATCTACACACAAACTATCTTGATTAACATATAGTATATACACACTGCAAATAATAAATTTATATAAGTTATCTTTTATTTTGTTTGACGATGAATTTATCCAATTCATCTCCTTTTTAAACTCTGTATGAGTTATTTATATTTTCAACGTTTCCTTCTGTTCCATGGTTATAGCCTAAGGTCTAACCCACCTAAGGTTTTTAACCCTAAAGCTCTGATACCAAGATGTAACGCCCGAATTCAATGCTTTATGATACCATTTCTATGAGCGGAAATAATACTAATAATAATAACAATAATATAAATATCAAACTTAACTTTCATTTATCAGAGTCTAATCCCAAGTACACAACCTTTACTACATTCTTTATATGATATATAATACATATCATTATCTTAATACAGTCTAACTATTACAAAAGATACCAATAATCATATTCTGTTTGCTTTCCTTTTCACTTGTTCTTGCCTGAACCTTCAAGTTGATCACGCTTAGCTGAAAACATTTAAATTTAAAGCAAGAATGAGCATTTGGGTGCCCAACAAGTAAAAACATTTATAAATATACTTAGCTGAAAGAATTAAATGTTTTCTTTGTACATCACTTCTACAACAAATTAATAGTTGT
Source organism: Panax ginseng (assembly GCA_020205605.1). Taxonomy (NCBI): domain Eukaryota; kingdom Viridiplantae; phylum Streptophyta; class Magnoliopsida; order Apiales; family Araliaceae; genus Panax; species Panax ginseng. The sequence goes on from CM035130.1 coordinate 128,572,739, forward strand.
GAAGTAAACTGAACCAATCATAACCATATATCATTTCTATATCAAAGTTTTTGAAACTCCGTATTGACTGTACATATGGGGTAGTCGACAAATTATGAACATTAGACAGAACTTCATCTGCAAACCGTCATAACTTACGAGCACGAGGGTGTATATCCCATGGACCCTCTATTGATCAATACTACATTGCAAGAATGATATTATCGTTCATCCTTTGTCTGCCTTGGCGCATAAAAAATTTTCCATGTTCGGGATGTTCATAATTAGTTAGGAATCCGAACCAAAACAATTTGATTGGATACAAAAGAGTTTTATCATATTCAACGATATTTTTGAATCTGTGTCTAACTAGGTCAAATAGCTTAGACGGCTTTTACTGTATTCATACTGCGAATCAATATATATATATATATCAACATGTGATTAAATACAATGATTATCCAAGTGGGGACACTTGTATAACCATGTTTAGAAAATAACGAACAGAATATATATCTGAATTATATAATATAATATCATGTTGATAAACAATGATCGGATATAGAATTAATCATAATAGGTTTAATAATTTAGCATAATAATAATATAATTCTGAAACATTCTTATTCATGTCCGTTGCAGAAAGAAAATACAAAGGTAGGATACTTACCTGGTCTGCTGCTTATAATACGCAACTTAGTTTTATCTTTTATACCGAAACCTATCATTAATAAGATCATTCTATCAATTAGAATCACATATCATAACACATAATACTGCTTATTGCAGTCAGCACATAACCTAATCATATTGTCACACACATTCAACAATCGTTGAATCGTAAACAAACATTAATACGATCCAAAATATCTAAGTCTCAGATCAATTTTCGAAATATGTTTGCAAAATGTAACGACTTTCTGCATCGTATTTATCGAGTCTAAGACTCTATCCTATAGTTCAATAGATGCAAATATTAGTCATACAATTTTTCATAGCCTTATAACAATTTTTAAATAATTATTATAATTTATCATGAATTTTCAAACACCGAAATCATTATCAAATGATTTAAATATTAAACAATTCTATTATCATTAATATTTAATTAATATTAAACTATTACTGAAACCATTGCCAAAGTATTAAAATTATTTATAATAACTTAAAAAATATTTTTAAAGTACTTATATTACCACTTAAATGATTTTTAAAACATTTAAAATCATTTTAAATACTTATCATTAATATTTAAATATTAATGCACTATTTATCCAAATATTAAAAGTCATTAATTATAACTTAAAATATTTTTAATTCATTAATATCCTTTTTAAATGATTTTTAAATAAATAAAACCATTTTTAAACTATTTATTTAATATAATTATTAAATAAATTTAAGATCATTGATATTAAATTAATATCATTAATATTAAATTATTAATGAAATTATCCTTTAAATATTAAAAGTTATATTTTATAACTTAAAATATTTTTATAACCTTTAAATCATTTTTATATAATTTTTAAATTATTAATTCTATTTTTATAATTTATTTAATACATTTATTAAATAAATTAAATATCATAAATATTAATTAATTAATGCAATCATCACAAAATATTAAAGGTCATTAAAAAAATAACTTAGAATATTTTCTTATACCATAATATAATTTTAAATGATTTTTCAAGTATTAAAATCATTTTTAAATAATTTATTTAATATTATAATTAAATAAATTAAATACCTTTAATATTCCAAAAATATTAAATATTTATGAAATATATTCAAAATAATTAAAACTAATTTTCGAAATTTAAAATAATTTTTAATAATTTATTTTGTATTTTAATAATTAAAAACTAATTTTTTTTCTATTTATTTACAAAAAATAATTAATTTTATAAAAAATGTCGTTAAAGATCGCTTATAATATATGTAACTGGCCGCTATAGGTGTTCTTTGTGTTCTTGAGTAAAGCCCAGAAATGCATAGGCAGTCACAAGGGTACTAGGATTGACCTTGAATACTTTTCAGTCTAGACATGATTTGAGCTATCTTAAACTTTATCGTGTAGTAAAAATGTAATACTACAATATTCTGCCATCATCTTGGTCAAACAACAAACTAACAAGAAGATCTGGGCTTGCAAACTTCTTGTCAGAACGTTTCTGGGTTTTTCCAGAAACCCAGAAGTTCGAGGTGCCTCCTTCTAGCTTAATTAAATCTTAGTTCTGTTCATTATTTTGGTGGTTTTATGGTTCATATCTATAGTATACATGACAAGGAACATTACTATAACATTATATCAATATATCAATATCACAGTTAAAAGATCTAATTCGGTTAACCTATGTCAGAAAGCTGTTCTTCATGTTTTCTGAAAATTCCCAGAAATGAAGATCATGATCGGATGGTCAAGTTTAACCGTCCACTACATTCTATCAATTAATGATTTAAGGTATTTTAAGGCCAGAATCTATAGTCCATCTATCAAGCTACAAGTTGGATACAACACATCATCAAAACAATAAAATAACTGACAGATCAAAAAACAAAAATATGTTGTCAGACGCTGCTATTTGATTTCTGGGTTACCCAAAAATCAACCGGTCAAGCTCGGTCAACGATGTTCGACCGTGAATAATTTTCAATCTACAACTGATCTGGCTTTGAATCAAGTTCTAGATGAAAGATCACAGAACAAACTACACGTTTAAACCTTTACATAGCAAAAACACATAACAGTTTAAGATCTACAGGGTTTGACATTCGTTGTCAGACCACAAAAAAGAAAATTTCCCAGATTCTTGAAAACTCCTATTTCGAGTATCTAGATGTTATGGATCACCTATGTACCAACCTAGATCATGGATTAACACCTTATTCAACATGATTAAACATAAAAACCACAAATCCATTATAGCATACAAGATCAAAATTTTGACTTAGGATTTTATACCTTTATGGATCAATTCTTGATTCTGGCTACTGATTTGGTTAAGTGTGTTAGTGGGGCTACAATATGGGACTGATCTACTACCACATTTCGTGGGTTTTGGGAGACAGAGAGTTGATGGAGTATTGGTTGCACAAAAGGGCTTGAAAATGAAATTTCTCTCTCCAATTCAATATATATAAAGTGGTGCAATGCATTGGCTGATCTAGAAGGCTGAAATGTATAATATTTTATGTCACATGGGACTGGTAGAAGTTGGCCAACCACTCCAATTTGTCTAGATCTTCAAGTAAGCTCAAATAATTCAAGAGGGGTATAATTGTCATTAGCCTTATAATTTTAATGGCAAAGTTATAACATGGCAAAACCTTAGGGTTTGACCCTTAGGGTTTAACCCTAAGGTTTAGCAGAAAAATTATAGGATTTCTAGTTAGGGTTTAAAATATAAAATTTTAGTTTCTAAAAATTGTAATTAGGGTTTCTTAAAATAGTTTAGGTTTTCAATTAATAAAAACTTGGTAATTAGGTTTAGGTCCAATAATTAACATTAAACATTCTAATTTCGCAATTAGGGTTTTCTCACTTGACAATTAGGGTTTATAAATATTAATCAGGGTTTTAAAAATTAGGGTTCTCCCTAATTAGGGTTAATATCTATCACACCGGTCGTTAATCACATTAACATGATTACATAACAGTCTTAAGCTGGCATTCGACTTTTGAATTAGGGTTTAACTGCTTAAAACTAGGGTTTTCTAATTTTTAGAAATTATGGTTTCTAAATATTAATTAGGGTTTACCTAATTAATCATAAAATTATATAATATACAACGTAAATCATATAACACAGTTATTTAACAATCTCGAACTCATAATTGAGTTTCAAAATAGGGTTAAACAAATTAATGCTAGGGTTTAATCATAATACACCATAATTGACCAACAATTATTGGTCTACATATAGGATACATATTTACAGCACTGAAATAAAATAATATTATAATAAATGTCATTAATCACATAACATAATTACTAAACAAATTTTAAAGTCTCATTTGACTTCAAAACTAGGGTTTTCAATTACTACACCATCATTGACCAATTATTAACAATGCGTACATACAGTACATATTTATAGCATTGACAAATAATAATATAATATTATTATTCTCATTTCTTGATCAAAAATCCAAATTTAGGGTTTGGATTTCATATCCCGATTTATTTGCCATATATAACATTATTAATTAAGTTAAATAATTAACTTAATTAATCAAATAAATTCATATAATAAAATAGTTATTATAATAATTGTATAATCATTTCATATATTATTTAAATAATATAATAATCATATTTTCATGGAAAATAATTAATAAAAATATTTCTAAAATAAAATTAATTATTATAAGAATATAATTTATAATGATCAATAATTCTACAATAAAATTATTTATAATCATTCATGTAATAGATATATTTTATATTCATCGCATAAATACATACACATTATCTTGCATATATTCTTACCTTTAAAAAAAATTATACGCAAAATTTCTGATTTAATTATATAGAAAATATCGGGTTATTACATTAACCACGGCGGGTTCCGGTTCTTCGGTGAATTTATTCCACCCCTTCTGATAGATTTGCTGTATCATCTCCCCATCAATAGGATCCGGTGCCAACCCCCGCTCCGGTGTAAGGGCCTTTGTCAACATATAATCATACCGGTCGGCGGCTGCGACACTCACAAATTTTCGGCAGTCGAAGGTCCGTGTCGGTTGTGCGGGCCTTGAACTCTCTCCCCGTTGTTGTTTTGATGTTGGTTGCGAAGCCATGTGCTCTCTATTACTTGTTTCATAGTACCTTGCCCCTCCAAACGTGGTTCACACACTTTGTCGAACACTTGGTGTGCACAGATGATTATCCCCAAAACTTGGCAATTGTATGTGGCAATTATGGTGAGTGTAGTTGAAGAACTCAAAAATAATGTATGCTTGCTTCTCAATTGCTCTCAATTAGCCTCTATGGGTGAGTTTTATGAAGAATTTAGGATGAGAAGTGGCAATATATAGAGGCGGTGTGATGGGGTCTATTGGTAGATTGAAGAGGTGGAAAGGAGTAATGGAGTATTGGAAATCATGGGTGTAGTGGGTGGTGGTTGGAGTTGTGATGGAGGAGGAATAGGATTAAATGATAAAGTAGTGGGGAGGTTACGTAATTGAGGGACAAACATGTATAACTGCCGAATAAGTTTGTTGCGCTCCAGGACCCTTGCCCCGGCGGAGGGTGCTAGGCTTAGAAAGCTCGTCCCGGTGGGCATAGCTATTGTTAAATGGCATTGAGGACCCCCGCCCCGACGGGGGGTGCAAGTCGAAAAAGGCCCGCCCCAGCGGGCATGGCTTCTGCTAAACTCCTCTGTTACTCAATTTTTGCTTCAGTGTAACCCACTCTATGTTCCTTTTTCCATCCTGCAAGACATAAAACATAAGCATTAGTGGCTTCTTGATAGTATTATGGAGAGATTAACAAGACTTTTATTATATAATACTACCTAATAACTTAATAAAAACTATATTCTACAATTATGAATGAAAATACGAGAAATAAACGAAAGATTGGGTTGCCTCCAAATTAGCGCTTGATTTTAAGTCGTTCAGCCTGACTGCTCCTTGTTCATGGTGCATTGGCCAAAGTGATGGCGATGACATCGGTGTTGGACTCGCCACCTCAATAGTTCTTTAAATGTTGACCGTTGACTTTGAACGTTTCTAGCGGATTGCGACTGTAAAGTTCAACGGCTCCATGAGAGAACACCCACTTTATAGTGAATGGTCCCGACTATCTCGACTTAAGCTTTCCTGGGAACAATCGCAGCCGTGAGTTGAACAAAAGGACTGATTGACCCGGCTCGAATGTTCAATACATAATTTTCTGGTCGCGCCATCGCTTGACCTTTTCCTTGTATAACTTGGAGTTCTCGTAGGCTTGAAGGCAAAATTCGTCGAGCTCATTTAGTTGAAGTAATCTCTTTTCCCCTACAGCTGCTTGATCGAAATTGAGTTTTTGAATTGCCCAATAAGCCTTATGTTGTAGTTCGACTGGTAGGTGATAAGTCTTTCCGTACAGTAGTTGGTATGGTGACATCCCGAGTGGTGTCTTATACGCCATCCGGTATGCCCATAGTGCATCATCCAACCGGAGTGATTAATCCTTTCGATTCAGATTCACCACTTTCTCTAATATTCTCTTGACTTCCCTGTTCAACACTTCAGCCTGCCCACTGGTTTGGGGGTGATAAGTCGTTGCTACCTTGTGGTTGACCCCATACCTTGCCAAAAGCGTTGTGAGTGACTTGTTACAAAAGTGACTACCTTCGTCACTTATAATTGCTCTAGGCGTGCCAAACCTCATGAAAATATTTTTCTGTAGGAATTTGAGGACCACCTTGGCATCGTTTGAACCCTTGCACACGGAGGAGACAGCCACAGAAAAATTGAAACCGTCATTGGAGGAGCCACCAACTTTGGAACTTAAGCCACTCCCCAAACATCTCAAGTATGCGTATTTAGGCAATTCAAATTCTTTACATGTTATTATTTCTGCTGCACTTAACGATTTGCAGGAAGAAAAGTTGTTGAGGGTGCTTAGGGAACATAAATCAGCGATAGGGTGGACAATAGCTGATATAAAGGGAATCAGCCCTTCGTTTTGCATGCACAAGATTCTGATTGAAGATGATGTAAAACCGATGGTGGAGCAACAACGTCGACTTAACCCTATTATGAAGGAAGTTGTGAAGAAGAAAATTCTGAAATTGTTGGATGGCAGTATCATCTACCCGATATCCGACAGTAAATGGGTTAGTCTGGTCCAATGTGTGCCGAAAAAGGGAGGAATGATTGTGGTGCAGAATGAGGATAACGAGTTAATACCGACAAGAACAGTGACAGGTTAGAGGGTTTGCATAGATTATAGGAAGTTGAACAAGGCAACCCGAAAAGATCATTTTCCGTTGCCCTTTATTGATCAAATGTTGGACAGATTGGCGGGACATGAGTACTCATTGCTTATTGGATTTATACTTTCGGGCACAACGGATCGTCATCGCTCCTGAGGATCAAGAGAAGACTACATTTACATGACCTTACGGCACATTCGCATTCAGGAGGATGTCATTCGGGTTATTTAATGCACCTGCGACCTTCCAATGGTGTATGATGGCCATTTTCTCAGACATGGTGGAGAAAAATGTCGAAGTCTTCATGGACGACTTTTCTATCTATAGGGACAACTTTGACACTTGCCTAAGAAATTTGGTAATGGTGTTACAACGATGCAAGGATACGAACCTCGTCCTTAATTGGGAAAAATGCCACTTTATGGTTGAGGAGGGCATAATTTTGGGCCACAAGGTATTGGCTCAAGGGTTGGAGGTCGACAAAGCGAAGCTGGAAATAATCGAGAAATTGCCTCCACCGAGCTCAGTTAAGGGTATTAGAAGTTTTCTGGGACACGCGGGGTTCTACAGGAGATTTATGCAGTCTGTTAGAGAAAGATTTTATTTTCAGTTTTGACGAAAAGTGTAAGGAAGCCTTTGAGTTGTTGAAAAAGAAGTTGACTACAGCCCCCGTGATTGTCATGCCGAATTGGAATATTCCTTTCGAGCTGATGTGTGATGCAAGTGACTACGCAGTTGGGGCTGTGTTGGGTCAACACCGAGAGAAGGTGTTCCATGCCATATATTATGCAAGCAAAATGCTCACGGAGACTCAAATGAACTATACAACTACAGAGAAGGAATTGCTTGCAGCGGTGTATGCGTTTGACAAGTTCTGGGCATTCTTGATCGGGACTAAGGTGATAGTCTACATGGATCATTCGGCTATTCGGTACCTAATTGCGAAAAAAGATGTTAAGCCACGCCTTATCCGATGGATTTTAGGGCTTCAAGAGTTTGATTTAGAAATAAAGGATAGAAAGGGAATGGAGAATCAAGTAGTCGATCACTTGTCTAGGCTGGAAAACCAAGAGAAATTGAAAGAGGATAAGTGCGAAATCAATGAATTATTCCCGGATGAACAACTGTTTGGGATAAATGCAGAATTTCCTTGGTATGAGAATTATCTTGTGAGAAACATTCTTCGACCTGATCTCACAAGACAACAGAAAAAGAAGTTTCTTCATGATGTAAAATGGTACATGTGGGACGAACCTTATTTGTTCAAGCAGTGCGCCGACAAAATGATTATAAGGTGCATGCCCTAGAGTGAAGTGAAGAACATTTTGCATGAGTGCCCTTCATCTGTGTAAGGGGGACACTATGGGAGTGAGAGGACATCAGCGAAGGTGTTGCAATCTGGGTTTTATTGGCCTACACTATTCAAGGACGCCCACCATTTTGTCAAAACATGTGATAGGTGTCAAAGGGTGGGCAACATTTCGAAACGGAATGAGATGCCTCTACAAGAAATTCTTGAAGCAGAAATTTTTGATGTATGGGGCATCAATTTCATGGATCCATTCCCTTCGTCTCTAAACAATCAGTATATTCTACTCGCAATGGATTATGTATCAAAGTGAGTTGAAGCTGCAGAACTACCATCAAACGATGCCAAGGTGGTCCTCAAATTCCTACAGAAAAACATTTTCACGAGGTTTGGCATGCCTAGAGAAATAATAAGTGACGAAGGTAGTCACTTTTGTAACAAGTCATTCACAGCGCTTTTGGCAAGGTATGGGGTCAACCACAAGGTAGCAACGGGGCCAAAAACTTGTTGGGTAAAATCTAATTACGCACAACACGCAAATATACGTGGTCAACAAGTAATATAGTAATGAGTACAGTATCGTTCCCATAGAGACAAATTAGTAAGAAACTTAACCTTACAATTACCAATTTCTTATTAATCCTAATTTTATTAAACTATTCAACTCAATAATTAAAAATTATAGAAACTAAATTAATAAACAAATAAACTACCACAAAACAATCACCAATATCAAAATCTAGAATTTCAAACAATTAATGGAGAATTAGACTTATAATTTCACCCTAAGCTTCACTCTGATTTTTGCACCTTTATTCCAATTCAATTCACTATTCCAGTTTATTAATCAAGAACACGAATGTAGTGTTAGCCACCTCTCGATGCACTAAAACCCTATTAACTTAAATCCACAAATTAGATAGAAACAAGTTAAACACCTTAATCAACTAACTCACTATATCTCTATATGAATTATAATTAAAAAAGGTTGAAGATTAAGTTCTCTATCCGATTACATGCGATGTCAAGCATATCTCTACCTTAACATTCATCAAGATTCTGTTATTCACAAAATTCATGATCAAGAAGACCATTTTCCACTTCCGTTTATTAATCAAATGTTGGACAGGCTAGTAGGTCACGAGTACTATTGCCATCTGGATTGGTATTCAGGGTATAATCAAATTGTGATAGCTCTAGAAGACCAAGAAAAGATAACTTTCACATGTCCATATGGAACATTCGCATTTAGAAGGATGTCTTTTGGGTTGTGCAATGCCCCAGCTACATTTCAGAGATGTATGATGGCAATTTTTTCGGATATAGTGGAGCATAATGTAAAATTCTTCATGGATGACTTCTCAGTGTTTGGAGATTCGTTTGATTTGTGTTTAGAAAATTTGGTGATGGTGTTGAGGAGATGTGTTGAAACAAATTTGGTTTTGAATTGGGAAAAGTGCCATTTTATGGTACAAGAGGGTATCATTTTGGGACACAAGGTTTCAAAGAAAGGATTAGAGGTGGACCGAGCGAAGTTAGAGACTATTGAGAATTTGCCTCCACCGACTTCTGTGAAAGGTGTTCGTAGTTTTTTAGGGCATGCAGACTTCTATCGCAGGTTTATAAGAGACTTCTCCAAGATCACGAAGCCAATTTGCAATTTATTGGAGAAGGATGCACAGTTTAAGTTTGATAAAGAATGCCTGGCTGCATTTGAACATTTGAAGAAAAAGTTAACTACAACACCAGTGATCACAGCACCAGACTGGGACCTTCCATTTGAATTGATGTGTGATGCAAGTGACTTTGTTGTGGGGGACTGTTTTGGGCTAGCAAAGGGAAAAGATCTTCCATGTTATTTACTATGCGAGCAAGACCCTCACTGTTGCTTAGTTAAACTACACCACCACAAAAAAGGAACTTCTAGCAGTTATGTATGCATTTGATAAGTTTTGTGCCTATTTGATTGGGACTAGGGTGATAGTATACACAGACCATGCAGCAATTCGGTATTTAGTGGCAAAGAAAGATGTCAAACCTCGTCTAATCAGGTAGATACTTCTTTTGCAAGAATTTGATTTGGAAATCAAGGACAGGAAAGGGATTGAAAACCAAGTGGCGGACTACTTATCTAGATTGGAAAATCTGGAAAGAGATGTAAATGAAAAGGTTGTGATTAATGAGTCCTTCCCAGATGAGCAGTTACTTATGGTGAAATGTGAAGTGCCATGGTTTGCAAACTATGCAAACTACTTAGTGAGGAAGATAATCCCTTCTGACTTGATTGAGCATCAAAAGAAGAAGTTCCTATATGATGTGAAGTGGTTTATATGGGATGAATCGTACTTGTTCAAGCAGTGCGCCGATTAGATGATAAGGAGGTGTATTCCATATAGCGAGACAGAGGGTATATTGCAGGATTGCCATGCATCATTGTATGGAGGTCACTATGGAAGTGAAAGGACAACGGCTAGAGTGTTGCAAGTAGGATTCTACTGGCCGACAATTTTTATAGATGCTTATAGTTTTGTTTAGAAATGCGACAAATGTCAGCGAGTCGGGAACATATTAAAGAGAAATGAAATGCCCTTGAACACAATCCTCGAAGTAGAAATTTTCAATGTTTGGGGGATAGACTTCATGGGGCCTTTTATTTCATCATGTGGAAACCTGTATATCTTATTAGCAGTCGACTACATTTCTAAGTTGGTTGAAGTGGCAACTCTTCCAACGAATGATGCCAAGGTGGTTTTAAGATTTTTACAAAGGAGTATTTTCACAAGATTTGGGACTCCGAGGGCCATTATTAGTGATGAGGGCAGCCATTTTTATAATCGTCAGTTCACAGTTCTGTTAGCTAAGTATGGGGTGAGTCATCGTATTGCTACAGCTTACCATCCCCAGACTAATGGTCAGGCAGAGGTGTCGAATCGTGAAGTGAAGAGAATTCTTGAAAAGATCGTGAATCCCACAAAGAAGGACTAGTCCTTGAAGCTAGATGATGCAGTATGGGCTTACAGGACTTCTTATAAGACACCGTTGGGAATGTCACCATTTTAGCTTGTATATGGAAAGGCTTGTCACCTTCCTATGGAGCTCGAACACAAGGCATATTGGGTAATAAGGAAGTTGAATTTTTACTTAAAGGCTGCGGGAGAAACGTCTACTCCAACTCAATGAGTTGGATGAATTCAGATTGCAAGCTTACGAGAACTCCAAACTATACAAGGAAAAGGTGAAGAGATGGCATGACCGCAAGATTATGGAAAGGGTGTTTAAACCGGGGCAAAGAGTGTGACGCCCCCCAAATCTGGGTACTTTTTACCTCAGATCTGGTACATCATTTCTATAACTATTGCTAAAGATATAAACATAAATTGTTTATACATTAAAATTTTACACATCATTCCCAAGGTCTAAAACCTTAACTTAATACATACCTTTAATAACTAAAAAGGTTTACAATGCTATTTTCGTCAAAAAATTTAATAAATCTAACTGCACCATAATTTAATCTTGCACTTTGCCTTCGCTTCTGTCTTTACTCGTGCTTTCATCTTTATCTAAATTTTTTTTATCATGATATAGCAAGGGTGAGCAACAAGTTTGCCCAGCAAGTTTTAAATACAATGGAGATATATCATGATTGAAAAGAATGAATAAGCTTTCAAGTTTTCAACAATATAATAATTGTGAAATGACATGAATCAAGTTTCAATAATTGCATGCCTGAATCAATAATGTTTGAAGGTCAACAATGACCATGAAAAATTTAACTGAACCTTATGGTAATGAAGGTGATCAGCTTTTCATACCAGATGAACATATGCAACATGCACTAAGTACGAATCAATAATTGGTATAGACGTGAATAATCATCAATAATCATTCACTAACATGCTTTGTAATATAACTCGAGTTTGAGTTAAGGAAACTTGCCTGCATAGTCGATTACCACTACGCAATTTAATTTATTCTCTTTATTGAAAAGACCTATCAGGTATAAGATTGATCTTTCAATTTGCATATCATACCTTATTCCATAATACTATCTAACACTTAATCACATAGTCACATATTAGATAATCTTACCACCATATTCATTTACTTACTTATAATCTCATCATCTTATATTAACTTGTCTAACCTTCACTCACAAAGTTAAGTATTAGACATTACTTTGATAATCTTTTCATCACTTATAACTTATACATATAAGTTTTCTCTTTATATGTTATCTTAGTAAGCTAGATAACCTTTCAGTAAACTGAAATATCATTTCAGTAAACTGGATTACATTTCAGCATCCTAAAATTACTATTTCAGCAGACCACGAAATATTTCAGTAGAGTGAAACCATTTCAGCATTCCAAAATCCAATTCAACACCCTGAATTCTCATTTCATTCTATTACAAGCATAATGTAGTCATTGAATACCAAATTCAACAATTATATTGAAAAATAACATAAATCTCTTCTTTTAATCTCCCGTCGAATATTATTAATTATGTAATAATATTTTACGCTAAGGTAAAGGTTAATAACATTCCAATCAAATACTACTAATAATATCTTAATCCAATATTATTAGTCATATAAAAATAATTTAAGTCATTAATCACATTAATAAACAATTATTTTAAATTGTTTTCCTTTTATTAATTAACTTGTTTAAGCATTCTAAAATGCCATAAACTTCATAACACCTCAAACCCGACCCAAAACCTTCGTCACAAATCTGCATAAATCATGCTTAAGGATCTCAAGTCATAAATTGTATTTTTCATATTTTTGGACATCATATATTTAATTAAATTCATTTATCATCATTTAGATGAAAAATACCAAATAAATCCCCAAAAAATTTCTTTTCTGGTATTTATTATAATATAGCCACATATTGAACATATATTTTTCTCGAAAATTTTAAAATTGATTTACTATATTAAAATAGTCCATAATAGCCAAATATTCTCAGATTTTTCATAAATCGAGATTAACTCCAAAATTCTGAAATTTTTACAGTATGTTCCTTTTATACACATGTACTTCCAGTAAAAATTTTGTAATTTTTGGACTTATACACAGAGAGTTATTTGGATGGCTTCATAAAAGTAGCCCTTCACCGTAAAATCTATATCTCTCAAACCGTATAGCCAAAAATTCTCAAATTTTTACACAACATTCATATCTTCTGATATTATCACTCCAAATTTTTCCAGAATTTTTAAAACATAAAAAGTGGATGATAATGCCCCCGATGCTGACTGTTCCAAAATAGTTTTAAGAAAACAGGACAGTTTTCACCAAAATCAAGACCACGACTTTTAGAAACGTGATTTTTGAGTTCTACCACTTGGGTTTACCAATAAACATTTATATCTAGCACCTCTCTTCGAAGGATCGAGAAAAGAATTCATAGATCAAAAAAAGTAGATATTCAAAGTACAAAGAAATTTGGGTTTCAAAACTAGAAAAATTATTTTTCTATTCCTTTTTTATTCCAACCAAATCAACACCCAATATGGGTAAATCCATACTTGAATCCATAAAAAACACATAGATTATAGGGGTTTGAACTTCCAAATCAAAACCCCCCTTTCATCAAATTACAAAATGAAAGAGAATAAAGCTCAGGAAGAAAAAAAAAGTTTTATACCTTTGTTCTTTTTCTTCTTCGTCTTCTTCTTCTTCTTCTTCTTCTTCTTCTTCTTCATGGAGAATTTCTCTACTTATTCCTTCCCTAGGGCTACCGCCCTCTTCCCTTTTTTCTCTCCCTCTTCTCTCGTTCTTTTCCTTTTGTTTTTCTCTTTCTCTCTCTTTCTTCTTCTCTTTCTTATCTCTTATCCTCTTATCTTCCTTCCTCTTTCTCTTTCCTCTTCCTTATCTTAATTAGCCGACCCCCTTTTTTTTCTCTTCCACACATTTTAATTGGCCATGTGGCCTTCTATATCCCTCATATTTTTTTTTATTATTTGCATTATTAGATGCCCAAAATGTCCTCATTAATTGGGTTACTTATTTAATCTTTTGGGCTTTCAATTAATCATTTGGGCTATGTAATATTTACATAGTCCAATCATTTTTATCTTATCCCACCCTAAATATTTAATTAAGATATCTATTCCAAATATTTAGAATTTAAATCATTATTCTTGTACATTAAATTCTATAACCCAATTAAACTTGTTTTAATTAAGTTATAAAATTAATAACTTGAGATAATAAAAATATATCTCTTAACTTAATATTATTATTTTTCCACAAGTGGGCTTAGTTTGGACCCTTAATTAATTCCATTGAGCTAACAATTTTACTTGTTTTACTTACTAACAAAAACTATGTGACAACCTGATATTTTCTATATAAATAAATCATAAATTTTGCGTATAAATTTTTTTTTATTTATTAAAAATAAATATGAATGATATGTGCCAAGGTAATGTAATAATTATAATTATATGTTTGATAAATAAAATTTAAGTATTACATTATTAATTGTAAATAATTTTATTTTAGAAATATTGGTTATTATAAATGATAATCTTAAAAATAATTTATTTTTATATTAGAAATGTTTTATTAATTATTTTTCCATGAAATTATGTGTTTATATTATTCAAATAATATATGAAGTGATTTTTGAATAATTATAATAATTATTTCATTATAAAAATTTGTTCAAAGTTAATAAGTTAAATATTTTAACTTAATTATAAGGTTAATGATAACGAGATAAATCGGATATGGAATCGAACCTAATTTTGGGTTTTGATCAAGGAATGATAATAATATTATAATATTATAATATTTTGATTTTTCGATTATAATAATGTCTTTGTAAAAAATTGTACTTTATTGATGGTTAAGTCAATTATGGTATATTGACCAAACCCTAACATTAATTGATTTAACTCGCTTATCAATTTAAATGGGAAACTTATTTATCGTTAAATATTTGGGTTATATGATATATGTTATGTGTTACTTAAAGATATGATAATTAGGAAACCCTAATTATTAAATTAAAACCCTAATTATATTTGAATTTTTAATAAACCCTAATCCGGAAATTTAAACCGGAGGTATGATTTGCCGAGAATTGTGTTATTGTGATTAATATCAGGCAAGATAGGTTTTATTTTGCTAATTAAAATAAACCTAATTAGTGATTTAAAACCACAATGATTAAAACCCTAATTTTGTCGCGAAACCCTAATTTGAAACTGGAAACCCTAATTGCTAAATTAACAAAGTCAATGATAAGTATATGATCTAAACCCTAATGTTACTGTATAAAGTAATTAAAAAAAATTAATCTAATTAATAAACCTAAATTGTCTAATTTTAGAAACTAAAATTTAGTTATTTTATATTATTATTTTTGTAATAAACTCTAATTGTTAAATCCTAAATTTGGAGATATTAGTTGCTAAATCTTTAAGGGTTAAATGTTAAACCCTAAACACTAAAATGTCTAAACCCTAATGTAAGACCCCGAAATTTTTTTAAATAAAAAGGAATTTCCTTTATTTCTTATTTTGAAATAGTAAGGGTGGATTTGATTAATGTGGTTAGTTATGGGTAAAATGCGCAAATATTTTAAATAAGCAAGTGGTGATATAATATTCATTATTGTCGGAGAATATTAGTTTGGTCGTGGGAATATTAAATGACTTTGTCGGGGAATATTCGCATTGACGTAGTAGCGACCATGTGTGAGCCCCATAACGAAAGCGATTGGAGGAAGAAAGCGACAAAAATAAGTTATTTAAATAACGGCGTAGTTATTCTGAATTATCTTTGTTAAAATACTCGGTGGTTAAAACGCGAAGAGCTTTGCGGTATTGCACCAATTATTGATTCTTACGTGAAGGCACTACTTACTCAATAATGGTTACGAATAATTCTTGTTGATATTTTATTTTATTGATTCAATAATTGCCGCATTGATATTTTATATTACCGTTGTTTCAATAATTGTCATTACACGTATTTTTCATTATCAGAGCAATAATTCATATTATCTCGAATAATATTATTAGATAACATTATTGGCAATGTCTAGAAAGTTACATACAAGGAGAGGTTTGGTCACCTAATTGCGCGCCAAGAAGGAGAAATCTTTATTGAAAGCCCCTCTTTCACGAACCGCACGGTTGTCAATATTGTGATTACAGTAATATTATTTGTGAATAATTAATTATTGATTCATATGATGAGGAAAATATTGATTTTATGTGGATATAGATGGAGAAAATTTTTATAGTGACAATTGTTGAAAATTAATATTTTATCTTTTTTTGATAAAATAATTTATTTAAATATATTATTTTAATAATATATTAACGATGATATTTTTACGATGAATGTGGGATATATGAGTATATGTGGAGGAGGAGTATTTTTGTTACCAAAAATGTTTAAAACATGTTAAACATGTCGGTGGACCCCATTTATTGACTGAAATTTGATTATAGCCTGTAAAATCGTCCATTTGTGGATTTCGGTCAATTTCTGTTTGGAATTTAGAAAAACTTTCTTCTGCAAAGTTGTAGAGAATTGAATTTCCTATAAAAATCCGCGAGATTCAAATTTTCTGATAAAAGGACTATTTATTGTGAATTATTGAAGTTCAAAGTTCAAATAATTGATTTTTGGAAGTTTTAATTATTTTATAAAAGAAAAACGTTTTTTGATGTGTGAGCCTCATTTTACATGTGTTAGTTGGTGGAAATCAGATTCAAAGGTTGCGTAGAAAACTTAATATATATATTAATATTATAATAAATTTTACGCTTTGGTGTTCTAAGCAATTTCCTATAAATAGGTGCTTAGGTTAGAATTGAAAATCACACTTTGAACTCAAGTTTTCTCTCTCTATATTATCGAGCGTATTCTTGTGAGAATTTTGAGTATACTTTGAGTATTGCTATACTGATTGCAAGTTCAAGTCATAGCCTATATCCTGTTTTCAACTAAAATCTTGTCTTTTCGAGGTAAGGGATGTTATTTTCTTCTCAAATGATATTATTTCTTCAATATCATTATCTTTGAAATATTGGTTGGAACTTTTTATCAAATTTGGAACTTTTTCATGTCGGGTTACTATTCATGAGTTACTATTCACGAGTTACTATTCACGAGTACTATTCACGAAAGCGTGAAGATGTTTTTTGTGAAATTTCTATCTTTTGGTGTCGAGAGTTACTATTCACGATACTCGGCACTATTCACGAATCTATTTACTATTCAATAGAAAAATGAAATTTCTTCTTTTGTCCAAAATATCTATTATGGATACTAGCTTTAATTGTATCCATGTTTTGATCATTCTTGAATTTTACACCACTATGATTATTTTTGAGGTATTTTTGGGCGTGGATAAAACAAAGTCACGAATCCTTAATCCTTAATCCTTGTCATTTTGTTTCACTTGGATTCGTTTCTTTAAAAATATTTTCATCATCCTCGATCTTAAATGATGATATTATTGAATATCTTTGGCCCAGTAGTGCAAAGATGAATGATTTCAGTGAATATCTTTGGCCCGTGAGTGCAAAGATGAATGATTTCGATGAATATCTTTGGCCGTAGTGCAAAGATGAGCAGTGTTTAGATGAACATGACCAATCGGTGAATGTCCTTGGCAGTAGTGCGAGGATGAATATATGATTCCGATATATATTGATTGATGTTACGAGGATAAAAATATTGATGATGGATCGTTAAATTCATAGATATTAGTAGATTTCATCCTCTACGTAACTCTTCTATGAATTAATATTTTCCATTGCGAATATTGATTTAAAACTTGTTGTCTATTGTATTCTATTATATTTTTCCTGTTGAAGACTAACGATAATTTGTTGTATATTATCTTAGTCATAATATTCTTTTCTTGGGCTAGTCGAGCTCACCCTTTTCCTTTTGTTCCATTTTTCTTCTCGGGAGGCGAGAATATAAGCGATACAGTCGGGGTATGGAATGAAAGTTCTAGGGAGAGTTGTTTAGTAGTCCTCACCATTGTTGTAAAATAATGTATCAATAATTGTGATGAGGATTTATTTGTATGTGGATATTGTCTAGATGGCAATATCTGTATTTAAACTCACAGTTTTACTATTGTAATAATAAAGTTGTAGTTGTTTCTGTACCATGTATTTGGCGACTCAGAATGGGTTGGATGGAATGGACCTATTTTGGGGGCGTCACAGTTGGTATCAGAGCTTAGGGATATGATCTCTGGCGGAGATCGGGGAATAGAACTAGGAGGGGAGAGACGAGTAAATCCTTCGCTAGTATGTCCTACCTAAGTTTATTTGTTGGTCAGGTCATAATATAGGGATATTATGTGATATGTTAATTTGTTTAATTAACCCTTGTTTTGTGGCGATGTTGAAAATGGCATCCAAAATGTTGAGATAAGCAATGGAGCACGAGAGGCCGCCGAGTCTCCACAGATCAATAATCAGGAAAATATGCAACCAGAGGACAATAATCCTCATGAAAATAATAACACCGATGAAATAGTGAATGATGAGATGGTCAGAGGCTTTATGCAATTCATGCAACAACAGGCAAAGGCAGCTCCTGTCCAAAATGCAGGTAGAAACATTGATAACTCTCGGACGGTCACCGCTAAGCAGTTTAAGGAGCAATTCATGCAACAACGAGCGAAGGCAGCTCCTATCCATAATACGGGTGGAAATGATAGCAGCGCGCAGTCTGTCACAGCCAAGCAGTTCAAGGAGTTGGGACCACCAGATTTCCATGGAAAGCCGGATCCGATCAAGGCAGAAACGTGGGTAAAGCAAATTACCAAGATATTTAATGTCTTGGGATGCGGAGAAACGAAGGTTCCATTCGCCACCTTTATGTTTAAATGGTGAAGCGGATTCTTGGGTGGGAATCGTAGGCGTACTCGACCAGATGCACCCAACATGTCTTGGGAAAGATTTGAAACTTTTCAATGACAAGTATTTTCCGAAAGTATTAAATCACATGAAAGAGGTAGAGTTTATTAGGATCGAGCGAGAACAACATGATGGTCCCAAAGATGAAGCAAAATTTATGAGTTGTCGGTTTGCACCTCATTTGGTGGAAAACGAGGAACGAATGACGCGTATGTTTCTGAGGGGTCTAAAACCCGAGATTCGACAATATCTTATCTCTCATAAATTTTCTTTATATTCAGATGTTGTAAACAGGGCTCAATTATTAGAGCGTGATAACGAGTATGTTCAACCGAGGGACCACAACCAGGGTCATATCGGTGACAGCAGTCATCAGAACGATGATCAGTGGGGAGGAAAGAATACGGACAAAGGCGGTAACCACTCGGGTGGTAATCGTGGCCATGATAATAGGAGAGGTGACTCAAGTGGAAATTTCAGAAAGAGAAGATTCAACAATGACGGGAAGACATCAGCAACAGCACCAGCAACAAATTCTAGGAGAGGAGAACGACCGCCAGTTAGATGTTACAAATGCGGGAAGGAAGGACATATCAGCCCAAACTGTCCACAACAATCCAGTGTATGTTACAACTGTGGAAAGGAAGGCCACATAGCTCGGGATTGTTCCGTAGCAAAACCTAGTTCCACGGGAATAGTGACTCAAAGGGTCATCCTTATAAGTCAAAATTAGCGGTTCTGGAAGGCGTTTGTTGTGATCGGTCGAATCAAGAGTAACTGAACGAAGGTATTACGGATTAGTTAAATATAAATTCTTGCGAAGTTTATACCTTACTAGATACCAGGTTCTACCCGCTCTTTTATCTCTTTGCTTACGCTCAACGTTTGAACTTGACTATGGAGAAATTAGACTTTGACCTATTTATGGAGACTCAAGTTAGGGAGAAACTTTTATTACATCCGTTGTTTAGAAATCTTCCTTGATTCAGTTGGCACTATCACATTACACGTTAACCTTATTTCTATAGAGATATTTGCTTTTGATGTGATTTTAAGGTTAACTACTCATCATGCCGAAATTGATTACTTTCGTAAGGTTGTTATTTTTCATATTCCTAAACAACCTGTTATTCGAATTCAAGCAATCAAACCATTGTAGTCAAACATTTTCATATCAAGCCATGAAGTCATTTGTTTATTACGGATGTCAAGTTTTCTTAGTCCATGTTATGGATTTGAATAAAGACACGTCAGATTTGAATTTTATTCCTTTTGTTATTGATTTTTCTGACGTATTTCCTGAAGAATTTCTTGGCTTACTCCCAAAGCCTGATATTAAATTTTGTATCGACTTTGAACCCGGTACAAAACCCATTTCTAAAATCTCATATCGAATGGCTCCTATTGAACTTCAGGAGTTAAAAACCCAATCAGAGAAGTTGATACAGAACCTCTATCTGGTGACTTCCTTTATGGAATGCACCGAAGCCAGACTCTCCGTAGGGGACACCATATTCGTGCGATAGTAAACTGATAGGTGTCATTGTAACGTGCTATCCAAGATTGGGATGTGAGTCACATTTGAGAGCAACCTAAGTCAGTAATCGAAATACGTAGCTTTCTAAGTTTAGTTGGTTATTATCGGAGATTCGTTGAAGGATATTCTCGAATCGCTATTCCATTAATCACGGTGACTCAGTAGAGATACAAAATTCGAATGGAGCAAGGAATGTGGGAAGAGCTTTGAAGAACTCAAGAGAGACTCATTTCAAAGACATGTTACGACCATGCCATCCTGGAAAAGCGAACGTGGTAGGCGACGTGTTGAGTAGAAGATCGTATACAAATCACGAAACGATATTGTCAAAAACTAATTTCGTATAATTTACAAATAATAGAGATGGAGATGAAAACTCTAGGTACCCACGTGATGATATACGAGTATAATCGACTTTAATCGATAAAGTTAAAGCTGTTCAAGCTACACACCGGAGCTGATGAATTTGAAGAAGGAGGTGCAAGAAGTTGTTATTTCAAAAGCGAGAATCGGTGAAGAGAAGAAAGCTCAAACCTTCAATTTATTAATTCATTCTCGATCGAATAGGAACTGTGGCCTATAGACTCGTTTTACCGCCAAGTATGACGCGTGTTCATAACGTTTTTCACGTATCGATGTTACGTAAATATGTGGACGACCCGAACCATGTCATTGAGTTAGAACCAGACGAGATAGCCGAAGACTTAACGTATGAGGAGGTACCTGTCAAGATCTTGGATAGGAAAGAACATGTCCTATGTACCGAGGTTATACCACAAGTTAAAGTTTTGTGGAGAAACCATGCTATTGAGGAAATAACCTGGGAGTTGGAAACGAAAATGAAAGCGAGGTATTTTCATCTTTTCAAACACACACGATCGCGACACGTCGATTTAGGACGAAATTTCATAAGGAGGGGAGGTTGTAAGACCCCGAAATTTTTTTAAATAAAAAGGAATTTCCTTTATTTATTATTTTGAAATAGTAAGGGTGGATTTGATTAATGTGGTTAGTTATGGGTAAAATGCGCAAATATTTTAAATAAGCAAGTGGTGATATAATATTCATTATTGTCGGAGAATATTCGTTTGGTCGTGGAATATTCGTACTGTCGGGGAATATTCGTACGACGGCGCAGCCATGTGTGGGCCCCATAACGGAAAGCGATTGGAGGAAGAAAATGACAAAAATAAGTTGTTTAAATAACGGCGTAGTTGTTACCGTTAATACTGTTAAAATACTCGGTGGTTAAAACACAAGAAGACTTGCAGTATTGCACCAATTATTGATTCTTACGTAAGAAGGCACTACTCAATAATGGTTACAGTAATTACTGTTCAGTATTTTATTTTATTGATTCAATAATTGCTGCATTGATATTTTATATTACTGTTGTTTCAATAATTGTCATTACACAGTATTTTTCATTATCGGAGCAATAATTCATATTATCTGAATAATATTATTAGATAACATTATTGGCAATGTCTAGAAAGTTACGCTCTAAGGAGAGGTTTGGTCACCTAATTGCGCGCCGATGAAGAGAAATCTTTATTGAAAGCCCCTCTTCCTGAACCCGCCTGGGTTGTCAATATTGTGATTACATAATATTATTTGTGAATAATTAATTATTGATTCATATGATGAGGAAAATATTGATTTTATGTGGATATAGATAGAAAATTTTTATAGTGACAATTGTTGAAAATTAATATTTTATCTTTTTTTGATAAAATAATTCATTTAAATATATTATTTTAATAATATATTAACGATGATATTTTTACGATGAATGTGGGATATATGAGTATATGTGGAGGAAGAGTATTTTTGTTACCAAAATGTTTAAAACATGTTAAACATGTCGGTGGACCCCATTTATTGATGAAATTTGATTATAAACACAACAAATCGTCCATTTGTGGATTTCTTGGTCAATTTACTTTTGGAATTTGGAAAAACTTTCTTACGCAAAGTTGTAGAGAATTGAATTTCCTATAAAAAATCGCGAGATTCAAATTTTCTGATAAAAGGACTATTTATTGTGAATTATTGAAGTTCCGAAGTTCCGAAATAATTGATTTTTGGAAGTTTTAATTATTTTATAAAAGAAAAACGTTTTTTTGATGTGTGAGCCTCATTTTACATGTGTTAGTTGGCTGGAAATCAGATTCAAAGGTTGCGTAGAAAACTTAATATATATATTAATATTATAATAAATTTTACGCTTTTTGGTGTTCTAAGCAATTTCCTATAAATAGGTGCTTAGGTTAGAATTGAAAATCACACCGTAAATCTGAGTTTTCTCTCTCTATTTATCGGCGTATTCTTGTGAGTATTTTGAGTATACTTTGAGTATTGCTATCTGATTGCAAGTTCAAGTCATAGCCTATATCCAAAGTGTTTCAACTAAAAGTATCTTGTTTTCGAGGTAAGGGATGTTATTTTCTTCTCAAATGATATTATTTCTTCAATATCATTATGTTGAAATATTGGTTGGAACTTTTTATCAAATTTAGAACTTTTTCATGTCGGGGTTACTATTCATGAGTTACTATTCACGAGTTACTATTCACGAGTACTATTCACGGCGTGAAGATGTTTTTTGTGAAATTTCTATCTTTGGTGTGTGATTCTTATTCAATTCACGATATCTGCACTATTCACGAATCTGGCACTATTCAATTTAAAAATGAAATTTCTTCTTTTTGTCCAAAATATCTATTATGGATACTAGCTTTAATTGTATCCATGTTTTGATCATTCTTGAATTTTACACCACTATGATTATTTTGAGGTATTTTTGACGTGGATAAAACAAAGTACTAATCCTTAATCCTTAATCCTTGTCATTTTGTTTCACCGATTCGCTTTCTTTAAAAATATTTTTCATCATCCTCGATCTTAAATGATGATATTATTGAATATCTTTGGCTTTGTAGTGCAAAAAGATGAATGATTTCTGGTGAATATCTTTGGCCTGTAGTGCAAAGATGAATGATTTTTGATGAATATCTTTGGCCCGTAGTGCAAAGATGAACAGGTGTTTAGATGAACATGACCAACTGGTGAATGTCCTTGGCCTATAGTGCAAGGATGAATATATGATTCCAGATATATATTGATTGATGTTACAGGGATAAAAATATTGATGATGGACTGTTAAATTCAT
This sequence comes from Panax ginseng, assembly GCA_020205605.1. Taxonomy (NCBI): domain Eukaryota; kingdom Viridiplantae; phylum Streptophyta; class Magnoliopsida; order Apiales; family Araliaceae; genus Panax; species Panax ginseng. The sequence goes on from CM035130.1 coordinate 128,596,582, forward strand.
AGATATTAGTAGATTTCATCCTCTACGTAACTCTTCTATGAATTAATATTTTCCGTCTGAATATTGATTTAAAACTTGTTGTCTATTGTATTCTATTATATTTTTTCCTGTTGAAGACTAACGATAATTTGTTGTATATTATCTTAGTCATAATATTCTTTACTGGGCTAGTCGAGCTCACCCTTTTCCTTTTTGTTCCATTTTTCTTCTCAGGAGGCGAGAATATAGCGAGTACGAGTCGGGGTATGGAATGAAAGTTCTAGGGAGAGTTGTTTAGTAGTCCTCACCATTGTTGTAAAATAATGTATCAATAATTGTGATGAGGATTTATTTGTATGTTGATATTGTCTAGATGGCAATATCTGTATTTAAACTCACAGTTTTACTATTGTAATAATAAAGTTGTAGTTGTTTCTGTACCATGTATTTGGCGACTCAGAATGGGTTGGATGGAATGGACCTATTTTGGGGGCGTCACACCTAAACCCTAAGGCACTTTTCTAGAAATTTAAGGAAATGACCATTTTGCCCCTTTGCATTATTAAAGCTACAAACTTAGGTTTTGACTCTAGGTGAAGTGGGTGAACAAACTAACAACTCTACACTTAAAATTGACAAAGAAACCAAAGAACATATCTCGACCATTCATGCATCTATATTGTCATTTAAGGATTGAGAGAGAGAAAATGTTATTTTGTTGCCCAAATATTCACTAAGCTCATACTTGACCTCTCTCCTCTAAAACCCTCACGAATTTCTTAAGTGTTTCAAATCCCCAATCCAAGCCCCACCATCAACCATACCAAATCAAAGAACACAAATTGAATTTGGACATCAAAGTACAAAAACCTTAGCTTGAATCATCCAAATTTTTGTTGTTTGATGTTAGTTTTTATTGTTAAAACATGTTGTTTATAAGTTATTATGACGATCTGGGTTGGTTTTAGATAGATCCATATCATCAAAATCTTCAGATTTGAGTTTTTGAAAAATCTGGAAAATTTTTGTTGTCGACTGACAAGCAAATGTCAGGCCTCTTTAATCTTTGTATGTTAACTATTTTTGTTGTTTAAAGCTTTGTACTTGTAGTCTGGTATGTCCTCTTTAATCTAGGTCAAGAATCATGCATAAAGCCGTATTATATTGCAAGATATTCACGGTCGAAATCTGGTTGAATGAAGCATTGACCCGAACTTTACGGGCGATCAAGAACTTGCCCAGTTCGCGTCGACGGAAGTTCAATGGCTCGAGATCCCGCTTGTTGTTAATTGTTTTGTTAATTTGTTGGATCTATGTTGTGATCCGGTATATAGAGTACATTTTATGCCTTAAAATCTCCTTTTAATCGAGCAGGGGAATTAGTAATCTATGGTCAAACCGCACTGCACGAACATGAAAAGCTATTTTCTGGGTAACCCAGAAAACACTTGAACATGTCGTCTGACATGGTTTGACCGAGTTGAATCTGGCTATTTTATTGTTGTTTTAGTGATGTTTTGTGATGGAACTATAGTGTTACATGTGGTTTATATTCTGCAGCTTTGAAATCACTAAAGCATATCATATCTTGCAAGTTGTGGAAGCCCAAAACGAGCCAGTCGAACTGTTCTTCATTTCTGGGTAACCCAGAAAATGAAGAACAGCTCTGACAGCTTGTTCGTGGCTCCAGATCTACTTTGTTATAGGTTGTTTGGTCATTTTAGTTGTTGTAACTTGTAGTCGTGCATTAGTACTTCAATATGTGAATGATAACATGCTCAGTAACATCAGGATATGACCAGAAATCTTGGTCAAACTCGATACCTTGTTCACTGCTATGAAAATCTGGGTTTCATCAAGAACATGAAGAACACCTATATAGCACGTTACATCTATAAAGCGATCTTCAATGACGATTTTATTTATAATTTCCAAAATTAATAAAAAATTGATAAAAAGGTTTTTAATTATTAAAAATACAAATTAAATTATTAAAATTATTTTAAATTAAAAATTATATTTTAATTATTTTAAATATATTTCATAAATATTTGATATTTTTGGAATATTAAAATTATTTAATTTATTTAATTATAATATTAAATAAATTATTTAAAAATGATTTAAATACATGAAAATCATTAAAAATTATATTATGATATATGAAAATATTTTAAGTTATCTACAATGACTTTTAATATTTTATGATAATTTTCATTAATAAATTAATATTAATGATAATTAAGTTATCTAGTAAATGAATTAAATAAATAAATTAAAAATGATTTTATTATATTAAAAATCATTTTAAATAATAATAAGGTATTTAAAAATATTTTAAGTTATAAAATATAACTTTTAATATTTAATGGTTAATTTCATTAATTAATGATTAATAATGATATTAAAAATTATTTAATTATATTAAATAAATTAGTTTAAAAATGATTTTATTATTTTAAAAATCATTTTAAATGAAAATAAAGTGTTTAAAAATATTTTAAGTTATAAAATATAACTTTTAATATTTAAAGAATAATTTCATTAATAATTTAATATTAATGATATTTATTTAATGATTAATGATATTAAATTTATTTAATAATTATATTAAATAAATTGTTTTAAAATGGTTTTATTAATTTAAAAATTATTTAAAAGGGATAAAAATGAATTAAAAGTATTTTAAGTTATAATTAATGACTTTTAATATTTAGATAAATAGTTCATTAATATTTAAATATTAATGGTAATTATTTAATAATGATTTTAAATGTTTTAAAAATCATTTAAAGGTAATATAAATGTTTTAAAAATAGTTTAAGTTATTTTAAATAACTTAATATTTTGGCAATGGTTTCATTAATAGTTTATTATTAATTAAATATTAATGATAATAGAATTGTTTATTATTTAAATCATTTAATAATGATTCTGATATTTCAAAATTATGATAAATGGTAATAATTGTTTAAAAATTATTATAAGGCCATGAAAAATAGTGCGACGGGTGTTTAAGTTATCCAAATGGATATTGTATAACTGTATAGAGTCATAGACTCGATAATTTCTGATAAAGTTGTCGGTAGACCAACATATTTCAGAAATTGATCTGGATTTAGATAGATTGACTTGATAAGTGAATTATTTGTGATTCAATGGTGTTAAAATTATGTGACAATGTGATTAGGAATGTGCTGACTGCAATAAACAGTATTATATGATATATTATTCTAATCAGACAATGATCTATTTAATGATAGGACTTGATAGAAAAGATATATCTAAGTTGTGTAAGCGCATGACAAGTGAAGTCTAAACCTTTGCATTTACTTTATCTTTAAGGACATGCGTAAGATAATATCTAAACTATTCATTTCAATTGTTCAAATATTTCAACCTTTGTATATACTTATGCAATGATTCTGTATAAGTAAGCTATTAAACAATAATTGTTGTACAATTTCCTTTATTCTGTTAATAGTGATCAAGTTATTTATTCTGTTCATTAATTTCTATAACATGGTTAAACAAGTGTCCCCACTTGGATAATCATTATATTTTATCACATGTTGATACATACTTATAGTTGTTTAGTATGTATACCTCGAAATAAAGGTCGCCTAAGCTATTTGATCCAAATTTAGACATATATTTAAAGTTGTTGTTGAACAAGATAAAACTTATCCAACCGAATTGTTTTGGTATGGATTCAAGATCATATGAACATCCCAATCATGGGAAATTTTTATCGCTCACTCTGGCGGACAAAGGATGAAACGATAATATCGTTCTAGCAATGTAGTATTGATCAATACAGGGGCATAACAGCCGATCACCCGTGCGTTCGTGAAGAAATGACGGTTTTCTGAGATGAAGTTCATTTAAACCTTTTCAAAAATATAAAACAATGTTCATAGTCGTCAAATGATCATCATTTATAGTCCGTACGTAGTTTCAAAAAAAAATTAAAATTTAAAATGATATGTTATTGATTATTGGTCCGCTTTACTTCACAACTATTGATCCGTTGTAGAAGTTTCGTTCGAAGAAAACATTTAATCCTTTTCAAATTGCATCGATATTGTTGATATTACTTGATGGGCACTCAAATGCTCATTCTTGCTTAATTTAAATGTTTTCGACTAAGTGTGAACAACCCGAAGGATCTGCCAAGAACAAGGGGAAAGGGAAAGTTGCTGAATGAATGTTTAAGCTATTCTATGTAATAGTCTAACTTTATGATAAGGATGATAAATACTATTATTATTATCATGTGATGAATGTTTAAAGGTTTCGTACTTGGGAACTAAACTCTGATAATATGTAAATTAATTTGAAAATCTATATTATTGTTAATATTATTAGTATTATTCCGCTCATAGAAATGGTATCGTGAAGTACCGAGTTCGGGATTCAAGTATCCGGATTCGGGGACTTTACAAACTAACTTGGGCTTTCAACCCTAATTAAATTGGGTCATTATAATACTTGTCCCACACATAATATATTGGGCTAGATTAATAATTTAATCGCCCTTAATCACTTTATCCACAAGTCACATGATTAATTAATTAATTGGACTTGTTTAAAATAATATAACCTCCTTAGTCCATTAAATATAATTCTCTTGGACTCTCTTTAAATTCTTGGGCTATGACCTTATTATAGTCTATTACTTTTAATTTTATTCCATTCTACCCTTATCCTTTAATTAGGGTTCCACTATACCTTTGTAAATAAATTCCTTACTCATATATCTTTAATTTCATAACCCAATTAAACCTTGGTTATAACATTAATTATTTGAGATATATAAAATAAATCTCTTAATATTAGTATATATATTTATATACTAATATTCTCTCATATTATAACCTCTTAGGTTATTTAATTATCACACCTAATATATATATATATATATATACATATTTCACTTGTCACACTAATTTTGACTTTTCTCCATAAAAAGTCAACTGTTAACTTTGACCAAAAGTCAACCTTTACACATTTTGTGTTTACTGTCCATTCTAACTAAACTTGATGTTCCGGACACAATTGAGCAATCCATGCTTCAAAATTCTATATCTAACTCAAATTTTGAGTTTTAAAATTACTCCCTTCTTATTGTTAATCGTATTAACTAACGACTTTATACTTATTCAAATTCTTATTTGCCAGTCAAGGCCAACATTTAAGCTATGTTAATTGCTAACATAGTTTTATCTTGATCCTTATATCATTAACTTAATTCATCATTTCTCTTGCTAAAATATATATAACACCTTACTAAGTATATATATATTTCTATACATATACTCTTCTTCGTTTAACCTTATAGCATCTCTTCATGTGAAATCTTATCTCCTTAAGAAAATTTCCATATGTACTTATATAACATTTCTTAGACTATTCAGTTCACATCGAATGTACAGGTATCGTAATACCTTATTCTTGATATTCCTTCAAGTACATATTAATTTATTTCTAGGGTTTAGGAATTTTGTATCCCATATTTTCTCTATTCTCATTCAAATAGCAAATCATTTAGGTTTTACTTGAAAATTTTAAATAAATCCTCAAATTCTCATCTAGGTTTTATTCTTTAACCTTTATTCTAATCATTCAAGATTTTATGAATTTTTGGGTTATCACATTCACCCCTTCCTCTAAGAATTTCGTCCTCGAAATTAAAGCATACTAATCTCTGCATATTCTCTTGATTAAAACTAGGTTGTTAACTTAACCTTTACAATTTCCTCCTTTGAGGATTTCTCATCTATTATCATATTTCACCATAACTACTCACTAGGAGTTTACATCTTCTAAACATTCCTCAAAACTAGGTTGTCATAATAACCTTTATTCAATCATCTCAGATTCTACTCGTACACAACGAGTTCATACTATTTTATATTCATCATCACATTCTACAACAACATTACTCTAAAGAGTTTAAAATATTTTTATATCTATCTGAGGGATCATAAAAACTATGAACTTTGAGGTTTAGGGGTATTTCTACCTGCTACCTCTTTCAATTATGAAATAAAGGTACTCCACCTCTGAAACATTTCTTTAATAGGTATGTTTACAATCACGAAGAAGGTAAACTACCGATGCTGGTACTTTAGATGATCAGTCTATTGTACCTTAGTAATCCGAACGACTATATGCGTTCTTAGATTGGAATATGTTATCCAATTAGTATATCCCCATTTTCAGTGTTGTTCACCTCAGACTTATCATAAGATTTCGCACCAAAACAATTTGGTTCGGCATAAGCTTTCAAAGAATACTTAGAATTGTTTAAACATTTGTCTAGCTGAATCAAATAGTTTATACGCATATCAATAATTCAATTTTCAATTGAAACATTTCTGGCCAAATTAAGTTAGCAATAAATTATCTTTAAAATTCTTAAAATCATTTTGACGTCATGATACCGCACTGTATATACAGTCCGTTTGAGGATTTTGTCATTTTGTGACTTTATCATATTACATCATACTATAGTGGGCTGACGATCTTTAGATCAAATCCAACACTAAGTAATTCTGCATTGATAACTCCATCATTTTCATCATCTCTGCACCAGGTTACATGATGCATTAATGATATAAAAATACATTTTGATCATTCAAATCATTTTCTTCTAGCCGAATCAATTAGCATAGACTCTTCTTTAAACTGTTCAAAACCATTGAAAATCATCTTTGGTGTCATCATGCCACAACAGGTAACGATGTGTTAGTGGCCCGAAGTCCACACCTACACACTTGTCACCATGTGTTGAGTATAAAAAATTACATTTTTTTAAAGGCACATCAGTGCAAATTTAGCTTGATGTCAAAAACTTCGAAGTCTAGCATAGCTAGAAGATTTGGAATACCTATGCTTCCATCATCAACTTCACTTTCTCTAATGATCCATTGCTTAATAAATCTATCTATTCCTATAATCCTCAATGCTCCATTCACAACTTTCTTATACCCAGTTCATCAAACTTACCACACATTATGAGTTCAGTAACTTGCCACAATCATATAGGTTTAAGAACTTATCCTAGTCAGACCATAGGCATCCATTCGCTGAGGGGATCAAAACATACCATATGATTATGAGTCATGAACTTACCATAAGTATGAGTTTTAAGAACTCGCAACTAACCTTATATTCTCTACTTATTCGTTATACACATGAGAAAAGAATCACCTTATCAACAGGCATATAACAAATAGTGCAACATCAGGTTCCAATGATTATCAATGTAAGAAGCTAAGTGGTTGTCAAGCCAAACTCGACCAATAATCAATATAGGAAGCTAAGCGGACAATTCCCCGCCAATACAAAGAATTTGTCAACCTAACCACTATATCGACCAGGAAGCTAAGTGATTCTAAAACCAAGTACAAATTCCCCGTCCATACAAGGAATCATACAACTCAGCTACTGACCTGAGTCCTCAATTGAAATCCCACATAATCTTAACTTTCTCTTTTCTTAATACGAATTTTCTTTAATCTGTATCTGAACATTTACCACTCTTTTCTGAGTTTACATCGTACCATTTCATAGTACCTTCTCTTTATAGCTTCAAGATATATCATTCCAATCACTTAACATATCATATGTTATTTAATAATTTAATCTGATCACGTCGTGATCTTATTTCGTAATCATTTCTCCTTATACCTACGATCATTTTATATTACGATCTTCTTATTCTTCTCTTTAATCATATTATATTATGATTTTATTTGCACTTTTCATCCTATAGACATCGTCTATTTAGTATCACTTTTCATCTCTATTACTGGAGTCAGGTAACTTCGGATTCTTATCCTTATAGCTCTTCAAGATTCTTCTTTGAATCTTCTTTATCTTCTTCTTTACTTTAATGATGAATTTTGTAAATTCATCTCTTATAACTTAAACTCGATTTGAGTTTATTCCTTATCATCTCCGCGGTTATAGCCTAAGGTACCCCTACCTAAGGTTTATAACCTACGGCTTTCATGATACCAACTATGACGCCCCCAAATTCGGGTACTTTTTACCTCAGATCTGGTACATCATTTCTATAACTATTGCGAAAGATATAAACATAAATTTTTTATACATTAAACTTTTACACATTAATCCCAAGGTCTACAACCTTAATTAAATACATACCTTCAATATCTAAAAAGGTTTACAATGCTATTTTCGTCAGAAAATGTAATAAATCTAACTGAACCATAATTTAATCTTGCAGTTTGCCTTTGCTTCTGTCTTTATTCGAGCTTTCATCTTAATCTGAAAATTTAATCATGATATATCCTTAATTAAATTTAAACTTGCTGGGCAAACTTGTTTCTCACCCTTGCTATATCATGATAAAATTTTTAGATTAAGATGAAAGCTAGAATAAAGACAGAAGCAAAGGCAAACTGTAAGATTAAATTATGGTGCAGTTAGATTTATTAAATTTTCTGACGAAAATAGCATTGTAAACCTTTTTAGATATTGAAGGTATGTATTTAGTTAAGGTTGTAGACCTTGGGAATGATGTGTAAAAGTTTAATGTATAAACAATTTATGTTTATATCTTCTGCAATAGTTATAGAAATGTTGTACCAGATCTGAGGTAAAAAGTACTCGGATTTGGGGGCGTCACAAAGAGTGTTATTATTTAATTCTAAACTTAAACTTTTTCCCGAGAAGCTTAAGTCAAGGTGGTCAGGGACATTTACTGTGAAGATTGTTTATCCACATAGTGTGATTGAGATATTTGATAAGTTCCCATACAAGCTTTTCAAGGTCAATCGACAGCGTCTTAAGAACTATTATGGTGGTGAGGTTGACAGGCAGAAGGTCACCTCAATTCTTTCTACTACATGATTGGAGCAGAGATAGTCAAGCTAACTGACTATAAATTAGCGCTCAATGGGAGGCACCCCATTATTTCTCTTATCTCCTTTTGTTTAATTCTTTGTGAATCATGTTTATTTCTCATCTATATCGCATAAAATTTTTGACACAAGTTTTGTTGGAGCTGAATGCACATATCATTTTGGTTAGGAAGAGCATGTAGAGCATTCTTTTGGATATCCATTCATTCATACATGTTACTTAGTATATATTTTGATTTGGGGAAGTGGTATATCTTATAATTGTAAATGCTTTCTGTTCAGGTGAAGTGAAGAGTGTCATTAGCTACTAATTTCTGTACAGGGCAGCGCAGCCGCGCGTCTTGGTAGTTCAAACATGGCGTTCCTGCACCTGAATTCTATGCATTCTGGATCATAGTGCGCCCATGCCCTTGCCATGCTTATCACCAAGTAGCGCCATGCTAAAGCAAATCGTCGTCATTCATAGGCTTAAATATCGCAAGCAATGCTTAGAGGCCTGCTTCTGAGAAAATTTTAATCTCTTAAAACCGTACCCCACTCCACTTCTTTTATCAGTTACCATTATTTCAAAGGTGCGCCTACTCTCTCTTATTTTAAAAAATTGACGCCTATATCTTTTCATATCTCCCAAACCGTTCTCCAAATCGTAACTCCTCACCCCATTACAAATTCTATGCATTCAGTTCTCATTCCCACGTTCAAATTGTTCTTCTTATCCTCCATTCAGTTTCAAAGAAAAAGCAGGGTTTATGAGAGTTTATTAAAGTAACAAGTTTGGGAGTGGTAGTATATATGGCACCCTTAGGTTTTTTCTTCTTCTTAGTTAGTTATTCTTCTTCTCTTAGGGTTTTTCTTTAGCAACCTTCATGGCACCCAAGAGAGCACGTTCTCGCACTCCAAAATCATCATCTTCTAGCAGTCAGAGTGAGAATATAGTAGACCTCACCAAATTCGTTAGCCTTGATGCCCAAATGGAGTACTACAGGATAGTGGCCAAAACCTTTGTGAAGGAGCGTGGATTTAAACCTGACATAGAAGATGGGCAACTTAAAGATATGATACGGGAAAGATGCTGGATTAGAGTTATGACTACCCCAATGCCTGCACCTATGGGCATTATACGTGAATTTTATTCAAACACGAAGGAGACCATGAGTGGGCTGTCCTATGTCGGAGGTGTTTAAGTGGATTATCGCCCACAAGCGATAAGAGGCATGTTCAACTTACCCGACCCACCAACTGCACGTGCAAATTGGGTCAAGACTGCATGGTTCGAGACCAATCTAGACAGGGTTATCACTAACTTGTGCATACCAGGTACACAGTGGAACTATAAGCATGGCACAAATCAGCCTGCAAATTTTTCGCCCTCAACCCTTAACCGTTACGCCAAAGCCTGGAATTTGTTTATTTGTGCAAAGTTAATGCCTTCAACACACCAGCATGATGTCATAGTCGAACGTGCTATCATTTTTTGGGGAATTATCACAGGAAAATATATAGATGTTGGTCATCTTCTACACCAAAACATGTTACGCTACATGAGGGGGAGCACCACAGGGAGCATACCACATGCATCAGTTATCGCACACTTATGTGCATGAGCGAGAGTCACTTGGGGTGAGGAACATATACAATATCCCAGCCAAGACATCACTCATTCCACGAATGCCAAGTTTGAGGATTGGGCAGGAGGTACACCGCACTCGAGGGGCAAGGGCTTCATTCTTCCAGCCGCATCATCGGTGCCATCTACACAGCCCATGCAGCCAACTGAAGCAGGAACTTCAACCCTAACCTTTGCTGAAAATGATGATCGCCGCCTTAGAAGGTTGGAGAGGAAAGTGGATGCTATATATGATAATTTCTCCTCATTTGCAAATGGATTAATGTGGTCCTTAGTCGAGGCTTTTGCGCAACAAGGAACAATGCTAGAGTGGCCTTAGTTTGGGACAGTCGTGCCTTTTCTACCGCCAGACTCACCACCCGAGGAGGGTGGTACAGCTAATAATTATGGGAGTTCTCGTAACCCTTTACCTTCATTCATTGGGGATAATGAATATTATAAGTTTGGGGGTATTGGGTGTTTATTAGTGTAGTGTAGTGCATGTAGTTAATTTGCATCATTTTTGCATGTTTAGTAATGTGTTTAATTTAATTATGCAGAATTTTTTGCATTTTAGTGATTATTATCTGTTTTAGTTAACTGTTTAGTTGCATATCCCAAGTATCTAGTTTTGTGAAATTTTAGTTTAGCCAATGATGAATTTAAAATTTGATGGATTCTTGAATTTGGTGAATAACATGAGCTTAGTTATAATGCCATACATGATTTGGTCCATAATTGTTGTTTAGATGCTATCGGTTAGCACATAGGTGTTCATATCTGCTTGTTGGTATAAGAATAACTTGTTTGTTTGCTGAGTAGAAAATTTTGTTTGTAAAGATAGAATTGTGTAGAAAGTGGACATAGACTAGGAAAACACTGATATTCAAATTTTTGGGAACACATGGGTATGCTTGCTATATATATTTATATAAAAAGAATGAAAAGAATAAGAGAAAAAAATGAAAAATTATCGTGAGTAGTCTTATTTTGGGGCCTTTGTTACTTGAGCAAGTACGCCCGAGGGGATTGTCTTTACACCTAGTGCCCTAAGGTCTTTTATGGTCTGGGAGTCGTTGGTTGAAAGCTCGCTAAGGGGTAGCACTGTTAGCCTAATGGAATGAGGCATTGTACAGTCATGGGAAAAAGAAAAGAAATTAATAAACACCGCGAAAAAGTGTGAGAATCGCCCTCGTGAGTAAAAATAAAGAAGAATAAACCCATTGTAACGTTGAACCTTAATTTGTATTGATGTGTTGGAATAGTTGTTGCTTCATTAGTATGCATAATTCTTGATTTAGACTTTAGTTTTCTTTCTTAAGCAGTATAACATGTGTAGTCTTTACCTTGGTCAAGCTTATTTATGAACACATCACATACACACACATCATCTTTATAGCGAGTTTGGATTATTTGATTATATGATGTTAAGTCTGTAGCTTGGTTTGATACTTTATGCTTAAATCTGGATAATTCTTTTAGGCACACTTGATTGGAATTCTATTATGACTGGAAATCTTGGGACTCACTTACATCACAGTGTAGTTTTCATAGCATGTACTTGCATTGTTGATTTTATTTTTGTGTGCATTGCTTGAGGGCAAGCACTAATTCAACTTTGGGGGTATTTGATAAGTAGGTTTTATACCTACTTATTGGTTACCAACTCACTGGAATTTTACTCAACTCGAGTATTTTTAGTATGTTTTATTTGCTTTTTGTGTTTATTTTGCAATATGCATAGCTGGAACTCCTATAGCAACCTAAGGAATGGAATGGCATGAAATGGCATGGAAATAGAGACTACAGCTGGACTTGAGCAGGTGAGGAGGAGGATCAATGAAGTGGTAGCGTGAAGAAGAAAAGAGATAAAGAAGAAGGAAGTAGCGCAGAAAGATGAATAAAGAAGAAGCCAATGAGAATTCAAAATGCAAAGAAGAATAAACGTGGCTGCTACCGCCATTAAAGCTAAACATGGCGTGCACGTGTCAAAGGAAATTCAGAAGCAAATTAGGCAGGCGCGCGGTCGTGCCCCATTATCAAAGGGCCATGGCACGCCCACACCAAGCACACGACATAGACTCCTACAGTGCGCTACTTCGCTTTCGATCCAGATATTACTACCGGCCATGGTACGGCCACAATGATTTTAAAAATGCTGACTTTTTGTAATTTGAAAAGATAGCGTGTTTGTTATCTGAGATGATATGGTTGGTTACCAGAGACGTGATTTTGAGTTTTATGATTACTATTCTTAGGTTTAGTCTTCTCTAAGGAGGGTTTGAAGCATTTTCCTTAATACTTTGAGCTTCTCTCTTTAGATTATTGCTAAATAATACTAGTTTTAATTCTTGTGAATATTGTGGATTTTAACAAGCCTGGAAACAGACTTTGCAGCAGGAATTAATAGATTTGATCTCTCATTTCTCTCATATTTCTTGTTTGTATTTCTTATTTACATGTTTTGCTTCAATCCCATAATGGTTGTTGGTTCATAAATGAACTAATTTCCATTATGGGATTCTAATGGATTTTAATGCGTAGTCTAAACATGTATGCCTGATTCTGAAGTTGCATATTTAACAGTGGATTGCCCATATGGTTGTGCTAAATGATTAGATGCTTGATCACCATTCACGCTAATTGCTTGTATGGATTTGAAAAATGAAATATAAGTATAGATTAGTCCATGTTGGCATTTGTTCATGAGGCTTATTTGTATTAGGTTTTGTGATTCGTGACCCGAATAGGCATATACTGGTTCACCATATGTAAACATTAAGAGAGCTTGTGCTTAAAATCATTATTGATGTAAATTCACATAGACATATAGTGAGTTTGGTAATTGCGATGCTTACATGATTTGTATCAATTGTGGATTTTTTGTAAATTGGATAAAGCTCATTGAATGATGGTTATGTTCCATTTTTGTGTTCTTAACTAGCTTTCCATGTTAAATAATTAGGCTAAAATAGAAGGCATGCAATTAGGATGAAACATTAGATGATATTAGAATCCCATATTTCTCCAAGTTGATTATTTACTTTGAGTAATTATTATTTTTGTGTTGATAATTAATTTAGATATAAATTCATTTGTTGAATGATCGTTTGAGCATTCAAAAATAGTGATTAGGTTGTTATATGATAATTTAGATTTATCACCATTCTCCGTGGGATCGATACTTTCTTACTCTATACTACTTGTTGACCCGTGTATACTTGCATTAGTTAGAGTCCATTTTGTTAAACCAAAAAGGAGGCAACAGTTCTATGATTGATGGTTGGGCCTTAGAAGTAGATGCTTCTTGATCATTCAGAGTTGAAACTGTCGTTGAAACTGTTCAGATCTCTGGGGTGCATCCAGCCACTTAACATATTCAACATAAGTGAGTTCTTCCAGAGTACTAGCACCAGTCAGTGTAGCCTCAAGTTGGTTAGTCATGCAGGTTTCTGAAAATACTTCCCTCACCGAATTATCAATCACTTTAATCTGAAAACAGTATTCAGGGGTATTTGGATATTTCATTGACCTGAACACATTGAAGGTTACCTCCTGATCCTGTACTCTCATTGTCAACTCCCCATTTTGCACATCTATAAGGGTCCTCCCAGTTGCCACTAATGGTCTGCCTAGTATAATTGGGACCTCTCTGTCTTCCTCAAAATCCAAGACAATAAAATATGCTGGGAAAATAAACTTGTCCACCTTGACAAGCACATCCTCTACTATCCCCTTTGGGTAAGTAAGGGATCTATCTGCCAATTGCAGGGTAACACTTGTGGGTTTAGCTTCATTCAGTCCCAACTTCTTATAGATTGACAGAGGCATAAGATTTACACTACCCTATAGTGCATGAAATCGTGAAACTTCTAGGGTCTTTCAGTTTTGACGGAAGCTTGTTCTATAAGATGGCACTGCATTCCTCTGTCAGAGACACTGTCTCATAATCCCACATCTTCCTCTTTTTAGACAAAATGTCTTTCATGAATTTGATGTAGCTCGACATTTGCTCCAATGCCTCTGCAAACGGAATATTTATATGAACCTTCTTAAACATCTCTAAAACCTTAGAGAATTGTTTATCAAGCTTTTGTTTCTGCAGGAGCTGGGGGAATGGAAACTGTGGGATAGGAGGACTAGCTTTGTTCACTGTAGGGGTTGGTGTTGTAGGTTCATCTTGAGCATTTTCCTCTCCACCAGACTTATCATCACTCGGCTCCACAATAGGTTCCTTTTCAGTCACTTCCTCTTGCACTATAGAATTCTATACACCGTTTTCATTTATTGTCCCCCCACTCTGGAGTTTAACTGCTTTGCATTGCTCTTTGCCATCCTGTTTTGATTTGACATCAATGACACTTGGCAATGCCTTTCAAACGACTGTTCATAGTAGAGGCTAACTGTCCCATTTGGACTTCAAGGTTTCGGATGAAAGTTTCTTAATTATTGCTCTACGTTTAGTTTTGGGCAATATATCGTGATAGGAGATATTCCAAACTAGGTTTTCTTTCCTGTTGAGGTGGTTGTTGGTGGTACTGATTCTGAGAACTCTGTGGTTATTGGTTGTACTAATTTTGAGCTTGGAAACCCAGAGGGTTTAGAAAATTAGGCCTGGTGGTAAATGGTTGCGCTTGGTTGCTATTAGTGTTGCCCCAGGAGAAATTTAGATGATTCCTCAATCTTAGATGGTAATGAGTAGTGTGCAATTTCCTGCCGCCCATAGTTGGAAACAAATTGAACTGACTCAGGGCTTATAGCGCACTGATCAGTTGGGTGGCACCCTTGACACAATTCACACGGCATTGCGACACTCTGAACATTTTGCACTACTTGCACTCCCATAGTGTCGAAGCTTTTGTTAATACGCAACTTTGAGCCGCTAATGTTGTGGATCGAGAAATCGACCAGATACACCCCTGTTGCTCTTCTAGGGGCATGCCTATCATTTGGACAGTGATAATTGTTAGCCGCCATTGTTTCCACCAATTCATATCCTTCTGAATGATGCTTAGACATGAAGGCCCCACCAGAAGCAGCATTTATACTCGAATGAGTAGACCCAGATAACCCATTATAAAATGTCTGGATGGGAAGCCTTTCTGGAAGTCCATGGTGGGGGCATCTTCTCAGAAGATCCTTGAATTTCTCCCATGATTCGTACAAAGACTCCGATTTGAATTGAACGAAGGATGTAATATCATGCCTAAGCCTAGCAGTTTTAGCGGGCAGAAAAAACTTCACCACGAACTTTTGAGCCAAGTCAGCCCATGTGGTTATGGAGCCTGACGGGAGTGAATGTAGCCAGTTCTTGGCCTTGTCCCTCAAAGTAAATAAGAACAGTCAGAGTCTGATGGCATCGTCAGACACTACGTTGCACTTAAACGTATAGCAGATCTCTAAAAAGTTTATCAAGTGATCATTCGGGTCATCATTGGTAATCCCTCAAACTGAATATTGGAGCATATTTGGATGGTGCCTAGCTTAATCTCAAAATTGTTTGCTTGGATCGCGGGCTTGAGAATGCTCGCTTGTAAATCTGTGATATGGGGCATGGCATACTCCCTTAAATATTTTTGAAGTTCCTCAGCCATTATAATAGGAGTAGGTATATCCCGAGCTTTTTCTCTCTGCAGTCTTCTAAACGTTCTATCAACCTCGGGATCGAGAGGTATTATATTCTGACCCCTTCAAGGTGGCATAAACAGTGGAGATACCTAAAAAGAGAGTTAAACAGATATATCAGTTTAAATTAAGATCGTATTAACTTAGTGTTAATAGTGATAAACAAAAAATACTAAGTCCCTGGCAACGGCGCCAAATACTTGTTGCTCGATTTCGCAACCGAATAAAACACGCACGAGTATACGCGATCAACAAGTAATATATGATAAGTAGAGTGTCATACCCACGAGGACCAAGTCTTATAAGCTAGTCAAGTACTAAGGTAAGTTCTATACTATCTTACCTAAACAAGTTAATGGAGATGGTGTGTTAAGCTATATGATTAATACTGTAGGAATAAGAGATTTAGTTGTACAAGGAAGTCAAGTTAGGATTACAATTCCCCTAATGCGTCACCTAATCTCCTAACTCTCCACATTATAAATGAATCAAGGAATAGTTAACCGAGAACAGTGACTACGCATAAGCTTCTGGCGAAGGTCAAATGCACATCCCTAGCTAGATGAATCATAATATTTCTATGCTGAAAATAACTAGACTAGGGTCATTAAGCTTAGTCTCAAGGCTACACAAGGAAAATAGAGATATGTCTATCCTACTAGACAATTTATGCACACATTCCAATAGGCATGGTCATAACAAGTGTACTTGTATTTAAAGGTTAGATATTAATATCTAATTTTCAATAGCCATTAATATCGATACCGATTTCTTTGTCAAGCAATCATTCAATAAGCATGAAATACAACAACCCATTCCAAAATGATTCATTAATATAAATAGGAGAGAAAGTTAATTAAGCTAAATAATAGGTTACATTGCAATCCTAAAAATGGAATTAGTTCATAACCGTGGTACTAATACACATTTTTAAAGTATTCAACATGCTCAGAAATACACTAATGAATGAAAGATTTGGAATAAGAAAACTCATGTTGTAAAGTTTTCTGTCTCCAAGTCTTGTTGTCTCCGTGTAGAGTCTGAGCTGTGAAGGATGCAATGGACTTTTCTTCCTTGAAGAACATCTTCTTTCTCTTTTAAACTAACTAAAAATTGAAAAACTTCTATTCTCCTATCTGTAATAACTGATGGGGGCTCCTCTGTCTCAAGATAATAACTTTTCATCTTTTAAGTTATTTAATATCAAGTTTCTGCCTGGACACCGGAGGTGGCGCTGTGGTGCAGAGAGTGTAACTTGGGATAGCGTTACAGCGCCATGTCAGCATTAAAAACACCGAAGCTCAAGCTGCAGCGCCATCTTACAATGGAGATGGGACGTTGCAGTGCAAAGGTGAAAGGTGACGGACCGGGATGTCACTCCGGAGGTCAAAGGCTAAAGCTTGGCATTGGTATCATTCAAGGCCAAAGTGTAAAAACTAGACCCTTTTGCCCCTTTAAGCTAGAATTGACCTAATAAGCCCTACATCATAATGATTAAGCAAAATAACAACAATATATATATATATATATAAGTTAGGCAAATAACGAAAAACAAGCAACGTCTTAAGCCACAGAGGATCTGATTCGCGGATATAAATCTCACTCATCAGACACATCAATCCAAACTGTACGCAGGAGTCCAAAGCATGTTATAGTTTTGGAAGAGAAGGTCACCCAGCCCGATTTTGTCATGCAGTGAAGTCAAGTTCGGCTGGGATGGAGGCACCAAATGCCATCCCAAAGAAGTTAAAGCCAGTAGTTTAAGGGAGAGCATTTGTTGTGACCTCCCAAAAAGCGAGGAACCCGAACAAGGTTATCACGGGTAAGCTAATCATAAACTCTTGTGAAGTCTATATCTTATTTGATACCGGTTCAATCTATTCTTTTATTTCTCCTACTTGCACTCAACGATTAAATTTAACTCCGGAGAAATTAGACTTTGACTTATCTGTTGAAACTCCGTTGGGAGAAACCTTCATTACATCCACTATTTATAAGTCTTGTTTGATTCAAATCGGCAACCGTACATTACCTGTCGATCTTATCTCTTTAAAATACTTGCATTTGATGTGATTTTAAGGATTGATTGGTTAACTACTCAGCATGCAAAAATTGATTATTTTCGTAAGGTTGTTAGCTTTCATATTCCTAACCAACCTATTATGTGAATTCAAGAAACCAAACCACTAAAGTCAATCACTGTCATATAAAGCCATAAAGCTATTCATTTATTAAAAAATAGATGTCAAGCTTTCTTAGCCCATGTCACGGATTTAAATAAAAATACGTCAGATTTGAATGATATTTCTATTGTTAATAAATTTCCTGACGTATTCCTTGAAGAACTTCCTTGCCTACCCCTAGAGCGTGAAATCGAATTTTGTATCGACCTTGAACCCGGTACAAAACCCATTTCCAAAGCCCCATATCGAATAGTTCCTATTTAACTTCGGGTGTTAAAAACCCAACTGCAGGAATTGTTAGACATTGGTTTCATTCATCCTAGTAAGTCTCCCTTGGGTGCTCCTGTTCTATTCGTAAAGAAGGAAAATGGACGTATGCGACCTTATATTGACTATCGGGAGTTGAATCATGTCACCTTCAAAAATAAGTACCCGTTGCCTCGCATTGATGAACTGTTTGACCAGTTGCAAGGTGCTAAGTTCTTTTCAAAGATCGATCTTCGTTTCGGATATCATCAGTTAAAGATTAAAATCGATGACATTCCAAAGACTGCTTTTGGAACTCGGTACGGGCATTATGAATTCCTAGTCATGTCTTTTGGATTGACTAATACTCCTGCTACCTTCATGGATATGATGAACCGAGTATTCAAGGAATATTTGGATCATTTTGTGGTTGTCTTTATTGATGACATCCTCATTTACTCCAAAAGTTGTGAAGATCATGAGCAACACTTGAGGCTGATACTCCAAAAGCTTCGTGAAAATAATTTGTACGCCAAGTTGAAGAAATGCGAGTTCTGGTTTGAGGAAGTAGCATTCCTTGGGCACGTGATATCAAATCACAGAATATATGTTGACCCAGCAAAGATTGAAGCAATACAAAGTTAGGAGCAACCTAAGTCAAGGATCAAGATGCGTAGGCTTTACGGGCTTAAATGGTTATTATCGGAGATTCATGGAATGATTTTCTCGAATCTCTACACCATTAACTCAGCTGACTCAAAAAGATACAAAATTCGGTTGGAACGAGGAATGTGATTAGATTTTTTAAGAACTTAAGAGGAGACTCATTTCAGCACCTGTTCTGACAATATCATCTGGTTCAGAGAGATTTTTCATCTACAACGATGCTTCAGGCAGAGGGTTAGGATGTGTTCTCATGCAACATAGGAAAGTCATAGCCTATGCCTCATGAAAACAGAAAGAATATTAGAGGAATTACCCTACTCATGATCTAAAGTTAGCAGCAGTCATTTTTGCGCTTATGATCTGGAGACATTTCCTGTATGAGGAGAAAGTGGAGATCTATACGGATCATAAAAGCCTCAAATATTTCTTCACCCCAAAGGAACTCAATATGCGGCAACGACGTTGTCTTGAGCTGTTGAAAGATTATGATCATACCATTCAATACCATCCTGGAAAAGCGAATGTGGTAGCTGACGTGTTGAGTAGAAGATCATATGCGGGTATGAGTGTAATATTGTCTACACAAAGGCCCATTTTGTATGACTTGCAAAGGATGGAGATGGAGTTAAAGACTCCAGGGACCCGCGTGATGATGTAAAATATACGAGTAGAACCGACTTTAATCGATAAAGTTAAAGCTGCTCAAGCTACAGACCTGGAGCTGATGCATTTGAGGAAGAAAGTACAAGAAGGTGCTATTTCGGAAGCAAGAATCGATGAAGAATGAATACTTCGAGTCAACTCCAGACTTTGTGTTCCTAAAGACCCTGATTTAAAGTATAAAATCATGATGGAGGCATATAACACACCGTTTGTAATCCATCCCGGAAGTACCAAAATGTATTGTGATCTTCAATATACATTTTGGTGGAGCAATATGAAGAAAGAGATCGCAGAGTTTATCTAAAGGTGTTTATCTTGTCAACATGTTAAGGTGGAGCATCAAGTGCCAAAAGGACCATTACAACCACTTGAAATTCTAGAATGGAAGTGGGAGCACATTACCATGGATTTTGTTACTGGTCTTCCCAAGGTTTCTCAAGGCATAGATGCAATTTGGGTCATTGTTGATAGATTGACTAAATCTGCTCATGTCTTACCTATACGAGAAACTTATTCACTTGAACATCTTACTCGTATAAACATAAACGAGATTATAAGTGTGACGACCCAAAAAAATCAGATTGTCCAGAATTTAAGTTTAAAGAATTAGTTATTAATAAAAGGAAATTTTATTAATAATATTCTGTGCTATGTGTTTATTAATCGTTCTAGAACCTAGGATAATTATAAAATGGGAGGATACTGGTTACGAGCTGGATTGAACGAGTAAGAATTTTCAAGACAAAAATAAAAATTTTCAGGGAACAAAAATATTTCCAAGGAAAAAGTCGAAATAGGCACTATTCACCCAACAAAACCCTAAGGGTTAGGGTTTAAATAACCTAAGACTTTCCGAGAGTTTGGTATGTCAAAATGAAATTCTATCAAAAGATTTGACGATAGTATATAGTGAAAAGTTAAGTAAGCCGATAAAAGATTTTTTCGAAAAATGTGCAGAAATCGGACGAAATAAATATGACACAAAGTATTGTTATGTACTTTTCATTCGTTAACTACGTTAGGGGAAAATGTGAAGGAAAACGCTTAACGTCAAAAAGTATTTTTCAGTTTTTCAGATATCCAAAGAATACATAAAAGTTAATATGTAAAAGAAAGACGAAATATCCAAAAATATTTGGATTCCGGGAATCGAAGTTTTTTAAACTGTCGGATGAATCCCGAAAGGCGGAACCATGAAGCTTCCAAGAAAAGCTTCGTGAATAGTAAGGAGGTGTGAATAGTAATTGAGGGGCAAAATGACTATTTTACCCCTAGCCTTGGTTTTCTATATAAGAGAAGCTTAAGCTGATTTGTTGGTTAATGAAAAATTCACCAACACTTGAGCGAGAGAGAGAGAGAGAGTTTGGATGAGGAGGAAAAGGAAGAGGAAAAGCTAGCCCGAGTGCAAACTTTGTCCAACGGAAGGAGATTAAAGAAGAAAGGTATTCAAAACCTAACTTCTAAGTTATTTTTCTTTAAGTTTCATATGTTAAAAATATAGCTTAATGAGAATAAAAGTAAAAGATGTTAAGAATGATTTTCATATGGTTGAAATCATGAGAAAACGAAGAAATAAAAATTAGAAGTTTAGTTTATAAATTTCTTAAGGAAGTGTGAGTTTTGTAATGAATTTGAGCAATTCGAATGAATCATATGAATGATTCGGTGAAATAAGTAAGGAATGGTGTTTTATAACACCAAATTCCAAGAAAAAGTGAAATTATAATCAAAGTATCGATTAAAATGAAGAACGAATGAAGAACACGAAGAACACACGAAGAACATTGTTGATGGATAAATTTAAAACCATCGTAGTATAACTTGTTGTTGATGGACAAGTTTAAAACCATCGCGTATAAGTCAGTTGCTTATTGTTTGGTTAGGAACTATAGAAACATTCATGGAGAATGGATTAAACTTAGCTATAATAAAGTTATGGCAAAAATTGTGTAAAAGACAAATGAGAAGTAGAAAGTATGTAAATGAACCTGAAAGTGTACGGCTTCATAAGAATGTAAGAGAACGTAATAAAAGTGAGTCGTGTACTTAAGAATGAACAAGTTTCTAGTTCAGATAACCAAATTATGGATGAACGAACGAATAATGTTAATAACGTAAAACGAACGAAGGAGGAAATCTAAGCCAATTGAATGGCACGTTAACGGATTCAGAATGAATTTCTATCCAAGGGAAGTCGAAGTAAGTAAGATAAGGAAGAGAATGGCTTTGGAACGACCTCGTTCTAAGTTATAATGAATAAGTTATGAGATTGTGACGTAAGCGTCTCAAATCAGTTCAAGACTTAGAATTTTTTTTTAAAATTTTAGGCCTGGCACCGCAACGCCAGATAAGTCTTGGGAAGTGGCACCACAGCGTCAACCCGGGCATCCAACTACTGCTTAGTGGTGCTACAGCGTGAGGAGGAAAGAAGGGGACCGACACCGCAGCGCCGGTGCAGTGCAAGGCCCAGTGATGAGGTTTTAATTACTCAACTCCTGGGGGAAGTGTAAGGAAAGATAAAGAACATGTAGTTCACGTAATGTAGCACTTAAACAAGTGATTTAATCTTTTAATGAAGGTTTAATAGAAAGATTGAACGGGATTAAAAGACAAAGAATGTAATTGCAAAATACGTAACCGATATTCGGGGACCGTAGTCACGATAAAATGAATGTGGGGGATTGTTGTGATTGTGATTCCTTAGACATTGAATGATGAGGATAATGTATAACATTTCGATGTTATGATGTTGTAATTAGAGATAAGTGTAAATCGCATAGACATTGTGAACATAACGATGTTGTGATGAGCGATCGGTCTTAGCATACAACGAATTGTATGGCTTCAACATTAAGAAAGAGTAATGAATGTGGGGTTCATGTAATGAATAACGAATGAGAGCGATTAAAACCTTAGATAAAGGTTGAAAGAGAGATTAAGAGACGAGCAACGTGAACGCAGAATACGTAAACGATTCTCATGAATTGTATTCGCATCAGGCGAACGTTCTAAGTATACATTGGTTGTACGACTTAGATGCTGACGAAGGTAGTAAGTAAGATATGATTTATCAAGAAAATTGTAATGAACAGTATCAAGATTAATGGAAGCCCGAATGTGAGTCGGATAGAGAATGTTAGAATGAAATGTAAGCATTAAAAACTATACCCTACATAAGGGTTGGGTGTACGCGTATATTAAACGGGATGAACCTACACACCGTGTATGGTTTGACCGTAAGGTAATGAAGAATGATGATTAAACATGTGAACAATGAAGAACTGAATTAAAGTCAAGGACGTATAACGTTAAGAAGCCGAGTTAGTAATTATAACTTGGATGACGTTCTGAGTCGAATGCACCAGACGTTGTAAGATAAGAATAAGGTAACGTAAAATGCTTAACGCTATGAATACGTAGAATTAATATTGAATGATCGTTCTGAGTATACAAAAGAATGAATGAGAAGTTGACTTATCGAACATTATAGTTTTAATGGTTCAGATAAGTTAAGATAAGTTTAGGTTGTGGTACAATCGTAATCTTTGATGGTTGATATATGAGAGTTGGGCTAAACAATTCCTTCAAAGAGTGGAGGTATATATGAAACTGGCAACCGATCTAACTCACTGTGAAAGATAACGTAGATGAGACGAGAACTTCTTTGTTAGTTATTTGTGGGAAACCACTCAAAGTACTATATGGACTACTAGTACAGACGCGATGTGTGCTGAGTCCTATAAGAGTTATAAGAAAAAGATAGGAATGTAAATCATCAAATATGATGATCGTATGAGTAAGACATCTCCGTATGTCATGAAGCCATAAACTGGTAAAGAAAGTTGGTCGCGTAAACTTAGATTGCAAGAACGCAAACCCTAAGAAGTAAAGTTAAGTAAATCAATGCGTAAAGTCAAGTATATGACTAATTGGTGTATGTATTATTGCTTATGTGTTATATAGGGATTGGAATAAGCAGTTCAGCGTAAACTATAATCTGTAGATGTGCGTAAGGCAAGTTTCCTAACTTCATTCATATTCTAAATGAATGATAGTTGATGAGTGAGTTTTATACCCATGAATTGAATGCGTTTGAGCTTAATCTTTTGGTTGATATTAAGTGTTTCTGTCTATTCATGCATATTTTATGTTGTTTTGTAGGAATTGGGACAAAAGTTACTTGGATCGACGTTTAGGGTTGCTAGATTCGCGTTTTCGGCTTGCCATTTACATAGCAGTAACTTCATAGCCAATTTAAGTATTGCTCCGAACCTTATTTCGAAAACCTTAAAGAATTAAAGTTTTCGATCTACGTCTCCTCTTTCCGGAACATCTTGAATCATCGAAATCAGAGTTCGGACAAAGAAGTTATGGCCATTTTCCCAAATGATGTCGAGAAAGAAAAATGTCGAGAATGGGGCCCAATACTTGGGCGCCAAAACCAAGGCTAATTAATTTGAGCAACAACGTGGGAGAGCGACTTGAGCCTTGAGCCCAATACTACTGGGAACTGGGAAGGTCCTGGAAAGGCTTGGACGCGTTTTGGAGCGAATTTTGACACCTTTTTGACTCCAAATTGGATTGGGTTTGTTCCTAAGCTAAAAATTAGACTTGTAACCTATAAATACATGATGTAAGGCATAAAATAAAGGGGAGATTACATAGATTAGCTTAGATAAAATACTCTATTAGATTAGAATATAAACCCTAGTTCTTAATTAGCCATTAGAGATTGAAGCAAATTGAAGAACACTGAAGATCAAGAGCGAGAGCGAGAGCAAGAGCAAGAGGGGAGCATCAGATTTGCTGACAACAAATTCTATTCTCTTCTCTTATCATACTTTTATCTTTTAATATTTATTCAGTTGTGGATTCTTGGTTTTAATTCATTAATTATGAACTAACTCTTTTATTAAGATTTTAATTGAACCTTTTATGTCTATAAATTAGTTATTTGATTTATTCCAATTATTTGTGTCAAATTGAATTGTTTATCTTGTCTTGAGCTTATTGATTAATTATCTGATCAGTAATTACCTTGTTACTCTATAAGGAATTGAAAGAGGAATTCTAAGGTTAGAACTGGGCATGGTGACATGTGACTTAGTTATTTGCAAAGTGAATAATTAGGTTTGTGAATTGAATAGAAATATTTGTTCACTGCATGTAACACATAAGGAATTGGGATTGAAAAGAGTTTAATTCAATTGTTTTACATAGGAATATAGCAAGATTAATCTGGATTAAATAAAAGGCAATTGATCACTTGGAAAATGACTTTTGGCATTTGAGAATTTCTGTTAACAATTTAGTAGGCATAAATATTGGGATAATTGGATAATTGATTTATAGTTCATAATTGGGGATATTGAAGTCTTAATCTTTATTTATCTGAATTCATTCGTTGAGTCTTAATCTTTATTTATTTGAATTAATTATCTTAATCACAATTTGCGATTGTTTAAATAAAATTGATTTGGTTAAGAGTTAGTAATTGGTAATTTTTATTAAATAATTCCTCGTGGGAACGATACTTTTCTTATCACTTTATTACTTGTTGACCGTGTATATTTGCACGTATTCATTGATTTCGAAATCGACTAACAAGTTTTTGGCGCCGTTGCTGGGGAATTAATTTAATTATTATTTTCCAATATTAATTTCAATCAAATTAGTCTTAATTTAAACATTTTTATTTTTATTTTTAATTCTCTTCCTATATTTCTCTCTTTTCAGGTACCATGGATGACTTTGCGTATCAATGACCATACACGTTCATGACTCAACCAAGAGAAACAGGGATTGATGGACTTAATACATCTTCTATAGAGCCAGTACAAATTGAGACAACTTCGAAGACATTGGACGTTATCGCAGCCCAACGGAGGCGAAGGATGGCAAACATGACTCAACCAATGGAAACAGAGATTGACGGACTCACGACACTTTCAGCATTGGCAGCATAAGTGTCCGCAATAGCTAAGAATATGGAAACATGGATTCCACCATCCACGCAACAAGTTTCTGCATTATCAGCACAAATTGAGACACTTTCAAAGAGGGTCAACGCTTTTGAAGCACAACATCGTCAAAGTGTGGCGGTTACTTGTGATTATTGTGCTGGAAATCATATGAGTCATCAATGCACCATCAGTTTCGAGCCGGTACAGTATGGTGGTGATTACCCCAATAATTATATCTATCCTAACAACTATTATCAGGATTGGGGGTATCACACGGATTTTTCATGGAGTAACAATCAAGCTCAAGCCCCGAGACAACAAAATACATCCAAATTTCAAAATCAGACACAACAACCAGATCGGAAATCAAGTTTTCAAGAAACCTTGGATAAATTTATTAAAGCTTCTGAAAAAAAGAACGAGGAAAATGAAAAAAAAAATTAATCAAATAGAGCTGAATATGCAAAGCCTAGGTGCGTTGATCAAGAATCTGGAAAATCAATTGAGGCAGATAGCACATGCGTTGAACAACCGTCCTCAATACACTTGGCCCTATGACATGGATTCTGAGACTGATGGAGAGCCCGAACAAAATCTGCAACTAGATGAGCCACAAGATGTTGAAAGAGAGGAAACAATTGGGAATCAAGAAAAGGAGATCGACGAAGATTTAACTGTAAGATTCAACGAAGATGAACCTATTTCATTAGTATACCATGTGCCTCCTCCACCAAAGTTCAATAATCCGGACAGTTTTGCAAAACCATGCCCAATTGGCAGTCATGTCATCGGTAAAGCTCTTTGTGACATAAGAGCTAGTACAGATGTGGAGTCATGGTGGGATGAAAAGGAGAAGATAGAGGAAGATTCCATTATGTTTATTAAGCTTCAATACCCTAATCTGATCATCGACATAATGGAGGAAACACCTAGTTTTTGGACGATTTTAATAGGGAACCTATCTCCAAATAGCATGCTAGGTGACTTCAATTCAAGGGTTTTTGCTAATGGGAACCTCCCAAAAGAGACATTGCTACTGATGGATGGAGGATTCCTCAATTTTCGAAGGGGAATTGGATAGAGAATTAAAGAAGTCAGGCTGAGACTATAAAACAAACGCTTATTGGGAGGCAACCCAAGTTTAATTTTTATTTTTAGTTTTTATTAGGTTTTATATTAGTAGTTTTGAATTTTCATTTATTTAGAATTTAATAAAATTGTTTCTATCATGGTTTGCAGGTTATTCAAGTCAAATTCAAGTGTGGTGCCCAATTTGTTCCATGTGCTTAGCCTATTCTCCAAACTTAGTGGACAAGGAGGAAGATTGCTATATTTTCAGGGAAGTCATCTGCTTTAATTTTTTATATTTCAGCCATTGAGGACAATGTCTAGTTTAAGTTTGGGGGCATTTTAGTGTTGTATTGCATATAGTTAGTTATCTGCATAGTAGTTCATTTTTTTTATGTGTTAGCATTGTGTTTTTTTTTCTAGGTTGCATATAATACATGGTAGTTATTTGCATATTCATATATGTGTTGCATTAGTATGTGTTCATGTAGTATAATTGCATTTTTATTTATTTTGCATGAATCATGTGATAGGTTGGTGTGGTCTTAGCTCTACTTATGATAAGATTGGTTTTGCATGTTAACTTGAGCAGTGTTGATAATTGATGATGAGTTTTAATTTTAATCATGATGATAATCTGAGTCTGTCTTAAACTTATGTAACCGGTTAGCACTTAAAGTTTAACTGTTTTAATCCACTTGGATCAAGGGTTTCATAATTTGTTTTTGAGGGAAAATCTTGGTTAAAATTTAAAGAAATTAGCGAACTGGCAGTAAAGGTTGGAATGACGTAAAAGCTTGAGTTTGGGGGAATATATGGGATATATATATATATATTACAAAAAGAAAAAAAGAGAGAGAAAAAAAGAAATGATGAAAACAAAATTCAGAAAGAAAAAAAAAAGAATAAACACCGTGGCATGCTTGTCTTGTTTTGTGGCCTTTGTTACTTGAGTAAGTAAGCCCAAGGGGATTTTCTTTACACCTAGCTCCCTAAGGTCTTAATGGCTTGGGAGTCATTGGTTGAAAGCTCGTTAAGGTAGCATTGAAAAGCCTAAGGGAATAAGACATTGCACAGCCATGAGAAAAAAATGAATAAAACACGAGAAAGAGCAAAAATGCCCTCGTGGTTGAATAAAAGTATAAATAAATGTTGTATTTACCCTAAGACTTAGTAATTGCTTAGTTTTAACCGGAGTTGTCATGTTCACAAAAGTAATTGAATTGGAACTAAAATTTTCCTTCTAAGAAGTTTGTTATGTGATTATCTTGAACTGTGGTTGGTTAGAATGGTTAACAAGCACACACGCACAACATGGGTGTTGACAGGTTTGGATTGACTAATTGGTTAGAGTTATGGACTTTGACTTGATTGGATATATTGTTTGAGTATCAATGGTATCTTTGAGGCCTGTTGCTCTATATCATACTGATTTATTACTGGATTCGTAGGTATATTAGGAAGTAGAACATGTATATGCATTCATGTAGTTGAGTTAGTTTGTTTATTTTTAGTTCTTTTGTATTTTTTGCTTGAGGACAAGCAAATGTTTAAGTTTGGGGGTATTTGATGAGTGAGTTTTATACCCATGAATTGAATGCGTTTGAGCTTAATTTTTGGTTTATTTTAAGTTTTTGTGTCTATTCATGCATGTTTTATGTTGTTTTGTAGGAATTGGGACAAAATTTACTTGGATCGATGTTTGGAGTTGCTAGATTCGCGTTTTCGGCTTGCCATTTACACAGCATTCACTTCAGAGACCATTTGAGTATTTCTCTAGACCTTATTTCGAAATCCTTAAAGAATAAAAGTTGTAGATCAACGTCTCCTCTTTTCGGAACATCTTGAATCATCGAAATCGGAGTTCGAACGAAGAAGTTATGGCCATTTTCCTAAAGGACGTCGGAGCAGAAAATGTCAGAGAATGGGGCCAGCGCCGGGGCGCCCAAAACAAGGCTAATTGGAGCGTCGGGGAGCTGGGGAGCAGCTTCGCAGCTCCATGCCCAGCGCTGAGGCGCTGGGGAAGGTCCTGGCAAGGCTTGGACTCGTTTTGGGGCGAATTTTGACACCTTTTTTACTCTAAATTGGATTGGATTTGTTCCTAAGCTAAAAATTGGACTTGTAACCTATAAATACATGATGTAAGGCATAAAATAAAGGGGAGATTATATATATTAGCTTAGATAAAACACTCCATTAGATTAGAATATAAACCCTAGTTCTTAATTAGCCATTGGAGATTGAAGCAAATTGAAGAACACTGAAGATCAAGAGCAAGAGCAAGAGGGGGGCAATTAGATTTGCTGACAACAAATTCTATTCTCCTCTCTTATCATACTTTTATCTTTTAATGTTTATTCAGTTGTGGATTCTTGGTTTTAATTCATTAATTATGAACTAACTCTTTTATTAAGATTTCAATTGAACCTTTTATGTCTATAAATTAGTTATTTGATTTATTCCAATTATTTGTGTCAAATTGAATTGTTTATCTTGTCTTGAGCTTATTGATTAATTATCTGATCAGTAATTACCTTGTTACTCTAGAAGGAATTGAAAGAGGAATTCTAGGATTAGAACTGGGCATGGTGACATGTGACTTAGTTATTTGCAAAGTGAATAATTAGGTTTGTGAATTGAATGGAAATATTTGTTCACTTCATGTAACACATAAGGAATTGGGATTGAAAAGAGTTTAATTCAATTGTTTTGTATATGAATATAGCAAGATTAATCTGGATTAAATAGAAGGCAATTGATCACTTGGAAAAGGACTTTTGGCATTTGAGAATTCCTGTTAACAATTTAGTAGGCATAAATATTGGGATAATTGGATAATTGATTTATAGTTCATAATTGGGGATATTGAAGTCTTAATCTTTATTTATCTGAATTCATTCGTTGAGTCTTAATCTTTATTTATTTGAGTCTTAATCTTTATTTATTTGAATTAATTATCTTAATCACAATTTGCGATTGTTTAAATAAAATTGATTTGGTTAAGAGTTAGTAATTGGTAATTTTTATTAAATAATTTCTCGTGGGAACGATACTTTTCTTATCACTTTATTACTTGTTGACCGTGTATACTTGCACGTATTCATTGATTGCGAAATCGACCAACACTAGTTCTCAAAATTTCTCAGATGTTCAACATGAGAAGTTTTGTCTATGTGCAAATGTGAGATATTTGTACAATGTGGTAGAATGTATTAGGCCTTGTACCATAATTTTAACACTTCGGTATTTCTATGAGATGAACTATTCTGTGATTGAACTATTCAATATGAGAATGTTATGTTTATACATGAACTGTTATTGTTAAGTCTATGCTAATGATTCTAGCCAGACAAGATGTGTATGAAAAAAGGTAGAAGAATGAAAGTATTTCAAAGTGAATGTGACTAATGTTTTAAAATGATAGGAATCAGAATTATTCCTATTATTCAAGCTACTTCATAACCTTTGTTTGGTTATTGAATTCTTAAAGGAATGTTTAAATTCTTAAGGTTGTTTATTCAACTGCTATGACTTACTGAGCAATTAAAGGCTCACACTTGTTTTAAATAAAAATATTTTCAACGAACGATGTTAGAAAGAACTTAAGGATCCCATAAAGATCAAGCTGACCGGTATCCAGAAGAAGTGTCATTCAGTATATGAATATGCGTAAAGATCAAGCTAAGACTTTTACTATAGAATAGTTTAATTGAACTATAGATTAGTTTAATGAACTGCTATGTATCATTGGTGGTGGATGAAAGTCACTCTTGTAAGATGTAAAGAATAATGCAATTATCATTATTTGTAATGAACGAGGTTATAAGGTATTAGAATTTGGGATTTGAGAATGTATATTGTTATATTTAGCTATATAATAATGTATGTTGGGAAAGAGTGGGACCGTGACATACGGAATTTGAGTGGAAGAATAGACCAGATTTCGGGGCGTTACATTATGGTATCAGAGCTGATAAGTTATAAATCTTAGGTATAAGTACCTAAGACTATAATCGTAGAGAGAATAATAAGAAGATCGTTGAGTTAAACGATTAAGGAAGAAGATCACCACGTGATCATATTGAATCGTAATAACGGATGTTCTGTTAAACGATGGATGGTTTATAGCTAATGATATAAATGAATGGTACTACGAAGTAGTACGGGAAGAAGAACTCAGATTGTGTGATCACCCGAGATTTCGAATACTCTAAATTTCACGAATAAATTTTTTTTTATTTAATATTGACATTGACTGTTAATATTGTACTATGTATCTATGATACGAGTCTTGAGAATTAGTCAATCTGTGTATTGACTGAAAAATTAGAGTAGAGTTGTGTTTAATAGCTTTAGAAAACCCTAACCCTAATTTTTGGATAGGAATTCGGTAGAAAATATAATTAAAATAATTATATTGATGAGAATGTGTTTGTACTGTATGTTGATAATGATCAATGATTGATCGGATAAGGTTTAAAATTAATAAACCCTAATCTCAGGATTAGAAACTCTAACGCGCAGTTAGAAACCCTAATCGAAAGCCGAGAAACCCTAATTTAATATCTGAAAATCCTAAACCCTAATTAGGAAACACTAATCTTAATTAGTAAATCTTAATGTGTTTGATAACATTTAATGTAATTAGTAATCACTAATAATATTTTATCATCTTAATTTTCTATCTTGAAAATCCTAATTTAAAAAATTTTGGAAACTAATGATTTAAAACCTAAGGGTTAGAACCTTAGGTTTAAACCCTAAGGGTTTGAAAAATGTCAAGTATGTCATTAAAATCACATGTACAATGACTAAAATGCCCTTTCTCATTTCTTTATTTAGTAACTTGTAGAATTTGTCTAGACTTTAGTTGTTCACCAACTAATTTGACTTGGTGACTTAAAAACTCTAACAACTCAGCCTAGATCAGCAGCTATGTAAGTAACATACATTGCATTTATATGATATAAGAGATTAAAGAGAGAAAAAGTCTACAAAAGTTGCTCATTTACTAACTTATCTCAAACAACTCTCTCTCTCTTTCTCCTAGCATCTAAAATTCTTAAGTAAACCAGTCCCATAAACACCCACTTGATCACCTAGATCAGATTTGGAGAGCAAGAATCAAAAATTTAGCAAAAGAAGGTATAATCCTAAACTTAACCTAGATCTTGTAGGCTATGAAAATATTTGTGTTTTTATGTTTAAATTAGTGTTAGATGATGTTTTATGATGATCTGTGTTGATATAACATAGATCCATAGCATCAAAATGCTTTACAATTGAAGTTTTACAAAACTGCCCAAGAACATGGTTTGTGGTCTGACAAGCTAATGTCAGGAGCCACAGATTCGTGTATGTTTATGATTCTTATTGTTTGATGTTATGGATCAGTAGTCTGGTAGGAGGTTTTTGTACTGCAATTGAAATAACAGTTATTTGATGCTTGGATTTCATTTTATTCTTGGTCAAACCTTAGTTGGCAAGCGATCCGATCAATTTCTAGGCAACCCAGAATTGCATGAACACTGTCTGACAACATTTTGTTGGCTGGAGATCTGACAGTTGTTTTGTGATATGATAATGTTATGGTAACCATGTTGTAGCCTGTATAATGGACCATAGATCTGGGTCTTTAGACCTCTTAAAACATCAACATATTGATCGGATTAGGTGGTCAAACTAGGCAACTCGACCCTGATTTGCAGTTTCTGGAATTTCCATAAATGGGAAGAACACGTTTTTATGACAGCCTTTGACCAATCTATAATGTGTGATCTTGTTGTTGTTTATTAGATCTGTTGTTTTAGTATTGTTGCTTGTCATATGGACTCTAACTTTGAACCATTAAACCACCAAAAACATGATCAGAACTCAGATTAAAGTGGACTAGAAGGAGCCTACTTGAACTGTTTTGGGTTTCTGGGTTACCCAGAAAACCCAGAAATGTTCTTACAGATACTATAGGGGCTTGGATCTTGTAGTTGTGATTGTATGTCATAGATTGTTGTTGTATATTGTAGTGCTAGATAAACACTACAAAATCTGCGTATTATATTAAACTGAGCATACAAAATCAGAACTAAAGCCGGTCAAACCATGACCCTTGAACTCGAGTCTGACAGTGTTCTTGAGATCAAGAACACCTAAGACGACAGATAAGTGTCGCATAGGCTTTAGCGACGGTATCTATTTATTTATTTTTTGATTTTCCAAAAATTACTTAAAAATAGAAAATAAATTATAAAAATGGTTTTAAAAATGGTTTTAAAAATTATTTTAAATTATAAATAATAATTTTTGACCAATTGAAATATTTTTCTTTAATATTTATAATTATTTAAATATTAAAGGTATTTAATTTATTTGATTAGTGTATTAAATAAATTAGAGGAAAATGATTTAATATTATGAAAAATCATTTTAAATAAGAATAATGTATTTAAAAATATTTTGAGTTATAAAATATAACTTTTAATATTTTTGGAGAATTTTCATTAATAAATTAATATTAATGATATTAGATTTATTTAATTATTATATTAAATAAATGAGTTAAAAATAATTTTAATATTTTAAAAATCATTTTAAATGAGAATAAAGTATTATAAATATTTTGAATTATAAAATATAATTTTCTATTTTTTAGAGATTTCTCGAGAAATAAATTAATATTAATGATATTAGATTTATTTAATTATTATATTAAATAAATGAATTAAAAATGATTTTATTTATTTAAGTAATCATTTAAAAATGAGAAAATGATTTTAAAATATTTTAAGTTATAATTAATGAATTTTAATATTTTTGATAATTTTATTAATATTTAGATATTAATGGTGATGATTTAAAAATGATTTTAATTATTTTAAAAATCATTTAAGTAGAATATTGATAATTTAAAATATTTTAAGTTATTGATAATAACTTTAATATTTTGACATGTGTGTTATTAATATTTTAAATATTAATGTTGATAAGATTATTTGATAATTAAATTATTTAAAAATGATTCCGATGTTTGAAAAATTATTATAAATTATAATAATTGTTTGATAATTATTAAAAGCTTCCGAAAAATATTATTAATGATATTTAACTTATCTAACATAATATTGAAGCTTAGAAACTGAATTTATTTGACAATAACTATGTTAATTGTCGGATAGGGTGACCAGAACACCGAAAATGGACCGAAGTCCAATTAGACTGAATTTGTTAGACTTGATAAGTGTTTATATAGGTTATAAACACTAATGTGACTATGTGGTAATGTGTCTAGGAGAAGATTGACTGTGAATTACAGTGTTGTGTGTTGTGAATTATTGTGCTAATTGTGAGACCGATATTGTGATTATAGGTCTTTCAAACGCAGATAAGTATAGTGTGTAGATGTAATCAGCGGAGAAGGCAAGTTTCCTTAACTCAGCCTTGAGTTAATATTGTTCAATTATTATGGTGGTTAATTATTGTTAATTAGACCACGTCCAAGAATTTATTATTAATTATTCGCAGTTAGTGCATGTTTAATAATTTAAATTGAATTATTGATTCAGAAAATATACATTCGTAGAATTACTGTTGTTGGATATTCATATCCGTAGAAGCTAGTATTGACATTACAGATAATTCCTGTTTATTGTCGAATTATGTTAAGAAATGTCTTAGCCAATTATTCTGGTTAGACGAACATTTGTTAGGACTTGATAGATTCGAGAAGAGAATTCAATTATTATTGACAGATCAATGCCAATTATTTCGGCTAGATAGAGAAGTAATTAGAAATTAAAATCACAGTATTTCATTGTTAAATAAAAATCTTGATTCTAAGACTGAGAAGAACAACCTTTTATATAAAAGGGAACATTTTATTGGTCGTAAATTTGACCTTTGCGTGCGTTTTGAGTATTATGCATAATATAGGGTACAAGGAGTTGGCCGGCTCTAAGTACTTGTAGAGGGTTATGATTTAATCTTTATGGTTATCTGATACACCTGAGTATATATCAAAGTAAATCTTTGATATATACCCGAGAAGATAAGTTCTAGATCTTGTGTGATCACTCAGCATAAATCTGGAAAACATTCCACTTTGCTATTGCGTAGAATTGATTCTTGATTATTCTTTAGAATATCGTAGAAACTTTGAAAGCGTTGTACTCTTTCATTATCAAATTATTGTGTTGCATAGATGGTGAGAAGACTTGTTATTGAATAACGATTTGTTCAGCTATTTCAAAGTTCCCCGAACTTTGGTTTCATTCTATCAAATTAGATAGTTTGTTCTTATTGATTCTTATACATTTATTGTATGTATTAACTTGCGGGGCAAATTTGTTGCTCACCCTTGCTAAATAAAACTTTTCAGCTAGGGAAGAAGTGGCAGGAGGTGCTGTGAAGGATAAAGGCAAAGGCATAGTTATAAATTAGTTATGATTAACATATTTATTATGTTGTATTGTAAACCCTTTTTGTATATCTAAGGGGTATGTTTGAAATGTTAAGGTTAGCGGACCTGGGATTAATGTATTAACAACATATGTTAATGTGGTATGTATTACTATGCATATTTAAATGGGTAGTTAGATACTATTATATTGTGGATTTTGAACACCAAACTCGGGGGTCAGGTAACCCGAATTTGGGGGTGTCACAGGTTGGTATCAAAGCTATAGATTATAAACCTTATGTGGGGTGGGGAAAACCCTAGGATTATAACCATAAGAGTGATAGAGAATACTCATTTAGAGTGCTAAGTGAGAGATTGATAAAACGTATTGATAGTGAGATATGAGAACTCATAGTGTGAGAATTTCGTACTGATGAGGTACTAATCAAGTTGTTTAAACTGATTGTAGGATGTCGGGAGAAGATAAGATGAGTATGGAGATGCTCACGGCTGTTGCACCAATGCCATTAGTCGAGGTGCCAACTCAAATTGAGTCAGTTGAAGAAGTTTTAAGAGACAAATCTGCAGTAAATTTAGCAAGCGATCATGACGAGTACCCCGAGATGGAACTGGATAAAGAGGAAGAAGTATATTCCAAAGAAACGAAGGTGGAGCCAGAAATAAAGATCAAAGATGGGGAAAAAGGCAAAGTAGCAATCGAAGAAAGTCAAGCATCTGCAGAAGTTCAAGACTCAAGGACTAAAGTACTTATTCTGGAGGAATTATGGAAGACAGAAAGAGCATTACGCGAGATGACAGAAGAACGAAATAATCTGAAGGCACAAGTCGATAGAATGAGGGTTAAGTATAGTGCATCATCTAAAGATGTAAGTAAGAAAAAGAAGGGTAATGAAAGGAAAAAGAACTACGACAGTGGCAATAATACCGAGAATTCTCATTCAAAGAAGAAACTAGTATGTGGTAAGTGTGGAAAGAACCATTTGGGGGAATGTATGTGGGGTAAGAATGTGTGTTACAATTGTGGTCAGGAAGGACATCTATCACCAAATTTTCCTAAACCAATGAAAGGAAGATGTTTTGCATGTGGTGGAACGTGTCATAGGGTTAAGAATTATCCTAAAAGAAGACAGGTGAAGGGAGTGGACAGTAGATAGTTTAAGTTTAAGTGATAATATCTTTTGGTAGAAGATTATGATATTAAAAGTTGTAATATCAAGAACGATGAGTGAACATATGTAAATATATATGTTTGTATGAATGAAATCTTTATTTTCTATATGAATATAAGATTAAGATTACTTTGTAAGTTCTTAAAACTCATACTTATGGTAAGTTCATGACTCATAATTATGTGAAATGTTTTGAACCCCTCAGCAAATGGACACCAAAGGTCTAACTAGGATAAGTTCATACACTCATATAATTGTGGTAAGTTTCTGAACTCATAAGTGTGGTAAGTTTGATGAACTGGAAATAGTTATGTGAATATGGTAAATGGCAACTTTTTGTATAAAGTTGGAGAATTGCAACTTTTTGTAAAGTTGAGTATGTTAATCCTAAAATTATTTTTAAAAGGGATAGTAATAAGTGTTAAGTACTAAATGTACTATGTGCTATTTGAATAAATATGCGATTACATGAGAACTATGTGTTGAATTCTTATTGTGTTAAGAATTTGTATAGAGAAAGAGAATTAATATAAGATTTTTATTTAAATCAGATCATGCCGCCTAGATGACAGAATTAAAATCAAAGAAAAGAGTAGTCGGTGAATAATGAAGGTGGTCAAGCTGACCCAATGCAAAACTTTGCAAATATGATAGTCGAAGCTATGGAAAATAGGGCTCCAGCAAGAGGAAGAGCGAGAAATCAGCCAGCTGATAGATTGGCCAACTTCAAGGACTTTAAAGCGGTAGGACCGCCGAAATTTAAAGGAACCACGGATCTGATTGAAGCCCAAACTTGGGTGAAGGAGATGGAGAAATCATTCGTCATTGCACGAGTGGCAGAAGAGCAGAAGACGGCTTTTGCGATATACTTAATGAAGGGAGAAGCCAATTACTGGTGGGAGACTAATCAGGCGAGAGCTGGTACAGTGGTGGTAGCGTGGACAAGGTTCAAGGAGTTGTTCTTTGAGAACTACTTCTCACCGAGCATGCAAGCTCGAATGGAAGTTAAGTTCTTAGAACTGAAGCAGGAAAATATGTCGGTTTCGAAGTATGCGGCTAAATTCAACGAATTAGCGAGATTTGCACCTCATCAGGTGGACACAGAAGTCAGAAAAGTGAGACGATTTGAGAATGGATTGAAGCCAGGGATTTACAATAAAGTAGTTGTGTTGCAGATCAATACGTTTGCAGCTTTGTTGGAAAAAGCGTTAATTGCTGAAGGCGGGAGCGAAGCTGCATCTCAATTTCATCAAGATAAGAAAAAGAAGACAAATGATGGAAGAAGCAGTGGTGGAAGTAACCTGAACAAAAGGAAGTGGAGTGAGAATACCCAATCGGGTAGTAAGACTGAAGGGAATAAGAAAGGAGGAGAGCCTTGTGCGAACTGTGGAAAGAATCATCCAGGAGTTTGTCTGAAGAGGAAAGGAGTTTGCTATAACTGTGGGCAAGAGGGCACATGTCACCTAATTGCCCCAGTCCAAAGAAGATTCAAGGTTGTTATGCGTGTGGATCAACTAATCATTTGGTTAGGAACTGTCCGAAGAAGAATGCGGAAAAGGAAAGTGCCAACAATGGACCCGGTAGCGGAACCTTGGCAATTCGAGGACCTGCACAGCAAGGAAGACCAACGGCCCATACATTCAACATGACGGCGCAGGATGTAGTGGCTTCCCAGGAGGTGGTAACAGGTAACAATTTCGTTTAGAAACTTAAATTACGCGAGTAATCTTGGTTTGATATGGCTGTGAATTGTTTTATTTTATAGATTCAAGTCACAGGTTAGAATTTGGGACACAAATTAATATTGTGTT
Source organism: Panax ginseng (assembly GCA_020205605.1). Classification (NCBI taxonomy): domain Eukaryota; kingdom Viridiplantae; phylum Streptophyta; class Magnoliopsida; order Apiales; family Araliaceae; genus Panax; species Panax ginseng. Next base: position 128,634,868 of record CM035130.1, read on the forward strand.
GATAAAAATGAATTGATGATACAACTTTAAAAGATTCTAGAGAATAAGAAAGCGCTGATTCCGAGGACGGAATCCTTTTAAGGAGGGGTGAATGTGATAACCCGGGATTTTAAATAATCCAAATTTCACGAATAAATTTTTTTTATTTAATATTAACATTGATTGTTTATATTGTACTATGTATCTATGATATGAGTCTTGAGAATTAGTCAATCTTTGTATTGACTGAGAAATTAGAGTAGAGTTGTGCTTAATAGCTTTAGAAAATCCTAACCCTAATTTCTGGATAGGGATTCAGTACAAAATATAATTAAAATAATTATATTGATGAGAATGTGTTTGTACTGTATGTTGATAATGATCAATGATTGATCGGATAAGGTTTAAAATTAATAAACCCTAAAAAGAGATTAGAAACCATAATCTCAGGATTAGAAACTCTAACACGCAGTTAGAAACCCTAATCGAAAGCTAGGAAACCCTAATGCTACGTTTGGATCGATGGAATAGGAGGGAGAATGGAATGAATCATTCCATTGGAATGATAAAAATGTTGTTTGGTTTGTTTATTCCAAATGAATAATGTATTCCTAGTGGAATAGGTGTTAACTTAAAATTATAATTTTTATTCCTGAAAGAGGGGTCAGGAATAACTTATTCCATCTATTATTTTTAAGTAATTGACAAATATGCCCCTTAAAAGAAATACTTATCTTTATTAAAAAAAATACTTATCTTTATTAAAAGAAATACCCCCTTCCCCTTACCCACCTACCCCCACCCCCACCCCCTACCAACCTACCCCCACCCCACCTACCTACCCTATGCCCACCCCCTACCAACCTACCCCCACCCCACCCCATTACAAGTAAGAAAAAAAAATTATAAAAAAAATTATATGAAAAAGTATAGTAAAAAAAAAAGAAGAATATAATTATCAAAAAAAATCTAGAGAAATATGTGTTAAATTTTTAATATAAATTAAATTTAAGTTAAATTTGAACATTTGGGGGTATTTAGGTCACTTTCTAATTATTTATTTCACTCTTAGATATATTCCTAACATCAACCAAACATGTACATAGAATATTAAAAAATCATTCCATTCCCTTCCTTATTCCATTCCCTCATCTATTCCATTCCCTATTCTATTCCATTCCTTCAATCCAAACGTAGCATAATTTAATATCCGAGAATCCTAAATCCTAATTAGGAAACCCTAATCCTAATTAGTAAATCTTAATGTGTTTGATAACATTTAATGTAATTAGTAATCACTAATAATATTTTATCATCTTAATTTCTTATCTTGAAAATCCTAATTTAAAATTTTTTGAAACTAATGATTTAAAACCTAAGTATTAGAACCTTAGGGTTAAACCCTAAGGGTTAAATCCTAAGGGTTTGGAAAATGTCAAGTATGATGTGATGCCCCCAAAACAGGTATAAATCACTCATCTTGAATCGCCAAATACATGGTACAGAAATCAAATACAAACTTCTTTAATACAACTGTCACGTAAAAATACGACAAAACATAGCTGAGAATTTAAACAAGAATATTGCCTTCTAGACAATATCCACACTCAATGAAGTCCTCATTATAATTATTATCACACTATTTCATAGAATAGTGAGGAGTACTAAAGCCATTTATCCTGGACCATCACTCCATTCCCCAACTCGTCCCAGCTATATTCTCATTTCCTGAAGAGAACAATGAAAGCAAAAGGGTGAGCTCAACTAGATTAGTAAAAAATATTATGACTAAGATAATGCAGAATAAATTATCCTTAGCCTTAAACAATATAATAACTGATAGAATATAATAGACAACAAATTTTAGATAACAACTGCAGCGGAACAAGCAATCCATTAGAAGAGTCAAGTAGAGCATGATATCTACAATCTTCTATGATTTAAAAAGTTTTTCATCAAATTTATCGCTGAGACTCAGCTTAATAAATAAACCACATCATCGAATCATCCTTGCACTACGGGTCAAGGATATTCATGTAATCATCAATGGTCATGATTATACCGAATAATCCCTGGTCATAATCATACCAACAACTGTCCATCAATGCACTACGGGCCAATGAGGACTTTTACCACATCATCTATAACATTACGGGTCATGATTATACCGAATGATCCCTGGTCATAATCATACCAATCAACAGTCCATCTATGCACGTAAGCCAAAGATGACTTTCATCCAAATATAAGCATGAGGATGATGACAATGATATAAGCATTAATCAAACGAAATCAAATCAAACGAATTAAAGGATAAATTTATCCAGAGTTTAAAAATATCCAAATTGTCAACATGATACTGCTTTGTAGAGTAAAATTCAAGAATAATATTCATGTACAAAAAATAATTTGGACAGAAAAGAAATATATTTTTCGGGTAAATAGTACCCCGTGAATAGTATCCTATGAATAGTATTTTCGAAATAGTATCCCGTGAATAGTACCCTGACATAAAAAGTACCCTAAATACCCGAGTGAATAGTAATTAGGTGAATAGTAACCCATGAATAGTAACCCGTGAATAGTATTCTGGCATGAAAAGTGCCCCGAATACCCGAGTAAATAATATTTGAGTGAATAGTACCCGAGTGAATAGTAACCTATAAATAGTAACTCATGAATAGTATTCCGTCATGAAAAGATCAATAATTATCAAGAAATCTCAGAATAATATTTTCTTACAAAGATACTGGATGAAGCGCAAATATCAAGGATATTCTACTAATTTCATGGAGTATAGAAGCCAAAACTTCAACAAAATGAGTATAGAATTCAAAATCTGAAACGAAATAATATTACTTACATACTACAGAGTATGGAAGAAAATATTATTTCAAACGAATATTGAACAAAAATAACATCCTCGAATCTTAAACTCATATTCCAACGAATATTTAACGAAGATAATATTCCTACGAATATTGAACGAAGATAATATTCTTTATGAATATTGAATGAAAATAATATTCATACAAATACAAAAAATAATATCTCTTCAGAATATGAAATAAATAATACCCCTTACCTCAGAAGAAGACTGGATACTGGAGTAGTAAAGTAGCAGACTACTCTTCTTCTTTCTCTCTATAGATTCTATCTCTATAGCTTCTCTCTCTATAATTGCTCTTGTGAGACTTATTGAATTGGTGAGAATGAAGGAAGAATGAGCTTCTATTTATAGAAAAATATAGTTTTGATAATTGCACGTTTTGGGGCTCAAAATATTACAGTACAATACCTTCATCTTTTCCTTCATTTTTAATTTAGTCCTGCAAGTATTATCAAACTTGCACCACCTCCCCTAATAGTACATCATGTGAATCAATAGTTCAATCATGTGAATTAATAGTTCTATACATGTGAAAATACGAATTACAGTATAGTACCTCCATCTATACCTCTATTTTTAACTTAGTCATACAAGTATTATCAATCTTGCACCACCTCCCCTAATAGTACATGAATGTGAATCAATAGTACACACATGTGAACAAATAGTTATAAGCATGTGAATTAATAGCAATTAATTGCTAATTTATCTAATTAATTACCCGATTGGTCAGTATAACTTCCAGACATCAATTATTATCGAAATAAATGTCGATTTCCACTAACACTAATAATCCCAACACAATGGAACTATCAATTTCATCTTTAATCAACACGAACTTATTCATCATTAATATTATAACTCACAATATTTAACAACCAGGTCGTTCCCAAGAAAGAGGGGGCTTTCCGATAAGGATTTCTCCTTATTGGCGCGCAATTAGGTGACCAAACCTCTCCTTCATAGAACTTCTAGACATTATCAATATTGCAAATAATAATATGAATAACTTTGTCATCTCAATTATTGATTTAATAATATAAAATATTATGCAGATGATACTGTGACAATAATTGAATCAATAATATGAGAGACATGATGCAGCAATTACTATAGCAATAATTGAGTATAACTGAGTGACTTCTCACGTAAGCATCAATAATCAATACCGTGTGCTTCTACTATACAACCACGCCAGACATCGCATTTGTTTTACTATCGGGTAGTTCAACGGTTTAACGGTAAAACTTTCACCGTTATTTTTATAAAAGATAATTACGTCATGCTTTTCTTACTACGACAATACTTCCGCCAGGGTTCCACCAATGATTGTGTTGTCGTGCACGGATATTCTCGACAAAAAGAATATTCTCCGATTAAATCGAATATTTTATAACAACTTGCTTACTTTGCAAAATTTTCACATATCACCCTTAACTTTAACCTTTTATCAATTTAACCATTTATAAAATAAAATAATAATTATAAGAAAATTGAATACTTTCATTTCATAAAATTCGGGGTTTTACAATCTCCCCTCCTTGTGAAATTTTGCCCTCGAAATTTACGTACGTACCTGGTATGCCGAAGAGGTGAGGATACCTTTGTAAGACCCCGAATTTTATGAAATAAATTATTCAATTTTTCTTATAATTATTATTTAGTAAATGGTTAAATTGATAAAAAGTTAAAGTTAAGTGTGATATATGAAATTTTTCAAAATACGCAAGTGGTTATAAAATATTCATTTCTGTCGAGGAATATTCATTTGGTCGTGGAATATTCTTATTGTCGGGGAATATTCGTACGACGGCGCAGCCATTTGTGGGCCCCATAAAAGAATAACTGTCGGATGAAGAAAACGACAAGGGTGAGTTTTTATAAATAACGGCGTAGTTGTTACCGTTAACACTGTTGGAATACTGTGGCTAAAAATAAAGAATACGTGTGGTTCAGCAGAAGAATAACGGTATTACGCATTATTTTTGAATTATTGATTCTTACGTAAGAAGGCACTACTCAATAATTGTTACAGTAATTACTGTTCAATATTTTATTTTATTGGTTCAATAATTGCTGCGTTGATATTTTATATTATTGTTGTTTCAATAATTGTCATTTCACAGTATTCCCATTATCAGATCAATAATTTATATTATTTGGATAATATTATTAGATAGCATTATTGGCAATGTCTAGAAAGTTCTGTCAAGGAGAGGTTTGGTCACCTAATTGCGTGCCAGTAAGGAGAAACCCTTATTGGAAAGCCCCCTCTTTCCTGGGAACTGCCTGGTTGTCATAATTGTGATTCTGTAATATAATTTGTGAATAATTAATTATTAATTTATATGATAAGGAAATATTTGTTTGATGTGGATATAAATGATGGATATATTTATGTGGATATAAATGAAATAATTAATGTTGAGGTGTTTTATCAGTATTTTGTCCAATTAGAGGTATTAAAAACTCAAATCGGTGTTCTTAAAGCTTTATTGCGTGAGTTGTAATTTTAATCCGACCGTTGGATCGTTGTGATTTTTGGATATGTTATACATATATGAGTTGAGTATATGTCCACAAATTTTGAACCGTTGAAAATTAACGCATGATTTGTTATGAATTTTACAAGGTGATGAAACGGTGTTGAAAATCATCCGTTTGTACATTTCGGATATTTTTTGTCTGGAATTTGGAAAAACTCAAAGCTACAAAGTTGTAGAGAATTCGATTTCGTGTGAAATGGACATAAAATTCGTATTTTTCTGATAAACGGACTATTTTCTATGAATTGTTGAAGTTTCGGAAAATAAAATAATTTTTATTAAAATTGGGTGGGACTCACTTTTGTTTTTTTAAAACATGTGGGCTGCTATTTCTTTGTTCCAAGTTGGCTGATTCAAGGTGGTGGCTGGTCTTGGTAGGTGGCGTAGAAGAGAAAAATAAATAATAATATTTTATTATTTTAGTCTCCTTTGGCGTTCTAGCATTTTCCTATAAATAGGTGCTTAAGTTAGAATTGAAAATCACACCAAAAACTAAAGTTTTCTCTCTCTATATTATTAAGCATATTCTTGTGAGTATTTAGATATCTTGAGTGTTGTTATACGGTACAAGTTCCTTCAGTGTTATATCCGACATTCCGGTCAGAAGTACTGTCTTTTGTGGTAAGAGATTTTAAGGGTTATTATGTTTTTCAGTTTCGTACTTTTTCAGACCTTCAAAAATTATGGAAAAATTTGAAATGATAATTTGATGAGTTTCCTAGATTGTGTCCAAAAATGGCGATTTTTGGATGTATAGATTAAGAGTTATGGATTTTATGAGAAAAGACTATTTTAAAAGTAAACCCTTATAACTTCTTGTGGTTAACTCCAAAATTGGTGAAATTTTTATTGCGAGTACATCTATATAACATCAAGATATATTCAGAATTTCAGAATTTTTGGACAAAAGTACAATTTATGATAAATGTCTAAATATTCGGCAGTTTTGGCCATGTGAAAAATAGTAAATGAATTTTAAAAATTTCGAGAAAAATATATGTTCAATATGGGACTATATTCTGATAAATCCCAGAAAAGAAATATTTTTGGAACTGATTTAATATTTTTTATGAAAATGGACTAGTTATAAGTAAATGAATTAAATATGTTATGTGAAGTAAAAAAATTGGAAAATAGGATTTTATGGCTTGAGAATCCTATATGAGGTATATGCAGATTTTTGATGAGGGTTTTGGTTATTGGTGATGAAATCTTATGAGGTTGGCATTTTAGAATGATTAAATGCATTAATTAGTAAAGTGTAAATAATTGAAATAAATTGTTTATAAGTTTAAGAAATGTTATTCTTTCAATATCATTATAACGAAATATTGGTATGAATTTTATTGTGGAATTTCTACCTTTTTCATGTCGAGGTTACTATTCATGAATTACTATTCACTAGTTACTATTCACGAGGTACTATTCACGACAAAATTGATTTCTTTTTATGACCCAATTATCGTTGATTTATAAATCTTACTCTTGAAATTAAATTCATGTTTGGATCATATTATTTTTATTATCATATATAACATTTTTATAATCCTAGTGAAGAAATTTATCTTTGACTTAAGTGTAAAGATGGGTAGATTATTGGTATGATTGTAACTATGGGTTCGCTTTGGCCAGTAGTACAAAGATGAATTATTAACTGGTATGATCATGACCATTGAATTTACAATTTAATATTTTTAGCTTAAGTGCAAAGGTGAATTGATCAACATGATTATAATTATGGTTTATATAAATTCTAAAATGATTGTATATTTCTTTGAGATATGAATATCTTTGGCCCGTAGTGCAAAGATGAATTATTGATGAATAACTTTGGCATGTAAGTGCAAAGATGACCTGTTGTTGAATATCTTTGGCCCGTAGTGCAAAGAACTGTTGATGAATATCTTTGGCCCGTAGTGCAAAGATGAATTTATTAGTATGATTATGAACAGGAACTGTGATTTGGTGTAACCATGATCTTTGATATTTCAGATAAAGACACGTGATAAAAAATATCTTCGTATTGGATTAGAAGAGAAAATTAGAACTACAATTATGATTATGAGTTATTCACATGACTGTGAACAGGATCTGTTGATTAATGTTACAGGGTTAAAGCATTGTTGGTGGACTTTTAACATGGAGAAGATAATAGACTTTATGGTCTATTTGACTCTTTTAATGGATTGTTCGTTCCGCTGCAACTATGGTTGAAAAATTTTATCATCTACCATATGTTCTAAATCTCTGATTTATTACTGATGAAGGCTATTGATAATTTAATTATCTTTAGTCATGATATTCTTTACTGAGCTAGTTTGTGCTCACCCTTTTGTTTCACAATTCCTTTCGTGTAATAAGAGTGTTCTTTGGGTCCAATGAGGATAACAGAGGGGAATAGAGCGGTGGTCTTATATAGTCATTGAGGTTCTCCTAAATAATATGAAAATAATTTTATTGAGAACTTTAGATAAGTGTGTCAGATCAGATACGTCATATTTGATATTTAATTTTGGTGAACCGAATAGGGTAAGGTGAAACCAACTTTGGAAGGGTGTTTTGTCACTATCATACAAGATGTCTAATGACCTACGGGTTATCATAAAGAGCGGGGTTATGCGCATCCTCTTCTTTGAGTATATCTCTGAGCACTACCTATATGATCTTGGAGTTGGGTTGAAACATAATGTTCAATCGCAGACGGTGGAGATGGTTATATGTCAAGAGAAGACTCACCATTGGAAGGAACATGATAGTAATCTTCTCGTTTTTCTTTGGGGTCTATTGGATCAACCAAGGATAATTCTCTGGACATATGATATATATCATAACTTAGATTCATGGCCTCCTATGTACGAAGGTTTCATTGAGCATTTCTCAAAGATTTTAATTTCTAAAATAGTTCTAAATTGTACCTTTATGTAAGGTATCACTGTGAGGTATTGTCCATAGTTGGGATATGAGTCACAGTTGGTATTAAAACTCACAGTATATGTGTTGTTGTATTTTGCACTACAATTGTAGTAATAAAGTTGTAGTTATTTTCTGTACCATATATTTGGCGACTCAAAATAGGTTGGATGGATTGGACCTATTTTGGGGGTGTCACAACCTTGACTTCATTTCAGATTCTAACTCTTGAGGTATAACCTTTGAGTGTCGAATGTAATCCTTCTTATCCAAGATTTTAACACGTATATCCTCATACGTTAAATCTTCTGTTATCTCGTCTAGTTCCAATTCAATAATGTTGTTCGGGTTGTCCACATATTTACGTAACATCGATACGTGAAAAACATTATGAACACGCAACATACTTAGCGATAAAACGAGTCTATAGGCCACAGTTCCTACTCGATCGAGGATTTCAAATAGACCAATAAAATCGAGGGTTGAGATTTCCTCTCTTCATCGACTCTTGCTTCTAGAATAACCCCTTCTTGAACCTTCTTCTTCATATTCATCAGCTCCAGGTGTGTAGTTTGAGCGGCTTTAACTTTATCCATTAAAGTCGATTCTACTTGTATATTCATTATCTTCACGTGGGTCCCTAGAGTCTTTAACTCTATCTTCATCATTTGTAAGTTATACGAAATTGGTTTTTGTGTTAACAATGTCACACTCGTAACCGCATACGATCTTCTACTCAATGTGTCAGCTACCACGTTCGCTCTTCCACGATGATATTGAATGGTATAGTCGTAACCTTCAACAACTCGAGCCAACATCTTTGGCGCATGTTACGTTCATTTTAGGCGAATAAATATTTGAGGGTTTTAGAAATGGGTTTTGTACTGGGGTCAATACAAAATTTGATTTCATGCTCTAGGGGTAGGCTAAGAAGTCTTCAAGAATACGTCAAAAATTTATTAACAATAGAAATATTATTTAAAACTGTGACTCTCATCCCAAGACTTGGATAGCATGTCACATTGATACCTATCAACTTGCCACCGTTATTCACGGCTTCCCCTACAGAAAGTCTGGCTTCGGTGCATTCCACACAAGGAAGTCACCAGCGAAAGGCTCAGGGCTCTTTACTTATGGCTTAATATAACAGTGATTGACTTTAGTGGTTTGGTTGCTAAAATTTGCATAACAGGTTGGTTAGGAATATGAAAGCTAACAACCTTACGAAAATAATCAATTTTGTCATGATGAGTAGTTAACCAATCGATTCCTAAAATCACATCAAGGGCAAGTATTTTCAAAGAGATAAGATCGACAGGTAACGTGAAAGTGTCGATTTGAATTAAACAAGATTTATAAACAGTGGATGTAACGAAGGTTTCTCCTAACAGAGTCTCAATAGATAAGTCAATGTCTAATTTCTCAAGAGCCTAGTTCAAACATTGAACACAATTAGGTGAAATAAAAGAGTGGGTAGAACCGGTATCGAATAAGGTATAGACTTTGCAAGAGTTTATAATTAACTAACCCGTGCTAACTTCGTTCGGGTTACTCACTTTTTGAGAAGTCACGAAAAATGCTCTTCCTGAAACCACCAACTTTGTTGTGTTCGTATCCGCCTTTGGTGCCACTGTTCCAGCTGGACTTGATTTCGCTACAGGACAAAATTGAGCTATATGACCGTCTTTTCCACAACTAAAATATACCTTGGAAGGCTGTGAACAGTTTGGAATTATTTGTCCCTCCTCTCCGCATCTATAGCATCTAAGTGGCGGTCGTTCTCCTCCCCTAGAATTTGTTGCTGGTGTTGGTGTTTCTGCCAATGTCTTCCCATCATCGTTAAATCTTCCCTTCTTAAATTTTCCACTTCTATTATCTTGGCCATGATTACCACCGAAGTGGTTACCATTCTTGGCATGATAATTTCCCCCACGATGGTTATCATTGTTCCGATAGTCGTTGCCACCGGTACGATTATTATCGTGTTGTTGGCCGTTGCCTTTTAGTTGTGCTGACTCATTATCGCGCTCCAATAACTAAGCCCTATTCACAACATCTGAATATAAACAAAGTTTGTGAGAAATGAGGTATTGACGTATATCGGGTTTCAAACCTCTTAGAAACATTCGCTTCATTCGCTCCTCATTATCGGCCAATTGGGATGCAAACCGGGATAACTCCACAAATTTAGCCTCGTATTGCGACACGGTCATATTGTTTTGCTCCAACTTGATAAATTCCACCTCCTTCATGTGACGAATACTTTCGGGAAAGTACTTGTTGTTGAACAACTCTTGGAACTTCTCCCAAGACATCTTGAGTGCGTCAGGCTGGGTACGCTTCACAGATTCCCACCAATAATCTGCCTCTTCACGCGACATAAAGGTGGTGAAGGGAACCTTTTGCTCCTTTGAGCATTCCAAGATATCAAATACCTTGGTGATCTGCTTTATCCACGTCTCCGCCTTAAGTGGTTCTGGCTTTCCCAAAAACTCCGGCGGTCCCAGCTCCTTGAACTGCTTAGCAGTGACCATCCGAGAGTTGCCAGTGTTTCCACCTACATTTTGAACAGGAGTCTCTCTCGCCTGATGTTGTATGAATTGCATAAAGCCTCTGAACATCCCATCGTTCATCATCTAATCGGTGTTGTTGTTTACCTGAGGATTATTGTCTTCTTGTTGCACATTATCCTAGGTATTGATCGTTGGTGACTCAACGGTCTCATGTGCTTCATTGTTGATCTCAACATTTTCAGATGCCATTTTCAAACACTATCACAAAACAAGGGTTAATTGACATATCACATATTATCCCTATACTCTGACCGACCAATTAAATACCAAATAAACTTAAGTAGGTCATACTAGCGAAGGAATTCCCCGTCTCTCCCCTCCTAGTTCTTGTTACAAATCTCAGCCAGGGATCATATCCCTAAGCTTTGATACCAACTATGACGCCCCCAAAATAGGTATACATCACCCATCTTGAGTCACCAAATACATGGTACATAAATCAAATACAAACTTAATTATACAACTGTCGGGTAATACGACAAAACATAGCTGAGAGTTTAAACAAGAATATTGCCTTCTAGACAATATCCACTCTCAAAGGAGTCCTCATTACAATTATTATCACACTATTTCACAGAATAGTGAGGACTACTAAAGCCACTTATCCTGGACCATCACTCTATTTCCCGACTCGTCCCAGCTATATTCTCATTTCCTGAAGAGAACAATAAAAGAAAAGGGTGAGCTCAATTAGCCCATTAAGAAATATTATGACTAAGATAATGCAGAATAAATTATCCTTAGCCTTCAACAGTATAATAGCTGATAGAGTAAAATAGACAACAAGTTTTAGATCAACAACTGCAGCGGAACAAGCAATCCATTAGAAGAGTCAAGTGGAGCATGATATCTACTATCTTCTATGATTTAAAAAGTTTTTCATCAAATTTATCGCTGAGACTCAGCTTAATAAATAAACCGCATCATCAAATCATCCCTGCACTACGGGCCAAGGATATTCATGTAATCATCAATGGTCATGATTATACCGAATAATCCCTGGTCATAATCATACCAACAACTGTCCATCAATGCACTACGGGTCAATGAGGACTTTTACCACATCATCTGTAACATTACGGGTCATGATTATACCGAATGATCCCTGGTCATAATCATACCAATCAACAGTCCATCTATGCACATAAGCCAAAGATGACTTTCATCCAAATATAAGCATGAGGAAGATGACAATGATATAAGCATTAATCAAACGAAATCAAATCAAACGAATTAAAGGATAAATTTATCCAGAGTTTAAAAATATCCAAATTGTCAACATGATACTGCTTTGTAGAGTAAAATTCAAGAATAATATTCATGTACCAAAAATAATTTAGACAGAAAAGAAATATATTTTTTGGGTATATAGTACCCCGTGAATAGTACTTCAGGAATAGTACCCCAAATACCCGAGTAAATAATATTTAGGTGAATAGTAATTGGGTGAATAGTAACCCGTGAATAGTAACTCGTGAATAGTACTCTGGCATGAAAAGTGCCCCGAATACTCGAGTGAATAATATTTGAGTGAATAGTACTCGGGTGAATAGTAACCCATAAATAGTAACTCATGAATAGTATTCAAATTAAATGAAAAGATCAATAATTATCAAGAAATCTCAGAATAATATTTCCATACAAAGATATTGGATGAAGCGCAAATATCCAGGATATTCTACTAATTTCATGGAGTATAGAAGCCAAAACTTCAACAAAATTAGTATAGAATTCAAAATCAAAATGAAATAATATTACTTACATACTACAGTATGGAAGAAAATATTATTTCAAACGAATATTGAGCAAAAATAACATCCTCGAATCTAACTAATATTCCAACGAATATTTAACGAAGATAATATTCCTACGAATATTGAACGAAGATAATATTCTTTATGAATATTGAACGAAAATAATATTCATACGAATACAAAAAATAATATCTCTTCAGAATATGAAATAAATAATACCCTTTACCTCGTAAGAAGATTTGGATCTTTGGAGTAGTAAAGTAAAGGACTACTCTTCTTCTTTCTCTCTATAGATTCTCTCTCTATAGCTTCTCTCTCTATAATTGCTCTTGTGAGACTTATTGAATTGGTGAGAATGAAGGAAGAATGAGCTTCTATTTATAGAAAAATATAGTTTCGATAATTGCACGTTTTGGGGCTCAAAATATTACAGTACAATACCATCATCTTTTCCTTCATTTTAATTTAGTCCTGCAAGTATTATCAAACTTGCACCACCTCCCCCTAATAGTACATCATGTGAATCAATAGTTCAATCATGTGAATTAATAGTTCTATACATGTGAAAATATACGAATTACATGATATAGTACCTCCATCTATACCTCCATTTTAACTTAGTCATGCAAGTATTATCAATCTTGCACCACTCCCCTAATAGTACATGAATGTGAATCAATAGTACACACATGTGAACAAATAGTTATAAGCATGTGAATTAATAGCAATTAATTGCTCATTTATCCAATTAATTACCCGATTGGTCAGTATAACTTCCAGACATCAATTATTATCGAAATAAATGTCAATTTCCACTAACACTAATAATCCCAACACAATGGAACTATCAATTTCATCTTTAATCAACACAAACTTATTCATCATTAATATTATAACTCATAATATTTAACAACCAGGTCATTCCCAGGAAAGAGAGGGCTTTCCGATAAGGATTTCTCCTTATTGGCGCGCAATTAGGTAACCAAACCTCTCCTTGACAGAACTTTTAGACATTGTCAATATTGCAAATAATAATATGAATAACTTTGTCGTCTCAATTATTGATTTAATAATATAAAATATTATGCAGATGATACTGTGACAATAATTGAATCAATAATATGAGAGATAAGATCGTGAATTATTGTAGCAATAATTAAGTATAACCGAGTGACTTCTCACGTAAGCATCAATAATCAATACCGCAGTTGCTACTATGCAACCACGCAGCGTATTGTTGTACGCTTACTACCGAAGTAGTTCAAATGTTTAACGGTAAAACTTTCAATTATTTTTATAAAAGATAATTACATCATTTTTTACTACTGAAAATACTTCCGTTGTGGGGTCCACCAATGATTGTGCCGCGTTCCTTAAATATTTCCGACAAAAAGAATATTCCTCGACCAAACGAATATTTTATAACAACTTGCTTACTTTGCAAAATTTTCACATATCACCCTTAACTTTAACCTTTTATCAATTTAACCATTTACAAAATAAAATAATAATTATAAGAAAATTGAATACTTTCATTTCATAAAATTTGGGGTCTTACATATGCCATTAAAATCACATGTACAATGACTAAAATGCCCTTTCTCATTTCTTTATTTAGTAACTTGTAGAATTTTTCTAGACTTTAGTTGTTCACCAACTAATTTGACTTGGTGACTCAAAAACTCTAACAACTCAGCCTAGATCAGCAGCTATGTAAGTAATATACATTACATTTATATGATATAAGAGATTAAAGAGAGAAAAAGTCTACAAAAGTTGCTCATTTACTAACTTATCTCAAACAACTCTCTCTCTCTCTCCTAGCATCTGAAATTCTTAAGTAAACCAGTCCCATAAACACCCACCTAATCACCTAGATCAGATTTGGAGAGCAAGAATCAAAGATTTAGCAAAAGAAGGTATAATCCTAAACTTAACCTAGATCTTGTAGGCTATAAAAGTGTTTATGTTTTGGTGTTTAAATCAGTGTTAGATGATGTTTTATGATTATCTATGTTGATATAACATAGATCCATAGCATCAAAATGCTTTAAAATTGAAGTTTTACAAAACTGCCCAAGAACATGGTTTGTGGTCTGACAAGCTAATGTCAGGAGCCACAGATTCGTGTATGTTTATGATTCTTGTTGTTTGATGTTATGGATCAATAGTCTGGTAGGAGGTCTTTGTACTGCAATTGAAATAATAGTTATTTGATGCTTAGATTTCATTTTATTCTTGGTCAAAACCCGTTGAACGGGCATGACCAGTCAATATCTGGGCAACCCAAAATTGCATGAACACCGTCTGACAACATTTTGTTGGCTTGAGATCTGACAATTGTTTTGTGATATGATAATGTTATGGTAACCATGTTGTAGCCTGTATAATGGACCATAGATCTGGGTCTTTAGACCTTTTAAAACATCAACATATTGATCGGATTAGGTGGTCAAACTAGGCAACTTGACCCTGATTTGCAGTTTCTGGAATTTCCAGAAATGGGAAGAACACGTTTTTCTGACAGCCTTTGACCAATCTATAACGTGTGATCTTGTTGTTGTTTATTTGATCTGTTGTTTTAGTATTGTTGCTTGTCATATGGACTCTAACTTTGAACCATTAAACCACCAAAAACATGATCAGAACTCAGATTAAAGTGGACTAGAAGGAGCCTACTCAAACTGTTTTGGGTTTCTAGGTTACCCAGAAAACCCAAAAATGTTCTTACAGATACTTTAGGGGCTTGGATCTTGCAGTTGTGTTGTTGTATGTCATAGATTGTTGTTGTATATTGTAGTGCTACATAAACACTACAAAATCTGCGTATTATATTGAACTGAGCATACAAGATCAAAAAATTAAAGTCGGTCAAACCATGACCCTTGAACTCGAGTCTGGCAGTGCTCTTGAGCTCAAGAACACCTAAGACGACAGATAAGTGTCGCTATAGGCTTTAGCGACGGTTTCTATTTATTTTTTTTTTCTGATTTTCCGAAAAATACTTAAAAATAGAAAATAAATTATAAAAATTATTAAAAATGGTGTTAAAAATTATTTTAAATTATAAATAATAATTTTTGACCAATTGAAATATTTTTCTTTAATATTTATAATTATTTAAATATTAAAGGTATTTAATTTATTTGATTAATGTATTAAATAAATTGGAGGAAAATAATTTAATATTATGAAAAATCATTTTAAATAAGAATAATGTATTTAAAATATTTTGAGTTATAAAATATAACTTTTAATATTTTTGGAGAATTTTCATTAATAAATTAATATTAATGATATTAGATTTATTTAATTATTATATTAAATAAATGAGTTAAAAATGATTTTAATATTTTAAATGAGAATAAAGTATTATAAAATATTTTGAATTATAAAATATAATTTTCAATATTTTTGGAGAATTCTCATTAATAAATTAATATTAATGATATTAGATTTATTTAATTATTATATTAAATAAATGAATTAAAAATGATTTTATTGATTTAAAACTCATTTTAAAATGAGAAAAATGATTTAAAAATATTTTAAGTTATAATTAATGACTTTTAATATTTTGATAATAATTTCATTAATATTTAGATATTAATGGTGATGATTTAAAAATAATTTTAATTATTTTAAAAATCATTTAAGTAGAATATTGATAATTTAAAAATATTTTAAGTTATTGATAATAACTTTAATATTTTGACATGTATGTGTTATTAATATTTTAAATATTAATGATGATAAGATTATTTGATAATTAAATCATTTAAAAATGACTCGATGTTTGAAAAATTATTATAAATTATAATAATTATTTGATAATTATTAAAAGCTTCCAAAAAATATTAATGATATTTGACTTATCTAACATATTATTGAAGCTTAGAAACCGAATTTATTTGACAATAACTGTGTTAATTGTCGGATAGGTGACCGTAACAATCGAGAATGGATCAAGTCCAATTAAATCAATTTGTTAGACTTGATAAGTGTTTATATAGGTTATAAACACTAATGTGACTATGTATAATGTGTCTAGGAGAAGATTGACTTGTGAATTACAAAGGTGTTGTGTGTTGTGAATTATTGTGCTAATTGTGAGACCGATATTGTGATTATAGGTCTTTCAAACGCAGAAAAGTATAGTATGTAGCTGTAATCAGCGGAGAAGGCAAGTTTCCTTAACTCAACCTTGAGTTAATATTGTTCAATTATTATGGTGGTTAATTATTATTAATTAGACCACGTCCAAGAATTTATTGTTAATTATTTACAGTTAGTGCATGTTTAATAATTCAAATTGAATTACTGATTCAAAAAATATACATTCGTAGAATCACTGTTGTTGGATATTCATATCCGTAGAAGCTAGTATTGACAGTACAGATAATTCTGGTTTATTATCGAATTATGTTAAGAAATGTTTTAGCCAATTATTCTGGTTAGACGAACATTTGTTAGAACTTGATAGATTCGAGAAGAGAATTCAATTATTATTGACAGATCGATGCCAATTATTTTGGCTAGATAGAGAAGTAATTAGAAATTGAAATCACAGTATTTCGTTGTTAAATCAAAATCTTGATTCTGAGACTGAGAAGAACAACCTTTTATATAAAAGGGAACATTTTATTGGTCGTAAATTCGACCTTTGCGCGCATTTTGAGTATTATGCATAATATAGGGTACAAGGAGTTGGCCAGCTCTAAGTACTTGTAGAGGGGTATGATTCAATCTTTATGGTTATCTGATACACCTGAGTATATATCAAAGTAAATCTTTGATATCTACCCGAGAAGATAAGTTCTAGATCTTGTGTGATCACTCAGCATAAATCTGGAAAACATTCCACTTTGCTATTGCGTAGAATTGATTCTTGATTATTCTTTAGAATATCGTAGAAACTTTGAAAGCGTTGTACTCTTTCATTATCAAATTATTGTGTTGCATAGATGGTGAGAAGACTTGTTATTGAATAACGATTTGTTCAGCTATTTCAAAGTTCCCCGAACTTTGGTTTCATTCTATCAAATTAGATAGTTTGTTCTTATTGATTCTTATACATTTATTGTATGTATTAACTTGCGGGGCAAATTTATTGCTCACCCTTACTAAATAAAACTTTTCAGCTAGGGAAGAAGTGGCAGGAGGTGCTGTGAAGGATAAAGGCAAAGGCATAGTTATAAATTAGTTATGATTAACATATTTATTATGCTGTATTGTAAACCCTTTTTGTATATCTAAGGGGTATATTTGAAATGTTAAGGTTAGCGGACCTGGGATTAATGTATTAACAAGATATGTTAATGTGGTATGTATTACTATTCATATTTAAATGGATAGTTAGATGCTATTATATTGTGGATTGTGAACACCAAACTCAGGGGTCAGGTAACCCGAATTTGGGGGTGTCACAAATTGAGTTGTAAAGGATAGCATAAGAATTAAAGAAAATTCATATTAATCAAAGAGAAAGTTAGAAGTTGAAAGATTTCAATTGAGGACTCATGTGATAACTGAGTTGTATGAACCTTTGTTATGGGCAGAGGTTTGTGCTTTGGTGTAACAACTGCTTAGCTTATTACATTTATAATCATTGGAATAATTGGTCGTGCTATCAATATGTATATGACGATAAGGTGAATCTTTTCTCATGTATATGTATGATAGGTAAAGAATGTTAAGATTAGGTGTGAGTTCTTAAAACTCATACTTATGGTAAGTTCGTGACTCATAATCATATGGTATGTTTTTGAACTCCTCAGTGAATGGACGCCTATGGTCTGACTGGGATAAGTTCTTAAACTCATATTATTGTGGAAAGTTCCTGAACTCATAATGTGTGGTAAGTTGATGGACTATACTAAGGTATAGGAATGTTTAGACTGAAAATGAGTTATTTTTAATAGACTTAGCATTGAAGGTGCTAGAGAAGATTAAGTATTCTCGCAAGTAAGACAATGAAGAAAGATGGAGAATAAGATATTCCAAGTCATCTAGCTATACTAGATTTCGAAGTTTATTGAAATTGTGCTTATGTGTGCGCATTTTGAAAATAAAAGAATTGGTTCAATTTTTGGAATCAATTGATTTTAAAAAGAACTATTATTTATATGTCCATACTAATTGTTTTGGCTAGACAAAAATTGATTTAAAATATCAAAATGAATTTTATTTCATCAGTGCATTTGATGCAAGGATGGAGTTATTAATGCAATTGAACCTGGTGTTGGATGTGATCTTATGATCAACAACCAGCTATGGTATGATGTATAATGCTGAAGTCATAAACTGACGAAGTCCTCAACCACTACAATAAAAAGGGGCTTCAGCAACAACCGATTTTCGTTGCTAAAGGTGTCAAATTTCGTTGCAAAAGGGTTTTGGAAATGACTTTACTGTCGTTGCCCAATGAGCGTTGCTAATTGTTCCGCAACGAACGTTTTTTTTTATTGCCAAAAGTAATACATTTTGCAACAAAATTTGGCTTTCGTACAGAGACATCGATCCTTTAGCAACAAAATATATTGTTGCAGAATAATTAAAATTTTGTTGCTAAAAACCCCATTTCGTTTCAAAAGCTTGCTAATTGGCAACTAAATGAACTCTCTTTTTTGCAACGACCATGCATTTTCGTTGCAATTGACACCATTTTGCAACGATATTTTTTGTTGCAGTAAATTATGAAAATTGTTTAGCAACGATTTTCG
This sequence comes from Panax ginseng, assembly GCA_020205605.1. NCBI lineage: Eukaryota > Viridiplantae > Streptophyta > Magnoliopsida > Apiales > Araliaceae > Panax > Panax ginseng. The sequence goes on from CM035130.1 coordinate 128,654,242, forward strand.
TTGCTGATTATATTATTTGGCAACGTCATTATGCTGAATCAGCAACGAAAATGTTTGTTGCTGGTTATTTTTTAATAGCAACGAAAGTCGTCGATTAGCAACGACATTACATGTTGTCGTTTTTTTATATGTGCAACAAATGTTGATATGATTTGCAACGATAAAAAATATTGCCTTTTATGTTAGTATTAGCAACAATATCCTCTTTATTGTTTTTAGGTTAATTTTTTGTTGCCAAATATTATATTTTTAATGCCATTTGCAACAAAAATTTGTTGCTAAATGTATAAAAAATTGTTGCTATATTAAAACTTGTTCAATGCTTTGGTAACGAGTTATATTGTTGTCAAATCAAAATTTGACATTCTTTTTATGTACCTGACTGTCTCAATGTCCCCATAACAAATAATGACAAAAATACAAAAAATTAAAATAAATTAACTTAATAAAATCATCCACTACATAATCATTCATTATCTTTACAATTAACCATCTAAAACTACCACAGTTCTTCAATCAAAGTATATATCTACATATATAGAGATTGTACACTTCATAATTTCGTCCATTGTCTTCCGTAAACGTAACAGGAAAATTTGATATCCAGTATTGTAAGGCAGGTCGTAGAAGCAGTCTTCCTGCACATATTTAAAAATAATAGCAAAGTTAAGAAAATGAAACAAATAGGTCACCAGAGGCACTTAGTGCCAAAATCAATACACAAAGACAATAGAGTTGCTACGTGGTACTAATATACACCGTATTACTCATAAGTAGAAAAAGAAAAATAGACAATCATAATATCATTTGCGACAAATCCAAATAGAAAAAGAACCTTCAGTGCGACTATATGATTGCTCTGTTACAAGAAAAAATTGGAATCTTAATCGGCCATTTCATGAATTAATTTTAGTAAGCATAGTGGTAAACATATTTTCTATTACAAGCCTTGTAGATTATTATTATATGTTAACCTCAAGTCAGAATTCAGTCACATTCAACAACCACAAGCATCATACAATCTTAAATACCATCACATAATCTTAAATAACAATGCTTAGATGTCTATATAGAAAGAACAACAATTATGAAAAAGTTGAGGCTATTAGTCAATGTGGAAAAACTTTTCTTGAGATGACAAATTTTTATATAGTATATGCCCTAAAGATGCTAGCTATAATCACAGACATCATAGATTTATTTACCAAGAATTCAACATGTTGCAGCAGACATTGGAAAAACAAATTTATTGATAACTTGGGAATTATTAAGTGGTAAGGGCAGAATATACCCAGGTTAGCGAGATAAGTTCCTCCCCTTCATAATTGGGTCCTACAAGAATAGTCCCCGATGAAGTAGGACTTTGATATACAAGCAAAGTTTGATATGCAAGCAACTCAAAAAAATACATCACATGACTCATAAATTTCAAGTAGGACTTCATGCTATAAATACATCATTGATTATTTCTGATGATTTCTCTCTACCACAAAGCTGCCTTAGGATGCACCAATTTGCGAAAAAGTAAATTTTCTATTGGTATTTGTGTGGATTACAAATATAACCCAGAGAGCTCAAGTAGTGGACTGGTACCACCCAATAAATTAAATCTGGACTTTCAGTTGGCATCTGAATGGGTGTATACTGAGCAACCTTATCATCAAGTACAAAATGGTTTAACGATTAAAAACTGCAGAAGTTAGAACGTTACAAAAGTAAAAGAAACATCTGAAGAAGAATAAATGGACTGGGCAGAAAATTCTTGTCAGTGAGAGTAGTGATTTTTTAGAGTCATCTGGATATGATTCAGTAAGCTTTGTTAAAAACTTGTACACTACCCCTACTTAATAAAAAGTCTACGAATATCTAACTATAAACTGTTAACCACTGCTCAGGAAATGACAAAAAAAAAAAACAAACAAGGCTGCCAGTTTACAAACAAGGCTGCCAGTTTTACTAATTTTACTGAATAAACGGGAGATGAATTTTCAACAACTCACCCTGCCCGGGGATCTCTAACGATTCGCTAGAGTCGTTTAACAGTCTCAATGTTGTGAGCAAAAACATCCAATCCTGAGTGTACTAGAGTTGATACCGCATTTAGGTCACCCCTGAAATCAGAAGTTAAACACTTAACCATGATATCAGGCTTCAGCTTCTGCCGGAGCATTTAAAGGGTGCATATTAGAACTCTATTTGTACTCTAATTCTCTTCAAAATATGCATGCAAAAGGAAATTCAAAAAAATAAGTAGTTAATTTCTTTCGTCAGGGAATTATAAGTACATTCATAGCTTTGACAGTTTCTGCAAAATGTCCACTCCCACCATCAGGTATATCATCCCGATCAACACTGGTTAGAACAATATAATCTACGCTACAAGATAAGGAACCAAAGAGTTTATTTATTACCAAAACAATAATGCATAGCCCAATTTATTTATGAGCAAACGTGAAGCAAAGAAAAAGGTTAAACTGCAAATGGTGTTATTATCGCTAATACGCTGTATATCAAACTTAATAGATTTCTTACTTTTTATCTTATCGACTCCTTTTGAAGGTGTACCATGTTAGTTACTTCCATAGAGGTTGCAAAATAAGGAATGTTCAGGCGTAAACAAGTAAATATAAGATGTGACAACAAATTAATTACTTAATCAGGATGTCTCCATACTAATTGCCAGTCAAACTCCACTTATGGTCTAGGGAAATCATAAAAAAGTAGTTTTATGCAGTACCTTCAGCTTATTTTTGTTTCAAAGAAAAAAAGGGGTCTCATGAATCCTCTATGTCAAGTTATCAAGCGTTCTTAAAGCTTAAATTATTAGAAAATGAGTCCAACAATGACATAATTTAAAATGAGTCCAACAATGTATGTCATGCTTTACCACTCACGAGTGATTGTATGATAGTAATCACAAGCAATGTAACTCAACAGTAATCCTGTTATATTCCAAACCAAATTTTCATGGTTTTTAGTATTATGCATCTTATAAGTAAGAAACATGTGAGTGTGTGCGCGCGATGAACATGTTTGTACATATATGAATGCATAAAGTAGTTGTGAATATGTACCCCCAACTAGCAATAGCTTGGGCTGTGTTCTGTGGTTCCATTGGATCAGGTGGTGTAGGGTTTCTAGAAATTCATCCTTAGTGGTCTGATACACACTAGCTAAACTGATTCATCATTATTATCTTTTTGGACAATAGAAAAGTCTACTCTATTCTGTCCTAGGGGAAGGGGAAAGATTGTTGCCTATTGCAACTTGTTTTAGACTGGAAGCAAGTATCTTGGGCCATTATCATCACCACAATCGATGAACTGCTTCAACTTCTTATTGTGAATGTTGTCACCATTGGCTAGATTGTCCACAAAAGAGGACCGTGTTTCTCCAACACAATTTTCTAGTGACATGCCAAATTTTTTAGGTCTTTCAACACTCGTCTGCATGAAGATAAAAATACTCACAAGTATTACAACATTAAAAGAAACATGTTATACTCCCACAATGACTTTAGAAATTGTCAGCCTAAATGTATGAAACTCGTCGTAGAGCTGATTATAAAATTAGAGGGGTAATTGGCCCCGTGACAAAGAAAAAATTAAAAGGTCAAACACTCTAAATAACAAAGTGAACTGAATGAGAAAGCTAAAGGTGCGGGAAAGGAAAAAATAAGGAATAAGCACCTGCAGTTATCACAAAGAATGGCGAAACCACCAGATCACAAAGGCCAACCTTTTTTCCATTGGCCAGAGGATGCCCTGCACAATCCATTCATGAAAACTTTTGAATTCATATACCTCGTCTCAATCTCTATGAAATAAATTAATTTCAATTCAAAATTTCTACGAACTAAGAAAAGCCCCAAGCAAAACAAAGAGAAATGGAATAGAATAGAAATTGGTCAACTAAAAAGTGAGCTAAGCAACACAGCAGTAAGTATGCAAATAGCTCAAAAAGAAGAAAGCTAGTACCTTAACATATATTTGAAGTAGTAATTAGTGATTTATACTAGTCCTGAATTTTATGATCTGTGAATCAGATAACTTAAGCAAAGAAAGAAGTGTGGATTTGTTAGGCCATAAAAAATTAGAACTTTGCTTATGGACAATAGTAGGAACAAGGATGAAGGTGGCCGGAGACTTAGATCGGCGATTAAGTTTGGGGGAGAAGAAGAAAGCGATTGAGTGTACCCAATTTTTAGTATGATTTAGATATGATAGCAGCCTAATAACAAAAAAAATGTTAGGCTCTTAAATTGAAGTTTCTAAGCTGCCCAAAATAGTGGTCAAGAATGGTTTGACACACTAATTTCCAATCCCAAGCCTGGGTTTTGTCAACAAGAACCTGAAATGCAGAGCAGCAAGAACCTGAAACGCAGAGCAGCATAAGAAAGAATATATCCCTTGTAGTTGACGAGCTTGATGAATGCCTTCACCGAGACTTCTTGGTGGTCTTATTGGTCGAGTCCTTTCAAATCACCTTCTTTGGGTATTTGGCGATGCCAGCGACGAGGCAGTGGTCGTACAGGCGGTCACGGGTTCCGTCATCGAACGACTTGATGATAACGCCTTTACGACCAGCGAATCGGCCGTTGAGCATGATGACGGCCTTGTTTGGTTTCAAGAACTTCACCATTTTCGCTCTTGTTTGCTTTGGCCGCTCTTTATCTCAGTTCACCGAAAACCCTAGAGTTATCGAAAACTTATGTGATTTATAAGGTGGGGGTAAGTTGTCAAATGGTCCCTATTTGTGTCCATAATTATGTAAACACCATTTTCTTTTTGTTTTTTGGATTTCAAAATTCCTATTTTAAAAAAATATGAGTAAAAATAAATTTCATAATCAACATCAACAATCTCTTAATTATAATATAAACAACTTTGATCACTCGTTCCTTTGCCTAAATTATGCTCAATTATATCCATTTTATTCAAATTTTCTTGGAATAAGCTCTTTTCTTAACCAAATTAATTAATTTAAGAACAATTTTTATAAAAAAAAAAACTTTTTTTTAAAAAAAAAATCTTTAATTTTTTTAAAAAAGATTTTATTTTTAAACGAATATTTTTTTAAAAATAACTTCAACGACTGTCGTTGGGAGTAAAGGCTCTCATAATCTAATTTGGAAAAAACTACTGAACGCCATTTGAAATGGCGTTGAATTTTTGGATTTTTTTTGGGTAAAAATCAGAAAGGCAACCAACGCCACTTTAAAAAATATTTTTTCAAAAAATTAATTTTTTAAAAAATTATATTTTATTTTTTTAAAGAAATTTGAAAAAAATAAAAATGTGATCCAATGTCAAACTAAACAGCATTGTAACTTTTTTAAAAAAAATTTATAAAGCAAATTTGTAAACAAAAAGAGTAAGATGTAACATCACTTTAACTGACGTTGGAATCTTTTTTTATTTTAATTTCTCTGATCTCTTGTACTTGTTTACAAACATCAATATTTTTTTATGTTTATTTTTTGTCATCGGCGTTGGAAATGAAGGAGTATATAAGACTTCAGCTATAAAAAAAATAAAAACTAAAATTTTAATGCCAATTAAAGCGACATTTCATCTTACTCTTCTTTTTTACAAATTCGTTTTTTTTAAAAAAAATTAATTAAAATAAGGATAAAATTGATATTACATTAATATGTGTCAAACTAACTTATTAGGAATGACTTATAAGTCATTTTTAAATAACTTTATTATGTTTTAGTTCATAAAACATAATAAATTTTTCTTCATCTTTTATATTTTCTCTTAGAACTGAGAGTATTATAATTTAATTTTATAATATATTTGACAAAAAAAGGTAAAAGAAGAACTAGGAATAGCTAGGGGTATACCATTACTATTCTTCTTTTTATGTTTTATTTTTGGACTTAAAAATATATTCATGATTTAAGTTACTCCCTCCGTCTAAGAATAAAAGTTCTTATTATTTTATGTAATTTTAAGTTAACTATTTACTTATATTAAATAATCTATTTTTTTATAATAATTTGTGCATAATATTCTTAGTATTAAATGTCATATTTTTATTATTTATAAATATTTATATAATATCACTAGTCATGTAAAAAAAAATATGCAATTAGATGATAATTTAAATATGAATAATTTTATTATTTGACATTTTTTTTAAATTCGCATAAAATCAATCATCACATTCATTCTTTCTTGGAGTGAGGGAGTACTTGTAAGTATATATATATTTATAAATTTATCTCTAAATATTCATATAAATATTTATAAATAAATATTCATATAAATTTATCTTTAAAATTTATAAATAAATATTTATTTATAAATTTATAAATATTTCATCTAAAATTTATATATGAATATTTTTTATAAATATTTATATGAATATTTAGAGATAAATTTATAAATTTTATATGTATATTTGTTTACATATATTTTATATATAAAAATATTCATAGTTACTTTATATAAATTTAGTTGGGATAAATAACGTTTTAATTAGATTGACTTGAGAATTCCGCTTTATTCTGATTCAAAACTTTTTTCGTTCTGATCGAATAATCATCTTTCTTATATTACAAAATGGTCATTCAAATCTCCCATTTTCCGTCCGAGAAACCGTTAAGAATCTTATGCAAGTTGAGTTGACATTTTTTTTTTTACGTGAGTATGAGAAAAGACAAAATATGCTAATTATTATAAAGACAAATGACCAAAACTATTAACTACTTCACCTAAACAATTCCAAAACTAATAATAATAATAATAATAATAATAATTTCAAATAATAATAATAATAATAATAATAATAAATACTATTAATAGTAATAATTTTAAAAATCTATTTTTAAAAAAATCTGTTAATTTTAAAAAGCTGTTTTAAAAAAAAAATCTGTTTTTAAAATTCAATTTTTTAAAAAGTCTGTTTTTTAAAACGTAAATTTTTATAAAAACAGATTTTTTAATTTTTTAAAAACGTTAATTTTTTTGAACTGAACTAATATTTTTATAAAAGTCTGTTTTTTAAAAAAGTTAATTTTTAAGAAATTTTTTTATAAAATCTGTTACTTTTAAAAAGTCTTTTTTTTAAAAACTGTTTTTTTAAAAATTCTGTTTTTAAAATTCTATTTTTTAAAAAAGTCAGTTTTTTAAAATTCTTAAATTTAAAAAGCGTTAATTTTTATAAAAACAGAATTTTTTATTTTTTAAAAAAGCGTTAATTTTTTTAAACCAAACTAATATTTTTTTAAAAAGTCTGTTTTTTAAAAAATCTTAAATTTAAAAGTGTTAATTTTTAAAAAACAGAATTTTTAATTTTTAAAAAACGTTAATTTTTTAAACTGAAATAATCTTTTTTAAAAATTTTTAAATTTAAAAACGTTAATTTTAAAAATTAAGAAAACGTTACTTTTCTATAAATTTTAAAATGTTAATTTTAAAAATTAAAGTTCTTTTACTTTTACTTGTTTATAATTTCAATTTACATTATTACCTAAAAGTTTAAAGTTTTCTAAATTGAATTTTTTAAAAAAAAATAAAAATAAAAATAAAATAAAAATAAAATATAAATATATATCTATATCTCAATTTTATTAACACCCCAATCCAAAGCAAAAATATAGAAATTCAAAATTCATAATACTACTTATTTGTTATTATCAAAATGTATACCAATTGTAAAATTTTATAAACTGACCTGATCAAAATTCAAAGAGTATTTTAAAATTCTGTTTTTAATTTATTTTTTTAAAAAATCTGTTTTTAAAATTCTGTTTTTTTAAAAAGTTGTTTTTTAAAAAATTCTGTTTTTTAAAAGTGTGTTTTTTTTAAAAGCTGTTTAATTAAAAACGTTAATTTTAAAATTCTGTTTATATAAAAATAATGTATTTAAAAGCTGTTTAATTAAAAAAGCTGTTTTAAAACGTTAATTTTTTTAAATTTCTATTTTTAAAAATAGAATTTTTTAAAAACAGATTTTTTAAAAAAACAAAAAATTTTAAAACCGAATTTTTAATTAAACAACTTTTTAAAAAAACACACTTTTTTAAAAAACAGAATTTTTTAAAAACATTAACGTTTTTAACGTTTTTTTGAAAAAAATTAACAGATTTTTTGAAAAAAAAAAATTCAAAAGCAAAAATAAAAATGCAAAATTAACAGATTTTTTGAAAAAAAATTCAAAATCTGTTTTTTAACGTTTTTAAAAAATTTAACATTTTAAAACAGCTGTTTTTAAAAAAATTCTGTATTTTAAAAAAAAAAATTAACAGATTTAAAATATTAGTTCAATTTTAAAAACAGATTTTTTTAAAGTGTTAATTTTTTAAAAAACGTTAATTTTTTTAAAAAATTTTTAAAAATAATTTTTTTAAAACAGATTTTTTAAAAAACAAAAAAATTTTAAAAACCGAATTTTTAATTAAACAGCTTTTTAAAAAATACACTTTTTAAAAACAGAATTTTTTAAAAAACATTAACGTTTTTAACGTTTTTTTGAAAAAAAATTAACAGATTTGAGCATACCCATGAAGCAGAAGCGGAAGTAGTAGTACTTGTGAAGGAAATATTTGATAGACAAATTGAAATGAAAGGAGATTCAGTCAATTTGTTATATATATTAAAACGTGGTCAGTCAAATTTTGTTATCAATTTAATATATTTTTATTATTTTATTAATTTAAATTATTTTAGTAAGGGTAAATTTGATAAATTATTTTTTATTCTCCATTAAAATAAAAAAAACAAATTATTATTATTATTTAAAAATTATTATTATTATTTTTTGAAATTATTATTAATACTATTATTATTATTATTATTATTATTAGTATTTTATTATTATTATTTTGAAATTATTATTATTATTATTATTATTAGTTTTGGAATTATTAAGGTGAAATAGTTAATAGTTTTGGTGGAATTTTGGAATCATCTTTTTCATTTCCTTTGCTCCACGTAAGCAAGCTTTGCAAGATATCATCATATCACTCACGATTTCCGTCTGCTTTTGGACGGAAAAAATAAAAGTGATGACCATTTTGTAATATGTGAGAGTCTGATGAATTGATTGTAAGAAAAAAGTTCCGTTACTAAAAATAAAAATCGGACCTCAAAGATGTAGACCAAAACGTTATTTATCCCAAATTTAGTTTAATGTTGAGATTTGTTTAGTTAACTAATAAATTGTATTTGGTAATGAAATATTGTTATTTAGTGAAATATTGGTTTCCTTCACAAATAATATTTTATGAGGGACTATTTGAAATTAGTGAATAACTTGATTCCCTCACAAATAATATATTGTGAACAACAAATTTATTTAACGAAAGAATATTTTCCTTCACTAATTATAAATTAAAAATATATCTTCGAATTAGTGAGCCTTCATTAATGACTAACTAATTAACTAAAAAAAATTTTAACGAGAGAAAAAATCCTTCATTAATGTCAATTACTCAAATAAAATCATTAACAAATTATAAATTTATAAATAAAAAATTAACTAATATATAAATAATCAAAATTCATTACAAACTATAATTAATTTTCAAATCAGTAATTACATATTTATTATTATTAATTGTCATCTCTCGAAAAGCTTTGAATCCTTTGACAAAGCAGCGGCAATCGACGCTTCTGGTGTCTTGCTTGTTGTGAGGTCTCGGAGACCAAATTTCTAAAATAGAAACTACACTAATTGAGTAACAATTTAACATTATCAAAATAAACAAATTCTTATGATCACCAATTTAGACTTGCTTGAATCTTGTCTGCAACATCTAATATTGTAAGGCCCATGCTGCCCTCAAGTGAAAGAACATGAAATGCAGCAAATTTGACCGTTCCAGGTGTCAAACGATGCCTAGATCTCCGTGGATTAGAAAAACCCCTTTCTTGCATAATGGCAAGAGCATTTTCAGCTGCAGCTCCATTTCGTAAATTTGAAATGACATTCTCACCATCATTACCCTGCACGCAAACTCAGCTAAATTAATTTATATGTTATAAGAAGCTATGTGAAAAACAACTACAGACATGATGGGTTTCTTGATGAATTCTATTTTATATAATAAAGAAGGAATTATTTGTAGATTAACCATATTAAAATATTTTCCTTTTCATTCAAATATATGGACTACTTGGTCGCCAATAAACATCTGGCAAGCTCTCTAGAGCTATATAGGGAAATAAAAACTTATAAACACCTAATCTTTCCCAATTAATCATTGATCTGTTAAACCTGTTTTAATAATCCAAACTCAAGTTTGCTAACTTATGTCAAATATATTCTCTTAAAATAAACATAAAGATCAGCAAGCACAAAAACCATAAAGCATGATCAGCTTCTTAGTTCATATTTATCCGTAATGATCTGATCTACCAACGTTGATACACAAAAAATAATATATATTGGATACTGAACAGTCGATCTGTATGGCTGTGCTACAGCAACCACTCGTGGTGGATCCTAATATGCTTCCAAATAGTGGGATATATATGTGTGTGTGTCTCTCTAAGAATTAATAAAAAATTATATTAAACCCAGGTAGTCAAAATTTAAAGTTAGCACAAAAGAAGAGCCATGGCACTCATGCAACAAATAACTTAAAAGTAGAGAAAGATTCCTAATCAATTTGATCAATTTTATCATGGTGCACCAGCAAGGACATAGAACGCGCCCAAGGTTTCTCAAAAGAGAAGCACTCAACTACTATCATGGTTGAAGGACGTATTAAAGATAGAGTGATCGCACCTCATTTTCATCACGAAAATATGTTTGTTCAACACTTTTCTTCTTCAATTTTGGCCCAAATCCTGTTGAAAGAGCAAATTGCCGCAATACTTCTGGCCATGTCAATGGATTTAAGTGGCGCTGCCAGCTGCGAATGTCAAAACCCCAGGTATATGCCTGATACAAGATATAATATTAAATACTTCAAAATATAGAAAGAAGCAAATTATAAAATCTAGATGAGGAAACCAAAAACAGATCAACCACAGATTAGAGCTTACCCCTTCAACAATCTGTGGATGTCCACCTCCTGGATTTGCAGCACTATTTTGATTTGTTCCCACTCCGGAGGAGGGTGTCCTTGCAACATATTCAATATCTTTAATAATGGATCTGAGAAGTGCTACATGTATCTCACCCAATAACCTTGGATCCTGAAAATTGTTAGAAATAATGATCAATAGATAAATGTCATGAAAGAACAAAGAGTTTAATATAAATATAGACTCCAAGAGAATCTCACGAGCTTATATAATCATGAAAAGCTTGGACAAACTCATCCATAGTGAACGGCCAAATACAAAGAACATCCGCAAAAGTAATCAGAAATCTCCAGACCCATTCATTTGAGTAAACTCCATTAAAAGGATTACATATAGAACCTGCCTCTTATGACAAGTGTAATATACATATATATCTTACATAGTTGAGAGATTCTATAAGCCTTTCTGCTCATGTATAATATATGAATGAAATTAAGAAAAAAATATGAAGAGTTGAGGAGTTGTAAGCATAACAAACTATGACAACATTGTAAACATAGTCGAGTTCAATTTTATACATACATAGTAAATCTGTGTGACAAGAGAAAATAAATATTTCAAGATCGTCAAAAAATACTAAGCAGCTTGCTATAAGCCAGTTGGCGATGACGAGAATATAAATATTTCAAGATCATCAAAATATACTAGTCTCGACAAACTTTTCCTTGAAAATATTAATTTCTCGTATGCAGATTGGAATTTTCTTTCAAATAAGAAAAAAAGAACAAACGAAAACCATAACTCTAATATTTGTGTTGCAATCTAAATCACAACAATCTTAATAACAATAGTTTATTATGCTTGCAACCTATGTTACAAGGGAGAAAATAGATTACTACAGATATGGAGATAATGAAAGACAGAGCGAAGGCGAGAGAAAAAGATTCAAGTATATTTACTATAAAAAGATTGTCGATGTTCTCTTCGGAATCAGTACAGGGTCGAATTGTAAATGGCCTTTTCAAACACACAGATTTGGGTGGGAATTCAATGAGCATATCTAACCAATGAAAATGTGTTAGCTGCTAAGATGAATATACAACACCAAAAAGGAAATAAAGCATAAGCAGAAGTGTATAAAAATAGATAGTGGCAGAAAACTTATTAGGATTCTCAAATGAACCACCTCAAACAGTTAAGTATGTCGCCTCAAATTCAGCTTAAAACAAAAAATAAAAAAAATTGAAACAAATCTTAATTCTTAAGATTTATTAAAATACACAGTAAAATATTTGCTATCAGTCAAAGGCATAAATTATTTTAACAACATTAGATTGGTGCAAATAACCTCCAACAAGTTCCCCCCTCCTTTTTCCTTTGGGATGTGGGGGTGTTTTTTTTTTTTTTTTTTTTTTTGGGGGGGGTGGGTGGGTGAAAACCCACATATCATTGGGATGTGGGGTGTTTGTTTTTTTTTTTTTTTTGGTGGGGGGGGTGGGTGGGTGAAACCCACATATCATTCCAACATTTCATGTAACAACAATTCATCATTAGAAAACTCCCCAGATCTCCATCAATTGACAAAAAGATCGATATGTATCTTTAAAACACTGTCATAAAACATCAGCATTCTAGTATCTCACAGACAAACAACCACTTAAAGTATTCAAGCAAAAATGTTTTAGCAAACAATAAGTACTTAATTATACTATTGAACTTTGTATAGTATTTCCTAAACCATATTAATATGGTAGGGATTTAAAATTGCAGGACATCATTTATTGATATATGGAACAACATATTTAATTTGTATCAGCATTTAACACAGGGTACATGCCTCAAAGAATGTTAACAGATTCAAGAAAAACTATTATCTGTAACAATACAACAGCTAATAAACATAAATAGACTCCAAGAGAATTCACAGAGATAAATTCTGAGACAAATCAATAAACAGTTAAAAAGATTGAAGATGAAAAATTTAAAGTTAAGGGGTAGAAATTACTTGGAACTTGGCAAGTTGAGCTAGATTGAGTTTAGTGTTGGGGTTGAAATTGGGTCGTAAAGAAGGGATTGCTGCTATTGCAGCTTCTCTCCTCTCGTCTTCCATTCTTCCTTCCTCCTTATGGACTATCAGTGCCATAACAAATAGCATAAATTGGACAAACAGAGACTACAATTTTTTTACTTGGCTACTCATTAAAATAATTTGGTTAATTATGAAAGATGATCTCAATCCACCTTGCAGTCCGTATCAGGGGTAGAAAATTGCCCCAAAGGTACAAGGTGGCTTCTCTTTGGCTCTCTGAACAGCAGGAACTGTAAACACAGTCACAAAACTTATATGATCAACAAATATCGGAGAAAGGGAATGGAACGGAGCAAGTTAATGGAACAATTATTTTTGTCAGGGTATAGTCAGAGCATGGTATTCAAAATGTGAGAATCGCAAATCTATACTATCAAATTGAGCTATTTTATAAACATAAACACATAACTTAATAACCATAGAAAAATGGATATAAAGGATTACTTCATGAAAAACTTGATAGCAGAATGGCATGGGTTTTTCCCTTCCCCAAAACTAACTGGTAAAGGCTTGCTTCATGCAAGACATACAACTGTCCACAGGATTCAACAACTTCCACTCGAGGTTACAATCCTCATGCTGAGAACATTCTTATTTCCTATTCTTACTAGTTTTGTTATATATCTAAAGATTCTAAACATTTATTTCTAACTTGGGCATGAAAGATTCCATAGTTGGGTTAAAATCTGCATTATCTCACCTAATTAAGTCTGCCTGACATAACAATTTTTCCCATATCTAACAACTATTACAAAGTGAACCTTCTATAGTTGAGGAAACAATAACGAGCATGTGGGGATGTATTGATAAGACACCAACATCCTGACACCTCTTATAACCATCGATATTTCATCTCTAGCTACGTTACTACATATCACATGTGAGTAGATTGAACAAATGCATATAGTGTGACTAATTAAAGAGGCTATATAGTGTGAATGTCGAATGAACAAATGCATTTGAACATATATATTTGATTAATAAAAAAGAACCAAAAATTGTAAGGAAAATCCTAAAGTGGCTAGTGGATGATGAACACGGCTCTTTCATGGGGTCTTTAGATTGTGATGTTCAAAGGAGCCAAAATCGTACTTTATGTCCATACAAAGAAACACAAAATCCCCTTGATCTGCAGTAAAGGACACAAGGAATATCTTTAATTAGTCATTTAGTTGTCTCTTTATTAAAGAAAGTTCTTTATTGAATTCAAAAACCAAATTAAAGTGTCCAGTATAATGTTCTTGCTTTTTCCATTAATTACTTCAATCAATCAACTCTGCCTTAGTGCGCACTCAAAGAACGGGACCTTTGATCATACAAGATTTATACTAAACCTGGAACCAAATCTTTTCTCTCCAACACTTGCTCACACCAACCCGGAAAAATGTCACAGCTAACACTTCACCAAAAATGGCCTCTAGTGAAGGACAAATCCTTCACAAGACATACTATATCACTCACAAGTGATTTTTAGCAAGATCGACAACCCAATTGGATTCTAGGTCACGATGCAGTTGTACGACGTGAAATTTTTCGTTGGCATCATAACTGCTCGGTCCGTCCTTGTTTTGGTTCATCTTTTGTGGACAAATTTCATTTAAAACCCTAATTCTCTGAAATTTGGGGCTGGAGGTAAGAAGAAAATGGCTTAGGAACTGAATTTTAGCTTCAAGATATCATATTTGAAAATTGAAGCAGCAATTCCACAAACCCCCAATTGATACAATAAGCGAGAGAGCTAGAGAGGCAAGCCAAAGATTAATAGGTTATCATAAACATTTGGAAGAGCCGAAGATGAGTCTGGAAAATTAAAAAAATTACCTATGAAAAATCTGGAGTCTGGAGATGAGAGGCAGCGCCGCAGCGGATGCCAAAGTTCAGAAGTTCTGAACTGAATAGAAGACTAGAGATCGGAGCAGTTGGGAAACGAGATAGGGAGGAACAGTCGAGATGGAGAGGAGCGGTGACCGGCGGTAGAGCATCAGAGCAGTCCGAGGTTGGGAGTTGGGATTTGGGAGCAATCCAGAATTCGAGATGAAAGAGAAATGGAGAGAGTTTGATTCTTTGATTCGGGAATAAATTGGAATTAAATTTATTACTGTAAAAAATTTAATATATTTATATTACAATTTTTATTAGCCATAATTAATTATAAAAAAAATAATTTAAAATAAATTAGCGATCAATTTTATCTCTCGCAAAAAAACTTCTGAACAATAATATATAGTGAGTAATAATTCTTTCACTAATAAATTTTTTTCTCACAAATTTTCATCATAAATTGGAACTGAAAATACTTCTATTACCTCAATTTTACGAGAGAAAAAAATATAAATTGTGAAAGATATTTCTTTCGTTAATAACTATATTGTCACTATATTTTTTCCCTTCACTATTCCTTCGCTATAAAGCTCCTCATGCGAAGGAAGAATCCTTCACAAAACTTTCTTCGCTACATCCAAATTTCTTGTAGTGTTAATGGCCCAATAACCCATAGGTCTTGGGTTTGAAACCTAGGTGTGATATTTTGTTTTACTTATATTATATTTTTTGTGTATTACATAAATTCTATTACCATCTATATATATATATATATATATATATACTCATCTTAAATCTCCACATTAAACTAAATATATATAAAGTAACTATGAATATTTATATAATGTAACTATAAATATTTTAATATATATATATATATATATATATATATATTTATAAATTTATCTCTAAATATTCATATAAATATTTATAAATAAATATTCATATAAATTTATCTTTAAACTTTATAAACAAATATTTATTTATAAATTTATAAATATTTCATCTAAAATTTATGAAATTTAGATATGAATATTTATTATAAATATTTATACTGAATATTTAGAGATAAATTTATAAATATTTATATGAATATTTGTTTACATATATATATTTATATATAAAAATATTCATATATAGTTACTTTATGTGAGATCCCTAATTTTATGAAATGAAAGTATTCAATTTTCTTATAATTATTATTTTATTTAATAAATGGTTAAATTGAGAAAGGGTTAAAGTTAAGGGTGATATATGAAAATTTTGCAAAGTAAGCAAGTTGATATAAAATATTCGTTGTGTTGGAGAATATTCGATTGGTGGGAGAATATTCGCTTTTAACAGGAATATTCGTGCACGACCAAGACAATCATTGGTGGACCCCACAACTAAAGTATTGTCGTAGTTAAAAAATGACAGAATTATCTTTTTATAAAAATAACGGCGAATGTTTTACCGTTAAACTGTTGAACTACCCGGTAGTAAAAGTACAGTAATACGCGTGATTGCATAGTAGCACACGGTATTGATTATTGATGCTTACATGAGAAGTCACTCGCTTATACTCAATTATTGCTACAGATAATTCTTTGCATAATATCTCTCATATTATTGATTCAATTATTGTCACAGTATCATCTGCATAATATTTATTATTATTAAATTAATAATTGAGATGACAAAGTTATTCATATTATTATTTACGATATTGACGATGTCTAGAAAGTTCTATCGAGGAGAGGTTTGGTCACTTAATTGCGCGCCAATAGGGAGAAATCCTTATCGGAAAGCCCCCTCTTTCCTATGAATGATCTCATTGTTAAATATTGTGAGTTAAAATATTAATGATGAATAAGTTCGTGTTGATTAAAGGTGAAATTGTTATTTTCATTATGTTGGGATTATTAGTGTTAGTGGAAATCGACATCTATTCTGATAATAATTAATGTCTGGAGGTTATATTGACCAATCGGATAATTAATCGGATAAATGAGCAATTAATTGTTATTAATTCACATGCTTATAACTATTTGTTCACATGTGTGTTCTATTGATTCACATGTATTTACTATTAGGGGAGGTGGTGCAAGATTGATAATACTTGCATGACTAAATTAAAAATAGAGGTATAGATGAAGGTACTATACTGTAATTATTTTTTTTCACATGTATAGAACTATTGAGTCACATGATTGTACTATTGATTCACATGATGTACTATTAGGGGAGATGGTGCAAGTTTGATAATACTTGCAGGACTAAATTAAAAATGAAGAAAAAGATGAAGGTATTATACTATAATATTTCGAGCCCAAAAACTTACAATTATCGAAACTATATTTTCCTATAAATAGAAGCTCATTCTTCCTTCATTCTCACCAATTCACTAAGACTCACAAGAGCAATTATAGAGAAAAAACTATATAGAGAGAAGCTATAGAGATATAAGAAGAAGCGATCTGCTACTTCACTATTCCAATATCCAGTCTTCTTCTGAGGTAAAGGGTATTATTTATTTCATATTCTGAAGAGATATTATTTTTTATATTCGTATGAATATTATTTTCGTTCAATATTCATAAAGAATATTATCTTCGCTCAATATTCGTAGGAATATTATCTTCGCTTAATATTCGTTGGAATATTATTTTCGCTCAACAAATTGTAAGGATGTTGTTTTTGTTCAATATTCGCTTGAAATAATATTTTCTTCCATACTTTTGTAGTATGTAAGTAATATTATTTCGCTTCGATTTTGAATTTTATACTCATTTTGTTGAAGTTTTGGCTTCTATACTCTATGAAATTAGTAGAATATCCTTGATATTTAAAGGCTTCATCCAAATATCTTTTCATGGAAATATTATTCGAGCTTTCTTGATAATTATTGATCTTTTCATGACGAAGTACTATTCATGAGTTACTATTCACGAGTTATTATTCACGAGTTACTATTCACTCAATTATTATTTACTCGGGTATTCGGAGTACTTTCCATGCCGGAGTACTATTCACGGGTTACTATTCACCCAATTACTATTCATCCGAATATTATTCACTCTAGTATTTGGGGTACTTTTCATGCTGGGGTACTATTCACGAGGTACTATTCCTGAAGTACTATTCACAGGATGCTATTCACGGGGTACTATTTACCCGAAAAATATATTTCTTTTATGTCCAAATTATTTTTGGTACATGAATATTATTCTTGAATTTTACTCCACAAAGCAGTATCATGTTGACAATTTGGATATTTTTAAACTCTGGATAAATTTAAAGTCTTTAATATTTATCCTTAATTTCGTTTGATTAATGTTTATATCATTGTCATCATCCTCATGCTTATATTGTGATGAAAGTCATCTTTGGCTTACGTGCATAGATGGACTGTTGATTGGTATGATTATGTCCATGGATCATTTGGTATAATCATGACCCGTAATGTTACAAATGATATGGTAAAAGTCCTCATTGGCCCGTAGTGCAGTGATGGACAGTTGTTGGTATGATTATGACTAGAGATTATTCGGTATAATCATGACCATTGGTGATTACATGAATATCCTTGGCCCGTAGTGCAAGGATGATTCGATGATGTAATTTATTTAATAAGCTGAGTCTCAGCGATAAATTTGATGAAAAACTTTTTAAATCATAGAAGATAGTAGATATCATGATCTACTTGACTCTTCTAATGGATTGCTTGTTCCGCTGCAATTGTTGATCTAAAACTTGTTGTCTATTATATTCTATCAGTTGTTATATTGTTGAAGGTTAAGGATAATTTATTCGCATTATCTTAGTCATAATATTTCTTACTGGGCTAGTTGAGCTCACCATTTTCTTTCATTGTTCTCTTTCAGGAAATGAGAATATAGCTAGGACGAGTCGGGGAATGGAGTGATGGTCCAGGATAAGTGGCTTTAGTAGTCCTCACTATTTTGTGAAATAGTGTGATAATAATTGTAATGAGGACTTCATTGAGTGTGCATATTGTCTAGAAGACAATATTCGTTTTAAAAACTCAGCTATGTTTTGTCGTATTTTTACACGATAGTTGTATTAAAGAAGTTTGTATTGGATTTCTGTACCATGTATTTGGCGACTCAAGATGGGTGATGTATACCTATTTTGGGGGCGTCACAGTTGGTATCAAAGCTTAGGGATATGATCCCTGGCTGAAATGTGAGACAAGAACTAGGAGGGGAGAGACGGAGAATTCCTTCGCTAGTATGACCTACCTAAGTTTATTTGGTATTTAATTGGTCGGTCAGAATATAGGGATAATATGTGGTATGTCAATTAACCCTTATTTTGTGACAAAGTTTGAAAATGGCATCCTGAAAATGTTGAGATCAAAGAATGAAGCACATGAGACCGCTTGAGTCACCAACGATCAATACCTGTGATAATGTGCAATAGGAAGACAATAATCCTCAGGTAAACAACAACACCGATCAGATGATGAACGATGGGATGTTCAGAGGCTTTATGAAATTCATGCAACACCAAACAAGAGAGACTCCTGTTCAAAATGCAAGTGGAAACACTAGCAACTCTCAGATGGTCACCGCTAAGCAGTTCAAGGAGCTGGGACCACCAGAGTTTTTGGGAGAGCCAGAACCACTTAAAGCGGAGACGTGAATAAAGTCGATCACCAAGATATTTGATGTCTTGGGATGCTCCGAGGAGAAAAAGGATCCCTTTGCCACCTTCATGTTGCGAGGTGAGGCAGATTACTAGTGGGAATCAATAAAACTTACTCAGTCTGCCGCACTGAAGATGTCTTGGGAGAAGTTCCAAGAACTGTTCAACAAAAAGTACTTTCCCGAAGGTATTCGTCACATGAAGGAGGTAGAGCTCATCAAGCTGGAGAAAAATAATATGATCGTGTCGTAGTACGAAGCTAAGTTTGCCGAGTTGTCCCGGTTTGCGTCCCACTTGGTTGATAATGAGAGAATGATGCGGATGTTTCTAAGAGGTTTGAAACCTGAGATACGTCAATACCTCATTTCTCACAAACTTTATTTATATTCAGATGTTGTGAATAGGGCTCAGTTATTGGAGCGCGATAATGAGCTAGCCCAACCAAAAGATAATGACCAATAACACGATAATAATCGTACCAGTGGCAACGACTATCAGAACAACGATAACCATCGTGAAGAAAATTATCAGGCAAGAAATTGTAACCACTTCGGTGGTAATCATGGCCAAGATAATAGAAGTGGAAATTTCAAGAAGAGGAGATTCAATAATGATGGAAAGTCGTCAGCACCAGCACCTATTGTTAAGGAAGGAGAACGACCGCTAGTTAGATGGTACAAATGCGGAGATGAGGGACACATAAGTCCAAACTGTTCACAGCCTTCCAAGGTATGTTTTAGTTGCGAAAAAGACGGTCACATAGCTCGATTTTGTCCTGTAGCGAGATCAAATCTAGCTGGAACGGTGGCACCAAAGGTGGATACGGACAAAACAAAGTCGGTGGTTTCAGGAAGAGTGTTTTTTGTGACTTCTCAAAAAGCGAGTAACACAAACGAAGTTATCACGGGTTAGTTAACATAAACTCTTGTGAAGTCTATACCTTGTTAGATACCGGTTCTACCCATTCTTTTATTTCTCCTACTTGCTCTCAACGTTTAAATTTAACTCCGGAGAAATTAGACTTTGACTTATCTATTGAAACTTCGTTAGGAGAAACCTTCATTACATGTGCTATCCAAGTCTTGGATGAGAGTCACAGTTTTTTAATGATATTTCTATCGTTAATAAATTTCCTTACGTATTCTCGAAGAACTTCCTGGCCTACCCTAGTGCGTGAAATCGAATTTTGTATTGACCCCAGTACAAAATCCATTTCTAAAACCCTTAAATTTTTCTTTAACCAAAATGAATGTATAATGCGCCAAAGACGTTGGGTCGAGCTGTTGAAGATTACGACCATACCATTCAATATTATCGTGGAAAAAGCGAATGTGGTAGCTGATACATTGAGTAGAAGATCGTATGCGTTTACGATTGTAACGTTGTGAACACAAAGACCCATTTCACATGATGATAAAGATAGATTTAAAGACTCTAAGGACCCACGTGATGATGTCAAATAATACGAGTAGAATCGATATTAATCGATAAAGTTAAAACCGCTCAAGCTACAGACCCGGAGCTGATGAATACGAAGAAGAAGGTTCAAGAGGGCTTTATTCTAGAAGCAAGAGTCGATGAAGAGAGGAAATCTCAACCCTCGATTTAATTAGCCCATTTGAAATCCTCGATCAAGTAGGAACTGTGGCCTATAGACTCGCTTTACTGCCAAGTATATCGCGTGTTCATAACGTTTTTCACGTATCGATGTTACGTAAATATGTGGACAACCCGAACCACATTATTGAATTAGAACTAGACGAGATAACAGAAGATTTATCGTATGAGGAGATACCTGTTAAAATGTTGGATAAGAATGAATATATTCTACGCTCAAAGGTTATACCTCAAGAGTTAGAATCTGACGAGGTATCATCATCTCTTTGACATACCAGGTACATACGTAAATTTCGAGGGCGAAATTTCATAAGGAGGGGAGATTGTGAGATCCCGAAATTTATGAAATGAAAGTATTCAATTTTCTTATAATTATTATTTTATTTAGTAAATGGTTAAATTGAGAAAGGGTTAAAGTTAATGGTGATATATGAAAATTTTGCAAAAGTAAGCAAGTTGATATAAAATATTCGCTTGTGTTTGGGAATATTCGATTGGTCTGGGAATATTCGCTTTTAACGAGGAATATTCGTATGACTCACACAATCATTGGTGGACCCCATAATCAAGTATTGTCGTAGTTAGAAAAACGCAGTAATTATCTTTTTATAAAAAATGGCAAAAGTTTTACCGTTAAACCGTTGAACTACCTTGGTAGTAAAAGTACGTAATCTGGCATGGTTGCATAAGTAACTTACCGGTATTGATTATTGATGCTTATGTGAGAAGTCACTCGCGGTTATACTCAATTATTACTACATGAATTATTTATATATCTCTCATATTATTTATTATTAAGTCAATAATTAAGACGACAAAGCTATTCATATTATTATTTGCGATATTGACGATGTCTAAAAAGTTCTGTCGAGGAGAGGTTTGGTCACCTAATTACGCGCCAATAGGGAGAAATCCTTATCGGAAAGCCCCCTCTTTCCTGGGAATGATCTGGTTGTTAAATAATGTGAGTTATAATATTAATGATGAATAAGTTCGTGTTGATTAAAGATGAAAATGATATTTTCATTATGTTGGGATTATTAGTATTAGTGGAAATCGACATCTATTCTGATAATAATTAATGTCTGGAGGTTATATTGACCAATCGGGTAATTAATCGGATAAATGAGCAATTAATTGTTATTAATTCACATGCTTATAACTATTTATTCACATGTGTTCTATTGATTCACATGCATTTACTATTAGGGGAGGTGGTGCAAGATTGATAATACTTGCATGACTAAATTAAAAATGGAGGTATAGATGAAGGTACTATACTGTAATTATTTT
Source organism: Panax ginseng (assembly GCA_020205605.1). Lineage (NCBI taxonomy): Eukaryota > Viridiplantae > Streptophyta > Magnoliopsida > Apiales > Araliaceae > Panax > Panax ginseng. The sequence goes on from CM035130.1 coordinate 128,676,694, forward strand.
TTTCACATGTATAGAACTATTGAGTCACATGATTGTACTATTGATTCACATGATGTACTATTAGGGGAGATGGTGCAAGTTTGATAATACTTGCAGGACTAAATTAAAAATAAAGAAAAAGATGAAGGTATTATACTATAATATTTCGAGCCCAAAAACTTACAATTATCGAAACTATATTTTCCTATAAATAGAAGCTCATTCTTCCTTCATTCTCATCAATTCACTAAGACTCACAAGAGCAATTATAGAGAGAGAAACTATATAGAGAGAAACTATAGAGAGATAGAAGAAGAGCAGTCTGCTATATATATGGCGAATATTGAACTTTATCCCAAAAAATATATTGATACACAGATTCGAACCCAAGACCTCCAGTTTGAAATATTGATCCAATGACCACCTGAGCACCTAGACTACTACTACTACTACTACTACTACTACTACTACTACTACTACTACTACTATGATCATCATCATCATCATCTTAATTTAAGGCAACATTTTAATAGTCGTTGCAAAAAGTTATATAAAATATGCAACGAAAATAAAAATTATTGCTAATGAATGTGGTCCATATTAAGCAACGAAATATATCAACAAAAAAACTTTCGTTGCCCACGATGAGGAGAAATCAAGTGGTTAGAAATTTTGCAACGAATTTCTAACGAATTTTGTTTCCAAATTTTGCAAATACTTATGAATTTCGTTGCAAAATGTGAAAGCCTGACACAATCTGCAACGAAGGACAAGTTTCATTGCTAAACATACACTTTTAGCAACGACTTATAAAGTCGTTGCCTGAAAAATCGTTGCTAAAGCCCCATTTTTAGCAACAAAAAAACCTTCGTTGCCCACGATGACGGTAAAGCAAGTGGCCGAAAATTTTGCAACGAATTTCTAACGAATTTTTTTCCCGCTAATGAATTAGCAACGAAATTTTGCAATGGCTTATGAATTTCGTTGCAAAAAGTGAAAGCCTGACACAATTAGCAACGAAGGACAAATTTTGTTGCTAAACATATACTTTTAGCAACGAATTATAAAGTCGTTACTCAAAAAATTGTTGCTAAAGACCCATATTTTTATAGTGAACGTACTGTGAAAAGTACGGTATCATGACGTCATAAAACGTTTTGATGTATTGCGAAAGAATTTAAAGAAGTAGTCGATGTCAATTGATTTTACTAAACAAATGTTTCAAGTTGATGTCCAATTTATTGGTATGGTCTAAGCTATTTGATTTGGCTAAGACAAATGGTATGACATGTTATAAGAAAATCAAGCTTTCTTTGAAGATTTATGCCGAACCAAATTATTTTGGCGAGGAATCTAATGATTAAGTATGAGGTGAATATACCCAGAAATGGGGTTATACGATGGGTTGATCACCTACGTATGGAAGAGGTAGTTTGCTTTCTTGGTGATTATAAACTGACTGTGATAGAAGGGTTTACGGTGAAATGTTGTTAAACCTAATAAGAGTTCATGGTCGATTTGACCCCTCATCAAAAGTATGAAATGTTTGAAAGGAATCTTTATATTCCTATTTATTCCTTCTATTTCATAATTTTTTTGTTAAGTTATGAAGGTTAGGGAATGTGTAATACCCGAGAATTTCCACATCTTATTAAATATTTTAATGGAAATAAATATTTATTTGAATATAAATGATTTTGTGTTACGAGATGAGCTAACTCAATTATATTAAATAATTGAATAATTGAGAATATATGGAGTTGGCGATGAAGTTGTTGAAAGCCTTGTGTGGCACAATGATGAGAAATATTAATATAATGATATTAATTGACGAAGGAATTATTAAGTGAACAATTGATTAATATTAATTGTTAATTGTTATTGTAGAATATTAATTAATTGTTAATGGTGGTTAATTAATGATATGTGATTATTATTGTTAGAGATATAATAAGAATAAGCAACGTGTCTATAAATATAATAAGATTTATATTTATTTACTATACGTGATAGATAATTAATTGTTATAGAGATCAATAATTACATTAATCAATGAGGAATGGATTATTTAATATTAGTGTTAATTAATCAATAAGATGAATAATTTATTTATTTGACATAAAACAAATAAGTAAGTTAATAAGATTATATTGATCATTATGTAAGTGTGCAATAATTAAATAAATAAAATATATGGAATACAACTATATTATATAGTGTAGTGTGATACTTATGTGACTATACTATATATAGCAACCATATATTAAGATTTATTAAACTATATTGTATGAAGTAATGTGATTGAGCATATTGGAACTATATGTTATGAATACATCATGAAATGTGTATGTGACAATATGTATATGGGTATACATTAAAATAATATATCATGAATATATTGAAGACGATGGTCGACTAATATGATTTAATTGAATAATATCTGAGAAGATTGCGCTGGTGTGATAAAATGTACATGAATTATATGTATGTTACATTGCCATATAACATCTACTACCTTGAAATATTAATTATATAAATCATATTGTAACATTAAGATATAACTGATAAGTAGGTTTTATACCTACTTATCCGGTATCTGTTACTTGAATTAGTTGCTTATATTCATGTTCTTAGTTACTTTTCATACATTTTATGTTATTTTGTAGGTTATGAAATGACATTGGCATGAAGAAGCAAGGATAAGCAATTCGGATATCTTTTGGACTAAAATACGCAAATAAATGCAAGAAGGGAATATTGAAGGACTTTTGACACCAAGTTGGATGCATGTTCTTGGCTTGGAACTTAGATTTTATGGTAGCTCTACTTCTTAGCTTTCCGGAATATCTTGAATCATTCCAATCGGAGTTCGGATGCGAGAGTTATGGCCTTTTAATCAACGAAGATCAAAGCTAAGAGTTGTCATGTTTCCATTTACATAACATCTACTTCAAGCCCGATTTCCGCCTTGATCCAATCTGAATCTATTAAATCTGAAAGAATGAAAGTTGTAGATCTCGTCGTTATCTTCGATTTGATAGGTGACAGGCCCCGTAACTCCAAGCGGATCAAAAGTTATACCTATTTTCCCAAAGGACGTCGCAGCAGAAATAGAGTGGCACTGACTGCGCTACGCCTAGCGCGTGATCGCGCCAGACACCGAAACTCATCTTTGCTATAGCGCGGACTATACTGCCGAATGGCCTAGACGACAAAGACTAGCTAGGCGACGAGAAGTGAGTGAAATTGGGTTATTTGATGTCCAAATTGATCTAGAATAGGATTCTTAGTTGCCTAACTTGCTAGGATGTCCATTAGAACTCAAAATACTTGAGTTTAACTTGGATTGGGAGGCTAGTTCTAAGACTCTAAAAAAATCCCTCTTGGGATATATTTCAATAATTGAATTCTTTACTTTCTTTCTTAGATTAGGAACCCTAGATTAGATTAGAATTGAAGATTGAAGCTATTGATTATCATTGGAGAATCAGATTGGAAGCAAGAGAATACAGATTTGTTTATCTCAATTCTAATTTCTTTTCTTATTTATTTGTATCTTTTTAATGCTTAATCAATTGTGGATGATGGATTCTAGTTTATTTATGAATTAAACTCTATTTTGAGATTACTATGGATCTTATTGTGTAGTTTACTTTGATATGCTTCTTTGTTAGTCTTATTAGCAATATTTGGATTGTCTATTATGATTTGTAATGAATTGCTTAATTGCCTAGCTAACAATTATCGTGATAATTTATATGAACTCGAGAGATGAAGTATAGATTTAGATCTGATCATGATAGCATATGTTTGTGATTTCTGAATAGATGGAATTCATAATTCGTGTTTAAGATAGAGATATGCCTTTACGCCATATGTAGTCTAATAAGAACTTGAACTTAAACCCTTTTTAATTGTAATTCACATAGAGATATAGTGGGTTAGTTAATTAGGATGTTCAAATTAATTCTATCATCTGTGGATTTGATTTGATATGAGTATGGTGCATTGAGAGATGGCCATATTTCACTTTCGTGTTCTTGATTAACAATCCAGTATAAATAATTTGGCTTAACAGGAAGTGTGTTGATTTAAATGTAACAATAAGTGAAATTGTAATCTCAAGTCTGCAATATCTTGTTTCATTCTAGGGATAGTTAGTAATAGTTTATTTAATTATTTTAAATTAAATTATTAAATCATTTGTTTAAATAAGATTAAATTGGTCATATATTAGTAATTGGTAATTCTTATTAAATAATTCTCTGTGGGAACGATACTCAACTTATCACTTTATTACTTATTTACCACGTATACTTGCGTGTTGTGCGTAATTAGATTTTACCCAACAAGTTTTTGGCGCCGTTGCCGGGGAATTAGTTTAATATTTTTTACCAATATTAATATCAATCAAATTAGCCTTAATTTAAACATTTTTATTTTTATTTTTAATTCTCTTCCTATATTTCTCTCTTTTCAGGTACCATGGATGACTTTGCGTATCAATGGCCATACACAAACATGACTCAACCAAGGGAAACGGGGATTGATGGACTTAATGCATTTTCCGCAATATCAGCACAGGTTAAAGAACTTTCGAGGAAGTTGGACGTTTTTGCAGCCCAAAGGAGTCGAAGGATGGCAGTTATGTGTGACTATTGGGCTGACAATCACCCGAGTAATCAATGCACCATCAATCTTGGGCCGGTACATTACGGTGGTGAATACCTCAACGATTATACATATGCTAATTATCATCAAGTTTGGGGGTATCACCCGAATTCGTCATGGAGCTATACTTATAAAGATCAATACTACGCTCCAAATCCAACATATCCATCAAATTTCTCAAATCCACCTCTAATGCAACAAGAAGACAATTCAGATTTCAAGGAATTCATGTTAAGGATTATAGCAGAAAAAGAAGAGATGATAATGAGTCAGGAGTTATCAACCCAAAATTTTAATAATAGAATGGAACAACTCGTCACTACCTCAACCAATGGTCCTCAATACATGGCTTCCGAGACAGAAACAGAAAATTCAAGGCTGGGGGAATTATTGTCCAAGTTCATAGTAGCTGAGGAGAAGATGAGTAATCAAGAGAGGTCAAGTCAAAATCTTGCGGATCAGATAGAGCAAATGACCAACGCCGTAAACAACCTTCCTCCAAACACTTGGCTTTATGATATGGATGATGAAATTGATGGAGAACCCGAACCAAATCTGCAACTGGATGAGCCACAAGATATCGAAAGTGTGGAGACAATTGGGGATAATGAAATAGAGGTCGACGAAGATCTAAATGGGTCTCCAATGAAGATCAACGAGTCAGTCAGATTTGCAAAATCATGCCCACTTGGTAGTCATGTCGTCGGCGAAGCTCTTGATGACAAAGAGCGAATACAATTTTGAATCCATGGTGGGACAAGAAAGAGAAGATAGATGTAGAGCCCATTGTGTGTGACAAGTTTCCATGCCCCAAAGTGATCACATGCACAATGGATAAAACACCTAGCTATGGGACGTTCTTGATTGACATCATACCGAGTCAGAGCATGCTAGGTGACTTTGATGTTATGGCCATCGCTTGTGGGAACCTCCCAAAGAATTATTTGTTACTGATGGATGGAGGGTTCCTCAACTTCCGAAGAGGAATTGGATAGCGTTGACCCGGCACAAAGTCCGGGTCGAAAGACTATAAATCAAGCGCTTCTTGGGAGGCAACCCAAGCTCTAAACTCTATCTCTTACTTACATTTAAATTTTTAGTTATAGCTTAGTCATTAGAAGGTATACTTGGAGAGTAACAAAATCTCTATAATTGCAGGAACCCCCGAGCAGAGCAAAGTCAACAACAACATTATAAAGCGCGAAGAACAAAGACCCGCATGCACATTAGGGCCTTAGGCCTCGAGCTACCAAATCGGCTTCCAAGACTACCAAATCAGTTTCCCAAGACCACCCATCAACATCGAACAGTAGATCGCGCCACAGCAAATACCGACCGAACCAACATATCCACGTATCAACGTTGAACCAACATAAGGCAGAGATGACTTCTATATAGGGTCAGTAACTATTAAACCATCAGTAGCGATCCTTGCTACTGAAAAGGCATCTGAACGGCAATCGATCACACAGCATCGGAATTCTGCAACTAAAGAGGCGTGTTTGAATTGAATAACCCCACCTCTCCACCTCTCTACCTCTCTATTACATCAATACCACTCCTCCACTTCTCCTACACCTATTGCAGTTCCTAATCCCCATAAACCCCATTACACCATCTTTACTTCTCCTTCTCCTTTTTAACTTCCATTCCCATTAAACCCATCCATCCCCAACTTCCAATCCACGTTGGTTTTCAATTTCCGCGCCGCTCAGAAATCCCAGGCTTTGTAATGTTAGTCAAGTCCAACTCAAGTGTGGTGCCCGATTTATTCCAATGTGCTTAACCTATTCTTCAAACTTCGCAGACAAGGAGATAAATTGCTATATGTCAGGGAAGTCCTCTCTTTTAATTTTTCCTATCTTAGCCATTGAGGACAATGTCTGTTTTAAGTTTGGGGGTATTTATCATGTTTAGTATTTACTTGGGCAATGTTTTGATGGAATTTGATTTTGGCCAATGATAAGTGGGTGGTTGATATTGTTAACTCTTGGAGAATTGATGAGCATGCTTAGTCTATATTTTAACTCATTAGTTGGTTTTCACATTACTTGCGAATTTTTTGAAAATTTTTACACATATCCTTTTGTTTAGCCAGTTGAGATTGAAATTTTTTTTGGCTAAATGCTTATGAAAGATACCATTTCAACTTGAGATATCTTATTTGAGCATCATTCGAAGTGAAAATTAGGCACACACATAAGTTTGGGGGAAATCTTGGGGTATTTATGAAAAAAAAATTATTGGAACCTTCCCGAGTTGAATAATTGAATCTTGTGGTGGGTCGAGATGGAGCGTAAAATGCACTCCCCATAAACACAGGCACGAGATGGAGCGTAAAACACACTTGTTTTTTGAAAAGTGGAAAGCGAGATGGAGCGTAAACGCACTCGTTCGATGAAAAGTGGAAAGTGAGATGGAGCGTAAAACGCACTCACTAAATAGAAAAAAGAAAATATGTATGTTTGAAATACTTGGGAAGGGTTCTTATGTGCTTAAAAGTTTAAATATCCAGTTGATCCTCAAGAAAAATTTGTGTTATGTCTATATTAGCGGTGATTGATGTGATAAGAAGTTTTGAAAGTCATTTTTGAAAATCTTTTATGAGTATTGGTTGATTTAATCTAAATCATGACTGGATTGAACACATGGATGCACACACACACTTAAAGGATCAAGAGTAAATGTGAATATAATGACAGTTGTTGAAATTTTAGACATGACATTGTTTTGAAATTTTCTACGGGTTATTATCTGTTGTAACCTTTGAGGCCATTGATCGAATTCATATTGATTCATTGTTTGGGTGGATCATTGCAAGAGGATGAATCTGTCTAATTCGTGTTTTTGCTTGAGGACAAGCAAATGTTTAAGTTTGGGGGTATTTGATAAGTAGGTTTTATACCTACTTATCCGGTATCTGTTACTTGAATTAGTTGCTTATATTCATGTTCTTAGTTACTTTTCATACATTTTATGTTATTTTGTAGGTTATGAAATGACATTGGCATGAAGAAGCAAGGATAAGCAATTCGGATATCTTTTGGACTAAAATACGCAAACAAATGCAAGAAGGGAATATTGAAGGACTTTTGACACCAAGTTGGATGCATGTTCTTGGCTTGGAACTTAGATTTTATGGTAGCTCTACTTCTTAGCTTTCCGGAACATCTTGAATCATTCCAATCGGAGTTCGGATGCGAGAGTTATGGCCTTTTTATCAACGAAGATCAAAGCTAAGAGTTGTCATGTTTGCCATTTACATAGCATCTACTTCAAGCCCGATTTGCGCCTTGATCCAATCCGAATCTTTATCAAAGCTCAAAGAATGAAAGTTATAGATCTATCTCGTCGTTATCTTGATTTGATAGGTGGCAGGCCCCGTAACTCCAAGCGGATCAAAAGTTATACCTGTTTTACCAAAGGACGTCGCAGAGAAAAAAACATAGTGGCGATCGCGCTACGCCTAGCGCGGATCGCCCCAGACACTAGAACCTCTCTCTTCTGGCATGGCGAATGATGCGCTGAGAATGGCTTAGGGACTGTGCTAAACTAAGCTAAGCGAGAAATTGAGTGAAATTGGGTTATTTGATGTCCAAATTGAGCTAGAATAGGATTCTTAGTTGCCTAACTTGCTAGGATGTCCATTAGAACTCTAAAAATACTTGAGTTTAACTTGGATTGGGAGGCTAGTTCTAAGACTCTAAAAAAATCCCTCTTGGGATATATTTCAATAATTGAATTCTTTACTTTCTTTCTTAGATTAGGAACCCTAGATTAGATTAGAATTGAAGATTGAAGCTATTGATTATCATTGGAGAATCAGTTGGAAGCAAGAGAATGCATTTGTTTATCTCAATTCTAATTTCTTTTCTTATTTATTTGTATCTTTTAATGCTTAATCAATTGTGGATGATGGATTCTAGTTTATTTATGAATTAAACTCTATTTTGAGATTACTATGGATCTTATTGTGTAGTTTACTTCGATATACTTCTTTATTAGTCTTATTAGCTATATTTGGATTGTCTATTATGATTTGTAATGAATTGCTTAATTGCCTAGCTAACAATTACCGTGATAATCTATATGAACTCGAGAGATGAAGTATAGATTTAGATCGATCATGATAGCATGTGTTTGTGATTTCTGCATAGATGGAATTCATGATTTGTGTTTAGGATAGAGATATGCCTTTACGCCATATGTAGTCTAATAAGAACTTGAACTTAAACCCTTTTTAATTGTAATTCACATAGAGATATAGTGGGTTAGTTAATTAGGGTGTTCAAATTGATTCTATCATCCATGGATTTGATTTGATATGAGTATGGTGCATTGAGAGATGGCCATATTTCACTTTCGTGTTCTTGATTAACAATCCAATTATAAATAATTTGGCTTAACAGGAAGTGTGTTGATTTAAATGTAACAATAAGTGAAATTGTAATCTCAAGTCTTCAATATCTTGTTTCATTCTAGGGATAGTTAGTAATAGTTTATTTAATTATTTTAAATTAAATTATTAAATCATTTGTTTAAATAAGATTAAATTGGTCATGGGTTAGTACTTGGTGATTTTTATTAAATAATTCTCTGTGGGAACGATACTCAACTTATCACTTTATTACTTGTTGACCACGTATACTTGCGTGTTGTGCGTAATTAGATTTTACCCAACAAGTTTTTGGCGCCGTTCCCGAAATTAGTTTAATATTTTTTACCAATATTAATTTCAATCAAATTAGCCTTAATTTAAACATTTTTATTTTTATTTTTAATTCTCTTCCTATATTTCTCTCTTTTCAGGTACCATGGATGACTTTGCGTATCAATGGCCATACACAAACATGACTCAACCAAGGAAAACGGGGATTGATGGACTTAATGTATTTTCCGCAATATCAGCACAGATTGAAGAACTTTCGAGGAAGTTGGACGTTTTTGCAGCCCAAAGGAGTCGAAGGATGGCAGTTATATGTGACTATTGGGCTGGCAATCACCCGAGTAATCAATGCACCATCAATCTTGGGCCGGTACAGTACGGTGGTGAATACCTCAACGATTATACATATGCTAATTATCATCAAGTTTGGGGGTATCACCCGGAATCATCATGGAGCTATACTTATGAAGACCAATACTACGCTCCAAATCCAACATATCCATCAAATTTCTCAAATCCACCTCCAATGCACCAAGAAGACAATTCAGATTTTAAGGAATTCATGTTAAGGATTATAGGAGAAAAAGAAGAGATGATAATGAGTCAGGAGTTATCAACCCAAAATTTTAATAATCGAATGGAACAACTCATCACTACCTCAACCAATGGTCCTCAATACATGGCTTCCGGGACCGAAATGAAAAATTCAAAGTGGGGGGGAATTATTGTCCAAGTTCATAGTAAATGAGGAGAAGATGAGTAATCAAGAGAGGTCAAATCAAAATCTAGCAATTCAAAATCGAGATAGAGCAAATGACCAACGCCAGTAAACAACCTTCCTCCAAACACTTGGCTTTATGATATGGATGATGAAATTGATGGAGAACCCAAACCAAATCTGCACTGGATGAGCCACAAGATATCGAAAGTGTGGAGACAATTGGGGATAATGAAATAGAGGTCGACGAAGATCTAAATGGGTCTCCACCAAAAGATCAACGAGTCGATCAGTTGCAAAATCATGCCCACTTGGTAGTCATGTCGTCGTGAAGCTCTTGATGACAAAAAGAAGCGAATACAATTTTGAATCCATGGTGGGACAAGAAAGAAAGATAGATGAAGAGCCCATTGTGTGTGACAAGCTTCCATGCCCCAAAGTGATCACATGCACAATGGAGAAAACACCTAGTCGTGTGGGACGTTCTTGATTGAGATCATACCGAGTCAGAGCATGCTAGGTGACTTTGATGTTATGGCCATCGCAACATGGAACCTCCCAAAGAATTATTTGCTACTGATGGATGGAGGGTTCCTCAACTTTCGAAGAGGAATTGGATAGCGTTGACCAGACAAAGTCTGGCTGAAAGACTATAAATCAAGCACTTCTTGGGAGGCAACCCAAGCTCTAAACTCTATCTCTTACTTACATTTAAATTTTTAGTTATAGCTTAGTCATTAGAAGGTATACTTGAGAGTAACAAAATCTCTATAATTGCGGGAACCCCCTAGCGGGAGCGATCAAGCAACAACATTATAAAAACGAAGAACAAAAGACCCATGTTGACCGGCCTAGGACCGTATATGAACGATCGAGCTACCAAATCGGTTTCCAAGACCACCCATACCGACAATGCAGCAATGAATGACCAGACATCGCCATCAACATCGGAACCAGTAGCGACCGCGCCATTATTGTTGATCAACAACATATCTTGCCTGAAGCAATGTGGCGCCATGGGGCCAGGGCGGCATACTATCTATATAGGGTCGATAACTATTAAACCATCGAGCGATCCAACATTACTGAAGTGCTTGCATGAATCTGCGATGACCGTGCGCATCGAGATCGAATTCTGCAACTAAAGAGGCGTGTTTGAATTGAATAACCCCACCTCTCCACCTCTCTATTACATCAATACCACTCCTCCACTTCTCCTACACCTATTGCACTTCCTAATCCCCATAACCCCCATTACACCATCTTTACTTCTCCTTCTCCTTTTCAACTTCCATTCCCATTAAACCCATCCATCCCCAACTTCCAATCCACGTTGGTTTTCAATTTCCGCGCCGCTCAGAAATCCCAGGCTTTGCAATGTTAGTCAAGTCCAACTCAAGTGTGGTGCCCGATTCATTCCAATGTGCTTAACCTATTCTTCAAACTTCACAGACAAGGAGATAAATTGCTATATGTCAGGGAAGTCCTCTCTTTAATTTTTTTCCTATCTTAGCCATTGAGGACAATGTCTGTTTTAAGTTTGGGGGTATTTATCATGTTTAGTATTTACTTGGGCAATGTTTTGATGGAATTTGATTTTGGCCAATGATAAGTGGGTGGTTGATATTGTTAACTCTTGGAGAATTGATGAGCATGCTTAGTCTATATTTTAACTCATTAGTTGGTTTTCACATTACTTGCGAATTTTTTGAAAAATTTTACACATATCCATTTGTTTAGCCAGTTGGGATTGAAATTTTTTTGGCTAAATGCTTATGAAAGATACCATTGCAACTTGAGATATCTTATTTGAGCATCATTCGAAGTGAAAATTAGGCACTCACATAAGTTTGGGGGAAATCTTGGGGTATTTATGAAAAAAAAAATTATTGGAACCTTCCCGAGTTGAATAATTGAATCTTGTGGTGGGTCGAGATGGAGCGTAAAAATGCACTCCCCATAAACACTCAGTACTCGAGATGATGGAAAATGAGATGGAGCGTAAAAGCGAACTCGCTCGATGAAAAGTGAAAAGTGGAAAGCGAGATGGAGCGTAAAAAAGTGGACTTCGTTCGATGAAAAGTGGAAAGTGAGATGGAGCGTAAAACGCACTCACTAAATAGAAAAAAGAAAATATGTATGTTTGAAATACTTGGGAAGGGTTCTTACGTGCTTAAAAGTTTAAATATCCAGTTGATCCTCAAGAAAAATTTGTGTTATGTCTATATTAGCGGTGATTGATGTGATAAGAAGTTTTGAAAGTCGTTTTTGAAAATCTTTTATGAGTATTGGTTGATTTAATCTAAATCATGACTGGATTGAACACATGGATGCACACACACACTTAAAGGATCAAGAGTAAATGTGAATCTAATGACAGTTGTTGAAATTTTAGACATGACATTGTTTTGAAATTTTCTACGGGTTATTATCTGTTGTAACCTTTGAGGCCATTGATCGAATTCATATTGATTCATTGTTTGGGTGGATCATTGCTAGAGGATGAATCTGTCTAATTCGTGTTTTTGCTTGAGGACAAGCAAATGTTTAAGTTTGGGGGTATTTGATAAGTAGGTTTTATACCTACTTATCCTAAGATCTCTTACTTGAATTAGTTGCTTATATTCATGTTCTTAGTTACTTTTCATACATTTTTTATTTATTTTGTAGGTTATGAAATGACATTGGCATGAAGAAGCAAGGAAAAGCAATTCGGACATCTTTTGGACTAAAATACGCAAAAAATGCAAAAAGGGAATATTGAAGGACTTTTGACACCAAGTTGGATGCATGTTCTTGGCTTGGAACTTAGATTTTATGGTAGCTCTACTTCTTAGCTTTCGAAACATCTTGAATCATTCCAATCGAAGTTCGGATGTGAGAGTTATGGCCTTTTATCAACGAAGATCAAAGCTAAGAGTTGTCATGCTTGCCATTTACATAGCATCTACTTCAAGCCTGATTTCCGCCTTGATCAAATTCGAATTCGTCAAAGCTCAAAGAATGAAAGTTATAGATCTCGTCGTTATCTTCGATTTAATAGGTGGCAGGCCCCATAATCCAAGCGGATCAAAAGTTATGCATGTTTTACCAAAGGACGTCGCAGAGAGAAAACAGTGTGCGCTGATCAATCGCTACGCCTAGCGCGATCAAGTGCCAGAGACACTGAAAACCTCTCTCATCAGTGTGCAGGATTGCGCCCAGAATGGCTTAGGGACACGCCATCGCTACGCTAAGCGGCGGAAATTGAGTGAAATTGGGTTATTTGATGTCCAAATTGAGCTAGAATAGGATTCTTAGTTGCCTAACTTGCTAGGATGTCCATTAGAACTCTAAATACTTGAGTTTAACTTGGATTGGGAGGCTAGTTCTAAGACTCTAAAAAAATCCCTCTTGGGATATATTTCAATAATTGAATTCTTTACTTTCTTTCTTAGATTAGGAACCCTAGATTAGATTAGAATTGAAGATTGAAGCTATTGATTATCATTGGAGAATCAGATTGGAAGCAAGAGAATGCAGATTTGTTTATCTCAATTCTAATTTCTTTTCTTATTTATTTGTATCTTTTTAATGCTTAATCAATTGTGGATGATGGATTCTAGTTTATTTATGAATTAAACTCTATTTTGAGATTACTATGGATCTTATTGTGTAGTTTACTTTGATATGCTTCTTTGTTAGTCTTATTAGCTATATTTGGATTGTCTATTATGATTTGTAATGAATTACTTAATTGCCTAGCTAACAATTAATTACGTGATAATCTATATGAACTCGAGAGATGAAGTATAGATTTAGATCTGATCATGATAGCATGTGTTTGTGATTTCTGCATAGATGGAATTCATGATTTGTGTTTAGGATAGAGATATGCCTTTACGCCATATGTAGTCTAATAAGAACTTGAACTTAAACCCTTTTTAATTGTAATTCACATAGAGATATAGTGGGTTAGTTAATTAGGTGTTCAAATTGATTCTATCATCTGTGGATTTGATTTGATATGAGTATGGTGCATTGAGAGATGGCCATATTTCACTTTCGTGTTCTTGATTAACAATCCAGTATAAATAATTTGGCTTAACAGGAAGTGTGTTGATTTAAATGTAACAATAAGTGAAATTGTAATCTCAAGTCTTTAATATCTTGTTTCATTCTAGGGATAGTTAGTAATAGTTTATTTAATTATTTTAAATTAAATTATTAAATCATTTGTTTAAATAAGATTAAATTGATTATGGTTAGTACTTGGTGATTTTTATTAAATAATTCTCTGTGGGAACGATACTCAACTTATCACTTTATTACTTGTTGACCACGTATACTTGCGTGTTGTGCGTAATTAGATTTTACCCAACAAGTTTTTGGCGCCATTTGTTTGGAAATTAGTTTAATATTATTTACCAATATTAATTTCAATCAAATTAGCCTTAATTTAAACATTTTTATTTTTATTTTAATTCTCTTCCTATATTTCTCTCTTTTTACCATGGATGACTTTGTGTGTCAATGGCCATACACAAACATGACTCAACCAAGGAAAACGGGGATTGATGGACTTAATGCATTTTCCGTAATATCAACACAGATTGAAGAACTTTCGAGGAAGTTGGACGTTTTTGCAGCCCAAAGGAGTCGAAGGATGGCGATTATTGACTATTGAAAGGCAATCACCCGAGTAATCAATGCACCATCAATCTTGGGCCGGTACAGTACGGTGGTGAATACCTCAACGATTATACATATGCTAATTATCATCAAGTTTGGGGGTATCACCCGGATTCATCATGGAGCTATACTTATGAAGACCAATACTACGCCCAAATCCAACATATCCATCAAATTTCTCAAATCCACCTCCAATGCAACCGTAAGACAATTCAGATTTCAAGGAATTCATGTTAAGGATTATAGCGAGAAAAGAAGAGATGATAATGAGTCGAGTTATCAACCCAAAATTTTAATAATCGAATGGAACAACTCATCACTACCTCAACCAATGGTCCTCAATACATGGCTTCCGAGATCGAAATAGAAAATTCAAGGTCAGGAATTATTGTCCAAGTTCATAGTAATCAAATGAGGAGAAGATGAGTAATCAAGAGAGGTCAAGTCAAAATAGCAATTCAAAATCGGATCGAAGATAGAGCAAATGACCAACGCCAGAAACAACCTTCCTCCAAACACTTGGCTTTATGATATGGATGATGAAATTGATGGAGAACCCTAACCAAATCTCAGAATCGGATGAGCCACAAGATATCTAAAGTGTGGAGACAATTGGGGGATAATGAAATAGAGGTCGACGAAGATCTAAATGGGTCTCCACCAAAGATCAACGAGTCATCAGATTTGCAAAATCATGCCCACTTGGTAGTCATGTCGTCATGAAAATCTTGATGACAAAAGAGCGAATACAATTTTGAATCCATGGTGGGATAAGAAAGAAGAGATGATGAAGAGCCCATTGTGTGTGACAAGCTTCCATGCCCCAAAGTGATCACATGCACAATGGAGAAAACACCTAGCTGTGGGACGTTCTTGATTGAGATCATATCCAGTCAGAGCATGCTAGGTGACTTTGATGTTATGGCCATCGCTTGTGGGAACCTCCCAAAGAATTATTTGCTACTGATGGATGGAGGGTTCCTCAACTTCCGAAGAGGAATTGATAGCGTTGACTGCATAAAGTCTGGCTGAAAGACTATAAATCAAGCGCTTCTTGGGAGGCAACCCAAGCTCTAAACTCTATCTCTTACTTACATTTAAATTTTTAGTTATAGCTTAGTCATTAGAAGGTATACTTGGAGAGTAACAAAATCTCTATAATTGCAGGAACCCCGAGTAGGAGCAGTCAAGCAACAACATTATAAAGCGCGAAGAACAAAGACCCGACAGATCAAGGCTTAGGACCATACACCGATCAAGCTACTTACCAAAATCGGGCTTCCAAGACCACCTCAAGATACCGACAACGCACAATAGTCACAGATCACGCGCCATCAACATCGGAACCAAATACAGATCATCACACAAGTACCGAACCAACATATCAAGACAACGCTACGACAAATACAGATCTCCACAATGACTACGCTTATAGGTCAAGAATTATTAAACCATCGTAGAGCATACGCGACAGAGAAAGGCCAGAATCTGAAGCGAATGATCAAGATCACACAAGATCGAAATTCTCGCAACTAAAGAGGCGTGTTTGAATTGAATAACCCCACCTCTCCACCTCTCTATTATTACATCAATACCACTCCTCCACTTCTCCTACACCTATTGCACTTCCTAATCCCCATAACCCCATTACACCATCTTTACTTCTCCTTCTCCTTTTCAACTTCCATTCCCATTAAACCCATCCATCCCCAACTTCCAATCCACGTTGGTTTTCAATTTCAGCGCTACCGTAAAATCCTGTGCTTTGCAATGTTAGTCAAGTCCAACTCAAGTGTGGTGCCCGATTCATTCCAATGTGCTTAACTCTATTCTTCAAACTTCGCAGACAAGGAGATAAAATTGCTATATGTCGTGGAAGTCCTCTCTTTAATTTTTCCTATCTTAGCCATTGAGGACAATGTCTGTTTTAAGTTTGGGGGTATTTATCATGTTTAGTATTTACTTGGGCAATGTTTTGATGGAATTTGATTTTGGCCAATGATAAGTGGGTGGTTGATATTGTTAACTCTTGGAGAATTGATGAGCATGCTTAGTCTATATTTTAACTCATTAGTTGGTTTTCACATTACTTGCGAATTTTTTGAAAAATTTTACACATCCATTTGTTTAGCCAGTTGGGATTGAAATTTTTTTGGCTAAATGCTTATGAAAGATACCATTGCAACTTGAGATATCTTATTTGAGCATCATTCGAAGTGAAAATTAGGCACTCACATAAGTTTGAGGGAAATCTTGGGGTATTTATGAAAAAAAAATTATTGGAACCTTCCCGAGTTGAATAATTGAATCTTGTGGTGGGTCGAGATGGAGCGTAAAACGCACTCTCCCATAAACACACGAGATGGAGCGTAAAACGACTCTTGAGATGGAGCGAAACGCACTCGCTCGATGAAAAGTGGAAAGCGAGATGGAGCGTAAAGCGAGATGAAAAGGGAAAGCGAAAGCGTAAAACACTCTGTTCGATGAAAAGTGGAAAGTGAGATGAGCGTAAACGACTCACTAAATAAATAAAAAAAGAAAATATGTATGTTTGAAATACTTGGGAAGGGTTCTTACGTGCTTAAAAGTTTAAATATCCAAATTGATCCTCAAGAAAAATTTGTGTTATGTCTATATTAGCGGTGATTGATGTGATAAGAAGTTTTGAAAGTCGTTTTTGAAAATCTTTTATGAGTATTGGTTGATTTAATCTAAATCATGACCGGATTGAACACATGGATGCACACACACACTTAAAGGATCAAGAGTAAATGTGAATCTAATGACAATTGTTGAAATTTTTATATGACATTGTTTTGAAATTTTCACGAAGTTATTATCTGTTGTAACCTTTGAGGCCATTGATCAAATTCATATTGATTCATTGTTTGGGTGGATCATTGCTAGAGGATGAATCGTCTAATTCGTTGTGTTTTTTGCTTGAGGACAAGCAAATGTTTAAGTTTGGGGTATTTGATAAGTAGGTTTTATACCTACTTATCCTAGATATCTTACTTGAATTAGTTGCTTATATTCATGTTCTTAGTTACTTTTCATACATTTTATGTTATTTTGTAGGTTATGAAATGACATTGGCATGAAGAAGCAAGGATAAGCAATTCGGATATCTTTTGGACTAAAATACGCAAAACAAATGCAATAAGGGGAATATTGAAGGACTTTTGACACCAAGTTGGATGCATGTTCTTGGCTTGGAACTTGGATTTTATGGTAGCTCTACTTCTTAGCTTTCCTAACATCTTGAATCATTCCAATCGAGTTCGGATGTGAGAGTTATGGCCTTTTTATCAACGAAGATCAAAGCTAAGAGTTGTCATGTTTGCCATTTACATAAAGATCTACTTCAAGCCCGATTTCCGCCTTTTGATCCAATCCGAATCTGTCAAAGCCCAAAGAATGAAAGTTATAGATCTCGTCGTTATCTTCGATTTGATAGGTGGCAGGCCCCGTAACTCCAAGCGGATCAAAAGTTATACTGCTTTTACCAAAGGACGTCGCAGAAGAGAAAACAACATAGCGCCGATCAAGCTACGCTCCTAGCGCTGATCGCGCCAGACACCGTAACTCTCATCTGCCAGAGAGCGCTGATCGCGCCTGTAATGGCTAGGGGACAAAGGCAATGAACTACGCTAGGTGGCGGGAATTGAAGTGAAATTGGGTTATTTGATGTCCAAATTGAGCTAGAATAGGATTCTTAGTTGCCTAACTTGCTAGGATGTCCATTAGAACTCTAAATACTTGAGTTTAACTTGGATTGGGAGGCTAGTTCTAAGACTCTAAAAATCCCTCTTGGGATATATTTCAATAATTGAATTCTTTACTTTCTTTCTTAGATTAGAACCCTAGATTAGATTAGAATTGAAGATTGAAGCTATTGATTATCATTGAAGAATCAGATTGGAAGCAAGAGAATGCAGATTTGTTTATCTCAATTCTAATTTCTTTTCTTATTTATTTGTATCTTTTTAATGCTTAATCAATTGTGGATGATGGATTCTAGTTTATTTATGAATTAAACTCTATTTTGAGATTACTATGGATCTTATTGTGTAGTTTACTTTGATATGCTTCTTTGTTAGTCTTATTAGCTATATTTGGATTGTCTATTATGATTTGTAATGAATTGCTTAATTGCCTAGCTAACAATTACCGTGATAATCTATATGAACTCGAGAGATGAAGTATAGATTTAGATCTGATCATGATAGCATGTGTTTGTGATTTCTGCATAGATGGAATTCATGATTTGTGTTTAGGATAGAGATATGCCTTTACGCCATATGTAGTCTAATAAGAACTTGAACTTCAACCCTTTTTAATTGTAATTCACATAGAGATATAGTGGGTTAGTTAATTAGGGTGTTCAAATTGATTCTATCATCTGTGGATTTGATTTGATATGAGTATGGTGCATTGAGAGATGGCCATATTTCACTTTCGTGTTCTTGATTAACAATCCAATATAAATAATTTGGCTTAACCAGAAGTGTGTTGATTTAAATGTAACAATAAGTGAAATTGTAATCTCAAGTCTTCAATATCTTGTTTCATTCTAGGATAGTTAGTAATAGTTTATTTAATTATTTTAAATTAAATTATTAAATCATTTGTTTAAATAAGATTAAATTGGTCATATATTAGTACTTGGTGATTTTTATTAAATAATTCTCTGTGGAACGATACTCAACTTATCACTTTATTATTACTTGTCCACGTATACTTGGCTAGGGACAATAATGATTTAAGGCGGCGAGAATTGAGTGAAATTGGGTTATTTGATGTCCAAATTGATCTAGAATAGGATTCTTAGTTGCTTAACTTGCTCGGATGTCCATTAGAACTCAAAATACTTGAGTTTAACTTGGATTGGGAGGCTAGTTCTAAGACTCTAAAAAAATCCCTCTTGGGATATATTTCAATAATTGAATTCTTTACTTTCTTTCTTAGATTAGGAACCCTAGATTAGATTAGAATTGAAGATTGAAGCTATTGATTATCATTGGAGAATCGATTGGAAGCAAGAGAATGCGATTTGTTTATCTCAATTCTAATTTCTTTTCTTATTTATTTGTATCTTTTTAATGCTTAATCAATTGTGGATGATGGATTCTAGTTTATTTATGAATTAAACTCTATTTTGAGATTACTATGGATCTTATTGTGTAGTTTACTTTGATATGCTTCTTTGTTAGTCTTATTAGCTATATTTGGATTGTCTATTATGATTTGTAATGAATTGCTAAATTGCCTAGCTAACAATTACCGTGATAATCTATATGAACTCGAGAGATGAAGTATAGATTTAGATCTGATCATGATAGCATATGTTTGTGATTTCTGCATAGATGGAATTCATAATTCGTGTTTAGGATAGAGATATGCCTTTACGCTATATGTAGTCTAATAAGAACTTGAACTTAATCCCTTTTTAATTGTAATTCACATAGAGATATAGTGGGTTAGTTAATTAGGGTGTTCAAATTAATTCTATCATCTGTGGATTTGATTTGATATGAGTATGGTGCATTGAGAGATGGCCATATTTCACTTTCGTGTTCTTGATTAACAATCCAGTATAAATAATTTGGCTTAAAAGGAAGTGTGTTGATTTAAATGTAACAATAAGTGAAATTGTAATCTCAAGTCTGCAATATCTTGTTTCATTCTAGGGATAGTTAGTAATAGTTTATTTAATTATTTTAAATTAAATTATTAAATCATTTGTTTAAATAAGATTAAATTGGTTATATATTAGTAATTGGTAATTCTTATTAAATAATTCTCTGTGGGAACGATACTCAACTTATCACTTTATTACTTGTTGACCACGTATACTTGCGTGTTGTGCGTAATTAGATTTTACCCAACAATAATCTATGTATGGATGATATGTATATAAAATATAACATAAGTGTGAGACCCCAGATTTTATGAAACAAAAGTATTCAATTTTTCTATTTTGGTAAATAGTTAAATTGATAAAAGTTTAAAGTTAAGGGTGACATTTGAATGTTTTTTCAAAGTAAGCAAGTTGTCATAAAATAATCGGTGGTAAAATACACGTGGTTACATAGTAGCACACGGTATTGATTATTGATGCTTACGTAAGAAGTCACTCGGTTTTATTCAATTATTGTCATAATATTTTATATTATTAAATCAATAATTGAGATGACAAAGTTATTCATATTATTATTTGCAATATTGACAATGTCTAGAAGTTCTGTCAAGGAGAAGTTTGGTCACCTAATTGCGCGCCAATAAGGAGAAATCCTTATCGGAAAGCCCCCTCTTACATGGGAACGACCTGGTTGTTAAATATTATGAATTATAATATTAATGATGAATAAGTTTGTGTTGATTAAAGATGAAATTGATAGTTCCATTATGTGGGAATTATTAGTGTCAGTGGAAATTGACATTTATTTCGATAATAATTGATGTCTGGAGGTTATATCGACCAATCGGGTAATTAATCGGATAAATGAGCAATTAATTGCTATTAATTCACATGCTTATAACTATGTCTTCACATGTGTGTACTATTGATTCACATGATTTACTATTAGGGGAGTTGGTGCAAGATTGATAATACTTGTATGACTAAATTAAAAATGGAGGTATAGATGAAGGTACTATACTATAATTAATTTTTTCACATGTTTAGAACTATTAAGTCACATGATTTACTATTGATTCACATGATTTACTATTAGGGGAAGTGGTGCAAGTTTGATAATACTTGCAGGACTAAATTAAAAATAAAGAAAAAGAGGAAGGTATTATACTGTAATATTTCGAGCCCCAAAATGTGCAATTATTGAAACTATATTTTTCTATAAATAGAAGCTCATTCTTCTTTCATTTCTCACCAATTCACTAAGTCTCACAAGAGCAATTATAGAGATAGAAGCTATAGAGAGAGAAGCTATAGAGAGAGAGCTACTTCACTACTCCAGTATCCAGTCTTCTTCTGAGGTGAGGGTTATTTTTTTTATATTCTGAAGAGATATTATTTTTCGTATTCGTATGAATATTATTATCGTTCAATATTCATTATATTCATTTAATATTCGTAAGGAATATTATTTCCGTTCAATATTTGTAAGGAATATTATTTTCGTTCAACCGTTGTAAGTAAGGGGTTTCTGCCAAGGACAATTTCATAATTTTTCCGACCCTCAAAAGTTCTGAAAAATTTTGAAATGATAATTTGATGAGTTTTCTAGATTGTGTCCAAAAATGGAGATTTTTGGATGTATAGATTAGGAGTTATGAATTTTATGGGAAAAGACTATTTAAAAGTAAACCCTTATAACTCCTTATGGTTAACTCCAAAATTAGTGAAATTTTTATTGGGAGTACATCTATATAACAGAAGTATACCCTGTAAATTTTAGAATTTTTGGACAAAAGTAATTTTTTTTTGATAAATGTCTAAATATTCGGCAGTTTTAGCCATATGAAAAATAGTAAATGAATTTTAAAAATTCTGAGAAAAATATATGTTCAATATGGGACTATATTCTGTTAAATCCCAGAAAAGAAAATTTGTTTGTACTGATTTGATATTTTTCATGAAAATAGACTAGTTATGAGTAAATGAATTAAATATGTTATGTGAAGTAAGAAAATTGGAAAATAGGATTTTATGGCTTAAGAATCCTATATAAGGTATATGCAGATTTTTGATGAGAGTTTTGGTTATTGGTGATGAAATCTTATGAGTTTGTCATTTTAGGATGATTATATGCATTAATTAGTAAAGTGTAAATAATTAAAATAAATTATTTATAAGTTTAAGAAATGATTAAAATATTGTGGTAATATTAATAATATTAGATTATGAGATTATTAAGTGATTTATAACATTTGGATTAAGATGTTATAAATATTGATATGGATTTTATTGTGAACCTTTATCTTTTTGTGCCGGAGTTACTATTCACCTATACGACACTATTCACGTATATGGCACTATTCATGTATATAGCACTATTTGCGTATATAACATTATTTATGTATACGGTACTATGTATAAATACGGAGTATTATTCATGAGTTACTATTTATGAGTTACTATTCATGAGTCACGAGTTAATATTCATGAGTTACTATTCATGAGTTACTATTCACAAGTTACTATTCACGGGGTACTATTTAAAAAAAATATATTTCTTTTACATCCAAATTATTTTGGTACATGAATATTATTCTTGAATTTTACTCCACAAAGCGATGTCATGTTAACAATTTGGATATTTTTAAACTCGGATAAATTTAAAGTCTTTAATATTTATCCTTGATTTCGTTGATTAATGCCTACATAATTGTCATCATCCTCATGCTTATATTGTGATTAAAGTCATCCATGGCTTACGTGCGTGCGTAGATGGACCGTTGATTATTGGTTTTACTGATTGTATATTTTTTGGCTTCCGTGCAAAGATGGATTTGTTGATTATTGGTTTTATAGTTGTATATCTTTGGCTTACGTGCAAAGATGGACAGGTGTATGACATGATCATAACCACTGGTGATAATAACGAATATCCTTGGCTCGTAGTGCATGGATAATTCGATGATGTGATTGGCAGGATCATGACCATTAGTTAACAGTTGAATGTCTTTGGCCGTAGTGCACTGACAGACAATTGATTGGTATGATCATGACCATTGGTTTTATAATTGAATATCTTTGGCCTGTAGTGCAAAAGTAGACAACTGATTGGTATGCTCATTGTTATTACATTTGAATATCTTTAGCCTTTGGGGTAAGGATATTGAGTAAACGTTCTATTAAGCCTTTGTGGCAAGGAGAAACTGTTGAGTTATATGATTATAAATATGAATTGTGGATTTAACTATAATCTTTGGTGGTTTAGGTGAAGACAGGTGATGATAGTTCTTTTGTGATGCCCCCAAAACAGGTATACATCACCCATCTTGAGTCGCCAAAAAATACACTATAAAAATCATTTACAACTGTCGTGCAAAATACGACGACATGTATACTGTGAGTTTTAATACAAATGTATGTAACTCTCACGGTGCCTCAACCACAACCATTCAATGGTACGTTATATAAAGGTACAGTCAAAAACTGTTTTAGAAATTAAAATCTTTGGGAAGTGCTCAAGGAAACCTTCGTACATAAGAGGCCATGAATCTAAGTTATGATAGATATCATATGTCCAGAGAATTATCCTTGGTTGACCCAATAGACCCCAAAGAAAAATGAGAAGATTACTATCATATTCCTTCCAATGGTGAGTCTTCTCTTGACATATAACTATCTCCACTGTCTCAAAGTGAAAATTATATTTCAAATAAACTCCAAGATCATATAGGTAGTGCTCGTAGATATACTCAGCAAGTGGATGTGCACAACCCTGTCTTATGATAACAAGAGGTTGTATGTCATTAGACATCTTGTATGATAGTGACAAAACACCCTTCCAAAGTTGGGTTCGCCTCACCCTATTCGGTTCACCAAAATTAAATATCAAATGATGTATACAATATGACACACTTATCTAAAGTTCTCAATAAAATTATTTCCATACTATTTAGGGAGAACCTCAACAACTATAGACCATAGTTCTATTCCCTCATTATCCTCGCTAAACCCATTGCTACACTCTTATTACCCGAAAGAAATTGTGAAGCAAAAGGGTGAGCACAACTAACTTCGATAAGAATATCATAACTAAAGATAATTAAATTATCAATAGCTTTCGTCGATAATAAATCGAGATTTAGAACATATGGTAGATGATAAAACTTTTCAACCATAGTTGCGGTAGAAGCGAACAATCCATTAAAGAGTCAAATAGACCATCCATCGTATATTATCTTCTCCGTGTTAAAAGTCCACCAATAATGTTTTATCCTCAGTAACATCAATCAACAATTCTTGTCCACAATCATATGAATAACTCATAATCATAATTGTGATTCAAATTCCTTTTCGCACTTCCGAGACGAAGATAATTTTTATCACCTATCTTCACGAAACATCAAAAATCATGGTTATACCAAATCACGATTCCTCTTTCATAATCATACTAATAAATTCATCTTTTGCACTACTACCGAAAGATATTCATTAAAATCTATCTTTGCACTATATAGCCAAAGACATACAACCTAGTATTTTAGAAGCGTCAAGCGAAGCATGATATCTACTATCTTCTATGAATTTAAAAGTTTATTATCAATATTTTATTGCTGAGACTCAGCTTAATAAATAATCCACATCATCGAATCACCCCTGCACTATGGCCAAAGATATTCGTTAATATCACATCCATGAATTATCCATGTACTACGGCCAAGGCTATTCATTATTATTACATCCATGAATTAATATTTCATTGCTGAGACTCAGCTCAATAATTAATCCACATCATCAATTCATCCCTACACTATAGGCCAAGGATATTCTTTTAGTATCACGACCACGAATTATTCATGCACTACGGGCCAAAGATAATCGTGTTTTCATCAACGGTCCTGACCATGCCATAAAACAATTCATCTTTGTACCCTTGGCCGAAGAGAATCCATAGCCATAATCATACCAAAAACTGTCCATCAATGCACTACGACCAATGAGGACCTTTTCCACATCATTTGTAACATTACGGTCATGATTATACCGAATAATCCCTGGTCATAATCATACCAAGTCCATCTATGCACTACAGGCCACAGATGACTTCCAACATAATATATACATGAGAATGATGACAATGATATAAATATTAATCAAACGAAAACAAGGATAAATATTAAAGACTTTAAATTTATCCAAATATTATCAATCACTTAATAAACTCATAATCAAATATTATTAATATTATAATAATATTTTAATTACTTCTTAAACTTATAAACAATTTATTTCAATTATTTTCACTTTACCAAATATTGCATTTAATCATTCAAAAATGTCATACTCATAAGATTTCATCACCAATGATTAAATTCCTCATCAAAAATTCTGCATATACCTTATATAGGATTTCCAAGCCATAAAATCCTATTTTCCAACTTCGTTACTTCACATAACATATTTAACTCATATGTTCGTAACTAAACCATTTTTATGAAAAATACCAAATCAGTCCCAAAAATATTTCTTTTCTGGGATTTAGTAGAATATAGTCCCATAATGAACATATATTTTTCTCAGAATTTTTAAAATTCATTTACTATTTTTCAAAAATCAATTTCTAATTAATTCCTTAGGAAATTAGCTACCTCAAGTTTAACTCCAAAAATTCCCAAATCTTGGCAGGATCTTTCACATATTAACGTGAGCTTCCAGTTTAAATTTCATGGTCATCGGAGTTATAGAACTTCGGTTATAGCATTTTTCGTCGAAAAAACTTAAATATTAAAATGGTCATAACTTGCTCATTTTAAGTCAGAATGAGCTCATTTTTGGACAGGAGGTACTTTATACCATATATTTTCATGTTCCAAAAGACTGGAATTTTTCTCACAATTTAAGTGGCCGAAAATTCCCTTTTAAAATTTCTGGCAGTAGCTGTTTTCCCATTTTTCACTTTTTCGTGCTTTGCTAAAATCATTCCACACGAAAATCTACAACACCTTTTCTAGTGATTCCACTTGGATAAGTTAGGAAACTCATAGATCTAACTCTAGAACTTGACCACACTTAAAAATTTAAAATATAATAGGAGATATGGTCAATTGAATTTCATGTTCCATTTTCACCAAAATCTGATTTTTCAACCCTTTGTGATTTCTAAGAAACTTTCATGTTTTCACATAATAACCAACATAACTCATCATAACACTTACTAATACTTCATATACCCATGATTTTCATCAGTCCTATGCTTTTATTATGACTCTCATCATAAATAACGTAAACAGATCATTTTTCACAATTTAATAAGGAATGAATATAAAAGATCATTCACCATGCATGTGGTAATCCACATAGACATGTTATTCCAGCAGAATAATAAAGAATGGAATAACAGAAGGATTCACCATGCATGCAATAGACTTTATCTGAGTTATTCCCAACAAAATAATAAATAATAGAACCAGTCAATGCGAAATTAAATGTCTTGACGAGGATGTTCCAACAGAATAATAAATAATCGGAACCGGTCATGCGTAAGCGCTGCAAACAAGATGTTCCAACGAATAATAAAGAATGAAATAACAACAAATCACCATGCATGCGATAGATCGCATGCAGACGGGTTATTTCAATGAATAATAATTAATGGAACCGGTCGAGCGTAATACGCTTGCAAGCGTGATATTAAAACAGAATAATAAAGAATAGAATAATGAGAAGAATTTCACCATACGCATGCGATAGATCGCATGCATGTGTTATTCCCAATGCAGAATAATAAATAATGGAACCGTGTCGTGTAAAAAGCACGAGACGGGATATTAAACGAATAATAAAGAAACGGAACCAGTCGATTTAAATTACGCATCGATAGGATGTTCCAACAGAATAATAAAGAATGGAATAATAGAAGAATTTCACCATGTATGCGGTACTTCGCATATTTAGGTTATTCCAACATAATAATAAAGAATGGAATAACAGAAGAATTTCACCAAGTATCGGGTAGTCCACGTATACAGGTTATTCCAACAGAATAATAAAGAATGGAATAACAGAAGTTCTCTTCATGAATATAAAAGAAATAATACCCCTTACTAGTACAAAAAATAATATCCTTTATAGGTACAACAAATAATATCCCTTATAGGTACAATAAATAATATCCCTTACAGGTACAACAAATAATATCCCTTACAGGTACAACAAATAATATCCCTTACCTTTGAAAGAAGAGTATTCCGAACAGTAGGGCAGAAATATACTTGAAGAAAACTTGCACTATCTTCTACGCTCAAAGCTTTCTTAAACTCTAAAGAAATACGCTCGAGATTACAGAAAAAGAACTCTCTCTATAGTTTCTCTCTCTAGAGTTTCAGTGAATTCGTAAGAAATAATGAAGGAATGGACTTCTATTTATAAGAGAATGGACTGAATAGTAACCAATCCATGAACGGTCCAGATTGATTTACTTTTAAACTGACGGTCCAGATTGGTTTACAATAAAATATAATATATTCTATTTATAATCTAATAAAACGAATAACTTTATAAAAGTATTCTGTTTTATATAAAAAGATTTTACTATTAGCCTAATAAAACGAATAACTTTATAAAAGTATTCTGTTTTATATAAAATTTATTTCTGTTTTATTACATTAATAATACAAATAAAACAAAACTTCATTATCACTTACTTTGAAAAATTTTCAAATGTCACCCTTAACTTTAAACTTTTATCAATTTAACTATTCACCAAAATAGAAAAATTGAATACTTTTATTTCATAAAATTCAGGGTCTCACATCTTTTTGTCTTGGGTATAACAAAGAATTGTTGTTGAGTATTACATGAATAAAATATTAACGATGGACTTTTAATCTAGAAGAGATAGTAGACATTATGTTCTACTTGACTATTCTAATGGATTGCTTATTCCGTTGCAGTTGTTGATCTAAAACTTGTTTTCTATTATATTCCATCAGTTGTTATACTGTTGAAGGCTAAAGATAATTTATTCTGCATTATCTTAGTCATAATAATTCTTACTGGGCTAGTTGAGCTCACCTTTTTCTTTCAATGTTCTCTTCAGGAAATGAGAATATAGCTGGGACTATTTGGGGAATGGATTGACGGTCCGAGATGTGAGACAAGAACTAGGATGGGAGAGACGGGGAATTCCTTTGCTAGTATGACCTACCTAAGTTATTTGGTATTTAATTGGTCGGTCAGAGTATAGGGATAATATGTGACATGTCAATTAACCCTTATTTTGAAGATATATTTTAGAATGATGTTTGAAATACAGGGGATGAGCAATGGAAAAATCATGATACAGAGGATATAACCGGGAAGGTACAATCTGAAAAGAAAGCAAGGTATTCTCATCTCTTCGAATATCAGGTACGCACGTAAATTTCGATTGTGAGACCCTGAATTTTATGAAATAAAATATTCAATTTTTCTATTTTGGTAAATAGTTAAATTGATAAAAGTTTAAAGTTAAGGGTGACATTTGAATTTTTTTTCAAAGTAAGCAAGTTGTCATAAAATAATCGGTGGTAAAATATAGAAGAATACGCGTTGGTGCATAAGCAGTAGCACACCAGATTGATTATTGATGCTTACGTGAGAAGTCACTCAGTTTTATTCAATTATTGTCACAATATTTTATATTATTAAATCAATAATTGAGACGACAAAGTTATTCATATTATTATTTGCAATATTGATAATGTCTAGAAGTTCACAAGGAGAGGTTTGGTCACCTAATCATGCGCCCAATAAGGAGAAATCCTTATCTAAAAGCCCCTCTTTTCTTGGGAACGACCTGGTTGTTAAATATTGTGATTATAATATTAATGGTGAATAAGTTCGTGTTGATTAAAGATAAAATTGATAATTTCATTGTGTGAGAGTTATTAGTGTTAGTGGAAATCGACATTTATTTCGATAATAATTGATGTCTGGAGGTTATATCGACCAATTGGGTAATTAATCGGATAAATGAGCAATTAATGGCTATTAATTCACATGCTTATAACTATGTGTTCACATGTATGTACTATTGATTCACATGATTTACTATTAGGGGAGTTGGTGCAAGATTGATAATACTTGCATGATTAAATTAAAAATGGATGTATAGATGAAGGTACTATACTATAATTAATTTTTTCACATGTTTAGAACTATTAAGTCACATGATTTACTATTGATTCACATGATTTACTATTAGGGGAGGTGGTGCAAGTTTGATAATACTTGCAGGACTAAATTAAAAATGAAGAAAAAGAGGAAGGTATTATACTGTAATATTTCGAGCCCCAAAATGTGCAATTATTGAAACTATATTTTCCTATAAATAGGAGCTCATTCTTCCTTCATTTCTCACCAATTCACTAAGTCTCACAAGAGCAATTATAGAGATAGAAGCTATAGAGAGAGAAGCTATAGAGAGAAAGAAGAAGAGTAGTCTGCTACTTCACTACTCCAAAGATCCAAATTTCTTTCCCGAGGTAAGGGTTATTTTTTTTATATTCAAGAGATATTATTTTTCATATTCGTATGAATATTATTATCGCTCAATATTCATTATATTCGCTTAATATTCGTAAGGAATATTATTTTCGCTCAATATTTGTAAGGAATATTATTTTCGCTCAACCGTCAGTAAGTAAGGGGTTTCGCTTGAGGCAGTTTCATAATTTTTCCGACCTCAAAAGTTCTGAAAAATTTGAAATGATAATTTGATGAGTTTTCTAGATTGTGTCCAAAAATGGAGATTTTTGGATGTATAGATTAGGAGTTATGAATTTTATGGGAAAAGACTATTTTAAAAGTAAACCCTTATAACTCCTTATGGTTAACTTCAAAATTAGTGAAATTTTTATTGGGAGTACATCTATATAACAGAAGTATACCCTGTAAATTTCGGAATTTTTGGACAAAAGTACAATTTTTGATAAATGTGTAAATATTCGGCAGTTTTAGCCATATAAAAAATAGTAAATGAATTTTAAAAATTCTGAGAAAAATATATGTTCAATATGGGACTATATTCTGCTAAATCCCAGAAAAGAAAATTTATTTGTACTGATTTGGTATTTTTCATAAAAATGGACTAGTTATGAGTAAATGAATTAAATATGTTATGTGAAGTAAGAAAATTGGAAAATAGGATTTTATGACTTAAGAATCCTATATAAGGTATATGCAGATTTTTGATGAGAGTTTTGGTTATTGGTGATGAAATCTTATGAGTTTGTCAGTTTAGGATGATTAAATTCTTTAATTAGTAAAGTATAAACAATTAAAATAAATTGTTTATATGTTTAAGAAATGATTAAAATATTGTGGTAATATTAATAATATTAGATTATGAGATTATTAAGTGATTTATAACATTTGGATTAAGGTGTTATAAATATTGATATGAATTTTATTGTGAACCCTTATCTTTTTGTGCCAGGGTTACTATTCACGTATAGGACACTATTCACGTATACGACACTATTCATGTATATGACACTATTTGCGTATATGACATTATTTATGTATACGGTACTATATACAAATACGGAGTACTATTCATGAGTTACTATTCACGAGTTACTATTCATGAGTTACTATTCACGAGTTACTATTCACGAAGTTACTATTCACGGGATACTATTTACCCAAAAATATATTTCTTTTCGTCCAAATTATTTTTGGTACATGAATATTATTCTTGAATTTTACTCCACAAAGCAAAGATCATGTTAATAATTTGATATTTTTAAACTCGGATAAATTTAAAGTCTTTAATATTTATCCTTGATTTCGCTTGATTAATGCCTATATAATTGTCATCATCCTCATGCTTATATTGTGATGAAAGTCATCTTCGTGGCTTACGTGCATAGATGGACCGTTGATTATTGATTTTATAGTTGTATATTTTTTTATGGTCACTTACGTGCAAAGATGGACTGTTGATTATTGGTTTTATAGTTATATATCTTTGGCTTACGTGGCAAAGATGGATGTGTGTATGACATGATCATAACCACTAGTGATAATAACGAATATCCTTGGCCCGTAGTAGTATGGATAATTCGATGATGTGATTGGCGTGATCATGACCATTAGTTAACAGCTTGAATGTCTTTGGTCAGTAGTGCAATTCGACAAGATAATTGATTGGTATGATCATGACCATTGGTTTTATAATTGAATATCTTTGGCCCGTAGTGCAAAGGTAGACAACTAATTGGTATGAGCATTATTATTACATTTGAATATCTTTAGCCTTTGGGGTAAGGATATTGAGTAAACGTTCTATTAAGCCTTTGTGGCAAGGAGAAACTGTTGAGTTATATGATTATTAATATGAATTGTGGATTTAACTAAAATCTTTGGTGGTATAGGTGAAGACATGTGATTTTTGTTCTTTTTGTTTTGGGTATAACAAAGAACTGTTGTTGAGTATTACAGGAATGAAATATTAACGATGGAATTTTAATCTAGAAGAGATAGTAGACATTATGTTCTACTTGACTCTTCTAATGGATTGCTTATTCCACTGCAGTTGTTGATCTAAAACTCGTTGTCTATTATATTCCATCAGTTGTTATACTATTGAAGGCTAAGGATAATTTATTCTGTATTATCTTAGTCATAATAATTCTTACTGGGCTAGTTGAGCTCACCCTTTTCTTTCAATGTTCTCTTCAGGAAATGAGAATATAGCTGGGACTGGTCGGGGAATGGATTGACAGTCCGAGATGGTATCTATAGTAGTCCTTACTATTTTTATAAAATAGTGTGATAATAATTGTAATGAGGACTCCATTAAGTGTGGATATTGTCTAGAAGGCAATATTCGTGTTTAAACTCTCAGCTATGTTTTGTTGTATTTTGCACGACAATTGTATAATTAAGTTTGTACTTGAGTTATGTACCATGTATCTGGCGACTCAAGATGAGTGATGTATACATGTTTTGGGGGCATATTTCTCTCTTCACGTGTATAAGAAAAAGGCTAAGGCCTATTTCCCTTTTCTTCTTCCAAGCTCAAGATAGCAAACTAGATAACAATGATGAACAAGGCAGTGGGCATAATGATGTAAATCAACTACCATTAACAACTCTTTAATAACCTTCATGCAATCCTTCAATCTATGAGTTTGATTTAGTGTGAAATTGCAATGTCTGTGTAATTTTCTTTCTATAAATATGGACTCTCCTTCTCTATTTTCCATTGCTGAGAATTGCTTAAGTGTGAAATTGAGAGCATATATAGAGTGAGTAATTATATACACATCAGTAGAAGAAGTGTGGATTAGCAAGCTAATTACAAAGGTATAAGATCACTTCTTGTTCTTCATTTTTGGTATCTGTCAAAATTTCTATTCTTGAATTACCAATTTCTTAATTATGTGGAGTTAGATGATAATGGGGTTGGGAAAAGTTTATATAGATGTTATGTAATCATATAAGCATGTTTAAACTATTATATGACTAATTATAATTGAATTTGTGATGATTTATGTGTTTGGACTGAAATCCTGCCGAAGTAGGTTATTCGTGGTTTGAACCAGACATGGCGCAATTGCTTGCCAAAGATAATACCGGGGCACATATCATACCTTTGTGTTCGCTTTTTTTCCTTACATTTAAAATCTACTAAGTGTTGGTCAATTACTATGGCTTAAACCAGCATGTAAGCATGTGTAATGTGTATATATAAGTATACTAACCTAATGTGATCATGTTTTACTAGATTAGCATACATGATTAACGAAAGTGTATAGTTTAAAATGAATTTAGAACTTTAGAAATGAACTTGATATGTATGTATGCCATGTTTATATACAAACTTTGCAAGCATGTTGGTATGGTTTAGAAATGCATGAATAACCCGTTAAACTTTTGTTTATATGATTCGTAAGGAAGCATGAACATGTTGGACTTATTAGTAAGCTTTACTAATGAAAATACGAACTTTGAACGTTAATGTTAACATGCTACTTTGAGAGTTAGAATCTGACATTTATGAACATGTTTGATGATACTTTTAGACTTGCTAATGTATTATACATATATGTCTACTATGTTAGGAGTTGTGAAATCAAGTTAAGACTAATTAAAGCATGTTTTCAAAATAATAACTAAAATAGTTACATGTATGCAATATGAATACTCATAAATATACCTAATATGAGTTATATGACTACCTTATATGTTTAAAAAGCAAGCATGTTGGACTTTGTTGTTTCATAACCTTGAATGACCTTAACTTGTTGAAATGTTCAACTTAGAACCATATTATGAAAGAAGGGACCTAGATTGACTTGAGAGACACGAAAGGACCTTTGACATGATAATATATATTATGTGTGAATGTTGTGTTCATGCCGAACAGAAACCACAAGGCAACAGCTTAGCCTTGGCTTGGCCAGAGGGTTCACAAGAATTGCTACGGCCCTAAAGCTTAGCCATGGCAAGTAACATTCTTGAAACACAGAATCGAAAGTGTAATACAATTTGACAATCTAATTTTGAACAGTTAGCTTATATGATGCCTACATTGCTAGAAATGGTTTACACCATACTGATACGTGTATATATATGATGATTAAGTAATAAGATAGTGTCTGCCTTATATAATGATAGTCCATGGATAAAAAGGTCTTAATCTTGAGCATTGTAAATTTGCTTATGAAGTTACTAGGTACTTGATTTCGTGATAAACCTATAAGCTAATTTTGTACCATATGTATATACATGAATCATAACAAGCTTAAATAACAAATGTGTTAGCTAATGGGCATCCTATACTTATAATACACTATAAATAGGATTCGAAAGTCTTGATTTCTTAATGTGGATAAACTACGCTTAAGGCAAGTATCCTAAACCCTTGCATTACTTTATCTCTTTGAATGCAAGTTATCTTACTTACTCGTTCAATTGAGCTAGTATGTAAGACCCCAACTTATTATAAATGAAATTAAATTTCCTCTATTTTATTATTTTGAAATAGTAAGGGTTGATTTGATTAATGTGGTTAGTTATGGGTAAAATGCGCAAATATTTCAAATAAGCAAGTGGTTATAAAATATTCATTTTTATCGGAGAATATTAGTTTGGTCGTGGAATATTCTTCTTATTTGGGAATATTAAATATTTACTACTGTAGCAGCCTTGTGGGCCCCATAATGGAAAGCGATTGGATGAAGAAAATGACAAATATAAGTTATTTATAAATAACGGTGTAGTTGTTACCATTAATACTGTTGAAATACTTGGTGGTTAAAACACAGTAGCACACGGCATTGCACCAATTATTGATTCTTACGTAAGAAGGCACTACTCAATAATTGTTAAAGTAATTACTGTTCAATATTTTATTTTATTGATTCAATAATTGCTACGTTGATATTTTATATTATTGTTGTTTCAATAATTATCACTGCACAATATTTTCCTTTATCGAATCAATAATTCATATTGTTTGAATAACATTATTATATAGCATTATTGACAATGTCTAGAAAGTTCTGTCTAAGGAGAGGTTTGGTCACCTAATTGCGCGCCAGTAAGGAGAAATCCTTATTGGAAAGCCCCCTCTTTCCTGAGAACGGCCTGGTTGTCGATGTTGTGATTCTGTAATATTATTTATGAATAATTAATTATTGATTTATATGATAAGGAAAATATTCATTTTATGTGGATATAGATGGAGAAAATTTTAAAGTGACAATTATTGAAAAATTGATATTTTATCTTTTCTGATAAAATAATTCATTTAAATATATTATTATATTTTAATAATATAATAATGGTGATATTTTTATAATGAATGTGGGATATATGAATATATGAGGAGGAAGAGTATTTTTGTTGCAAAAGTTGTTTAAAACATGTTAAACATGTCTGTGGGCCCATTTCTTGACTGAAATTTGATTATAGCCTATAAAATTGTCCTATATGAATTTTGGTAAATTTTTGTTTGGAATTTGGAAAAACTTTCTTCTGCAAAGTTGTAGAGAATTAAATTTCCTATGGAATGGACATAAGATTTGAATTTTTCTGATAAAGGACTATTTATTATGAATTATTGAAGTTCCGAAGTTCCGGAATAATTGATTTTGGGATTTTAAAATGTGTTTTTGTAAGAAAAACGTTTTTAACAAGTTGGTGGGCTCATTTTGTTGTTAAACATGTGGGAATCTAGCATTCAAAGGTTTGCGTAGGAAAAAAATTATATATATATTATTATTTTATTAAATTTTTTGCTTTGGTGTTCTAAGCATTTTCCTATAAATAGGAATAGGTAGGTTAGAATTGAAAATCACACCGAAACTAAAGTTTTCTCTCTTTTCTCTCTCTATATTATCGAAGCGTATTCTTGTGAGTATATTGATACTTTGAGTGTTCTTATATCGATGCAAATTCCTTCACAGACTATATCTAGTAGTCCAAATTGTAAATCTTATTCTTTTTCGAGGTAAGGGATATTTTTTTTAAAATGATATTATTTCTTCTAATATCATTATCTTTGGAATATTGGTAAGATTTTTTTGTGAAATTCTTGTCTTTTTAATGTAAAGTTACTATTCACGTGATATCGGCACTATTCACGTGATCGACCACTATTCACGTAAAAATTAAATTTTTATTTTTTTGTCCAAAATATCTATTATGGATACTAGCTTTGATTGTATCCATGTTTTGATCATTCTTGAATTTTACTTCAATATGATTATTTATGAAGTATTTTTGAACTCGGATTGTTTAAAAGTACGAATCCTTAATATTTGTTCTTTTGTTTTCCTTTGGATTCGCTTTTCTTTAAAATATTTTTCATCATCCTCAGTCCTAAATGATGGTATTACTGAATATCTTTGGCCCGTAGTGAAAAGATGGTTGATTTTCTTATGAATATCTTTGGCCCGTAGTGCAAAGATGTATATGTGTTGAGATGAACATGACCGATCGATGAATATCTTTGGCCCAGTAGTGCAAAGATGAATATTTGATTCAAGATGAATATTGATTGATGTTACAGGATAAAATAATGATGATGGACTTTTAAATTCATAGATTATAGTAGATTTCATTCTCTACGTAACTCATCTATGAATTATTATTTCATTATGAATATTAATCAAACTTGTTGCCTATTGTATTTTATCGATTTTTCTGTTGAAGACTAGCGATAATTTGTTCTATATTATCTTAGTCATAATATTGTTTACTGGGCTAGTTGAGCTCAACCTTTTCCTTTTTATTCTATTTTTCTTCTCAGGAGGCGAGAATGTAGCGAGTACTAGTCGGAGTATGGAATGAAGGTTCTAGAAAGTTGTTTTAGTAGTCCTCACCATTTTTGTAAAATAATGTACCAATAATTGTAATGAGGAATTATTTGAGTGTGGATATTGTCTAAAAGACAATATTTGTATTTAAACTCACAGTTTATATGTTGTATTAATAAAGTTGTAGTTGTTTCTGTACCATGTTATTGACGACTCAAAATGGGTGATGTATACCTATTTTGGGGGCGTCACATAGTATGTTTAAACTCTTGTGAAAACTATTATTCATGTTGAACTTTGTATTGTTCTTGAATATTGTGAAAGTGTCTATGCCATTAATTCGGCTAGACTATATGCATGCTTATAAAACTTCCAAATCAATTAACTGGTGCAGAAATCTTGAAAACTGAGTTGAACAACCCTTATGGTAAAGAGAGTGTATATTGTTGGAAACCCCAACACACGCGTGAATATTACTGTGGTGTTATGCATAACATAGAGTATTGTAGACTAATTATCTATCGTACTTAATTCTTTTGGGTTATCATTTTAATATTGGTAATTCTAGTAGATGTTCAATAGTCCTTAGTGACTTCTCAGTAGAAACTATTTTATCTAGTTGGATACGTTGATAGCCTTTGAATTCATATATATCTGTTGATCTATATTGAACTATCCCTTCATATTCCAAAGATTTGATTCGAGAATTATTGATACTCATTGTTCATGATATTATTCTAATACTCTGAACTATCTTGGAGACTATACTTTGATATTTCAAACTCGTGATATAATAATCATTTCACTAGTACAAAACCATAAAAAGATAACACTTAAAAGATGACGTTTTTATAAA
The DNA here is from genome assembly GCA_020205605.1 of Panax ginseng. Lineage (NCBI taxonomy): Eukaryota > Viridiplantae > Streptophyta > Magnoliopsida > Apiales > Araliaceae > Panax > Panax ginseng. The sequence goes on from CM035130.1 coordinate 128,714,203, forward strand.
AAACGTTATGGTATTTTTCTACAACGTTTTTTAACAAAACATTGTAGATACATATAAAAAAAACGTTATGTATTTATAAGGGCAATTTTTGATTTTAAATAGATAAGTTTAAAAAAAAAAACATTATCGATATAAAAAACACGGAGAAAAAAAAATGCTTAAGTCAAAATTTGAAATGAAACGCGGAAGGAGTACTTTCTTCTCTCTCGTTTCTTCCTCTCAATCTTTTTCTCCCATTTTCTCTCTCTAGTAGCAGCGGCGACAAACCTTCCTCCTCTCCCTCCTCTTTTCGGAAATCTCATCCCTTCGTCGCTCCCTCGCCAGTGACCTCCTCCTTTATCTCTCTCTCTTGCTCTCTTACAGTAGATTAGTAGTCGCCTCGGATTCCGAGACTTCAGCCTTGTCCGCCAGATCGGTAGCGACAACATCGGAAAAGTGTACCCTTGTCATCTCTGGAGTGATGAGAGCTGCTATTACGCCATGAAAGTGGTGAACAAGGAAGTTTTAGCTCTGAAAAGGAAGCTCCAAAGAGCTGAAACAGAGACTCTTCATACCAAATTCGAAGCATCGTACTTTTCCTGCGATGTAATGGATTTTTGCCCCGGCGGCGATGTGATAACCCGAGATTTCGAATAACCCAAATTCCACGAATGATTTTTTTTTTTTTATTTAATATTTACATTGACTGTTGATATTTTACTGTGTATCTATGATACGAGTCTCGAGAATTAGTCAATTTATCTATTGACTGAGAAATTAGAGTAGAGTTGTGCTTAACAGATTTAGAAACCCTAACCCTAATTTCTGGATAGGGATTTGACAGAAATCGCAGGTATAATATCAGTAACTATGAGTATGTGTTTGTACTGTATAAAGTTAATGACTGATAATTGACTGGATATGGTTTTATATTGTAAACCCTAATAAGGGATTATAAACCCTAATCTCAGATTTAGAAAACCAAATGTACAGTTAAAAACCCTAATTGTACGCCGGGAAACCCTAATTTAAAATTCAGGATTTCTTAAACCCTAAATTAGGAAACCTTAATCCTAATTGGTAAGCTTAATGTGTTTATTAAATGTTGGTGTGATTAGGAAACCCTAATTTAATTAGGAAACCCTAATTATAGTTTTAAAATCTTAATTTTCTAATTTGAAAACCCTAATTGGAAAATTATGGAAACTAATGTTTTAAAACCTAAGTGTTAGAACCTCAGAGTTAAACCCTAAGGGTTTGTGTAATTGTCTAGTATGCCATTAAAATGAAAGTATAAATGACAAAAATGCTCTTTTAGTATATTTTTATTAGATAACTTGTAAATATTATCATATCAAGAGTTGGTAACCTAATGTTGACTTTGTATAACCTACAAATCCAGCAAATCAGCCTATTTTGCTAGCAATCTCAGCAACATGCAATGAATCATAAGATAAAAGAGACTTAGAGCGAGAAAGTTCACCAAACTTGGTCATTTTCTCCCAAGCTCAAACCAACTCTCTCTCTCTCTCTTAACCTTCGAACTTCAGTAGTGTTTCAGTCCCTAGATATCTTTCTAACACACCCAAATCAGTGTAGTAGAGCCTAGATCAAATCATATTCAAGAGGAGGTATAACTCTAAACTCACCATTTGATTTTGTATGCTTTGTAAGAATTTGTGTTTATGTGTTTAGAATTTTGTTAAAGGATGTTTTATGATGATCTATGGTGATATACCATAGATCCATTGTGACGCCCCCAAAATAGTTCCAATCCATCTAACCTATTCTGAGTCGCCAAATACATGGTACAGAAAATAACTACAACTTTATTACTACAACTGTCGTGCAAAATACGACGACATATATACTATGAGTTTCAATACAAATATTGTAACGTATATAATACGACAATATTCATACTCAAATTATTACATGCCATATAAAGTACATCAACAATTATTTCAAGTCTCCAAAGGGACACGAGAAGATTTATGTTTTCTTCATTTTAATGCAGTGCACTTTTGACGCTTTCAAGGTCGGGTTCTCATCACCCTATTGCTGTTCACCAAAATCAATTATTAAGTGACATATAAAATACGACACACACATCTTAGGTCCTCAAACAAATATATATTACATGTCATGCTGTTTTATAATGTATTCAGAAACTTCGACAGTCTCGGACCATCACACTATTTCCTTGTTATCCCCGCTCGACCCAGCTACACTCTTATTACCTGAAAGGAATTGTGAAGCAAAAGGTTGATCACAACTAGCCCAGTAAAGAATATCATGACTAAAGATAATTAAATTATCAATAGCTTTCATCAGTGATAAATTAGATATTTAGAACATATGGTAGATGATAAAACTTTTCAACCATAGTTGCAGCAGGACGAGCAATCCATTTGAAGAATCAAATTGACCATAAAGTCTATTATCTTCTCTACGTTAAAAGTTCACCAACAATGTTTTATCCCTGTAACATCAGTCAACAGTTCCTTTCCACAAACATATAAATAACTCATAATCATAATTGTGATTCTAAATTCCTCTTCGCACCCAGGACGAAGATAATTTTCATTACTTGTGTTTACCTGAAACATCAAAGATCATGGTTATACCAAATTACAGTTCCTGTTTATAATCATACTAATAGATTCATCTTTTCACTACAGGCCAAAGATATTCATTATCATTTCATCTTTGCACTACAGGCCAAAGACATACAACTGTATTTTAGAAGAGTCAAGTAGAGCATGATATCTACTATCTTCTACGAATTAAAAGTTTATTATCAATATTTTATCGCTGAGACTCGGCTTAATAAATAATCCACATCATCGAATCACCCCTGCACTCCGGCCAAGGATATTCGTTAATATCACATCCATGAATTATCCATGCTCTACGGGCCAATGATATTCATTATTATCACATCCATGAATTAATATTTCATCGCTGAAACTCAGCTCAATAATTAATCTACATCACTGAATTATCCATGCACTACGGCTAAGGATATTCATTAATATCACGACCACGAATTATCCATGCACTACTGGCCAAGGATAATCGTGTTTTCATCAACGGTCATGATCACGCCATAAAACAATTCATCTTTCCATCCTAGCCCGAAGAGAACCCATGGTCACGATCATACCAAAAACTGTCCATCAATGCACTACGGGCCAATGAGGACTTTTACCACATCATTTGTAACATTACGGTCATGATTATACCGAATAATCCCTGGTCATAATCATACCAAGTCCATCTATGCACTATGGCCAAAGATGACTTTCAACATAATATAAGCATGAGGATGATGACAATGATATAAAAATTCAATCAAATGAGATAAAGGATAAATATTAAACATTTATAATATAATTTATCCAGAGTTCAATAATATCTAAATATTATCAATCACTTAGTAATCTCATAATCTAATATCATTAATATTATAATAATATTTAATCATTTTTAAACTTATAAATAATTTATTTTAATTGTTTACACTTTACTAATTAATGCATTTAATCATCCTAAAATGCCAAACTCATAAGATTTCATCATCAATAACCAAAACCCTCATCAAAAATCTGCATATACCTTATATAGGATTCCCAAGCTATAAAATCCTATTTTCCAATTTTGTTACTTCACATAACATATTTAATTCATTTACTCATAACTAGTTCATTTTCATGAAAAATACCAAAGCAGTACAAATAAATTTTCTTTCTGGGATTTAGCAGAATATAGTCCCATATTGACCATATATTTTTCTCAAAATTTTTAAAATTCATTTACTATTTTTCATATGGCCAAAACTACTGAATATTTAGACATTTATCATAAATTGTACATTTGTCCAAAAATTCTAAAATTTACAGAGTATACTGCTATTATATACATGTACTCCCAATAAAAAGTTTACCAATTTTGGAGTTAACCAGAAGGAGTTATAAGGGTTTACTTTTAAAATAGTCTTTTCCCATAAAATTTATAACTCCTAATCTATACATCCAAAAATCGTCATTTTTGGACACAATCTAGAAAACTAATCAAATTATCATTTCAAATTTTTCCAGAATTTTTGAAGGTCAGAAAAATTACGAAACATGAAAAACATAATAACCCTTAAAATCCCTTACCTCAAAAGAGCAGTATTTCTGACTGGAATATCGGATGTAAAGTCGAAGGAAACTTGCACTGAATAGCAACTCTCAAAGTATCTAAATACTCATAAAATATGCTCGATAATATAGAGAGAAAGAAAACTTATTTCTGGTGTGATTTTCAATTCTAACAAAGCACCCTATTTATAGGAAAATGCTAGAACGACATAGGAGACTAAATTAATAAAATAATATTATTATTATTTTCTTCTTCTACGCATGCCATCCTTGAACAAAGCTCAGCCAGCACAAGTGGGGCCCACTAAAAATTAGCCACCTTTCCCAACAACCAAAAGTGGGTCCCACCCAATTTTAATAAAAATCATTTTATTTTTTGAAACTTCAGTAATTCATAATAAAAAGACCTTTTATCAGAAAAATACGAATTTTATGTCCATTCCACATGAAATCGAATTCTCTACAACTTTGTAGCTTTAAGTTTTTCTAAATTCCAGACAAAAAATATCCGAAATTCATAAACGTATGATTTTTAACACCTTTTAAAATTTATAACAAATCATGCATTAATTTTTAATGGTTCAAAATTTGTGGACATATACTCAACTTATATATGTATAACATATCCAAAAATCATAACGATCTAACGGTCGGATCAAAATTATAACTCACGCAATAGAGCTTTAAGAACTGATTTGATTTTTAATACCTCCATTCCGACAAAAATACTGATAAAACACCTCAACATTAATTCCTTTATTTATAAACACATAAGATAAATAAATCCATCATTTATATCCGCATCGAATAAATATTTCTTTATCAATAATTAATTATTCACAAATAATATTACAGAATCACAATAATGACAACCAGGCAGTTCCCAGGAAAGAGGGGACTTTCCGATAAGGATTTCTCCTTACTGGCGCGCAATTAGATGACCAAACCTCTCCTTGATAGAACTTTCTAGACATTGCCAATAATGTTATCTAATAATATTATTCAAATAATATGAAATATTGATATGACAATGGGAAATATTATGCAGTGACAATTATTGAAACAACAATAATATAAAATATCAACGTAGAAATTATTGAATCAATAAAATAAAATATTGAATAAAGAATTACGTAATAATTATTGAGTAGTGCCTTTTTAGCGTAAGAATCAATAATTCAAAAATCTTTGTGCAACCACGCCAGACATTCAGACATCAGATTTTAACCACTAGGTATTTCAACAAGTGTTAATGATAACAACTACGTGCGTTATTTATAAAAACTCAAACTTGTCATTTTCTTCATCCGGCGCTTATTACGTTATGGGGCCCATAAAATGGCTACGCTTGGCGTGCATTTAATATTCCCCGACAACAAGAATATTCCACGACCAAACGAATATTTCCCAACAGAAATGAGTATTTTATAACCACTTGCGTATTTTGAAAATTTTATATATATCACCCTTAACTTTAAACTTTTATCAATTTAAATATTTACTAAATAGAAAAATTGAATACTTTTATTTCATAAAATTCGGGGTCTCACATCCATAGCATCAAATGGCTTTAAAAGTGTTAATTTTCAAAACTGCCCAAGAACAGTTAAGAGGTTTGACAATCAAATGTCAGTCGCTATAGATCTTTATGTGTTTATGATTTCTGTTGTTTTATGTTATGGATCAGTAGTCTGGTATGTTATCTTTGACCTGGAAGTGGAATCACAGTTGTTAAATGTCTTGATTTGAAGTTATAACTGGTCAAAACCCGTTGACCGGGCATGACCGGGCCAAATCTGGGTAACCCAGAAAGGCTAAACCAGCGTCTAACAATTATTTTCAAGGCCCGGATCTGACAGATGTTATGTTGTTTGATGTTGTAATTATAATCAAGTTATAGCCTGATATATGGACTCTAGAATCGTGCCTTTATATGCCTTAAAACGTTAGCATATTGAAAAGAGCAAGTGGTCAAAGTAGGCTACTCGCTCAGTTTTGACATTTCTGGAAAAACCCATAAATTTGATGAACTTGTTTTCTGACAACATTTGACCGTATTAAATCTGGCTGTTTTGTTGTTGTTTACCTGATCTGTTGCTTCTTATATGTTCCTTGACAAAAGTAGTACATATTGGAACCATGAAATCACATAAATCATGAACATAAACTTAATTGAGCATGAAAGTGACCAGTCGAAGTTCTGGGTTTCTGGGGAAACCCAAGTATGGTCTGACAGTATATTTGAGAGCCCAGATCTTCATGTCATGATGTTGTATGATTGAGTTGTTGATTGTTAATGGTAGTGTTGCAAACCTACTACAAGATAAATGTTCAAGCTAGCCCAGAAACTAATTATACTAAGAATTAAACATGGTCAAAGTAGTAGCCTTGAACATGGGACTGTCAGTGTTCTTGAGTTCAAGAACACCAACAGCGACGCTTTGTGTCGCTAAAGACCTATAGCGACGGTTTCTATTAATTTTAATTTATGAATTTCTGAAAATTACTTAAAAATAGAAAATAAATTATAAAAATTACAAAAATGTTTTAAAATTATTTTTAAATTATGAAAAATAATTTTTGACTATTTGAGATATTTTTCATTAATATTTATATTTATTTAAATATTCCGAGAATGGACCGAAGTCCAACCAGACTGAAATAGTTATACTTGTTATGTTTTTATATAGGTTATAAACACTGATGTGGCAATGTGGTAATATGTCTAGGAGAAGTTTGACTGTAGAATACAGTGTTGTGTATTGTGAATTATTGTGCTAATTGTGAGACCGATATTATTGGTTATAGGTCTTACGAACGCAGATAAGTTTATTGTGTAGCTGTAATCAGCGGAAGAGGCAAGTTTCTTAACTCAACCTTGAGTTAATATTGTTTAATTATTATTGTTGGCTAATTATTGCTAATTAGATCACGTCCAGGGATTTATTGTTGATTATTCGCAATTAGTGCATGTTTAATAATTCAAATTGAATTACTGATTCGTAAAATATACGTTCGTAGAATAACTGATATTGGATATTCATATCTGTAGAAGCTAGAATTGACAGTACAGATAATTCCTATTTATTGTCAAATTATGTTAAGAAATGTCTTAGCTAATTATTCTGGCTAGACGAACATTTGTTAGAACTTGATAGATTCAAAAAAAGAATTCAATTATTATTGATAGATCGATGCCAATTATTTTGGCTAGATCGAGAAGTAATTAGAAGTTGAAATCATAGTATTTTGTTGTTAAATCAAAATCTTGATTCTGAGACTGAGAAGAACAACCTTTTATATAAAGGGAACATTTTATTGGTCGTAAAATTGACTATCATGGCTTGCTATGTTTAAGTATTATGCATAATATAAGGGTATAATAAAAAGTGATCACTTGTTATACTTGCAGAGGGGTATGATTTAATCTTTATGGTTATCTGATACACCTGAGTATATATCAAAGTAAATCTTTGATATCTACCAGAGAAGATAAGTTCAAGGTCTTGTGTGACCACTCAGCATAAATCTGGAAAACATTCCACTTTGCTATTGTGTAGAATTGATTCTTGATTATTCATTAGAATATTATAGAAACTTTGAAAGCATTGTATACTTTCGTTAATTTGTTGCATAGGTTGCGAGAAGATTAGTTAGAGAAAACAAATTGTTCAGCTATTTCAAAGTTCCCCGAACTTTGGAGTCATTCTATCGAATTAGATAGTTTGTTGTCTTGATTCTTATACATTTATTGTATATCTTAACTTGCGGTGCAAATTTGTTGCTCACCCTTGCTAAATAAAACATTTCAGCTAGGGACGAAAAAGCCAGAGGAGCCGTGAAGATAAAAGGCAAAGGTGCTATGTTGTGATAGTTGTGTTTAACATATATATTATGTTGTATTTGTAAACCCTTTTTGTATATCTAAAGGGTATGTTTGTAATATAAAGGTTAGATAACCTGAGACAAATGTATTAACTATATCGGTTAATGTGGTTTATATATCTATTCATAATTAAATGGGTAGTTAAATGTTATTTATATTATGGAACGTGAGCACCAAACTCGAGAGTCAGGTAACCCGGATTTGGGGGTGTCACAGGTTGGTATCAAAGTTGTAGTGACCAGAGTGTCACAAGTTGGTAGCAGAGCTATAGGTTATAAACCTTAAGTGGGGGGGGGGGGAACCCTAGGATTATAACCATAAGCAAAATAGAATACTCATTTAGAGTACTAAGTGAGGGATTGCTGAAGCGTATCGATAGTGAAATATGTGGACACATAATGTGAGAAGTTTGTACTATTAACATACTAATCAAGTTGTTTAAATTGACTGTAGGATGTCGGGAGAAGATGAAATGAGTACGGAGATGCGATTCTTTGTTGCACTGCCATGCCAAAGAATTGAGGTGCCAATGAAAGCAAATCAGTTGAGAAGGTGGGAAAAGATGAACCTATGGTTAATCTTGGGAGTGATCATGACGATTATCCCGAGATGTATCCGAGAGGTGATGAAGAGGTGGAGTCTGAAGAAGCTAAGACGGAGAAAGAGAATAAGACTAAAGTTGGAGACCAAGATCAAGTATCTACAAAAGTACAAGAACTTCAGAGTAAAGTATTTCTCTTGGAGGAGTTATGGAAAATGGAGTGAGCATTACGCGAGATGGCTGAAGAAAGGAATGAGTTGAAGGCGCAGGTGGACAGAATGAAGACTAAAGGTGGTGGATCGTCGGAGGGAATAGTCAAGCAGGAGTGCAAGAATAAGAGAAAGAGGGATCACGATAGTGATAACTGTCGACGTCGGGATTTTTAGATGTCCCTTTTCGTTACTTGTTCTTTGGTGTTCTCATGTTAATGTGAGAGTTGTTTGAAAAAAAAAGTGAAAAAGGGCCGACATGTGTAATGTCGACGATTTGACTTTAAGAGTCGCCAGTTGGTGTTTTTAACTGGTTGCACCAACGCAACTGAAAAGGTTTACACAATGACCCAGTGATGTGACACTGCTAAACGGGTCTGTGAAACCGAGATTCATTTGGGTTCGGGGGCTTGATTATGCAGAGGGAAGGTGTTAGGCACCCCCCAACATCCATGTTACCACGGTGACCGCCACTTCTCAAAGAAACTGTTATATGAATGTGTGTGTGTGTGTGTGTGTGAGTCAATGTGTAATTATTTGAAAGTAGTGCGAGGCCTCGCTCGCACCTATATACACAAGGTTTGAATTTATAGAAAAATTCAATTTTAACCAAGATATAGCAGTGAAGTTTTATAAAAAGAGGTTTTTCAAACCCTGTGCTCAATAGGAATTGAGACCTTTTCATACTTCCATTTTATTATTATTATGTTGTTTACTTTTATTTTCGAGATGCGAGGCATCTTCGAGAAAATAATATCTGACGATCTTAGAACTCCTCATGGGCATGACAACCATCCAAGAAAATTCGTTACATCGTAAATAATGTACAAGTCGCCATAATCTGAAAAAAGTCCATCACGGAATCGAATCTAGATTCATGAAATCAATCTGTGATCACATGATTCCTAGGCTCACATAATCTTTGCGATTTGTATGAAAAGCGATGGCGAGTTATATATATATATAAAAGCTATAAATATATATATATGTGCATGATCAGCCACCACGAAGCAACTCCATGGGGGATCAGAAATGTAAATAAAGCAGTAAATGTGATCAACCGCCATGAAGTAAACTCCAGACGGGACTTAAATGTAAATAAAGCTGTAAAAGCGATCAACTGCCACGAAGTAAACTCCAGGCGGGACGAAATGTAAATAAAGCTGTAAAAGGCCACGAAGTAAACTCCAGGATAATAATTATATATGTATACAAATATATATAAAAGAAATAAACGCTCCGGATGTAAAATCCAGGCTCATCAGACATGTCTGACAACAATTATATATATATACAGATATATATATAAAAGCAATAAATGCTTCGGACATAAGTCTAGGCTCAATCGAGGCATAACTCGATAATGTTAGTCCATATAAAATTATATACATATATAAGTATATATATACAGACAGAAATGAAAACCACGGACTGAAGTTCGGGCATATGCACATAACACGACTCTCAATGTATAGAATAGTGTGTGCAAATATAAAGAGAAAGGCTTTATATAGTATAAGAAGGCTTACAGTGGGCTGCCAATGTAGGCTTCTATAACTCTAAATGGATAAACACTCAGCTCTCGCCGGTAAATATATAACTGTATGTGGGCTAACATGTGTTTAAAATAAGGAAACACTAAATATAGGGTGTGTACAGAGAAAATTGGACAGGGCTTCCTCGCCTTTTTTCTTACAAATATGGCAACCCTAAGCCCTCTATTTATAGAGGGGGGAGCCACAGTACTTGTGCTGGCGTACCGCAGATGCACTGTGGTATCGCCGGGTGCCCCCAGGCTCTATGGGTCCCATCATTCAAGAAATCGTGCACTTTCGTGCACTGTAATGTCTGCTCGAACTTGTAGAACTTCAATTCGAGCATCCGAAGGAGGTATATAAGACCTTCTTCAGACTGCTTTTGTCGAGAGTTATGCAATGACATGGGATTTGCCCTTTTTGATTCTAGGAAGATGGGTCCATTACCAAAATAGCATTCCTTGGTCTCCGCCAGCCAATTCGATAAGCTATTTTGCGTAGTTCGCACTCCGAAGTTAAGATATGGTTCTTGTGGGACTTCTTTTGAAGAGATTTGAGTTGAAATGAGTGTATTTGACTTGAAGTGAAGTTGAATCGGCAAAATAACTATTTTGCCCCTCCCGGGGTTATCTCCAGTTTTTGCACAGTTGTAGCGGGTTTTTCCCAGGGTTATCTCTGAGATTGACATGTTGTTAACTCTGAATGTACTCAGGGATATCTCTGAGGTTGGAATTGATGTTGTGGTCCTCCAGGATTACCTCTAGAGTGTGAAAAAGACACTTTTTCCCTCCTACGTAGTTAATAACAGGAAAAGAAAAAATTTTGAGTGTCTACAGATGCCCCTCTTTATCATGTTCATGCGATGCAATGGAATGGACATGATAAAGATTAGTAGACACTTGAAATATGACAAGGTATTTTTAATGATGCAAAATGTAGTGAATGTGATGATGACTGTTAAAATGTTTTCGCAAATCGCAAATCGCAGTTCGCAAATCGCACATCGCATTTCTCTTTTGGCCAATCTCACTTCGCAACTCGCACATCGCATTTTTCATATCACATATCACATATCGCAATGTAATGAATGTTATGATGTATGTTTAAAATGTTTTCGCAAATCGCTTTATCTTTACCGGGGATTGCTGATGCCTATGCTGGTGTTGACTATAATGGTTTTGCTTTTTGTCGGTGTCGCTAATGCCTGTTTGATGAAGAGAAATTGAGATATTGCCGATGCATACATTGGTAATTTACAATGGTGCCTACCCTGATGGTAGTTTGACAACAGATCCTACCCTGTTGGTAGTTGAATACGCTGACATCGCCCAACTATTTCGGTTCCCACTCGAACGGTGGTATACAAAGCTTTCATCGCTGAATTGCCATGATGTTGTACTGAATTGCTGCCAATGGTTTTGAATACCGGATCTCCCGATACCTTCGCTGAAGTAATATTTAAAGGTTTTCTTCGCTAGACTCTACCTGATGTTACGCTAGATAGAGATGTACGTTGATGTAGCACTTCACCCTTTTGAGGTGATTTGTAGTTTCCTTTCGCTGTTGAGTGCTTGTGCCCCATTTCCTTGAACATTTGATTCATAATCCGGCTGAACTAATGACCTGAATGTCGTTGATATCCCTGGAGGGTACAACTCATTCTTTCGCTGTCAAACTTTTGAACTTCAGTATAGAGGCCTCAATTTATGAGGATTTGACGCAAATTAACACATTTGACGGTGTAGATTTCATTCGCCAGACCTTTTGTCGTTGGCTTTGAGTTAAGAACTTTTTGAGAATTTTCCCCTTCTTTCGTAGGGGCACTCTTATGTCGCCATGATTTCTTTCAGGAGTTTTCTTTCTATTGATGAGAGGCCTGATCCTGCCTTCAAATCCTTCGCTTTCATGGAATCAGAAAAATGCCCCAGTCCTTTCGCATGTTGTTGTCGGGGATTCATACGAGAAAGTCTCTTTGTTGACCAAATCGCGAGTAAACAATATCCGAATCGTCAGTAAGATAATATGAGGGAAGCTTTGATGATGATGGACCATGCTAATGGTGTTGACTGGTGCATTTTCCTCCTTAGGATGGTTGATAAATGCCCCAGTGTTGAGTTGTCACTGTTTTCGAGATTGCCCCAATCTTGTTGTAAGGGTCCCAATATCAAGTTGTCGCTGATTTTGAAATTGCCCCAGCCTTTCTTGTTGTCTGGGATAGTTTTTTTGATAGATGGGTTGATAAGATACCGAGGTCGCAATAGGCTTTTACCTCTGTACCAGATGGTGAGTAGGTAGTGGATTTAGGCTTGGATGTCCTCAATCATTGTTCCTGACTTGTTCTCACAATCGGCTTTGATGGTTTTATGAAGACTTTTTGATTGAGGATGTCGGCTCTTTGAAGGTCCTCGCTATTGGTTGTCTTGGCGTATCGCTATTTCTTTTTTTCTGGGATTTGTGCCAGATTTAATGGAATGACATTGAAGTGTTATTGGGTCTTCTCCACATGGGTCGCTGACTTGGAGGGTTGTTTGGGTTTGGATATTTCTTTTGAGGGACAGACTGCACCACTGATAGTTGCGTACGTACTCCCATTGATGAGGGGAGATCAGGTCTTTCGTAGTTCAGTCTTGATGAGATAAACGGTTTGACAAGTGTTTATTTGAGAAGTGTTTATTTGGGTTTTTGGGTTTTTGTTTGGTTTGACCGCATCATAAATGGCTGCCTACGTACTCCCATTGATGGGGGGGGGGAGATCAGGTCTTTCATAGTTCAAACCTGGTGTAAGAGGTTCAACGCTGAATGTGAAAGGCAGATGGGTGTAGAAGCTTTATTGATGAAGAAGGGTGTAGAAGTATTTTTGTGATTTTTTTTTTGTAGAGAAAGGGTAGAAATGTTTTTGTTTATTGCGACTGGGCCATATAGAATATGGTTGCCTACGTACTCCCGTGTATCAAGGAGATCAGGTCGACGTAGTTTGCCCCTATGAGCTGAAAACTGAATGACTTAATTTTTTGATTTACACGCATGGAAAATAAAAGGCATACTACGAAGAAATTGATACTATCCCAACATCTTCTGGAACTCACAACTTTATCCCTTGGATCTACATCTTTTTGGCTAGTTGAGGCCTGATAGCCCAGTTGTCCGTGGTTATGTTGCATTTAAGGCTCGCGACAGAGGTTACTTCTTGGTTTTGAATGTCTTCACTTATGGCCATAACTTGATCACTTCCTGGTTCCGTACATTCCTCAGGGATGCTTGAGCTGGACCCATCGCAAAAAGGTATGAACTCTTGATTCTTTGATGGGTTGGTTTCCCTGATAACCTCACCACATTTTCCTTCATCTATTCCTACACCTTTTTCTTGGGCTTGAGAGGATTCGACCATGAAATCTCCCTCGAACTGTTGTCGCATTTCTTGCAAGGAACTTTCCTTTTTTGCTTTTTCTTCCTTGGAAAGGATCAGTATTTCCTCCGCATCATCTAAGGTGATAAAATCAGGAACGTGGTTGATATCTTTGGACCAGAAGATGTTTGATGTTTGCGGAGGAATATCCTTTGGGGATTCCTGTGTCTCCTCTGTCATTTCCTGCATTAGGATCATTCCATCTTGTGTTTTGCCAGGATTATCGCCCATAGCCTTCACCTCATCTGAGCTGCTTGTCTCAAGTGGACATATTAAGCTTTTTATTTCCTTTTTGCCTTTTTTGGTCATGGAAAATTCTATCTCCAGCTCTCCATTTTCAATGAGATCCTGAATTTTATATCGCAAAGACCAACATTCCTCAGTCGTATGTCCAAGTGAGTTAGAATGGTAGAGACATATCTTGGTGGAATCATAACTCTTCATCTTGGGATTTATAGGAGGCAGCAGCTCAATAATCCTTCCTTCGCTTATCAGAAGGTGTAGCATTTCTTCATTGGATTTTCTTAGAGGGGTGAATTTTTGGACTCTTGTGGAGGTTGTTTGATCTTTCTTCTTTGAGAATACGCATTCCCCCAGGCGATTTTTTCGTTGGCGAGATCTTCTAGCAATTTTATCATCCCCCTTTTCTTGGCCTTCTGATAGTTCAGTGAAGAACTGCCTCGTATCCTGATGTTGGCGCACTATCTGCTTAGCTAGCAAATTGACTTGATTTTGGATTGTCTCTAACTTTTGCATTACTATCATACCCTCATCCGAGTTTTCCCACTTTAGGACATTTGATCTGTGCCTTTGGGGGTATACTTCTATCTTACGAATTGGATACCTTTTAGCGTTTTCTGACCCGATTATGTTTACTTCCCTCGTATTATGCTACAACGAAAGGTTGGTGTTGACATTCTGTTGATCAGGTTGTTGAACCACAATACTGCCACTTTCAATCAGATTTTGAATTTTATGCTTTAAGGACCAACAATCTTACAGATCGTGTCACCGGAGACCCCGAGTGGTAAGCACGTCTCTGGCTTGGATTGTATCTTTTGCTCCCTAGTTCCAGAGGTGGAGCCAGTTCGGTAATTTTCTTGTGATCCATTAATATCGCCAACACATTTTCAAGGGAATCGCCTAGTGGAGTGAACACCCAATTTTCTGTTCTTTTAAATTTTCTTTTCCTATCTGGGTATTGGTTGAACGCAACCTGTTGTTAAGATGGCAGATTGTCTTGAATTTTCCAAATGGGGGGGGGGGGACTGTAGGTTGGTCTCCTAGCTTGCCCCTGTACAACAAGGGATACATCTTCACTGCCTTTATCGGGTACACCCTTGGGATCGCTCGCATACTTGCCAGTCTGTATATTCTTGGCGATTGCTTCCAAGGCATTGAAGTCTTTAATCTTGCCTGCCTTTAGGCCCATCTCTTCCATTTTGCCGTGTTTGATCATTTCCGAGAATGGCTTTCCTATACCTGCTAGGATACTTTCATACTACGGAGCCTCTTGGATATCAATAAACTTCATTACCATCTCAGTTTCTATCATTGATGGAATGACTTGCGCTGCTAGATGTCTCCACCTTTGGGCATATTCTCGAAAAGATTCAGTACTTTGCTTTTTGACTTTAGTCACTTGGTATCGATCCGGTGCCATTTGTGACTGAAAACTGTACTGATTTAGAAAGGCGTGGATCAATTCTTCCCAGTTTTGAATTTTGGCATTGTCAAGTCGTGCGTACCATGCCTAAGCCTCTCTAGTGAGACTCTTTTGAAAAAGCTGCATTCTGAGGCTTTCATCTTCAGCATAAGACCCCAGTTCACCAATGTACACTTTCAGGTGCGTATAGGGATCGCCTTCCCCATTGTACTTTTCAAATTCTGGGATTTTGAATTTGGCAGGATAGCGAGTCCCTGGGAATATGAAAAGATCTGAATATATGACACTCCCATAGTTTCCAGTCCCTTTGATTGACCGGATGGTCTCCTCCATTTGTTGGACTTTCTTTCTTATATCCCCAATTTCTTGATCATCCATGAGATTTGTGATTTCTTTATTGGAATGAGGTTTAGGTATCTGGTTTTCCATCTTTTTGCCAATACCCTGACTGCCCCCTAGTATGGATGACTCTGGTTGAGTGGGTATTGTTTGGCCTTGGATTCCTCCATGTGCAGAGGATTTTGTGTGGATGGGTATTTGTGGACCCTGAGTAGATTGGTGTAGCTCTTTGAGCATAACAGCTAACTCCATAATTTGATAGCTTAATATTTCGAACTCTTTGCGAAAGACAGGAGTAGGATCGGGCTGGGAACTTTTATCCATATCTGACTGTGGGCTTAATGCCCTTTTGGACTTTGAACGAGAAATAGGATCAATTGCTTCCCTACAAAAGACTTATATAGTTTAGTCTTAGGGATAAAGTAAATGTTATCATAATGTGTCCATTTTAGGAATATTGTCCTGCAAAACAAGATATTAATTGATAACATGTCATGCACAAATATTCTTTATATTATCCATTACATAAAGATGAAATAAAAATTACAAGTAAATGTTTTTACAAGTAATTGAAAATGGAAAGCATGAAGAGACTTTCCTCCGCGTTTGGTTTATCAGAGGTTGACCTATCTTAGGGTTACTCTCGCGGCTTTTTGGCATGAAGGTTCCCAGATCATCGCAATCTACTTGACGGGAAGTTAATCCGGTCTTTCAATTGGAGCGAATCTGGTGGTGCCTTTCTTGAGCCTCGTTGGAATTAGTCTTCCTACGAGTCCAGTAATCAAACACCGACAGGATAGCCTCCTGGTGGAGGAACCACACAACATACATTCACATATAACGTGTCTCGCTGTTTATGCAAAATGATGACATGTGCGAAGCACTAATATCACAGATAGATATTTAGCAGTGCAGTAAGTAAAATGCATTCGTACACATTCATCATAAATGTAAATGCAACATTCACACACAAGCATATAACAGTTTTGAAAAGCTTGTAATAGCGGCTTAAGCCCTCTTATTAGAGTCCCCAGCGGAGTCGCCACCTGTCGACATCGGGATTTTTAGATGTCCCTTTTCGATACTTGTTCTTTGGTGTTCTCATGTTAATGTGAGATTTGTTTAAAAAAATAAGTGAAAAAGGTCTGACATGTGTAATGTCGACAATTTGACTTTAAGAGTCACCAGTTGGTGTTTTTAACTGGTTGCACCAACGCAACCGAAAAGGTTTGCACATTAACCCAGTGATGTGACACTGATGAATGAGTTTTATACTCATAATTGAATGCTTTTGAGCTTAATCTTTTGGTTGATTTTAAGTGTTTGTGTCTATTCATGCATGTTTTATGTTGTTTTGTAGGAATTGGGACAAAAGTTACTTGGATCGACGTTCGGGGTGGCTAGATTCGCGTTTTTGGCTTGCCATTTAAACAGTAGTTACTTCAGAGCCAATTTGAGTATTTCTTCGTACCTTATTTCAAAAACTTCAAAGAATGAAAGTTGTAGATCTAGTTCTCCTCTTTTCGGATTATCTTGAATCATCGAAATCGGAGTTTGGACGAAGAAGTTATAGCCATTTTCCCAAAGGACGTCGGAGTAGAAAATGCCTGAACATGTGGCAGCGCCGGGGCGCCCATTTTGGGCCTATGCCCAATGCCAGGGCGCTGGGGGGAAGGGTTTGAGCGTCAAGCCCAGTGCTGGGACGCTGGGGAAGGGCTTGGTGATGGCCTGAATGCATTTTTGGGCAAATTTTGACACCTTTTTGACTCCAAATTGGATTGGGTTTGTTCCTAAGCTAAAAATTAGACTTGTAACCTATAAATACATGATGTAAGGCATAAAATAATGGGAGATTACATATATTAGACTAGATTAAACACTTTATTAAATTAGAATCTAAACCCTAGTTCTTAATTAGCCATTGGAGATTGATGCAAATTGAAGAATACTGAAGAGCAAGAGCAAGAGCGAGAGGGGAGCATCAGATTTGCTGACAACAGATTCTATTCTCTTCTCTTATTATAATTTTATCTTTTAATGTCTATTCAATTGTGGATTCTTTGTTTTAATTCATTAATTATGAACTAATTCTTTTATTAAGATTCCAATTGAACCTTTTATGGCTATTAATTAGTTATTCGATTTATTCTAATTATTTGTGTCAAAATGAGTTGTTTATCTTGTCTTATTCTTATTGATTAATTATCTGATCAGTAATTACCTTGTTACTCTAGAAGGAATTGGGAAAGGAATTCTAGGGTTAGAACTGGGCATGGTGACATGTGACTTAGTTATTTGCACAGTGAATAATTAGGTTTGTGAATAGAATGAGAATATCTATTTGCCGCATGTAACACATAAGGAATTGGGATTGTAGTGATTTTAATTCAATTATTTTGCATAGGGATATAGCAAAATTAACTTGGATTAAATAGAAGGCAAAGGATCACTTGAGAAAGGGCTTTTGGCATTTGAGAATTCCTATTAACAATTCAGTAGACATAATAATTGGAATAGTTGAATAATTGATTTATAATTCATAATTGGGGATATTGGAGTCTTAATTCTTATTTATCTGAATTCCATCAATTCTTAGTTGTTTATTTGCTTTCTTTTAGAATAATCTTTTTGTTTTGTTTAATTTAGTTTTCTTAAATCTAGAAATCACAATTATTGGTTGTTTAAATAAAATTAATTTGGTTAAGAGTTAGTATTTGGTAATTTTTATTAAATAATTTCTCGTGAGAACAATACTCTACTTTCACTTTATTACTTGTTGACCGTGTATACTTGCACGTATTCATTGATTGCGAAATCGATCAACAAGTTTTTGGCGCCGTTGCCGAGGAATTAATTTAATAATTGTTTACCAATATTAATTTCAATCAAATTAGTCTTAATTTAAATATTTTTATTTTTAATTTTAATTCTCTTCCTATATTTTCTCTTTTCAGGTACCATGGATGACTTTGCGAATCAATGGCCATACACGAACATGACTCAACCAAGGGAAACAGGGATTGATGGACCTAATACATTTTCTGCATTGTCAGCACAGATTGAGACACTTTCGAGGAGCTTAGAAGCTTTTGAAGCTCAACGTTGTCAAAGTGTGGTTGTTACTTGTGATTATTGTGCTGGAAATCATATGAGTCATCAATGCGCCATCAGTTTCGAGCCGATACAGTATAGTGGTGATTACCCCAATAATTATGTCTATCCTAACAACTATCATCAGGATTGGGGGTATCACATGGATTTTTCATGGAGTAACAATCAAGCTCAAGCGCCGAGACAACAAAATATATCCGAATTTCAAAATAAGACACAACAACCAGATCGGAAATCAAGTTTTGAAGAAGCCTTGGATAGATTTATTAAAGCTTCTGAAAAAAAGAATGAGGAAAATGAAAAAAAAATTAATCAAATAGAGCTGAATTTGCAAAGCCAAGGTGCATCGATAAAGAATCTGGAAAATCAAGTGGGACAGATAGCACATGCGTTGAACAACCGTCCTCAATACACTTGGCTGTATGACATGGATGACGAGACTGATGATGAGCCCAAACCAAATCTGCAACCGGATGTGCCAAATGATATAGATGTTGAAAGAGAAGAAAGACTTGGAGACCAACAAAAGGAGATCGAAAAAGATCTAACTTTGAGTACCAACGAAGATGAGCCAATTTTGATAGTGTCCCATGTACCTTCTCCACCAAAGTTCAAGAATCCGAAAAGTTTTGCAAAACCATGCCCAATTAGAAGTCTTTATAAAGGCAAAGCTCTTGGTGACGTAAGAAGCTAATCTGATTATGGAGTCATGGTGGGATGAAAAGGAGAAGATAGAGGAAGATTCCATTATGTTTATTAAGCTTCAATGCCCCATCGATCATCGACATAATGGAGAAAACACCTAGTTGTTGGACGTTCTTAATAGGGAACCTATCTACAAAGAGCATGCTAGGTGACTTCAATTCAAGGTTTTTTGAATGGGAACCTCCCAAAAGAGACATTGCTTACGATGGATGGAGGTTCCTCAATTTTAAATGGGGAATTGGATAGATAATTGAAGAAGTTAGGCTGAGACTATAAAATAAGCGCTTATTGGGAGGCAACCCAAGTTTAATTTTTATTTTTAGTTTTTATTAAGTTTTATATTAGTAGTTTTGAATTTTCATTTATTTAGGATTTAATAAAATTGCTTCTATCATGTTTTACAAGTTATTCAAGTCAAATTCAGGTGTGGTGCCCAATTTGTTCCATGTGCCTAGCATATTCTCCAAACTTAGCGGACAAGGAGGAAGATTGCTATATTTTCAGGGAAGTCCTCTGCTTTAATTTTTTCTATTTCAGCCATTGAGGACAATGTCTAGTTTAAGTTTGGGGGTACTTTAGTGTCGTATTGCATATAGTTAGTTATCTGTATAGTAGTTCGTTTTTTTTGTGTTAGAATTGTTTTTTAGGTTGCATATAATACATGGTAGTTATTTGCATATTCATATATGTGTTGCATTAGTATAATTGCATTATTTTATTATTTTTTTGCATGAATCTGTGTGATCGATTGGTGTGGTCTTAGCTCGGCCTATGATAAGATTGGTATTAAATGTTAACTTGAACAGTGTTTATAATTGATGATGAGTTCTAATTTTAATCATGATGATAATCTGAGCACATCTGAAAACTTATGTAGGTTAGCACTTAAAGTTTAACTGTTTTTAATCCACTTGGTTCAACGGTTTCATAATTTGTTTCTGAGGTAAAATCTTTGTTAAAATTTAAGGAAATTAGTGAACTGGCAGTAAAGGTTGGAATGACGTAAAAGCTTGAGTTTGGGGAATCTATGGGATATATATATACAAAAAAAAAAAAAAAATGAAAAAATGAAAAAAAAAAAAAAAATGAAATCTTTGAAAAGAAAAAAAAAAAATACAAAATCCGAAAAAAGAAAAAAAAGAATAAACACCGTGGCATGCTTGTCTAGTTTTGTGGTCTTTGTTACTTGAGTAAAATAAGCTTAGGGGATTGTCTTTACACCTAACGCCCTAAGGTCTTAATGGTTTGGGAGTCGTTGGTGAAAAGCTTCGTTAAGGTAGCATTGAAAAGCCTAAGGAATAAGACATTGCACTGACCATGAGAAAAAAAATGAATAAAACACGAGAAAAAGAGCAAAAATGCCCTCGTGGTTGAATAAAAGTAAAATAAATCCTGTATTTACCTTAAGACTTGGTAATTGCTTAGTTTTAACTTAGGAGTTGTCATGTTTACAAAAGTAATTGAATTGGGCCGAAATTTTCCTTCTAAGAAGTTTGTTATGTGATTATCTTGAATTGTGGTTGGTTAGAATGGTTAACAAGCACACACGCACAACATGGGTGATGACAGGTTTGGATTGACTAATTGGTTAAAGTTATGGATTTTAACTTGATTGGATATATTGTTTGAGTATTATTGGTATCTTTGAGGCCTGTTGCTACATATCATACTGATTTATTACTGGGTTCGTAGGTATATATAAAGTAGATCATGCATATGCATTCATGTAGTTGAGTTATTTTGTTTATTTTTAGTTCTTTTGTGTTTTTGCTTGAGGACAAGCAAAGGTTTAAGTTTGGGGGTATTTGATGAGTGAGTTTTATACTCATAATTGAATGCGTTTGAGCTTAATCTTTTGGTTGATTTTAAGTGTTTGTGTCTATTCATGCATGTTTTATGTTGTTTTGTAGGAATTGGGACAAAAGTTACTTGGATTGA
This sequence comes from Panax ginseng, assembly GCA_020205605.1. Taxonomy (NCBI): domain Eukaryota; kingdom Viridiplantae; phylum Streptophyta; class Magnoliopsida; order Apiales; family Araliaceae; genus Panax; species Panax ginseng. The sequence continues at coordinate 128,735,663 of CM035130.1, forward strand.
CGTTCGGGGTGGCTAGATTCGCGTTTTTGGCTTGCCATTTACACAGCAGTCACTTCAGAGCCAATTTGAGTATTTCTATGTACCTTATTTCTAAAACCTCAAAGAATGAAAGTTGTATATCTATTTCTCCTCTTTCCGGATCATCTTGAATCATCGACATCGGAGTTCGGACGAAGAAGTTATGACCATTTTCCCAAAGGACGTCGGAGTAGAAAATGTCAGAACATGTGGCAGCGCCGGGGCGCCCATTTTTGGCCTATGCCCAGCTTCGGGGCGCTGGGGGCAGGGTTTGAGCGTCAAACCCAGCGTTGGGGCGCTGGGGAAGGGCTTGGTGATGGTCTGGACGCGTTTTTTGGCGAATTTTGACACCTTTTTGACTCCAAATTGGATTGAGTTTGTTCCTAAGCTAAAAATTGGACTTGTAACCTATAAATACATGATGTAAGGCATAAAATAAAGGGAGATTACATAGATTAGACTAGATTAAACACTCCATTAAATTAGAATCTAAACCCTAGTTCTTAATTAGCCATTGGAGATTGAAGCAAATTGAAGAACACTTGAAGATCGAAAGCGAGCAAGAAGCGAAGAGGGAGCATCAAATTTGCTGACAACAGATTCTATTCTCTTCTCTTATCATACTTTTATCTTTTAATGTCTATTCAATTGTGGATTCTTGGTTTTAATTCATTAATTATGAACTAATTCTTTTATTAAGATTCCAATTGAACCTTTTATGGCTATTAATTAGTTATTCGATTTAGTCTAATTATTTATGTCAAAGTGAGTTGTTTATCTTGCCATATGCTTATTAATTAATTATCTGATCAGTAATTACCTTGTTACTCTAGAAGGAATTGGGAAAGGAATTCTAGGGTTAGAACTGGGCATGGTGACATGTGACTTAGTTATTTACACAGTGAATAATTAGGTTTGTGAATAGAATGAGAATATCTATTTGCCGCATGTAACACATGAAGAATTGGGATTGTAGTGAGTTTAATTCAATTGTTTTGCATATGGATATAGCAAAATTAACTTGGATTAAATAGAAGGCAAAGGATCACTTGGGAAAGGGCTTTTGGCATTTGAGAATTTCTGTTAACAATTCAGTAGACATAATAATTGGAATAGTTGAATAATTGATTTATAATTCATAATTGGGGATATTGGAGTCTTAATTCTTATTTATCTGAATTCCATCAATTCTTAGTTTTTTATTTGCTTTCTTTTAGAATAATCTTTTTGTTTTGTTTAATTTAGTTTTCTTAAATCTAGAAATCACAATTATTGGTTGTTTAAATAAAATTAATTTGGTTAAGAGTTAGTATTTGGTAATTTTTATTAAATAATTCCTCGTGGGAATGATACTCTACTTTCACTTTATTACTTGTTGACCGTGTATACTTGTACGTATTCATTGATTGCGAAATTGATCAACAGTAACTGCTAAACGGGTCTGTGAAACTGAGATTCATTTGGGTTTGGGGGCTTGATTATGCGGAGGGAAGATGTTAGGCACCCTCCGACATCCGTGTTACCACGGTGACCGCCACTTCTCAAAACTGTTATATGAATGTGTGTGTGTGTGTGTGAGTCAATGTGCAATTATTTGAAAGTAGTGCGAGGCCTCGTTCGTACCTATATATACAAGGTTTGAATTTATAGAAAAATTTAGTTTTAACCAAGATATAGCAATGAAGTTTTATAAAAAGAGGTTTTTCAAACCCTGTGCTCAATAGGAATTGAGACCTTTTCATACTTCCATTTTATTATTATAATGTTCGGTTTGTTTGATTTTATTTACGAGATGCGAGGCATCTTGAGAAAATAATATCTGTATCTTAGAACTCAACCGTCATGGGCATGACAACCATCCAAGGAAATTAATTACATTTGTAAATAATGTACAAGTCGCTACATTGAAAAAAGTCCATCATGGGAACCGAATCTAGATTCAGTAGGCTGAATCTGTGATCACATGATTCCTAGGCTCACATGATACTGCAGTTTGTATGGAAAGTAGTAAACAGTTATATATATATAAAAGCTGTATATATATATATATGTGCATGATCAGCCACCACGAAGCAACTCCATGGGGGATCAGAAATGTAAATAAAGCAGTAAATGCTATCAACCACCACGAAGTAAACTCCAGGCGGGACGAAATGTAAATAAAGCTATAAAAGGCCACGAAGTAACTCCAGGCCTGACAGAAATGTATATATATATATATATATATATATATAACGCACCGGATGTAAAATCTCCGGACATAAGTCTAGGCTCAATCGAGCCATAACTCGATAATATTAGTCCATATAAAAATATATACATATATAAGTATATATATACAGACAGAAATGAAAACCACGGACCGAAGTCTGGGCATACGCACACAACACGACTCTCAATGTGTAGAATAGTGTGTGCAAATATGAAGAGAAAGGATTTATAGAGTATAAGAAGGCTTACAGTGGGCTGCCAATGTAGGCTTCTATAACTCTAAATGGATAAACACTCAGCTCTCGCCGATAAATATATAATTGTATGTGGACTAACAAGTGTTTAAAATAAGGAAACACTCAATATAGGGTGTGTACAGAGCAAATTGGACAGGGCTTCCTCGCCTTTTATCTTAAAACTATGGCCACCCCAAGCCCTCTATTTATAGAGGTGAGCCTTGAGTGTACTACGGCGACCATGAATGTACTGCAGCATTGCAGAAGATGTACTGCTGGCTACCCGGTGCCCTAGGCTCCATGAGTCCGTCATTTCAAAGTACGTGCACTCGTGCACTGTAATGTCCGCTCGAACTTGCAGAACTTCAATCCGAGCATCCGAATGAGGTATATAAGACCTTCTTCGGACTGCTTTTGTCGAGAGTTATGCAATGACATGGGATTTGCCCTTTTTAATTCCAGGAAGATGTGTCCATTACCGAAATAGCATTCCTTGGTCTCCGTCAGGCAATTCAGTAAGGTATTTTGCCTAGTTCGCGCTCCGAAGTTAAGATATGGTTCTTGTGGGACTTCTTTTGAGGAGATTTGAGTTGAAATGAGTGTATTTGACTTGAAGTGAAGTTGAGTCGGCAAAATGACCATTTTGCCCCTCCCGGGGTTATCTCCGGTTTTTGCACAATTATAGCGGGTTTTTCCCAGGGTTATCTCTGAGATTTACATGTTGTTGACTTTGAATGTAGTCAGGGATATCTCGGAGGTTGTAATTGATGTTTTGGTCCTCCAGGATTACCTCTGGAATGTGAAAAAGACGTTTTTGCCCTCCTGCATAGTTAGTAACAGGAAAAGAAAAAATTTTGAGTGTCTACAATAACTCTGAAAATTCAAACTCGAAGAAGAAGAAAGTCTATAGCAAGTGTGGAAAGACTCACTTGGGAGAATGCATGATGTGGAACAATGTGTGCTTCAACTGTAAGCAGGAAGGACATGTTTCCCAACATTGTCCTAAGCCAAATATGAGGAAGTGTTTTTCATATGGAAGAACGGGTCATGGATTCAACAAGTGTCCTGGTAAGAAGAAGAATGGTGAAGGGAGTGGAAGGTAGATAGCTTAAGTTTAAGCGATAGTGTAAGACCCCAACTTATTATGAATAAAATTAAATTTTCTCTATTTATTATCTTGAAATAATTAGGAATTAATTTGATATAATACTTTGGTTATGGGTGAAATGTGTAAATTTTACAAAATAAGCAAGTGGTTATAAAATACATTTTTGTCGGGGAATATTTGTTTGGTCGTGGAATATTCTTGTGGTCGGGGAATATTAAATGCGACGGCCATGCACCGATTCGTGGGCCTCATAATGAGAATAAGCGTTCGGATGAAGAAAACGACAAGTTTGAGTTTTTATAAATAACGATGTAGTTGTTACCGTTAACACTGTTGGAATACCCAGTGGTTAAAATACAATAATACGCGTGGTTGCATACAAGAGCAAAACAATGTTACCACGATATTTTTTATTCTTACGTGAAGAAGGCACTACTCAATAATTATTACGATAATTACTTCTCAATATTTTATTTTATTGATTTAATAATTCTTTGCGTTGATATTTTATATTATTGTTGTTTCAATAATTGTCAACGAAACGATATTTCCCATTATCAGATCAATAATTCATATTATTTGAATAATATTATTAGATAGCATTATTGGCAATATCTAGAAAGTTTTGTCTAAGGAGAGGTTTGGTCACCTAATTGCGGCGCCCGATGAGAAAATCCTTATTGAAAGCTCCCTCTTTCTGAGAACTACACGGTTGTCATAATTGTGATTTTGTAATATTATTTGTGAATAATTAATTATTGATTTATATGATAAGAAAATATTTATTTGATGTGGATATAAATGATGGATTTATTTATTTTATATGGTTATAATTGAAAGATTTAATGTTGAGGTGTTTTATCAGTATCTTTGTCGGAATGAAGGTAGTAAAAATCAAATCAGTATTTTTACGATATATTGCGCGAGTTATAATTTTTTAATCCGACCGTTGGATCGTTGTGATTTTTGGATATTTTATACATACATAAGTTGGGTATATGTTCACAAATTTTGAACCGTTAAAAAAGAACGTATGATTTGTTATAATTTTAAGAGGTGGTTGATTCAAAAATTAGGTTTATAAATGATTTTGGTGGAAAATTCTAGAATTAAGTGGGCCCCACTTGTGGTTGGTGAAGAAATGTGCTGAATTTTATTTCAAATGTGGTGGGTGGCAATAGTAGCAGGTAAAGCCATCAGGTAGCAGGTCAAGTCTGCTTCGGCGGGCTAATATTTTCCTATAAATAGAGGGCTACGTTAGAATTGAAAATCACACCAGAAACATAAGCTTTCTCTCTTTCTCTCTCTATATTATTGAGCTTATTTTGTGAGTATTTATATACTTTGAGAGTTTCTGTTCAGTACAAGTTTCATTCAGTATCACTTCCGACCTTTCCTTCCGAAGTACTGATTCTTTGAGGTAAGGGATGTTATTTTCTTCTTAAATGATATTATTTTCTTCAATATCATTATGCCAAAATATTGGTGAACTTTTTAATCAAATTTGGAACTTTTTGTGTCGGGATTACTATTCACGTATACGACATTATTCACGTATACGGTACAATTCACAAATACGGCACTATTCACCGAAAAATGAAATTTTCTCTTTTTCGTCCCAGATGACTTTTATGGTTACTATCCTTGATTGTATCCATGTTTTGATCTTTATTCTACTTCACACTTGGTTATTATGGAGTATTATTGAATTTGGATAAACCGAAATATGAATCCCTAATATTTGTCCTTCTGTCTTACTGGATTCGTTCTCTAAAATGTTTTTCATCATCCTCAGTCCTTAATGGTGATACTTGATGAATATCTTTGGCCTGTAGTGTAAAGATGAATGATTACCTGATGAATATCTTTGGCCCATAGTGCAAAGATGAACAGGTGTTGAGATGAACATGACCAACTAGTGATACAAATGAATATCTTTGGCCCATAGTGCAAAGATGAATATTTGATGAAAGATGTATATTGATTGATGTTGCAGGGATAAAATATTGATGATGGCCTTTTAAATTCATAGATGATAGTAGATTTCATTCTCTACTTAACTCTTCTAATGAATTGTTGTTTTCGCTGCAGTTGTTGATCTAAAACTTGTTGTCTATTGTATTCTATCAGATTTTTCCCTATTGAAGACTAAGGATAATTTGTTGTATATTATCTTAGTCATAATATTCTTTACTGGGCTAGTTGAGCTCACCCTTTTCCTTTTTGTTCTATTTTTCTTCTTAGGAAGCGAGAACATAGCGGGAAGTAGTCGGGGTGTGGAATGATGGTTCTAGACAGTTGTTTAGCAGTCCTCACTATTTTGTAAAATAGTGTGTCAATAATTATAATGAGGACTTTATCTGGGTGTGGATATTGTATAGAAGACAATATTTTTATTTAAACTCACAGTATGTGTTGTCGTTTTTTGCACGACAATTGTATTAATAAAGTTGTAGTTATTTTTTGTACCATGTATTTGGCGACTCAGAATGGGTGATGTATACCTATTTTGGAGGTGTCACAGATAGTATCTTCTGATAATGTATGATATTAAGTGTTGTAATATCGAGAACGATGTATGAACATATGTAAATATATGTGTTTGTATGAATGAAATCTTTATTTTCTATATGAATATAAGATTACGATTAATTTGTGAGTTCTTAAGACTCATACTTATGGTAAGTTCATGACTCATAATTATATGAGCTATTTTGAACCCCTCAGCGAATGGACGTCAAAGGTCTGACTAGGATAAGTTCATAAACTCATATAATTGTGGCAAGTTCCTGAACCCCTAGGTGTGGTAAGTTTGATGAACTGGGAATAGTTATATGTGAATGGAGAATTACGACTTTTTGTTTAAAGTTAGAGAATTACAACTTTTGTTTAAAGTTGTGTTGTTAATCCCGATATTATTTAAAAAGGGATAGTGCTATATATGTATGTTAAGTGCTAGATGTACTGTGTGCTATTTGAATAAATATGCGATTATATGAGAATTTTTTTTTAATTCTTATTGTGTTATTAATAAGAATCTGTGTAGAGAAAGATAATTAATGTAAGATTTTTATCAGATAATGCTGCCAAGGAAGGGTGGTCTACAGAGAAATATGGAAGAGCAATTTTTGAATCTAAAGCAGAAGAATATGTCAGTGGCAGAATATTTTGTCAAGTTCGAAGAGTTAGCAAACTTTGCTCCACATCGAGTGGACACTGAGGAGCTTAAAGCACGATATTTTAGGAACGTATTGAAATCGTTGGTACTCGAGAAGTTAGATGTACTGCAAATTAATTCATTTTTAACTTTATTAGAAAAAGCCATTATTGCTGAGGGAGAAATTGAAGCTGTATCAAAGAATAGTCAAGAACAAAGAAAGGTGGCTAAAGGAAATAATATTATAGGGGGTAATGGAGGCAGGGATTTTAATAAACGTAAGAGGGATGATAATGTTAATTCAAGAAATAATCCAAAAAAGATTAGGAAGAAAGGTGGGCCGTGTGTAGTTTGCGGGAAGCGTCATCAAGGAGGTTGTTTGAAGAAAAAAGGAGTTTGTTTCAACTGTGGCCATGAGGGACACATATCTCCCGATTGTCCCAATCTGAAGAAGGTACAAGGTTCTTTTGCGTGTGGATCGACCGATCATCTAGTCCAGAATTGCCCAAAAAGGAATAGGAAGAAGTGGATTGCTATCAAGGGACCCGGTAACAAAACTCTGGCGATTAAAGAATCAGCTCAGTAGAGAAGACCAACATCATTCACTTTTAGCATGACCGTTCCAAATGTAGCAGATGCCCATGAAGAGGCGACAGGTAACAATTTCACTTAGAAATTAAGTTACGCGAGAAATACAAGTTAGATATTGCTGTGAATAGTTAGATCTAAGTCGCAGGTTAGAATTTGAGATACAAATTAATATTGTGTTGATAAAAATGAATTGATGATACAACTTTAAAAGATTGTAGAGAATAAGAAAATGGTGATTCCGAGGACGGGATCCTTTTAAGGAGGGGTGAATGTGATAACCCGGGATTTTGAATAACCCAAATTTCACGAATAATTTTTTTTATTTATTTAATATTGACATTGACTGTTGATATTGTACTGTGTATCTATGATACGAGTCTCGAGAATTAGTCAATTTATGTATCGACTGAGAAATTAGAGTAGAGTTGTGCTTAACAGATTTAGAAACCCTAACCCTAATTTCTGGATAGGGATTCGACAGAAATCGCAGTTATAATATCAGTAAATGTGAGTATGTGTTTGTACTGTATAAAGTTAATGACTGATAATTGACTGGATAGGGTTTTATATTTTAAACCCTAATAAGGGATTAAAAACCCTAATCTCATATTTAGAAAACCAAATGTACAGTTAAAAATCCTAATTGTACGCTGAGAAACCTTAATTTAAAATCTGGGAATTCCTAAACCCTAAATTAGGAAACCCTAATACTAATTGTTAAACTTAATATGTTTATTAAACATTGGTGTGATTAGGAAACCCTAATTATAGTTTTAAAATCTTAATTTTCTAATTTGAAAACCCTAATTTTAAAATTATAGAAACTAATGTTTTAAAACCTAAGTGTTAGAACCTTAGGGTTAAACCCTAAGGGTTTGTGTAATTGTCTAGTATGCCATTAAAATGAAAGTACAAATGACAAAAATGCTCTTTTAGTATATTTTTATTAGATAACATGTAAATATTATCATATCAAGAGTTGGTGACCTAATGTTGACTTTGTATAACCTATAAATCCAGCAAATCAGCCTATTTTGCTAGCAATCTCAGCAACATGCAATGAATCATAAGATATAAGAGACTTAGAGAGAGAAAGTTCACTAAACTTGGTCATTTTCTCCCAAGCTCAAACCAACTCTCTCTCTCTCTTAACCTTCGAACTTCAGTAGTGTTTTAGTCCCTAGATATCTTTCTAACACACCCAAATCAGTGTAGTAGAGCCTAGATCAAATCATATTCAAGAGGAGGTATAACTCTAAACTTACCATTTGATTTTGTATGCTTTGTAAGAATTCGTGTTTATGTTTTTAGAATTGTGTTAAAGGATGTTTTATGATGATCTATGGTGATATACCATAGATCCATAGCATCAAAAGTCTTTAAAAGTGTTAATTTTCAAAATTGCCCAAGAACAGTTAAGAGGTCTGACAATCAAATGTCAGTCGCTCTAGATCTTTATGTGTTTATGATTTTTGTTGTTTTATGTTATGGATCAGTAGTCTGGTATGTTGTCTTTGACCTGGAAGTGGAATCACAGTTGTTAAATGTCTGGATTTGAAATTATAACTAGTCAAAACCCGTTAACCGGGCATGACGGGGCCAAATCTAGGTAACCCAAAAAGGCTAAACCAGCGTCTGACAATTATTTTCAAGGCCTGGATCTGACAGATGTTATGTTGTTTGATGTTGTAATTGTAATCAAGTTATAGCCTGATATGTGGACTCTAGAATCGTGCCTTTAGATGCCTTGAAACGTTAGCATATTCAACAGAGCAAGTGGTCAAAGTAGGCTACTCGCTCAGTTTTGACATTTCTGGAAAAACCCAGAAATTTGATGAACTTGTTTTCTGACAACATTTGACCGGATTAAATCTGGCTGTTTTATTGTTGTTTACCTGATCCGTTGCTTCTTATATGTTCCTTGACACAAGTAGTACATATTGGAACCATGAAATCACATAAAGCATGACTGGAACATAAACTTAATTGAGCATGAAAGTGACCAGTCGAAGTTCTGGGTTTCTGGGGAAACCTAGGTATGGTCTGACAGTATATTTGAGTGCCCAGATCTTCATGTCATGATGTTGTATGACTGAGTTGTTGATTGTTAATGGTAGTCTTGCAAACCTACTACAAGATAAATGTTCAAGCTAGCCCAGAAACTAATTATACTGAGAATTAAACGTGGTCAAAGTAGTAGCCTTGAACATGGGACTGTCAGTGTTCTTGAGTTCAAGAACACCAAAAGCGACGCTTTGTGTCGCTAAAGACCTATAGCGACGGTTTCTATTAATTTTAATTTCTAAATTTATGAAAATTACTTAAAATAGAAAATAAATTATAAAAATTACAAAAATGGTTTCAAAATTATTTTTAAATTATGAAAAATAATTTTTGACTATTTGAGATATTTTTCTTTAATATTTAAAATTATTTAAATATTAAAGGTATTTAATTTATTTAATTAGTATATTAAAAAAATTAGAGAAAATGATTTAATATTATGAAAAATCATTTTAAATAAGAATAATGTATTTAAAAATATTTTGAGTTATAAAATATAACTTTTAATATTTTTAGATAATTTTCATTAATAATTTAATATTAATTATATTAGATTTATTTAATTATTAAATTAAATAAATAAGATAAAAATGATTTTATTAATTTAAAAATCATTTTAAATGAGAATAAAGTGTTAGAAAATATTTTGAATTATAAAATATAATTTTCAATATTTTGGAGAATTCTCATTAATAAATTAATATTAATGATATTAGATTTATTTAATTATTATATTAAATAAATGAATTAAAAATGATTTTATTGATTTAAAAATCATTTAAAAATGAGAAAAATGATTTAAAAATATTTTAAGTTATAATTAATGACTTTTAATATTTGGATAATAATTTCATTAATATTTAGATATTAATGGTGATGATTTAAAATGATTTTAATTATTTTAAAAATCATTTAAGTAGAATATTGATGATTTAAAAATATTTTAAGTTATTAAAAATAACTTTAATATTTTGACAAGTATGTCATTAATATTTTAATATTTTAATATTATTAAATATTAATGATGATAAGATTATTTGATAATTAAATAATTTAAAAATAATTTCGATGTTTGAAAAATTATTATAAATTATAATAATTGCTTATAAATTATTAAAAGCTTCCGAGGAAAAATATTATTAATGATAAATTGACTTATTTAAATTAATATTGAAGCTTAGAAACAATTTACTTGACAATAACTATTTAATTGTCGGATAGGGTGACCAAGAATCTTTGAGAATGGACCGAAGTCCAACGGTAATCAAATAGTTAAACTTGTTATGTGTTTATATAGGTTATAAACACTTATGTGGCTATGTGGTAATGTGTCTAGGAGAAGTTTGACGGTAGAATACAATGTTGTGTATTGTGAATTATTGTGCTAATTGTGAGACCGATATTATTGGTTATAGGTCTTACGAACGTAGATAAGTTTATTATGTAGCTGTAATTAGCGGAAGAGGCAAGTTTCCTAACTCAACCTTGAGTTAATATTGTTTAATTATTATTGATGGCCAATTATTGCTAATTAGACCACGTCCAGGGATTTTTTGTTGATTATTCGCAATTAGTGCATGTTTAATAATTCAAATTAAATTACATATTCGTAAAATATACGTTCGTAGAATAACTGTTGTTGGATATTCATATCCATAGAAGCTAGAATTGACAGTACAGATAATTCCTATTTATTGTCAAATTATGTTGAGAAATGTCTTAGCTAATTATTCTGGCTAGACGAACATTTGTTAGAACTTGATAGATTCGAGAAAAGAATTCAACTATTATTAACACATCGATGCCAATTATTTCGGCTAGATCGAGAAGTAATTAGAAGTTGAAATCATAGTATTTTGTTGTTAAATCAAAATCTTGATTCTGAGACTGAGAAGAACAACCTTTTATATAAAGGGAACATTTTATTGGTCGTAAATTCGACTATTGTGCTCAATGTTTAAGTATTATGCATAATATAAGGGTATAATAAAGCTGATCATTTGTTATACTTACAGAGGGGTATGATTTAATCTTTATGGTTATCTGATACACCTGAGTATATATCAAAGTAAATCTTTGATATCTACCCGAGAAGATAAGTTCAAGGTCTTCTGTGACCACTCAGCATAAATATGAAAAACATTCCACTTTGCTATTGCGTAGAATTGATTCTTGATTATTCATTAGAATATCGTAGAAAATTTGAAAGCATTGTATACTTTCGTTAATTTGTTGCATAGGTTGTGAGAAGATTAGTTAGAGAAGAACAAATTGTTCAGCTATTTCAAAGTTCCCTGAACTTTGGAGTCATTCTATCGAATTAGATAGTTTGTTGTCTTGATTCTTATACCTTTATTGTATATCTTAACTTGCGGGGAAAATTTGTTGCTCACCCTTGCTAAATAAAACATTTCAGCTAGGGACGAAGAAGCCAGAGGAGTTGTGAAGATAAAAGGCAAAGGTGTTATGCTGTGATAGTTGTGTTTAACATATATATTATGTTGTATTTGTAAACCCTTTTTGTATATCTAAAGGGTATGTTTGTAATATAAAGGTTAGATAACCTGGGAAGAATGTATTAACTATATCAGTTAATGTGGTTTATATTTCTATTCATAATTAAATGGGTAGTTAGATGTTATTTATATTGTGGATCATGAGCACCAAACTTGGGAGTCAGGTAACCCGGATTTGGGGGTGTTTGGTAGATGGAGTTCAGTCGATGTAAGATTTTCTAGGTGACATGTTTTCAACCATTTGAATTTGTTTGATTTGTAGGTCATTATTTTGTGACATTGTTGCCAAAAGTATTAGATTGTCTATTAACAAAGTTTGTGTCATCCAGAAGTCATGAATGCTACATCAAAACAGGTTAGGTGTTGCCTTAAGACAAATTACTTTGTGATGTGAGTTATTTTCAGTATTTGTAATTTCTCCAAATTGTTCATGTAATAACCTAATATTTTCTATATAATTAAATCAGATTTTTTGCGTATAAATTTTTTTTTTATTTTTGAGAATATGTGCAAGGTAATGTGTATATATTTATGTGATGAATATAAAATATATTTATTATATGAATGATTACAAATAATTTTATTTTAAATTATTGCTCATTATAAAGTATATTCATATAATAATTAATTTTATAGTAGAAATGTTTTTATTAATTATTTTCTATGAAAATATGATTTTATATTATTTAAATAATATATGAAATGATTATTAGAATTATTATAATAATTATTTTATTTATTATATAAATTTAATTTATATTAATTAAGTTAATTGTTTTAACTAAATTAATAATGGTATATATGCAAGATAAATCAGATATGGAATCCAAACCCTAATTCTAGATTTGGAATAAGGAAAGAGAATAATAATATTATTTTATTTCAGTACTATAAATATGTACTGTATGTGTGTAATGATAATTTGTGAAACAATTTTGATTGAACGGTAGAAAACCCTAATTTTGAATTTTGATCAAGGAATGGGAATAATAATATAGTATTAATATATTTTAATTTTTCAGTACTATAAATAAGTATTGTATGTATGCATTGTTAATGATTGGTCAATGGTGGTGCAGTATTTGGAAAACCCTAATGTTACCATTAAACCCTAGTTTCAAAGTCAAATGAGACCACTACAAAAAAATGGGGTTTCAGCAACAACCGATTTTCGTTGCTAAAGGTGCCAAATTTTGTTGCTAAAGGGTTTTGACAACGACTTTACTGTCATTGCGTCTTTTGTTGCGTAATGAGCGTTGCTAATTGTTCCGCAAATAACGTATTTTTTCGTTGCCAAAAGTAATACATTTTGCAATGAAATTTGGCTCTCGTACAGAGACATCGATCCTTTAGTAACAAAATGTATTGTTGCAGAATAATTAAAATATCGTTGCTAAAAACCCCATTTCGTTGCAAAAGCTTGCTAATTGGCAACGAAATGAACTCTTTTTTTTTTGCAACGACCATGCATTTTCGTTGCAATTGACACCATTTTGCAACTTTTGCAACGACATTTTTTGTTGCAGTAACTTATGAAAATTGTTGCCTAAGCTTGCTTTCGTTGCGGAATATAAACTTTTTAGCTACGATTTTCGTTGCTGAGTATATTATTTGACAACGACATTATGCTGAATCAGCAACGAAAATGTTTGTTGCTGATTATTTTTCAATACCAACGTAAGTCATCGATTAGCAATGACATTATATGTTGTCGTTTCTTTATATGTGCAACGAAAGTTTATATGTTTTGCAACGATAAAAAATGTTGCCTTTTATTTTAGTATTAGCAACAATATCCTCTCCGTTGTTATTATGTTAATTTTTCGTTGCCAAATATTATATTTTTAATGTCATTAGCAACGAAAATTTGTTACTAAATGTATAAAAAATTGTTGCTATATTAAAACTTGTTCAATGCTTTGGTAAAGAATTATATTGTTGCCAAATCAAAATTTGACATTCTTTTCGTATATCTGGATGGCTCAATGTCCCCATAGCAAATAATGGCAAAAATACAAAAAACTAAAATATTATTAACTTAATAAAATCATCCACTACATAATCATTCATTATCTTTACAATTAACCATCTAAAGCTACCATAGTTCTTCAATCAAAGTATATATCTACATATATAGAGAGAGTACACTTCATAATTTCATCTCTTGTCTTCCGTAAACGTAGCACAGAAATTTGATACCTAGTATTGTAAGGCAGGTCGTAGAAGCAGTCTTCCTGCACATTTAAAAATAATAGCAAGTCAGAAAAATGAAGCAAATAGGTCACCAGAGGCACTTAGTGCCAAAATCAGACAATAGAGTTGCTACGTGATACAATGTCAAGGCTTGGTTCCTATTTCATAATACTTTAGAATACCACCAATTTCTTGTTCAATTTGAGTGACTAAACAATAAATATGGTTGGCACATCAATGCATAATCACTCTTCAACCTGGTTATAGCACAAGTTAGAACAAGTACTCCACTTTCCATTGCCAAAAATATTTCCCATCACTGCATTCAATTTAATAAGGGGATAAGTTATCTTCAAAAAGCATGCAAAATTACTTGAAAAATGATATCTTGTGAAAAGCATTTATGAGCTGAAGATTGAGACTACATACCATACATGCGAATCATAGCCGTTGTTGCGATTATCACCCATCACAAAAAGCGAAGTTTTTACGGTACACGCACCCGTAGTATAAAAGCATCTCGCCATAATCAATAATTGTTGGCCAGTAACAGTTCATTCCTATAAAAATCATCTACATCATGCTTCTACTGGTGCTTGCCCTTTTATAACATACATAGGCTAAAATTCTAGGCCACTTATAATTTAAAAAGTTTTATGTATGCATATTTTCCAAATTTTAAGACAAAATAGGAAAAGAACAAGAAAATAAATGGGGAGTTGGAAGTATAGTGAAACTGCACATACAACTGATGCCATTTCATATTTAGGTACAACTGATGTCATTTCATATTTAGGTGCTCTGAGAATGAAATCTTCTTCCTTCATGAACTTGAAATGTAACAGATTATACAAAAACCATGACTACCAAGACATATTATTGGGTGGAAAAAACGTACAAATAAGAAAGAACATTGTCACATTATTTGTGCCTGTCAAAAACTAGCACATATTACAGTTTATATGGTAGAATAAATATTCACCCCAAGATGTGTTTAGCATCAAGCTCAATATTTACCTCAGTTTGGTTCTTCAGAAATAGAAATCTACATTCTAGAAGTGAAGCAAAACTTACCTCCTCCCATTTGGATTCCATTGAAGGTATCTTGATAATATGATCTGACCAGATCGATGTAGCTTTCAATATCCAGTAGGGTCGTGCTTTAACCAAATTCGTAAATGAAAAAAGTTATAAATTTGATAGCATCATACATTCACTGAAGGAGATCATAAAACTTCGGTTAAATAGGTTAGCTTCCCATAAATATTGACATACTTGACTTCGCAAGACGAGGGAATTCACTAGGATCTTTTCCAAAAAGTTTGAAAACAATACGATCAATACGACTCTAAAATTAGTCAAAAACATATTTAGTTAAGACAAATATCCTTTTGAGGCTAAATTCAAATGACAAAGGAATAATTAATCTTCGAAGAAGTATATAACAATACTTTTGGCCATCTCATGTAGCACTACAACAACTGACCAAGGTGTTTTCACACAAAAAGAAAAACAATTATACATAACAAATGAAACTAAACATAACCCAATTCCTATAAAATTCAAGATACGGAACTTAACTTTCATTATAAGAGAAACACAAAATACAGGAAGAATCCAGTTGACAAAAAGTTAACCAACATGTATGTTAGTGATTTCAAAGAACAAAAGCACTAGCTTGCTCCACTGGTAAGCGTTTTGGTGGCAAATGCCACATGCTTGGATTGATAACTCTTGATCCCAATCTGTCAATGCAGTTGGTATACACAACTGTTGCATTGATTAGAAAAGAGGTACTCAATAAAGACCACTCCATATTGGTACTTAAATATGCAGCAGGTATGTTTGTTAGATATGACATATAAAGAATCCTGGCATTTACAAAAGTTTTAATGTAGTGAAAGCACCTACAATAGATGTATTATTTGATCTTGGATCAGCGAGACAAGAGGCAAAATTACCAATGTTATCCCTGGGCAAATATATGCAGGGAGCTGCACAAAAACAGTATGCAGAACATGTTAACTTCTACTTTAGAGATTATTCAAAATTTGTACTTTCTAGTTCACAAGTAACAGGCCTATAAAAGATATGCATGAAACACCAATCAATTAGAATGAAAAACTGAGAGAGATTCCTGCAACTTTGAGATTCAGAAAATTTGCTTCAACGCATACAAACTGGAAAAATAGCCCAAAGAGATGCAAATAAAAAATATGACCAGACAATATTGTTAATATTATTGAATAATATTGAAGGTAAAGAAATGAAGAACAAAATATGATGCAGATTTGATACAATTTTCCATCTACTTAGCATCATAATCTCGATTCCTACCATCATAACCAAAGCTTCTCATGGGATGTGGATTTGAGAAAAAACTTTATTACCTGATATGTCAGGCTTTTCCCTCCTCCAGTAGGCATCAAAACGAATACATCACGTCTACTCATTGTAGCATTTATCACCTCTCTTTGGTTGGGGCGAAAGGATTGATTTCCAAATACTCTCTTGTTATTGTCCTTAGGAGTAAAACAAATGAACAATAATAAAGACAACATTCAGGGCAAATTGAAGACTTTTAGATTAGTGTACATACATACCTCCAGCTTCGTCGTCCAATGGAATTCTCGACTACTCCACATTTTGTCATTTGAACCCTCAATATAGTTTACATCAACATACTTTGGGATGTATGGTTCCCTCTCTACAGAAGTTGGTGGTACACCAAATGATGAGTTCCATCTATCAAACCCATCAGGCTTATTGCACATGTGAAACTGGGAATCAAGTCTTACAAGGTCAATCTTGTAAGCAACTGCTGGAGGGGTTTCATAGTTAAATGTCCTAGGAGCAACTATGGATGCAAAAAAATATGACTTTTGCCTCTCTTCATCAGCTGATGTAGTACGAAGATGTTTCTCAAGTTCCTTAATTTGTTTATTCAGCTGCAACCTAACAGAGTAAGTGCAAACTAATATAAGGGCAGTAATCAGAGAATTTCAGTACAAACAAAGAAAAAGAAATAATGAAGATGAACAATTTTCTCCCCTCATTCGTTTATAGAGTTGTTCACTTCTTTTGTTGTTTCATTGCCTCTAAATCAAACTAGCCTTTATATCAATGTGGAGAACAAGTGACAAAAAGGGAGAGTGGGAAACAAAGCAAACCTATCTTGATGAAGCTTTTCTATCTGATCAGGATCTAGGTTACTAACATTGTCAAGAAGATCATTTGATATTGAAATTAACATGTCTTTCATGCCCTGCAAATGATTTGCAGCTTCGTAGCAAAGTCCCAACTGTACCAATATCAAGCTTAAGTAATCAGAGAAAAGTACCTACCACTGACGGCATCACAAAATATTGGGAGTAAAGTACATGTGTGTACATTTAAACCGTTACTGCAGTTCACACACAACTCTGGTGGCAAACAAGTCGCTTCGGGGCTTGTATCATTAACCTGTAATTAGTAAATGGCGAAAACTTTGATATTGATGGTTGAGGTGTGCCAGACAATTGGTAGTGTTCCATAACTATCTGGTCCACATCAAGATTCTGAAAAACAAGTCATTTTATTAAGATGTACAAATATATGTAAAGAAATATCATAAACTACTAAAATCGACTCATTTGTTACATGAATGACAAAAATTAACACATTATAGAATAGCATGAGTTGCATTTTTTTGAAGATCATGAAGGCAATGACATACAAAAACTACGACAAAATATACATATACATATGTACCTATATATGTGTGTGTGTATATATATATATATATTGTGTATTTGTGTGTGTTATGTGTTAGTGTTTTTATAACTCTATTAGTTGGCTAAGTAGGTCAACTGAGTTGAAGAATCCAAATGCATTAATGGTTCAAAATTTATGACTTCTTGTATAAATGAAATAAACATGTTACATTACAAGTCAATGTGTCAAGCCTCCACGTTTTTAGACAACATCATGAATTACCTCAAGTAAGTCATCATCACCAATGTCATCAGGGAAAGTGTTCTGAAACCCATTAACTGGACTTGCATGAGCAGTGTGCTTACCGGATAATCCATTGATCACACTTGCATATAGTACAATCTATGACAACACAGTCATAGTTTTAATACACAAACTCAAACAGAATGAGCAAAATAAGTTGTATAACTTAACAAGATAAGTTAAAGCCTTAAAGGTGTTTATAGTCAGGTGAAAACTTACACTGTAATGGAAGAAGTTCCCATTAACATTGTTCACATTCACTTTGAAGTGATTAGTCTGGAGTGAAATTTTTTGCCCCTAGGATGCCAGGTCACATCTAGCTATTGGTACTCGCACAATCTTCTTCTTAACTGGTTCAGCAATAGGATCTTCTTTTGCCCGCATTGGAATAACATCTGCAGGAACAGGAGGAGGTGGAGGCAGAGCCTCCTCTGCTGCCCCGTTACCTACTGCCCCGTCTCCTTCCTGTATAAGCATGACACGTCACAGTCCAAACTACTGAGAGCTGATTTTACGAGCATAACAAGGAACCCAATAATAAAAATTATAAACCCAAAGGCAACAAAATATATAGATTATAAAAATCATCACCATTTGATGCTAATCAAGCATGAAGCTCAATTAGACACTTTTTATAGCATGACATGTATTCAAAATGTATCCGGTAGTTTGACTCAGAACGCTGACATTTAAAAACTAGTAAAAATGAATCCGTGATCACACTTCATACCTCAAAAACATATATAGTTCAAAAAAGAATCAAAGTTGAGAAATATCGTACATTTAAAGCTATAAATTTGTGAAAATTGCATAAAAAGAATCCATAGGTACAGCAGATATTAGACTCCACATAGGGAAAGTAGTAGCCCTATAATTGGCCGAGTGAAATTTTATTATATACACAACTTGATAAGTCTTGAACCTTATTAGACTTGAACCCAAATACTAAACTAAATTGAACCCAAAACACAGATACAAAAGAACATTGGGTATGTTGTATATAAACCCAAAGAAACTCAATCATGCATAAACTGTCTTCTTTTTTTCTTATTGTGATTTGCGTTTTTTACTTTGCTTCCCCAATTGCTAATAAGGCTTAAACTGAAAATTATTATTTATGATTAATGAAGTTCTTAATATTATTAAGGCAGAAAAAATGCTTATCTGCCAAAAATCTATAGCCTCTATTAAGGAACATGCTAGTGACTGCTGCGAACTTGAACCTTACAAAAGGGTAGAACTCAGTACCATAAATAGCACAGAACAATCTAATGAAACTGATTAATCAAGATGAATGACACGAGTTTAACATGGGTAGATCTCTGTACCAACAAAGAGCCCGGAACAATCAAATGACAACAATTAGAGTCATATCAAAGCATGGAACAATAAAATAACACTGAGTCGTATCATATCTTATGATAAACCTTGTTACTATAACATAAAATGTAAACAAATTCAGGAGATCTGTAAATGTACTCACACAAATTCAGGACATCTGTAAATGTACTCGCAACAAAAGTTAGAACTTTTGAACGACATAGTATATTATCTACCAAATTTGTACCTAATGAGACTTGAGAGATCGAGAGTTCGAGATGAAGGGCCACCGAAGGCGATGAGGTGATGGCCGTCGGCGTCGGCCGATGAGAGATTGCGACTTGAGAGTTCCGAGTTCCTAGTTTCGAGTTTGAGATCTGGGTTTGGGATGAGAGATTGAGACTTGAGATTGAGAGTTAGAGATCTGGATTTGGGAATTGAGAGTAGGGCGCGAATTCAGAGTGCTAGCCGGCTAGTAATTTAGTAAAGTAGACAAGTGTGACTCAGATTATTATTTTAACTTAACTGCTGACTGTTGTGCAATTTTGTAACTTGCAAGGATTTTTTTTTAAAAAAAACTTTACTTTTTTTTAAGATCGTCGTTGGGGAATCAGGATACTATATGAGAATTTCTCTGTGAGAATCTTGTGAGGGTTTTATTGTACGTTGATAACATATTAAGAAGGAGATCCAATGGCTCACAATGTTTTGATAAGAATTTTTTTTTACAAGTTGACAGAAAATTAGAAGCCACCAAACGCATTTATTTTTACATATAATTTTTTAAAATTTCTTAATAAAATTTGTGAGCCGTTGAATCTCCTTTTTAATGTATTGTCAACCCCACAACAAAACCCTCACAAGATCCTCACAGAGAAATCCTCATAGAGGATCTTGATTCGTCGTTGGGAGTAAAGTCTCTCACATTTAATTTGGGAAAAATTATTAAAAGCCATTTTAAATGGCGTTGAATTTTTTGAATTTTTTTGGCTAAAAATCAGAAAGGCAACCAACGCCACTTTAAAAAATATTTTTTTTAAAAACGAATTTAAAAAAAAATTATCTTAACATTTTTAAAACGATTTTATTTTTTTAAAAAAATTTGAAAAAAATAAAAATATGATCCAATGCCAAACTAACCGGCATTGTAACTTATTTAAAAATTTTTTATAAAGTAAATTTGTAAAAAAGAAGAGTAAGATGTAACATCACTTTAACTGACGTTGGAATCTCTTTTTTTTTTAATTTCTTTGATCTCTTGTACTTGTTTACAAATATCAATATTTTTTTATGTTTATTCTTTGTCATCAACGTTGGAAATGAAGGAGTATATAAGACTTCAGCTATAAAAAAAATAAAATAAAAATTCTAACACCAATTAAAGTGACGTTGCATCTTACTCTCTTTTTTTACAAATTTATTTTTTTAAATTTTTTAAAAAAATAAAATAGGAATAAAATTGATATTACATTAATATGGGTCAAAATAACTTATTAGGAATGACTTATAAGTCATTTTTAAATAACTTTATTCTATTTTAGTTCATAAAACATAATAGATTTTTTTTCATCTTTTATGTTTTCTCTTTTAACTAATAGATATAATGTTATAGTTGTGGGTAATATTTACAAAATTTGCAAAGTAAGCAAGTGGTTATATAATATTCGATTGGTCAGGGAATATTCGTACGATGATACAATCATTGGTGGACCCCACAACGGAAGTATTGTCATAGTAAGAAAACGACATAATTATCTTTTTATAAAAATAATGGCAGAAGTGTTACGTTAAAACTGTTGAACTACCCGGTAGTAAAAGTACAGTAATACGCATTGGTTGCATAGTAGCACACGGTATTGGTTATTGATGCTTACGTAAGAAGTCACTCAGTTATACTCAATTATTGCTGCAATAATATATTATTAAATCAATAATTGAGACGACAAAGTTGTTAATATTATTAAATTGCAATATTTACAATGTCTAAAAGTTCTTTCAAGGTGAGGTTTAGTCACCTAATTGCGCGCCAATAGGGAGAAATCCTTATTGGAAAGCCCCCTCTTTTCTGGGAACGACCTGGTTGTTAAATATTGTGAGTTATAATATTAATGATGAATAAATTCGTGTTGATTATAGATGAATTTGATAGTTCCATTGTGTTGAAATTATTTGTATTAGTGGAAATCGACATTTATTTCGATAATAATTGATGTCTGGAGGTTATATTGTTCAATTGGGTATTCGGGGCACTTTTTGTGTCGGAGTACTATTCACGAGTTACTATCCACGAGTTACTATTCACGAGTTACTGTTCACCTAATTACTATTCACTCTAGTATTATTCACTCGGGTATTTAGGACACTTTTCGTGTTGAGGTACTATTCATGGGGTTACTATTTCCGAAGTACTATTCACGAGGTACTATTCACCCGAAAAATATATTTCTTTTCGGTCCAAATCATTTTTGGGTACAATATTATTCCATGAGGGGATGTGCTAATTTTTCAGACCGTTGGTTGAAATTATGATAATAAATCAATATGGATCGTTGGTTTAAAGTTTTAATAGTAACTTGTCCTTTTGGTTTTCCATAAGTTATTTGTCTCTTCAGTTTTCCAAGAGTTATTTGTTTCTTCAGTTTTCCAAGAGTTATTTGTCCCTTCAGTTTTTCAAGAGTTACTTGTCTCTTCGGTGTTCAAAGAGTTAATTGTCCCTTCGCAAATAGTAGTTGTCTCTTCAATATTACCAAAAGTTATTTTGACCCTTCGTTAAGACCAAGAGCCACTTTCAGTTCTTCTATAAATAGAAGCTCATTCCTTCATTATTTCTTACGAATTCACTAAAACTCTAAAGAGAGAAATTATAGAGAGAAAGAAGAAGAGAAGTCTGCCACCTCACTTTTCCAATATCCAGTTTCTTCTAAGGTAAGGGGTATTATTTCTTTCGTATTCATGAAGAGAGCTATTGTTATTCCATTCCTGATTATTCATTGGAATAATCAGATACGCCTATGACACTAGTATACATGGTGAAATTCATTGTTATTCCACTTTATTATTCTTTGGAATAACCTTGTCGTATGAGAAGTACCACATACATGGTGAAATTACATTTGTTATTCCATTCTTTATTATTCTCATTTAATATCCATACATGCGTTTACGTATGACACGGTTCTATTATTTATTATTCGCCGGAATATCACGTGCGTCAAGCGTTTACGCATGACACAGTTCCATTCTTTATTATTACGTTGGGAATAATGTCTGCATGCTGATCTATCGCACGCACGGTGAATCATACATTATTCCATTCTTAATAATTACATTGTAATAACTCGCCTATGTGGATTACCACATGCATGGTGAATGATCCTTTGTATTCATTCCTTATTAAATTATGGAAATGATCTGTATACGTGGATTACCGCATGGAGGCAAAAATCCATTTGTAGTTTCATATATTCTATTATACTCGGTTGGTTAAAGTTTTGGCTTCTATACTCCATGAAATTAGTAGAATATCCTCGGATATTTCAACGCTTCATCCAAAGATCTTTTCATGAAAATATTCTTCTGAGCATTCTTGAATTTTTTTCTCCACAAAGCAGTATCATGTTGACAATTTGGACGTTGTTGGTTTTTGGATAAATTAATTCTTGAACTTGTTTTATTAAATTATTATGTCATTGTCATCATCCTCATGCTTATGTTGTAATGAAAGTCATCTTTGGCTTATGTGCATAGATGGACTTAGTATGATTATGACCAGGGATCATTCGGTATAATCATGACCTGTAATGTTATAAATGATATGGTAAAAGTCCTCAGTGGCCTGTAATGCATTGATGGACAGTTTTTGGTATGATTATGACCAGGGATTGTTCGGTATAGTCATGACCATTGATGATTTAATGAATATCCTTGGCCTGTAGTACATGGATGATTAGATGATGTGTTTTATTTATCAAGCTGAGTCTCAGCGATAAAAATTGATGAAAACATTTTAAACCATAGAAGATAGTATATTTTATTCTCTATTTGACTCTTCTAATGGATTGCTTGTTCCGCTGCAGTTAAACTTGATGTCTATTGTATTTTATCAGTTTAACATTGTTAAAGACTAATGATAATTTATTCTGCATTATCGTAGTCATAATATTTCTTCTTTGGCTAGTTGAGCTCACCTTTTCTTTTCACTTGTTCTCTTCAGGAAATGAGAATATAGTATTTGGACGAGTTGGGAAACCGGGTGATGGTCCAGATGATAGCATTAGTAGTCCTCATTGTTACGTTAAATAGTGTGACAATAAATGTAATGAGGACTCCATTGAGTGTGGATATTGTCTAGATGACAATATTCTTATTAAAATGTAAGACCCCAACTTTTTATAAATAAAATCAATTTCCTCTAATTATTATTCTTGATTAATAAGGTGGTAATTTGATATAATGCTTTTATAAATATTTATATAATATGGGTGAAATGTGCAATTTTTACAAAATAAACAAGTGGTTATTAAAATATTCATTTTTGTCTGAATATTCGCTTTGTCGTGGAATATTCTTTTTGTTTCTGAATATTCGTAATCGACGATTTACCACAAATAAATAAAATCATTTAGGGCCCCATAACGGAAAAAATACTTTAGTATTGGATGAAAGAAAACGACAAAGATCGAGTTTTTATAAATAATCTACAGAAATTGTTACCGCTAAAATAATACCGCTGGGTTACCCGGTGGTTAAAATACAAGAATATGCGTGGTTGCACAAGAAAGACACCCAGATTGCACAAAAGATTGTTGAATTATTGATTCGTACGTAAGAAGGCACTACTCAATAATTGTTACAAGAATTACTGCTCATTATTTTATTTTATTGATTCAATAATTGTCATCTGATATTTATATTATTATTGTTTCAATAATTGTCATCGCATAAATTTTTTCCATTATCGATCAATAATTCATATTATTTGAATAATATTATCGATAACATTATTGGCAATGTCTAGAAAGTTCGCCTAAGGAGAGGTTTGGTCACCTAATCATGCCCACCAAGAAGTGAGAAATCCTTATCGAAAGCCCCTCTATCCCGGAACTACCGTCACAAGATCGATTCTCAGAATATTATTTTTAAATAATTAATTATTGATTATTATGATAAAGAAAATATTCATTTTATGTGGATATAGATGGAGAAAATTTTTAATGTGACAATTGTTGAAAATTAATATTTTATTTTTTTCCGATAAAATAATTCATTTAAATATATTATTTTAATAATATATTAACTATGATATTTTTACAATGAATGTGGGATATATGAGTATATGAGGAGGAAGAGTATTTTTGTGGCATTAAATGTTTAACACATGTTTTGTGTATCTGCGGACACAATTCTCGACCGAAAATTGATTATGTATCGTAAAATCGCCTGCTTGTGGATTTCTTGATATATTTCGCTTGAATTTGGAAAATTTTCTTCTCACAAAGTTGTAGAGAATTGAAATTCCTATAAAAAGTCAAATTGAGATTTGAATTTTCCGATAAAAGGGCTATTTATTGTAAATTATCAAGTTCCGAGTTCAAATAATTGATTTTTGGAAGTTTTAATTATTATTTTCAAGAAAAACGTTTTTCAAAGGTCAGTGAGCATCTTTAATATGTGCTTGGTGGTTGAAATCGATTCCTTGGTGGTGGGCTTGAATATTTGGTAAATATTAATAGTTTATTAATTTAGTCTCCTTTCATGCTCTAAAGATTTTCCTATAAATAGAGGGTTGTTAGAATTGAAAATCACACCGTAAACAAAGTTTTCTCTTTCTCTCTATATTATCGAAATGTATTCTTGTGAGTATACTTTGAGTGTTGCTATACTATGAAGTTTCACAAGACTATACCGAAATTCAAATGTAAGTACTTGCTATTTTGAGGTAAGTGGATGTTGTTTTTTCTTAAATGATATTATCTTCTTCAATATCATTATGCCGAAATATTGTTCTAACTTTTTATCAATTTGAAACTTTTTCATGTCGATTACTATTCATGAGTTACTATTCACGAAGTTACTATTCATGAGTTACTATTATTCACGAGTTACTATTCACGAGTACTATTCACGAAGCGTGATGATGTTTTTTTGTGAAATTTCTATCTTTTGGTGTCTGAGTTACTATTCACGCATACTACACTATTCACGATACACTATTCACGATACTACACTATTCACTTATACTTACACTATTCATCGAAAAAATGAAATTTCTTCTTTTTGTCCAAAATATCTATTTTGGCTACTATCTTCGATCAGATCCATGTTTTGATCATTATTTTTGAGTTCTACTTCAAAATCATTATTATGAAGTATTATTGATCTTGGATAAACCGTAAACTTAATCCCTAATATTTGTCCTTCTATCTCACCGGATTCGCTTTTAAAAAATGTTTTTCATCATCCTCACCCTTAATGGTGATATTTCGATGAATATCTTCGCCTCAGTAGTGTAAAATGATGAATGATTAAATCGATGAATCTCTTTGGCCCAGAGTAAAGATGAACAGTGTTGAGATGAACACGACCAACCGGTGATACAAATGAATATCTTCGCCCAGAAAAAAAGATGATTAAAGATGTATATTGATTGTTGTTACAGTGGATGAAATATTGATGATGGACTTTTAAATCTTAGAAGACAAGAGAATTCATTCTCTACGTGACTCTTCTAATGGATTGTTGTTTCCACGCATTTGTTGATCTAAAACTTGTTGTCTATTATATTTTATCGTATTTTTCCTCGTCAAGACTAACGATAATTTGTTGTATATTATCTTAGTCATAATATTCTTTATCGGGCTAGTTGAGCTCACCCTTTCCTTTTTGTTCCATTTTTCTTCTCGTGAGGTGAGAACATAGCAGATCGAGCCTGGGGTATGGAGTGATGGTTCTAGGAAGATGTTTTAGCAAATTCCTCACTATTTCTATAAAATAGTGTTTGAATAATTGTAATGAGGACTTATTTATGTGTGGATATTGTCTAGAAGACAATATTTGTATTTAAACTCACAAGATGTATTGTCGTATTTCACACGACATTTGTATTATCAAGTTGTAGTTTGCTTTTATGTACCATGTATTTGGCGCACTCGTAATGGGTGTCAGATACCTATTTTGGGGGCGCCACAATTGGTATCGTAGCTAGGGGATATGATCTCCAAGTGAGATCGGGAATAGAACTAGAGGGAGAGACGAAAATCCTTCGCTAAAGGTGTCCTACCTAAGCTTATTTGTTGGTCGTCATCATAATATAGGATATTATATGATATGTTAATTTGTTTAATTAACCCTTGTTTTATGGCAAGATTTAAGAATGGCAAATGAGAACGTTAACAATGGAGTTTATGAGACTATGGAACAACCTTTAGTCACAAACCAGAGAACGTGCAACAGAAGGCAATATTCCTCCCGTAAACAACACTACCGAGCAAACGATGAATGATGGAATGTTTAGAACTTTTTGCAAAGCTCATGCAAAATCGCATTTAGGAGACTCGTGTAAAAAATACGGTGGAAATGATGGCAACGCATTTCCCCATCACAAATGCCAAGCAGCTCAAAGGAGTCGGGACCACCAGATTTCCATGGAAAGCCGGATCCGATCAAGGCGTAAACGTGGGTCAAGCAAATTACCAAGATATTTGATGTCTTGGGATGCACGGAGGAATGTAAAGTTTCCATTCGCCACCTTTATGTTTCTTTCGTGGGTGAAGCAGACATCGTGGGAATCAGAAGCGCACTCCACCAGATGCACTCAACATGTCTTGGGAAAGATTTCAGAACTTTTCAATGACAAGTACTTTCCGAAAGTATTCATTATATGAAAGAGGTAGAGTTTATTAGACTTGAATGTAACAACATGACGGTGTCTCTCAAGACGAGGCAAAGTTCGCAGAGTTATCCGTGTTCAGACCTCATTTGGTGGAGAATGAGGAACGATGACGCGGATGTTTTTGAGAGGTCTAAAACCCGAGATTCGGCCAATACCTTATATCTCATAAATTTTCTCTCAGATTCAGATGTTGTAAACAGGGCTCAATTATTAGAGCGAGATAGTGAGTATACTCAACCGAGGGACCACAACCAGGTCATATTTGCGATGATGCAAAGAAATCGTAACGATGATAACCAAATGAGGAGGAAAGAATACTTGACAAAGGCAGAACCACTCGTGTGGTAAATCGTGGACATGATAATAGAGAGGTGAGTCAAGTGGAAATTTCAAAAAGAGGAGATTCAACAACGACGGAAGACATCAAAGAAGCAAAGACCAAAGACCAACAACAAATTCTAGGGGAGGAGAACGACCGCCAGCTTAGATGTTACAAATGCGGAAGGAGGGACATATCACCAAACCGTCCACAACAATCCAAGGTATGTTACAACCGTGGAAAGGAAGGCCACATCGCCGAGATTGTACTATAAATAAACCAAAGTTCAATGAGTGGTGATTCCAAGGGTCGTTCCTGATAAGTCAAAATCACGGCTTCTCGGAAGAGCGCTTTGTCGTGATCGCCAAAACGTGAGGAACCCAAACGAGGTGATCACGGTAAGCTAATCTTGAATTCTTGTAAAGTTTATACCTTTACTAGATACCGCTTTCTACCATTCTTTATCTCTCCCGCTTGTGCTCAACGCTTAAACTTGACCGAGAAATTAGATTTTGATTTATCTGTGAAAAAATCCATTAGAGGAACTTTCATTACATCCACATCGCTTATGAATCTTGTCTCGATCCAAGTTAGCACCATCACATTACTTGTTGATCTTATCTATTTAAAGATACTTGCTTTTGATGTGATTTTAGGATTGATTGGTTAACTACTCATCATGCCAAATTGATTGCTTTTCGTAAGGTCATTAGTTTTCATATTCCTAAGCAACCGTTATTCAATTTAAGCAACCAAACCATTGAAGTCAAACACCGCATATCAAACCACAAAGCTATTTGTTTATTGAAAAACTAATGTCAAGCTTTCTTAGCCATGTTATGGACTTGAACAATAATACGCCGATTTGAATGATATTTTTGTTGTTAGTGAATTTCCCGACGATTTCCTCAAGAATTTCTCGCCTACTCCCGAGCGTGATATTGAATTTGTATCGACTTTAAATCCCAGACAAAACCCATTTCTAAAATCTCATATCGAATGGCTCCTATTGAACTTCAGAGTTAAAACCCAACTATAGAAGTTGATACCCGAGCCTCTATCTTATGACTTCCTTTCAGGAATGCATCAAGCCAAACTCTCCGTAGGGGGGACGCCATATTCGTATGCGAGTAGTAAACCGATAGTGCTATTGTGATGTGCTATCCAAGATTGGGATATGAGTCACAATTGAGAGCAACCTAAGTCAAGAATCGAAATACGAGCTTTTTAGGCTTAGTTGGTTATTATCAAGATTCGTGGAAAGATTTTCTCAAATCACTACTCCATTAACTCAAATTGACTCAGAGAGATACAAAATTCGAATGAAGCGAGGAATGTGGGAAGAGCTTCAAGAACTCAAGAGGACTCACTCATTTCGCACATGTTCACACCATACCATCCTAGAAAAGCTTAACGTGGTAGCTAACGTGTTGAGTAGAAGATCGATACGAGTACGAAAGTACGATATTGTCAAAGACTCATTTCAGATAACTTACAAATAATAGAGATGGAGATGAAAACTCTAGGTACCCACGTGATGATGGCGAATATACGAGTAGAACCGACTTTAATCGATAAAGTTAAAGTCGCTTGCTAAGCTACTTTTACACGGAGCCGATGCGTATGAAGAAGAAAGTGCAAGAAGGAGCTATTCCGTAAGCAAGAATCGATGAAGAAGGAATACTTCGATTCAACTTTCGACTTTCAAGGCTCCTAACGATTCTCGACTTGAAGTATAGAATCATGATGGAGGCACACAACACCCCGCTTGCAATCCATCTCGGGAGTACCAAATGTATCATGATATTCGACATACATTTTGGTGGAACAATATGAAGAGAGAGATCGCGAGTTTATCTCGAGGTGTTTAACTTGTCAACGGTAAAGGCGAGCATCAAATGCCAAAAGGTCCATTACAACCACTTGAGATTCCTAATGGAAGTGGGAACACATTACAATGGATTTCAAGCATGTGTCTTCCCAAGGTTTCTCAAGGCATAGATGCGATTTGGGTTATTGTTGATAGATTAACCAAGTCCGCTTTCATTTCTTACCTATACGAGAAACTTATTCCTCGAACGCCTTGCTCAGATGTACGTGAATGAGATTGTGCGATTGCATGGCATGCCAAGATCCATAGTTTCGATCGTGACCCAAGATTCACTTCAAGATTTTGGGTTAGCTTGCGTAAAGCTATGGGCACGGATTTACGATTCTGGCCAAAGATACCATCCTCAAACCACGGACAATCGAGAGGATTATTCAAACCCTCAAGATCTATTAAGACTCGTGGTTCTAGATTTCAAAGGAAGTTGATAAGTACTTGCCACTGGTGGAATTCTCCTACAACAACAAAGCTATCAAGCAAGTATAGGCATGGCTCCATTTGAGGCGTCAGATGGACGAAAAGTGTCGCTTCTCCAAAGATGTCTGGGACGAGGTGGGAGAAGCAACGTTGTTGGGACCGTAATTAGTACGCATGACTACGTAAAAGATCCAAATGATTCGACAACGATTCAAACCTCACAAGATCGACAAAAGAGTTATGTTGATCTTCATGAAAGGACGGAGTTTAATATCGAGATCATGTATTGTTACGTATTGCTCCATGGAAAGGAGTTACAAGATTTGGGAAAAGAGGAAAGCTCAATCCAAGGTTTGTTGGTCCATTTGAGATTCTCGACCGAATAGGAAACGAGCGATAGACTCAAGCACTCCAAACATGTCTCGTGTTCATAATGTTTTCACATATCTATGCTTCAGAATATGTGAAAGATCCAAACCACATTATCAAGTTAGAACTGCATTTAGATAGTCAAGATTTAACGTACGAAGAGGTACCTGCTAAGATCTTGATAGAAAGAGCATGTCCCACGCACCAAGATTATACCACAAGTTAAGGTTTTATGGAGAAACCATGCTATCGAGGAAATGACATGGGAGTTGAGTCGAAATGAAAGTGAGGTACCTCACCTTTTCGATACACTGTGTACGTACGCCAATTTCGAGGACTAAATTTCATAAGGAGGGAGGTCAGAAGACCCCAACTTTTTATAAATAAAATCAATTTCCTCTAATTATTATTCTTGATTAATAAGGTGGTAATTTGATATAATGCTTTGTTATGGGTGAAATGTGCAATTTTTGCAAAATAAACAAGTGGTTATTAAAATATTCATTTTTGTTTGGGAATATTCGTTTGGTCGTGGAATATTCTTTTTGTTTGAAATATTCGCATTTACGGCAAGCAAATTATTTAGGGCCCCATAACTGGAAAAAACTTTGGATGAAAGAAAACGACAAAGATCGAGTTTTATAAATAATCTACAGAATTGTTACCGCTAACACCGCTGGGTTACCCGGTGGTTAAAATACAAGAATACGCGTGGTCGCATAAAGAAGACACCTGTATTGCATAAAGATTGTTGAATTATTGATTCGTACGTAAGAAGGCACTACTCAATAATTGTTACAAAGAATTATCGCTCATTATTTTATTTTATCGATTCAATAATTTCACATTGATGATATTTATATTATTATTGTTTCAATAATTGTCATCGCACAAAGATTTTCCATTATCGATCAATAATTCATATTATTTGAATAATATTATCGATAACATTATTGGCAATGTCTAGAAAGTTCTCGCCTAAGGAGAGGTTTGGTCACCTAATCAAGCTACCAAGAAGGAGAAATCCTTATCGAAAGCCCCTCTATCCCGGAAACTACCGTCACAAGATCGTGATTCTCAGAATATTATTTTTAAATAATTAATTATTGATTATTATGATAAAGAAAATATTCATTTTATGTGGATATAGATGGAGAAAATTTTTAATGTGACAATTGTTGAAAATTAATATTTTATTTTTTTCTCGATAAAATAATTCATTTAAATATATTATTTTAATAATATATTAATCTATGATATTTTTACAATGAATGTGGGATATATGAGTATATGAGGAGGAAGAGTGTTTTTGTGGCATTAAATGTTTAACACATGTTTTGTGTATCTGCGGACACAATTCTCGACCGAAAATTGATTATGTATCGTAAAATCGCCTGCTTGTGGATTTCTGATAATTTCTGCTTGGAATTTGGAAAAATTTTCTTCTAAAAGTTGTAGAGAATTGAAATTCCTATAAAAAGTCGCGAGATTTGAATTTTCTGATAAAAGGGCTATTTATTGTAAATTATTGAAGTTCCGGAGTTCCGAAATAATTGATTTTTGGAAGTTTTAATTATTATTTTCAAGAAAAACGTTTTTCAAAGGTTGGTGAGCATCTTTAACATGTGCTTGGTGGTCAAATCGATTCCTTGGTGGTGGGCTTGAATATTTGGTAAATATTAATAGTTTATTAATTTAGTCTCCTTTCATGCTCTAAAGATTTTCCTATAAATAGAGGGCTAAGTTAGAATTGAAAATCACACCGTAAACAAAGTTTTCTCTTTCTCTCTATATTATCGAGCGATTCTTGTGAGTATACTTTGAGTGTTGCTATACTATATGAAGTTTCACAAGACTATACCGAAATTCAAATGTAAGTACTTGTTATTTTGAGGTAAGGGATGTTGTTTCTTCTTAAATGATATTATCTTCTTCAATATCATTATGCCAAAAATATTGTTCTAACTTTTTATCAATTTGAACTTTTTCATGTCGAGTTACTATTCATGAGTTACTATTCACGAAGTTACTATTCATGAGTTACTATTCACGAGTTACTATTCACGAGTACTATTCACGGTTGTGATGATGTTTTTGTGAAATTTCTATCTTTTGTGTGTCTGAGTTACTATTCACGTATACTGACGTCACTATTCACGATACTGGCACTATTCACGATTACTACATACTATTCATCTAAAAAATGAAATTTCTTCTTTTTGTCCAAAATATCTATTTTGGCTACTATCTTTGATCAGTATCCATGTTTTGATCATTATTTTGAAGTTCTGCTTCAAAATCAATTATGAAGTATTATCGATCTTGATAAACCGTTAAACTAATCCCTAATATTTGTCCTTCTATCTCACCGGATTCGCTTTCTTTAAAAATTTTTCATCATCCTCACCCTTAATGGTGATATTTCGATGAATATCTTCGCCTCAGAAGGCAAAAGATGAATGATTAAACTGATGAATCTCTTTGGCCCGTAGAGTGCAAAGATGAACAGTGTTGAGATGAATACGACCAACCGGTGATATAAATGAATATCTTCGGCCCAGAGCAAAGAGATGATTAAAGATGTATATTGATTGTTGTTACAGGATGAAATATTGATGATGGACTTTAAAATCTTAGTAAGACAAGAGAATTCATTCTCTACGTGACTCTTCTAATGGATTGTCAAGCTTCACACGCATTTGTTGATCTAAAACTTGTTGTCTATTATATTTTATCGATTTTTTCCCGTCGTTGAAGACTAACGATAATTTGTTGTATATTATCTTAGTCATAATATTCTTTATCGGGCTAGTTGAGCTCACCCTTTCCTTTTTGTTCCATTTTTCTTCTCGTGAGGTGAGAACATAAAGCAGATCGAGCCTGGGTATGGAGTGATGGTTCTAGGAAGATGTTTTAGCAAATTCTCACTATTTCTATAAAATAGTGTTTGAATAATTGTAATGAGGACTTATTTATGTGTGGATATGTCTAGAAGACAATATTTGTATTTAAACTCACAAGATGTATTGTCGTATTTCACACGACATATTATTTGTATTATTGAAGTTTAATTATTTCATTATAAATTTCCATCAAAAAAGTGTTCGATCGCCATTAATTATTTCTGCAACGCAAAAGAAGAAGATAATTGAAAAGAATAACTTATACTATATTCCAAGGCAAAATAAATAAATTAAAGAACATGTAAGATAAATATCATAATTTTTAAGTATTCATATATACAAGCGTAAATTATAAGCGTTGTTGTTGTTATTATTATTATTATTATTATTATTATTATTATTATTATTATTATTATCGTTATTATTATGCGTTATTATTGTTATCAATTATTACTACTACTACTATTATTATTATTATTATTATTATTATTATTATTATTATTATTATTATTATTATTATTATTATTATTATTATTAATTTAAGGCAACATTTTAATAGTCGTTGCAAAAGTTGTATAAAATATGCAACGAAAATAAAAATTATTGCTAATGAATGTGGTCCATATTAGGCAACGGAATATAGCAACAAAAAAACTTTTGTTGACCACGATGAGGAGAAATCAAGTGGTTAGAAATTTTCTAACGAATTTTGTTTCCAAATTTTACAACTACTTATGAACTTCGTTGCAAAAAGTGAAAGCTTGACACAATCTGCAACGAAGGACAAGTTTCATTGCTAAACATACACTTTTAGCAACGACTTATAAAGTCGTTGCCTGAAAAATCGTTACTAAAGCCCCAGTTTTAGCAACAAAAAAACTTCCGTTGTCCACGATGATGGCAAATCAAGTGGGCGAAAATTTTGCAACGAATTTTTAACGAAATTTTTTCCCGCCAATGAATTAGCAACGAAATTTTGCAACGACTTATGAATTTCGTTGCAAAAAGTGAAAGCCTGACACAATCTGCAACGAAAGACAAATTTCGTTGCTAAACATATACTTTTAGCAACGACTTATAAAGTCGTTGCCCGAAAAATCGTTGCTAAAGGCACATTTTTTTGTAGTGGACTTTAAAATTTGTCTAGTAATTATGTTATGTGATTAATGACATTTATTATAAAATTATATTATTTATCTTTCCGTACTATAAATATGTATTGTATGTGTGGACTGATAAGGTTGTTCAATTATGATGTATCATGACCAAACCCTAGCATTAAATTGTGAAACCCTAATTTAAAACTCAATTATGAGTTTGAGAATATTTTGTAATTGTGTTATTATGATTAAGGATAGGTATTATGGAATTTAAAGTTAATTAGGAAAACCCTAATTTTCAAAACCCTAATTAATATTTATAAACCCTAATTTCTATATTTAGAACCCTAATTATCAAGTGGGGGAAACCCTAATTACAAAATTAGAATGTTTAATGTTAATTAGTGGACCTAAACCTAATTAGCAAGTTCTATGTTTTTAGAAACCTAAATTATTTTAAGAAACCCTAATTACAATTTTGAAACTAAAATTTTTATATTAAACCCTAAATTATAATTTCTACAATTTTTGTACTAAACCTTAGGGTTAAACCCTAAGGGTTTGCCATGTTTACCATAATGCCATTGAATTGAAAAGCCAAATGACAAACATACCCCTCTTGCATTATTTAAGGTAACTTATAAATCTAGCAAGATATGGAGTAGGTAACAAACTTTGATCAGCCAGGTGACTGATATAGATACATCTCAGCCAATCTACCAGCCTTATACATTGAATACAAGTCATATATAAGATCAAAGAGAGAGAGAAAATTCATTTTAAGTCCCATTTGTGCACTTACACTCAACCTAGACCATTCTCTCTCTAACCCATGAATTTCTATTGCATAACAGTCCCAAAACACAGCCCCACTACTGCTCATAACCAATCAAGAGCCTAGAATCAAGAATTGATCATGAGAGGTATAAAACCTAAACAAAAATCTTATCTTGATTAACATGTTAGATGTTATGATTTTGTGTTTTAATATGTTGTATGATGTGTAACTAAGTGATCTGGGTTGGTATTTGATAGATCCATAACATTTAAATACACGAAATTGGTATTTTCAAAATTTTGGGGAATTTTTTTTTTGTGGTCTAACAACGAATGTCAGACCCTATAGATCACAGGCTGTTAAGTGTTTTTGTTGTTTAAGTGTTTGATCTTGTTGTATGCTGGGAGATCTGTGTTTTGGAACTTGAATCAAGTCCAGATCATGCACAGATTGCATGTTATTAGTGGTCAAAGACCGTTGACCGAACACGACTGGGCAATTCTGGGTAACCCAGAAACTGCCCAGATCGTGTCTGACAAGATTTGTATGGCTCTTGATCTGTCAGATTTTTATTGTGTTGTTCTCGTTGTTGTAATAGGATTTTAGTATGTTACATAAACTTCAAAGTCATGCCTTTAGTTCACTAAATAAT
Organism: Panax ginseng; assembly: GCA_020205605.1. NCBI lineage: Eukaryota > Viridiplantae > Streptophyta > Magnoliopsida > Apiales > Araliaceae > Panax > Panax ginseng. The sequence goes on from CM035130.1 coordinate 128,771,390, forward strand.
CAAGTGGGTTGATCACAGTGACCGATCAAAGTAGATGAAAAGATCATGAGATCCGTTTTCTGGGTAACCTAGAAAACACTTGAGCAATGTCTCTGACAGTGTTTGACCTGGTTAGATCTAGCGATTGTGTTGTTATTATGGTGAAATTTTGTAATAGATCTGTACCTTGTTCTGTTGTCTACAACCTGAAAGCCTAAGATCACAAAAACAGTTCATGTGATGCAAGTTATAGAGATCCAAAGTAGCCAACTGGAACTGTTCTTCATTTCTGGAAAACCCAGAAAAGAAGAACAACTTCTGACATGATTTTTGGAGGCTTAAATCTCTTTTGTTTTATGTTGTTTGGCCATGTTTCTTGTTAGATCATGTAGTATTGAACTAGTAGTACAAGATCAGATGTTTAGCGTTTCCAGAAACATCATGGGTTACGAATTTTTGATGGTCAAACTGGTACCCCTAGTGACAGTCTATGAATTTTTGAATTTCATGATGAACACGAAGAACACCTATAGCGACGGTTCTGTCGCTATAGGCAGTCTTTAGCGACAGTTACTTTATAAAATAATTATTTTTAGTAATAAATATTTTTTAATTATTAAAAATACAAAATAAATTATTAAAAATTATTTTAAAGTCTAAAAATTAGTTTTTAATAATTTTTAATATATTTCACAAATATTTAATATTTTTGGAATATTAAAGGTATTTAATTTATTTAATTATTATATTAAATAAATTATGTAAAAATGATTTTAATACTTGAAAAATTATTTAAAATTATATTATGATATAAGAAAATATTTTAAGTTATTTTTAATGACTTTTAATATTTTGTGATGAATTTTATTAATTAATTAATATTAATGATATTTAAGTTATTTAATAAATGTGTTAAATAAATTATGAAAAATAAAATTAATAATTTAAAAATCATATAAAAATGATTTAAAGATTATAAAATATTTTAAGTTATAAAATATAACTTTTGATATTTTGTCATGAAAAATATTAATATTTTAATATTAATGATATTAGATATATTTAATATTTATATTAAATAAATTTGTTTAAAAATGATTTTAATATTATAAAAAGCATTTTAAATAAAAATAAAGTGTTTAAAGATATTTTAAGTTATAAAATATAACTTTTAATATTTAAAGGATAAGTTCATTAATAATTTAATATTAATGATATTTATTTAATATTAATAATATTGAGTTTATTTAATAATTATATTAAATAAATAATTTTAAAATGGTTTTATTAATTTTAAAAATTATTTAAAAAGGATATAAATGAATTAAAAATATTTTAAGTTATACATAATGACTTTTAATATTTTGATAAATGATACATTAATATTTAAATATTAATGGTAATTATTTAAAAATGATTTTAAATGTTTTAAAATCCTTTAAGGATAATATTAGTACTTTAAAATATTTTGAGTTATTATAAATAACTTTAATATTTTGGTAATGGTTTCATTAATAGTTTAATATTAATTAAATGTTAATGATAATAGAATTGTTTTAATATTTAAATCATTTAAAATTAATGATAAATTATAATAATTATTTAAAAATTGTTATAAAATTATGAAAAATTGTATGACCGATATTTGCATCTATTGAACTATAGGATGAGTCTTAGACTCGATAAATAATTCAAATAAAATTCGTTTGTACAATCGGCTATATTTCGTAAATTCATCCGGACTTAGATATTTTGATTGTATTAATGTTTGTTTTTGTGATTCAACGATTGAATGAATATGTGTGACAATGTGATTAGGTTATGTCTTGATCGCAATAAGCGGTCTTTATATGTTATAAGTATGTTATTCTAATCGATCAAATGATCTTATTAATGATAGGTTTCGGTATAAAAGATAAAACTAAGTTGCATATTGTAAGCAGCAGACCAAGCAAGTATTCTACCTTTACATTTTCTTTATGCAATGGACATGAATAAGAAGATTTGGAACTATATTATTATTGTACCAGATTATTAACCCTATTGTTATATATGTTATATCCGATCATTGATTATCAACATGGTACTATATTGTAATTCAGATATATATTACATTAGATTAATTTCTAAATATGGTTATTCAAGTGTCCCCACTTGGATAATTATTATATTTAATCACATGTTGATATATATATATATATATATATATATATATATATATATATACCTTTAAGATATTTGATCAGCTAGATACAGATTTAGAAATATCGTTGAATATGATAAAACTTTTTTGTATCCAATCAAATTGTTTTGGTTCGGATTCCAGACTAAGTATGAACATCCCGAATATGGGAAAACTTTTATGCGCCCAAGGCGGAAAAGATGAACGATAATATCGTTCTTGCATGTAGTATTGATCAATACAGGGTCCAAGGTATGTACACCTTCGTGCCCGTAAGTTATGACGGTTTGCAGATGAAGTTATGTCTTACCTTTTCGAAAATAGAAAACAATGTTCATAGTATGTCGACTACCCTATATATATAGTCAATACGTAGTTTCAAAAATTTGATATAGAATTGTTATGTTATTATTATCGGTTCAGTTTACTTCACAACTATTAATTCGTTATAGAAGTGATGTACAAAGAAAATATTTAATTCTTTTAGCTATTTATATTTATAATTGTTATTACTTGTTGGGCACCCAAATGCTCATTCTTGCTTTAAATTTAAATGTTTTCAGCTAGGCATGATCAACCCGAAGGTTCAGACCAGAACAAGTGAAAAGGAAAGCAAACATAATATGTTTTATGGTATCTTTTGGAATAGTTAGACTGTATTAAGATAATGATATGTATTATCTATCATGTAAAGAGTTATAGTAAAGATTGCGTACTTGGGATTAGACTCTGATAAATGTAAGTTAAGTTTGATATTTTTATTATTGTTATTATTATTAGTATTATTTTCGCTCATAGAAATGGTATCGTAAAACACTGAATTCGGGTTTCAAGTACCTGAATTTGGGGGCGTTATAGTTCACTCTTGTAATCAAATTCACTCAGCATAACGCAGTAATTAGTTTTGTTGCATATTCTTGTATACAACTATCAAATGTTTGTCGAAGCCTATAGAAATCACAGAAAGTCAGGTTGATGTTTGTTTATCTTACCAAGTAGTTTTAGTTTCTACTTTCACTTTTTTCTTTTTCTTCCCCCTACTTTAGCTCTGAATTACTGCATTGACTGAAGTCTTGTGGTTGTGTTTACTTGTAGTTGTTATCTCTTAAGAGCTTTCATATAAGACTGATGAGAATTGTGCTGGATGTGGATGTTGAACCTACCAACACTCCATGGGATTCTGCTAAGGCATATTTGTTGTCCCTTTGTTGAACAATAAATCTGTAGATCTAGTAAACGAGATTGACTAGAATCTTGTTGAAGAGTTAACTAAGATAGATGCTTGGAGCAACCCTCTTCAGAGAGCTCGCCTAGATGTTTACCTTGGTACAAATGAGCGAACACTTGGAGGAGATCGAAGGGAGTATGGATTTGGGAAACTATGTCATGGAATGGCCTTTGGGCATAAATCGCATCCTACCTATGGCATTAGGGGAGCTATAACACGTTTGATGTTGTGAAAGCATCTGGATTGGTTCCTGATCGAGATATTATAGAAATGCCAAATCATGTGAATTTATCCAGTGGGAAAATGAGGATGGCTGATTCATATACCAGTCCAGAAGATCTGGTGGGAAGAATTGTTACAGCTGCTCATTCGGGGAAGAGGTTCTACATCGATTCTTTACGGTCTGATATGACTGCAGAGAACTCATTCCCAAGGAAAGAAGACTATCTTGGTCCTTTGGAGTATATCTCATATGCTGATTATTACAAGCAAAAGTACGACGCTCATAAAGATCTAATTTCTATTCTGGAAAAGGAAAAAATTGTATTGCTTCTTTAACCATCTTCTCACAATTGCTTGATTATAATACAAAGACTGGGTAGCTTCAGTGCACCTTTTGGTGTGCTTGAGAAAGTGAAACTTATTGCAATTTTTGAAGGGAAATCTTTAACTCGTTTCTTAACCCTTTGAGATTGTGGATGTTTCAATTTCTTTAGGAACATCAAAAGTGCATTTGGTTATTCTATCCATATTTGAAACAGGCATGGAGTTGACCAATATAAATACGGTCTTTTATGGTACTGTTATGTTTTATACGCTCCTTGAACATTTCCTTTAAAATTATTTGGTGAAGGTTTATAAACTGATATTTTTCTATCTATTTTGGAACTTGCTTTGTTATCGTTGACGCCAATTTAAATTACAGCCTGCAAACACTGAAGAATATATTGATGGACAATTCACAGGGAACCTTGGAGAGATACTAATCAGGTATGTTTATTACTTTAGGATGGTTTGTTGAATTATATGATTTTTCATTTTTTTTATATGTCTAAAAGCATAATAGGGGAGAATACAATAAATTAAAACAATATGCTAAAGTAGAAAATACGAATTTTGCATCTCTTATTTATGTAATTATATTTACTAAAAAGAGTGCTCCATCTAATTTTTGAGTATCTGCAGGTGTAATAATGTTTTATATATGCGTGGGGTGCCAGAGGATGAGGAACTAGAGGAAGCGGATCGCGACTAGAAGACTACTTTTAATTTGTATTCTAAGTACTGCAATAGATTGAATTACTTGGAGTTTAGATTGCCTGACAAAGTCGTATTTACTTATTTTTGTGCTTAAAAGTGTTCAACAATATCTGCTTATTACTCTATGTTGCTTGTGTAATGCTTGATGCAATTTTCTCTGGCAGGTTAAGCTTTCTTAGAGAACTGTTATATCTGTGGGCATAGCTCACACTGAGGTTACATTTTGGCACATTGTTTCATATAGTGATGTCACCACCTCGAAGATAGCTAGAATTAAAACGATCTATAATTTGCTATTCTGATTTAGCCTAAAATGATTATTGTCTAGTGGGAGCACTCCCCCCTGTGATCATTGGTTGGGGAAATCTTTTATCTTTCTGTGTGCTTATAATAACATTATAGTGTTGATTTAGAACTTGTTGTTTTTGCCTTTTATTTTGAAACTCATCCATATGGCTGCGAACTCCCAGACAGAAAAAGTAGAGAGGACTTCAGGTAGAGAGGGCTTTCCTGCAATTATCTTTAGTAAATTAGATTCAACTCTATTCACTGCGACTGTATTCATGCCAACTTGAAATTAACAACTGGTTTTTGGGGACATGTTGACCTACAATCATGCTCACTTTATTCGGTATTGTAAATTTTTATTTGTAGGATTGTTGATCCTTAGCTCCAATTATATACCTGTGACTAATTAAATGTGTTTTGCTAATATAGTGTGAGGTATTGGTTAACAAAATTTGCAGGATCTTGAGTTAGTGTGAAAGGATTAGAAGAGCATGAATACATTTTAGTTGTCTCCTAATTAGTTTTTTCTTCCTGTGCACAAAAACTCGAACTTGGGTCTCTTAGGTTTGCCGTTTGGTAAAGTCATGCAACCAATCAATATTACCATTGATATTGCCTTGTGGAAATTTGAGACCACTAGGTACTACTACACTGTCATTGATGCCCCTGGACATCGTGACTTTATCAAGGACATGATTATTGGTACCTCACATGATGACTGTGATGTCCTCATCATTGACTCCACCAGTGGTGGTTTTGAAGCTGGTATCTCTAAAGATGGTCAGACCCGTGAGCATGCTTTACTTGCTTTCACCCTTGGTGTCAAGCAAATGATTTGTTGTTGTAACAAGGTGAGAAGGCTTATAGATTGATATGTTATTAAACTTATATTATCCTGGGTTTTAACCAACTTTTTATCTTGTTTATTTTTGAAGATGAATGCCACCACCCCAAAATACTCGAAGTCAAGGTATGAAGAAATTGTTTTTATTGTAATGGCCAAGATGTAGTTGGAAAGGCTACCAACTATTTTTGGTGTGCTTTTTAAAATATCAAGTCATCTTCCTATGATGGTGCAGAATGTTTATTTATGAATTTTCATTTATCTGGCTTTTGCTTGGTGCATTATGAAAATGGTCTTTAGATGGTGATGTTGAATGTCAGATCCCCTGAGACATTGCAAGTTATTGCTTCAAAAGGACCAATTCTTTTGGCATGCCTCAATTAGAGCTGTCCAAAATAGTGTGCAATTGTAGCTGAACAAAATGGTGGTCAGTAAAGTTCTTAAATGTATACCATGCTTACAAACAAAATAGTAAGTACTGAATTCATTTCTTTTCATTTTTTCCCTATTAATTAAATTATCAGGCCATCATTATTATGATTTATTGCTCATAAACTTGTGTATTTGTTAATAGGTTTCAGATGATGACCAATCATGGTGTTACAAAAATTTTGTCAACCATTGGGCACTTAAATCTACGGATAATGTGAGGCAACAGCTAGCTCGCATCATGGCCAAGTTCAACCTCAAGCTCTGCAGCACAGACTTCAACAGCCATGACTACTACATCAACATCAGAAAGGCCATGTTAGTTGGATATTTTATGCAGGTGGCTCACCTGAAGCATAGTGGGCACTATTTAACTGTGAAAGACAATCAAGTATGAAGGATATTCTACCACTTTTCTAAGCATTATTTAAATAGGAAAGACTTTAAATAGGAAAGACTAGGACTGAGCAAAAAACGGATATAACCGAAGAACCGAACCAAACCGAAATAATTTAACCGAAATTTTCTGATAATTCGATTTTTTTAACATTTCGGTTATATCCGAATTTTATTACGGTTTTCGGTTAGTTTGTACGGGTATTACTTTTTAATATTTCGGGTTAACCGAATAACCGAAAAAAACTTTAAAAAGATGCTATATTGACATAACCGAAGCAGTAAAGCACTACAGAAATTACTAATTTAGTATAGCCCGTTGCCGAACAAAGCACACCAGAACCAGATAAAAAAGAAGAAGCAGATCCAGCTCTAAAAAAAAAGCAGATCCAGATCAATTTCTTAACTCTCAAATCTCCAAGACTCCAACTCTCGATCTTGGAAGGTACCGCGAGCTGCGCAGAGCTTCATGGCCAACGGAGCAAATCTTTTCATATACTCCGTCAAAATCAAATAATAACTCTAAAAGCACCGAGAATGTTCCATTCGCTGCTGAAGACTATAACCTAAGATAGCAAATATATCATTTTATTTATTCGTTTGTTTGTTTTTATCCTTTTTCTTGGCGGCTTCTTGAAACATTGATGGTGAGAGTTATTTTTTCCTTGTAGCTGATGATGATTTTCAATGAAGTGGCTATGGAATTTTCAAGATACAAACAGCTCTGGCTACTTTTTTAATTAATTTGAAATCAGCTACTAATTTATTTCGGTAATGATATATATGTTTATGTCTATTTTTTTAGTGTATAAGTATTAGACTATTAGTGATAATTTTTTTTGGAGATGCATTAATAATTTTCATTTGTGCTTTTGTTTTTATGGTCCATGATCAGACCATATTTTGATTTTACCAATGGTTGTAGGAGGTTATTCGAACCGACGAACACTATAGTCGGCAGTCCTTCATTTCGAGTAGCCGGTAGTCCTTCATTTCGGCTATAGAGTTTTCAAGACTATGTTTAAATTCGGTTATTAACCGAATAACCGAATAATCTATTCGGTTATTCGGTTAGTACACATTTCGGTTATTTGTTCGGATAGTTAAAACATGACATTTTTGAGTATCGGTTATAACCGAATTTCTAGTTCGGTTCGATTAATAATCGAATGCTCACCCCTAGGAAAGACTGTCAAATCTAAAGTTTTTACGGTGTATTGGGAACAATAATATACATGATTTGGTATTATTGGGATGTATTTTGAATGGTTAATACATTTTAGCTTTAAATTTAAATGAGAATTTAGACCTTTTTTAGCTATATATCATGGCATTAGCAGATTGCAGGTGCACTGATAATATAGGTGAATCACACCTTTTTTTTTCAAGTCAATCTACAACATTTTATAAACGTTGTCTGTTGTTGCTTTCTATGGTCGATATTTAAAAACAAATGTTATATGCATGTATTACAACATTTTTAAGTAACACTACAACGTTTTAAAAATGTTATATAAATTTGTCTAAATAGACGACACATTATAAACGTTGTGTAAATGTGCTTAAACGTTGTTTGATATATTAAACTACAACATTTTTTTCCAGAAAACATTGTGAAATTATACCTTCTACAACGTTTTCAAGCATCTACTAATTTATGAAAAACAAATCTACAACGTTTTTTTTCTTAAAAAACGTTGTATAATGTGTCTAACTACAACGTTTTAAAAAAGTTGTGTAAGGGTGACAAATAGATGACACCCTTAACCACGACGTCTTTCTGATTTAAACCACAACGTTTTTTCCGTGTTATCTATTTACTATTATGTAGTAGTGTTTCCCTTATTGTATATTACTTGTTGGGCAATTTGTGCTCATTCTTGCTTATTTAAAACCTTTTAGCTAAGGAGGAACAGGGAAGTGTCTTTGGGAAAGACAAGGGCAGGGGAAAGGCTACCGACTAGCTTGTTCCTTTATGTTTAAAATTGTTATGTTGTACTAAGACTATCTTCAGACTATGTTTAAGCTTAAGTAGGATTATGTAATAAGTCTTTATTCGATATTATTATGTAATCTATTAAGTACTGTAGGTTACGAGATTTGGGGGAATAATTATAATAAATCATTGTATATTATTCTAGATTAGATCTTCCACTGTGAAATGTGAAAATTTAGTTATTATTGTATGCCATGAGCACATGACAAACCAAATTCGAGTGACCAAGTGGCGATCCGAATTTAGGGGTGTCACAAAATGTTTGAAAGATAAGAACTTCTTTGAAGAGAAGTTGAGAAGAAGAGTAAGCTAAAATTTCAAGGATGAAATTCTGTGAAGAATGGGTGAATGTGATGACCCGAGATATTGAAAGTATAGTTAGACGTGAGGTTTAACTAATAACAATTATGTCAACAGATGATCCTTATGAAAAGGATGGTTATAAGAGAGAGAAAAGGTAGGAATGAAAACTTTGCTAAAGGTTGTAGAAGCACCCGGGTATGGGTGTGGTTTTAAGAAATTTTGAGGATGAAATTTTTAGAAGGTGGGAAGAATGTGACAACCCGGAAAATTGGATTGTCCAGAATTTAAGTTTAAAGAATTAGTTATTAATAAAAAGAAATTTTATTAATAATATTATGTGCTATGTGTTTATTAATCATTCTAGAACCTAGGATGATTATAAAATGGGAGGATTTTGGTTACGAGCTAGACTGAACGAGTAAGAATTTTCAAGACGAAAATAAAATTATTTCGGGAACAAAAATATTTCTGAGGAAAAAGACAAAATAGGCACTATTTACCCGACAAAACCCTAAGGGTTAGGGTTTGAATAACCTAAGCCTTTCCGAGAGTTTGGTATGTCGAAATGAAATTCAATCGAAAGATTTGACGATAATATATCGTGAAAAGTTAAGTAAGCCGATAAAAGTTTTTCTCAAAAAATGTGCAGAAATCGGACGAAATAAAAACGACGAAAAGTATTGTTATGTACTTTTCATTCATTTTACTACATTAGGGGAAAATGTAAAGGAAAACGTTTAACGTCAAAAAGTGTTTTTCAGTTTTTCAGAGATCCGAAGAATACCTAAAAGTTAATTTGTAAAAGAAAGACGAAATATCAAAAAATATTTGGATTCTAAGAATCGCAATTTTTTGAATTGTTGGACGAATCCCGAAAGACGGAATAGTAAGGAGGTGTGAATAGTAACTTATGAGCAAAATAACTATTTTACCCCTAGCCTTGGTTTTTTATATAAGAGAAGCTTAAGCTCATTTGTTGGTTAATGAAAAATTAACCAACACTTGAGTGATTGAGAGAGAGAGTTCGGGTGAGGAGGAAAACGAAGAGGAAAAGCTAGCCCGAGTGCAAACTTTGTCCAACGGAAGGATATTAAAGAAGAAAGGTATTCAAAACCTAACTTCTAAGTTATTTTTCTTTAAGTTTCATATGTTAAAAATATAGCTTAATGAGAATAGAAGTAAGAGATGTTAAAAGTGATTTTCAGTTTATAAATTTCTTAAGGAAGTGTGAGTTTTGTAATGAATTTGAGCGATCCGAATGAAGCATATGAACGATTCGGTGAAATAAAAAAGGAATGGTGTTTTATAACACCAAATTCTAAGAAAAAGTGAAATCATAATCAAAGTATCGATTAAAATGAAGAACGAATGAAGAACGCGAAGAACACGAAGAACATTGTTGATAGACAAATTTAAAACCATCATAGTATAACTTGTTGTTGATGAACAAGTTTAAAACCATCGCGCATAAGTTAGTTACTTATTGTTTGGTTAGGAACGATAGAAACGTTCATGAAGAACGGATTAAACTTAGATATAACGAAGTTATGGCAAAAATTACGTAAAAGACAAATAAGAAGTAGAAAGTATGTAAATGAACTCGAATATGTAGGGTTTCAGAAGAATGTAAGAGAATGTAAAAAACGTGAGTCGTGGACTAAAGAACGAATGAGTTCTGAGTTTGGATGGCCGAATTACGGACAAACGAACGAAGAATGTTAATAACGTAAAATGAACAAAGGAGGAAATCTAAGCCAATTGAATGGCATGTTAACGGATTCAGAATGAATTTCTGTCTGAGGGAAGTTGAAGTAAGCGAGATAAGGAAGAAAATGGCTTTGAAATGACCTCGTTCCAAGTTATAACGAATAAGTTATGAGATTGTGAAGTAAGCGTCTCAAATCAGTTCAAGACATAGAAAAAAAATTCAAAGTTTTAGGCCTGGCGCCGCAGTGCCAGATAAGCCTTAGGAGGTGGCCTGGGCATCTAGCTACTGCTTAGTGGCGCTGCAGCACAAAGAGGAAAGAAGGGGACCGGCGCCACAGCGTCGGTGCAGTGTAAGGCCCAGTGATGAGTTTTTAATTGCTCAACTCCTGGGGGAAGTGTAAGGAAAGATAAAGAACATGTAGTTCACATAATGTATCACTTAAACAAGTGATTTAAACCTTTAATAAAGGTTGAATAGAAAGATTGAATGGGATTAAAAGACAAAGAATGTAATCGCAAAATACATAACCGATATCTGGGGACCGTAGTCGCGACAAAACGAATGTGGGGGATTGTTGTGATTGTGATTCCTTAGACGTTGAGTGATGAGGTTAATGTATAACATTTCGATGATATGATGTTGTAGTGAGAGATAAGTATAAAGCTTATAGACGCTGTAAATGTAACGTTGTTGCGATGAGAAATCGGTCTTAGCATACAACGAATCATATGGCTTCGACATTAAGAAAGAGTAATGAACGTGGGGTTCATGTAATGGATAACGAATGGGAGCAATTAGAACTTTAGATAAAGGTTGAAAGAGAGATTAAGAGACGAGCAACGTGAACACAAAATACGTAAACAATTCTCATGAATCGTATTCGCGTCGGGCAAACGTTCTAAGTATACATTGGTTGTATGACTTAGACGTTGACGAAGGTAGTAAGTAAGATATGATTTATCAAGAAAAGCATTATAAACGGTATCAAGATTAATGGAAGTCCGAATGTGAATCGGATAGAGAATGTTAAAATGAAATGTAAGCGTTAAAAACTTTACCCGACGTAAGGGTTGGGTGTACGCGTATATTAAACGGGATGAACCTACACATCGTGTATGGTTTAACCGTAAGGTAATGAAGAATTGATGATTAAACATGTGAACGGTGAAGAACTGAATTAAAGACAAGGATGTATAACGTTAAGAAGCCGAGTTAGTAATTATAACTTGTATGACGTTCCGAGTTGAATGCATCGGACGTTGTAAGATAAGAATAAGGTAACGTAAAATGCTTAACGCTATGAATATGTATAATTAATATTGAATAATCATTCTGAGTATACAAAAGACTGTATGACTTAGACGATAAAGAATGAATCTTGAAGTATGGCATTTAGGTTCCAGAAAGACATAAGGAATGAGAAGTTAACTTAATGAACATTATTGTTTTTTTGGTTCAGATAAGTTAAGATAAGTTTAGGTTGTGGTACAATCATAATCTTTGATGGTTGACATATGGGAGCTGGGCTAAACAATTCCTTCAGAGAGTGGAGGTATATATGAAACTGGCAACCGATCTAACTCACTGTGAAAGATAGTGTAGATGAGATGGGAACTTGTTTGTTGGTTGTTTGTGGGAAACCTCTTAGAGTGCCATATGGACTACTAGTAGAGACACGATGTGTGTTGAGTCCTATAAGAGTTATAAGAAGAAGATAAGAATGTATATCATCAAAGATGATAATCGTATGGGTAAGACATCTCTATATGTCATGAAGCCATAAACTGGTAAAGAAAGTTGGTCGCATAAACTTAGATTGCAAGAACGCAAACCCTAAGAAGTAAAGTTAAGTAAACCAATGCGTAAATTCAAGTATATGACTAATTGGTGTATGTGTTATTCCTTATATGTTATATAGGGATTGGAATAAGCAGTTTAGCGTAAACTATAAGTTGTAGCTGTGCGTAAGGCAAGTTTCCTAACTTCATTCATATTCTAAATGAATGCTGGTTCTTAAAATTTCTCAGATGTTGAACATGAGAAGTTTTGTCTATATGCAAATGTGAGATATTTGTATAAGGTGGTAGAATGTATGAGGCCTTGTGCCATAATTTTAACCCTTTGGTGTTTCTATGTGATGAATTGTTCTGTGATTGAACTGTTCAATATGAGAATGTTTTGTTTATACATGAACCGTTATTGTTATGTTTGTGCTAATGATTCTAGCCAGACAGGATGTGTATGAAAAAAAGGTAGAAGAATGAAAGTATTTCAAAGTGAATGTGACTAATGTTTTAAAATGATAGGAATCAGAATTATTCCTATTATTCAAGCTACTTCATAACCTTTGTTCAGTTATTGAAGTCTTAAAGGAATGTTTAAATTCTTGAGGTTGTTTATTCAACTGTTATGACTTGCTGAGCAATTGAATGCTCACACTTGTTTTAAATAAAAACATTTTCAGCGAACGATGATAGAAAGAACTTAAGGATCCTGTAAAGATCAAGCTGATCGATATCCAGAAGAAGTGACATTCAGTATATGAATGTGTGTGAAGATCAAGCTAAGACTTGTACTATAAAATAGTTTAATTGAATTATAGATTAGTTTAATGAACTGTTATGTATCCTTGGTAGTGGATGAAAGTCACTCTTATAAGATATAAAGAATAATGTAATTATCATTATTTGTAATGAACGAGGTTATAAGGCATTAGAACATGGGATTTGAGAACGTATATTGTTATATTTAGCTAAATAATGATGTATGTTGGGAAAGAGATGGGACCGTGACGTACGAAATCTGGGTGGAAGAATAGATCAGATTTTAGGGTGTTACAGTAAGACTGCATGGTATTCCAGTATCCATAGTTTTTGATCGAGACCCAAGATTCACTTCATGATTTTGGGATAGTTTTTAAAAAGCTTTGGGCACGGATTTAAGTTTTAGTTCGGCATATCATCCTCAAACAGACGGGTAGTCAGAGAGGACTATTCAAACTCTTGAAGATCTATTAAGACTCTGTGTCTAGACTTCAAAGAAAGTTGGGACAAGTTCTTGCCATTGGTGGAATTCTCCTACAATAATAGTTATTAAGCAAGTATTGGAATGACTCCATTCGAGGCGTTGTATGGACGTAAGTGTCGTTCTCTATTTTTCTTTTGACGAGGTGGGTGAAGCAACGTTATTGGGACCGGAATTGGTACGCATGACTTGTAGCGCCCCCAAATCTGGGTCCTAAATCACCACGAATCTGGTACACTAGTTCTAACTATTGCGGAAGATATAAATATAAATTGTTTATACAAAAACATTACACACTAATCCTAAGGTAGAGAACCTCACATAATACCTGAATCAATATCCTATTTAACATACAATGTTATTATTATACAATACTGTTACAAATCTAACTGCACACATAGTCCCAAGCTGAACTTGGCTTTAACTTTTCCTTGTATCTGAAGTATTCACCTTAATTTGTAATGTTTATCATGATATAGCAAGGGTGAGAAATAAGTTTGCCCAGCAAGTTTAAGTTCAATAAATTAAGGATATATCATGATGGAAAGATTTTGAATAATAACTGGCTAACATTCAACAATATAATTGTGAACTAGCATGGACAATTTTTCATAGCTGAACGAACATTGAACATAAACATATTAGTTATATCTGGACCGAATGGTAATGAAGGTGATCAACCTTTCATACCTGATGAACTCATCCAATATGCACACAGTGCAATTCAACAATTCATAGACATGGTATAATCAACAATGATTAACCATAAGTATATTAGAATAATTATAACTCAGGGTTGAGTTAGAGAGAACTTTCTCAATAAAGGTATAGTTCAAGAAAACTTGCCTGCACCGTTGATTACTGTTTACGAAACATAACTTAACTTTATCCGAAGACCTAATATAGATAATACTGATCTCCAAATATTAAAATAATATCATGACAGTATAGAATAGCCTAAACACATTACCACATAATCCTATCCGTCTATACAGCACAGAAGACCTAGTATCAAGTCAAACTATTGCAGTCTGAGTTGAGTTCGGTACTATTATGACTTCCCGACGGCCTAGTTGGACAATTATCGAGTTTAAGTTCAATTAAACTCTGCCTAAACACTTAACAATTATCTTAGATAATTATATTATCAATCAAAATAATTTTTCCAAGTCTCAATATAATTTTCAAGTAATTTTTACCATTTATCATGATTTTTCAATCATTAATATCATATTTATATGAATTAAATACCACTTAATTCCATTATCATTAATATTTATTTAATATGAAATATTAATAAAATACATGCCATAATATTATAATTTATTTATAATATATCAAAGTATTTTAATACCTTAAAATCATATTTATATGATTTTTAAATAGCTAAATTCATTATCCTAGGTAAGTGCTATTAATATTAAAATATTAATATTTTCATGACAAAATATCAAAAGTTATATTTTATAACTTAAAATATTTTTTATAACACTTAAATCATTTTATATGATTTTAAATCATTAATTCTATTTTTTCGCAATTTTATTTAATATAGTTATTAAATAAATTAATTATCATTAATATTAATTAATTAATAAAATTCCTCACAAAATATTAAAAGTCACTAAAATAACTTAGAATATTTTCTTATGCCATAATATATTTTTCATGATTTTTCATGTATTAAAATCATATTTAACTAATTAATTTAAAATTATAATTAAATAATTTAAATACAATTATTATTCCAAAAATATTAAATATTTATGAAATATAATCGTAATAATTAAAAACTAATTTTCAGGCTTTAAAATAATTTTTAGAAATTTATTTAGTATTTTTAATAATTAAAAACTATTTTTTTATATTTAATAAATAAAATAATTATTTTTCTAATTAAACTGTCGCTAAAGGGCCCTATAGCGATGAAACTGTCTATAGGTGTTCTTAAGCCTTCAAGTCAGTTATCAGGTTGCTACCTTTGACCAATCATAGATCTTGTATCTTCATGTTTCTAGGCAGTATAATGTGTTATGATTATAGTACTTATGTAGTACTACAACTACAAACAACTTTCATGGCCATTCTGCATCTTAACAGCAAGTTATAGGCCATCAAAGTCCTTGTCATACATATTCTTCATTTTCTGGGTTACCCAGAAAATGAAGAACAATCAAGGTACCTATTTTGGATCCTTATAGGTTGCAGTCTAGGTCTTTTTTGTGCATGTGATCTAAGAGTTCCAACATGTAGTAGTGATGTCAAGGAACATATCTAACACACTAAATTAGTCTAACAACATCACAGTTGAGAGATCAAGGCCGGTTAACTGTTGACCGAAATTTCGTTTATGAAGATCTGGGTTTTCTAGAAAATCACAGTATAATGTGTTATGATTATAGTACTTATGTAGTACTACAACTACAAACAACTTTCATGGTCATTCTGCATCTTAACAGCAAGTTATAGGCCATTAAAGTCCTTGTCAGACATTGTTAGAATCGTAACTTCGTAGAGTCAAGATTGTTGTTGAAGACATGACACGGGTGATCCCTGTCCTTAAGGTCTTTATCGCCCCCACCACGATCGGTTTGCTATGGGTTGCAGACGATATACCTCCAGGATATATGTCAAGCCTTAGTGAATAATCCATGATAGCAATTCACAGAAAATTCCAATTGAACACTACTTTGTAGTAGTTATTTGTTTGTAAGAAGAATAGCTAAAAGAATGAGAGATTTTCATGGTGCAAAAATTATTATGTCTAAAAAGTATATATATAAGAATTTTCTCAATATACATATATATCTACACATATAGATACATACATATATCTATAATAGTTTTACCATTAAACTATTATTTATTTCTATTTTAATTATACTTATTACTACTAATGATGTAACTATTAATGATATAAGTTACATATTAGTAATTAATAAAATTATAATTAAATAGAATTTCAAAAGTCTCACAAGAATATCTCTTGTTCTAAAATAAAATAAGACTATACACTTGTACTTATAAAGTGTCAAGTAGTCTTTTTTATTAAATGAGACAAAAAATAATAATTTTATCAAACAAATTTGCACCTTATTAAATGTCTCACTATAGACACTATTCAAATGATTTCCACACAAATCAAATGAAATTCTCTCTTATTCTCCACGTAGAGGACATTAATTTACACCTTTTATACTTACTTAAATTATGTCCACAGGTGAGTTTTATCAAACTTAAATATGACATATTATAAGTCACAAAAGTATAAAATAAGGTGCAATATATAACGATCCCCCACTTGTTTGGAAAAACTATTTTTCATCCAAACAATTTCCTATCAAACAACTCTAAGGCATGTGTGCATAAAAGAGGGTGTGACGAACATTGAACCTTCCCTTAGTGTAAACAACTCAAAGTCACATCAAAGTTGAAGGTTTCCGTAGATTGAACCTCTACTTCTATATGATATGACCGGAATTGTCACACACACACAAAATCCTCCTACCACGGTGAGTATTCTCAATTTCTTTGCGCTAATATGGCCATGCGCAATACCCTGTTTCATGAACCTCTAAGAGAGTAAACCACAACCCTCTATAAGAAGTGGCTCCACTTCTAGTTCATATAGGCAAAGCGTTTCACATGTGTTTCTGTTGCTAAGAACACAACAACTTTGTTAAGAGTATAACTCAGCCTCAATCGTGCAACAAACGTTACTATCTTAAACTACATATGGAACCACATCGATAGTAACACAGTCAGCAACTGTGACTTGTTTTTCCCATTGAACCAATAAACTAGGGGTAACCTAGGAATAGGTTGGGTTCCCATCACCCCTGACTCAAAGTGGTTTAAGTTCCATATCAC
The DNA here is from genome assembly GCA_020205605.1 of Panax ginseng. Classification (NCBI taxonomy): domain Eukaryota; kingdom Viridiplantae; phylum Streptophyta; class Magnoliopsida; order Apiales; family Araliaceae; genus Panax; species Panax ginseng. The sequence goes on from CM035130.1 coordinate 128,788,897, forward strand.
AAGTAGTTAAACTTACTAAGATCCCGTCAAAGTCTAAGTAAAAAGATAAGTCAAGTCGTCACTTGACTTTCTCGTAGATAAATATTATAATACCTTCTTGTATCAATTATATAACAAAAATTATGTCTATGACCAACATGTCAAGACTTACCATTAAAGGTAATCTCATATGCTCTATACAAAATAATTTCATTATCACATTATAATGAACTAAGCAATGGAAGTGGCCACAATTTGATGTTTTAACAACAAATTTCGATTCCGTTTGCTTTCTCCATCATATAAAGCAATAGTATTACTTGCTACTCCAAGTAAATTATTTTCTCACTAAGGGTAATAATATATCCACCTACGTGTAAAAATATAATTATATATTCACCTACTTGTGAATATTTTCTAACTTATTCAAGATCACAACCAGCTATGAATCCAAGATTAATAACTTGTACTACATAAAAAAATTCACTAACATAATATTGTGAAATAGGAGGCTTTAGACTAGGCTACGATCAATGTTTTAACAAACACCCTAATCCATTAAACTTTCCTCATAAAATAATAACATTAGATTCATATTGTGAAATTGGAAATACTCATTTGTTTCTTACTCATCTAAGAAACAAAACCCAAGATTGAGTAAAAATTCACCTACTTGTAAATTTATAATTTTTCTCACTAAAATATAAGTGACACTTACGTGATCTATTAAAATATTAAGAGATCTAACAAAAACCAATGTAAATCATAAGTATACTAAGTTTAAAATTGTATGTAATATCTGATCTGTTGCATTGCATATCAAACACAAGGCTCCCACTAGCAAATGTGTACTTCAGCTTTACAATAGCTATATCAGAATTAACTTTTAGTGTACCACCACTATTAAAGAATTATTAAATTCTTTAATCTCAAGGTATATCAAACTTAGTTTAGTATAGCCTCTCAATACAATTTAATTGGTTTAGTTGGAATCCTCACTATGTTTTCAATATCTACTTTCCAAGTCTTTCAACATAAAGACAAAAATAGATATTTCTTAAACTCGTTTACGTTAACAATACTATGTAAAATGATCAACATATCATTCATATACACAAAAACTATCACATTATAGTTTATACAATTATATTGTTAGTGTAAACATATAAATAATTCTATATCCAATAGAATCTCAAGGTTAATATGCACATATTATCACCTAATATGTATTCACTTGAATATTTATAACTTAGTTTCAATCTCACTATTGAACTAAATCACAATAAATATTTTGGATCATATTTAGGCTAATAAAATAATTCACACTTCAATATTATTCAAAAATTTGTGTTTCAAAGACTTTCATTTCATAAGACTACACAATCAAATTGAATTTCGCAACAAGAAATTCATAAGCCTTACTATTTCTTACATAAATAAAATTATGCTCCTAATAGTTCAAAGGCCAAATTTAGTCTATAAATAAAAATCTTAAAGAATCACCCCCACACTTTTAAATAATTGAAATCTCATTGAATAATTTCACTTCACAATATTATGCTCACTACTTAAAACAAATTTTAGATTAATTGACATTTTATGTGACAATGTTCCTATAAATATTACTTCCACGTGAGAATATTAAGGAACGCTTCTCAAAATAAAAAATAAGTTCTTGTACATTTTATGTATTAGTTATTCATATAAAGATTGTTTCAACATAAGAATCTTTTAGAATACCCCCACATAAGAAAACAAGTTCTTATTTTCTTATTTTTAATTACATAAAATCTCAAATCTAAAAAATTATTTAATATATGCACTTAAAATTATACATGTACAATTTTTTCAAGTATACCAACACGTAACACTTGACTCTATGTAAATAGTATAAAATTCATTATATACAAATTATAGCACAACTCATCATATTGCATAAATTTATTTGCACATAAAATATAAAAAATTTATATTTACTTTCTAAGAAATTAATTTATCACAAACGAAATTAATTTATGTAGAAAATAAATAAAATTTACACACATGAATTAGTATATCCTCAAGTATTTTCTTGTCCCAACTTGGATAGGAAATATCATAAACAATATATCTTTTAACATTTATAATATAGAATTCAAGACAATTCTCATGCTAATATGAAAAACTTGAACTTCACTATATTTATAAAAATTCAATAAATAAAATGTTTATCTCAATTAGAATATACAAAATTCATATGATCACATTAAAATTTACTACTTCTAGAACAAGAAGTACACATAAAAATAAATTAAAATATACCAATTATGATTATCCCAAAAACACTACGAATATCATTTCTAAGTGTTTTTTCAACTTCAAAATCATATTGTATACAAGATTTATTCAACCAAAACTACTTCTACAATATCCCTTCTAACTATTAGTTTATAATTAATTTATTGTCCATAAACAAAGTAATCTATCTCAAAATTCATGCATAAAAATACCAAGTAATATTACACACTAAATATTACCTCAAATTTATATGCATAATTTTGTTCAAGAAGAACATAAATATACTTTATTCTCAAAATAAATTAATTTACAACTAATTTGTTATACATAGAGACAAGTAAACTTCTCTAATTTTACTACAACTTTCTCATAATAAATTAATCTCAATTAGTGTATAAGAAAAATAATTGCCACAAATTTCATACATATATATATATATATATACACATCATAATATTTTATCTACTCATAAAATATTACAACTAATATATATATATGCATAAAATTAAATTTATTCCATCATGAACAAAAATTTAATTACTTTTCTTATCCCACAAAACTAATTAATTAATTTATTACAACAAAATACAAGTAAAATAATACTCAAACATACAATATCATCTACACATGATATAATACATAAAACATATACTTTCAAGTATATACACATACAAAATGATACATAATTATCATTTATAAAAATAAAGGCTAATGTTAAAAAGCACACCTTTTGGATTTAAATCAGAAGAACACCATAATCTCTTGAAAAAATTTCTAAGCATCAACATTTGGTGTTTTTCCATGATGATCACTTTCATCTTCTCCGCATCAATTTACAAACATGTAAATTATAATCTTTTTCACTTTCATTTTTCTCCACAATCCATCTTCTAGCAGGAAATATCAATAAAAATAATTAGCTTAATATCTCAATATATATTACTAATTATCATAAAAATTCCATTGAGAAAATAGATACAAGAAAAATGGCACTTATCTTTGAAAACCGTGTTGTCTTCCATCTCACCAAAATCATGACTCACGAATACGATAAAGACCTTAAGATTGTTAGAATCGTAACTTCGTAGAGTCAAGATTGTTGTTGAAGACATGACACGGGAGATCCCTATCCTTAAGGTCTTTATCGCCCCCGCCACGATCGGTTTGCTATGGGTTGCAGACGATATACCTCCAGGATATATGTCAAGCCTTAGTGAATAATCCGTGATAGCAATTCACAGAAAATTCCAATTGAACACTACTTTGTAGTAGTTATTTGTTTGTAAGAAGAATAACTAAAAGAATGAGAGATTTTCATGGTGCAAAAATTATTATGTCTAAAAAGTATATATATAAGACTTTTCTCAATATACATATATATCTACACATATAGATACATACATATATCTATAATAGTTTCACCATTAAACTATTATTTATTTCTATTTTAATTATACTTATTACTACTAATGATGTAACTATTAATGATATAAGTTACATATTAGTAATTAATAAAATTATAATTAAATAGAATTTCAATAGTCTCACAAGAATATCTCTTGTTCCAAAATAAAATAAGACTATACACTTGTACTTATAAAGTGTCAAGTAGTCTTTTTTATTAAATGAGACAAGAAATAATAGTTTTATCAAACAAATTTGCACCTTATTAAATGTCTCACTATAGACACTATTCAAATGATTTCTATACAAATCAAATGAAATTCTCTCTTATTCTCCACGTAGAGGACAATAATTTACACCTTTTATACTTACTTAAATTATGTCCACAGATGAGTTTTATCAAACTTAAATATGACATATTATAAGTCACAAAAGTATAAAATAAGGTGCAATATATAACAAACATGTTCTTCATTTTCTAGGTTATCCAGAAAATGAAGAACAGTCAAGGTACCTACTTTGGATCCTTATATATTGCAGTCTAGGTCTTGTTTGTGTGATCTAAGAGTTCCAACATGTAGTAGTAATATCAAGGAACATATCTAACACACTAAATCAGTCTAACAACATCACCGTTGAGAGATAAAGGTCGGTCAACTGTTGTCAGAAATTTCATTTATGAAGATCTGGGTTTTCCAGAAAATCTTCATAAGGCAGTTTGGTCAACCTACTTTGACCATGATTATCTATGATTCTGTTATGGAAATGGGTGATCTAAAGACTTTAGTGTGTAGTTCACATGCCAGCCTACAAGTATATAACAACAACATTGCCTAAACACTTAACAGTTGCAAGATCAAGCGCCTACAAAATCATTGTCAGAGATTTATGGGTTTCTAAGTTACCCAGAAACCAGATCTCGTGCTCGGTCAACGCAGTTTGACTGCTTATAAAATGAAATCTAAACATGATATAACCTTGATTAAAGTTCCAGATCACAGACTATATAGCATAGAACAGATTCATAACATAAAACACAACAAACAACTAACATACAAGGATCTATGAGCCCTGACATTTGACTGTCAGACCATAATTTCTAACTTTTCCAGATTTCTAAAAATGCTATTTTCGTGCATCTAAGTGTTATGGATCCATGATCCAACAACCCAGATCACTAAATAACATTCCTAAACACAACTTAACACAACAAAACATAACATTAACACAAATCTATAAAGATTTTGAAATTTAGGGTTTATACCTTATGAATGCCAAATCTTTGAATTTGATCCTTGATGTTTGATCTTGGCAAGCTAACACATGATCTTGGCTTAACTTATTACTCACTCTCTCTCTAAAATTTCGGATGGGAGAGAGAGAAAAGACTTGGCTAGGTTGAGAAGTAAAGTAAGTTACTTTACTTACTTGTATGCTCTTTAATCCATGATGCAATGTATATAGCTGATCTAGATGGCTGATTAAAGTGATTACTAGACCACGTGGCTGAAAGTAGTATGCATGCAAGCCAATCATGTTTGATGATAAAGCATATACTTTGTAAAAATCTTATTCATTTATTAATAATAAGTATTAAAGGCTTTTAAATTATCTACATGATGTTGTTTTACAATATGTGATAAACCCATAGTTTTAAGCAATGCTTTTAGAATAATGATGATGAACATTCTAATGAGATCTAAATTCTTAGAAAGCTTAAAATTAAAATAGTTCCCAATCGTTGGATTACTAAATTGGGGATTAGTAAATCCGGATAGATTGGTACATACGTTGCTTACTCATTGGATGAGGATGATTGATCTCATGATCATTTGTGTGGAGACACTAAAGCAAGTATGTAGGTGCTTATTAAAGAATAAGTTCAATTTGAGCGTTGGCTCATTAAGGAATACCTAATGGAGTTTTACTTGCTTGTCGATAGGAATTTCTATAGTGATAGTAGTACAAGTGATCCTTGGACTTGAGATCATCATAGTATCTTGTGTATGATGAGTTATACTTTGACTTATTCCTTAAGACCCTTAGGGTATATCAAAGGGTATGCTTGGGTATAATAAGTTGTACATGGAGGTAATGTATGATCAATAAAGAATCTACCACTTACATTAAAAGAAGAGACATGTCCTATGTGATTCGATAAATGACAACCCAATGAGTCCTTGGCAAAGCGTAATAAAATTAGAAAGGAGTTTCTAATTTGCATTATTTGAGTTAATGCATTTAAGAGTCGAAATACATATAATTAAATAAAATAAGACTTGATGAAATTACATGTCTTATATTTAATTGGGACATTGTATGGTGGAAGGATTGAATTATCTGATAACTATTTACTCAAAGGTTCTTTTATGATTAATGTTGAAATCTATATTATCCGGAAAGTGCGTTGATCGCTAGGGAGGCTTATCCCATTGTAGAATAAATATTATTTATTTAAATATATTTTAGTTTAATTTATTTATTTAAATAAGATTAGAATTGTTCTAATTGATTTATTCACAACCTGTTTAATATGGAGAACTTAAAGGGTCACACCATAAAAGGAAGAATAATTATTTAAGAAGTTAATGGCATAATCGTAATAATATAGTTAAGTATATTTAATTTAATCTATGGTGATAGAATAAATTAAATAGCTTAGTATTTATTATTTAATATTTTAGAAATATTAAATATAAATTAATAAGAGGAGTCTTATTAATATTATTACAATTATTATTATTTTAATTTCTAAAGAGTTTAGGAATTAATTTAATATAAGTACTCTCATTTATTCTAATAGGATTAGGAGGAAAATTAGTTAAATGAGTTTAATTAATTATCCCTAATAAGATTAGGGAGCCCATTTAATTAAAAGAGTTTAATTAAATAATACCTTATTTTAATAGGGTTACTTGATATCTATATAAGATGAGTCTTATATCAGATATTACATATACATAATTCCAATTGTTGGAGAGTACGCTCCTTTTCTATAGAGATAGAAAAACTAGGGTTTAGCCAACCACCCATCTTCTTGAATTCTTCTTCTTCCTTGGTGGATCACCTCTAGAGGCCAAACACTTGGGTGGCTAACGTTGATCAAAGGAAGGAACCAAACCCGGTAGATTCAAGTTGAACGCGAAAGGATTTGGAGGTGAACTCGTACCTGAGGAAGCTCGGATCTTCAAGTGTATGATTCTTATTCGTTATCTTTTCGTTTAATTAATAATTATGCATAAAGGCTGATCCGGGCATATGGTTTGTAAAATTTTTAAACTCTAATTTTTACACGTTTCCACACTTTTTATGCAATTTGATTGCGTTCATGAATATTACAAACCTAACAGTGGCATCAGAGCCAAACCTTTATGCGAAATATTAATTGTTTTAATTTGATATGTGTTTAGAACAATTTAATTGGGCATAATTTGTTGTATATAAAAAAAAACTGCGTTCGGTTTTCTTTCGGTATTGCCACTTATGATTCTGATTCATAAAAGGTTATGCATGTCATTCACGTGGGTTAAGGGAGATTCAAGGGAACCCAGAAAAGTTTATATATATATATAATCTTACCATGATTCACGGCTGGCATTTTTATTTTTTTTGTAATTCGCGAATGAATTATTATTATTTTTTATGCCACACCGTACGGTACTATATATATATATATTTAATTATTTATAATTAAAATAAAATATATTTTAATCTTAAAATAAAAAGTTTATTTTAATATTAAAATATAAAGTTTATTTTAATTTTAAAATTAAATTTCATGCTAACTAATTAGAGTTGGAATTGGATTCCATGATAACTAATTGGAGTTGAAATTGGATTTCATGTTTCCTAAAATAAAGGAGTTTATTTGTGAATAGAAAAAAGAATCAGTCTTTCCTTAAATAAAGGAGTTTATTTAGATATGAAATAAGATTTCATATTATTCAAAATAAAGGAGTTTATTTGTGAATAGGAAAGAGAATCCGTGTTTCCTTTAATAAAGGAGATTTTTTTTACATGGAATTGGATTCCATAATTAATTAAAATAAAAGAGTTTATTTTGATTAAAGATTATGATTAAAATAAAATAGTTTATTTTATTCAAAATTGGATAAATTAAAATAAAGGAGTTTATTTTGATTTAAATTTGGATTAAAATAAAGGAGTTTATTTTTATTCAAAATTAGATTTTATACTAACTAAATTTGCCCATTAAATGATATCAATATATATATTGAATGTTTATTATTCATGAGATGGTTGTTATTTATTGATACATATGATGATGTGTATGATAATAAATGGGATTGATTATGGACTATTGACCAATGCGATTGGATTTTATTTTAGTTAGATGCTTGAATGTATGGATTTTATTAAATGGGGTATGCGCACCTCGTCTTCTCTAATTTTTTTTAATGTAAATTCTATCTCCCTCCTATGTACTTCCCCTTGACTGCTGATCAAGGTTTTTATTTATTTTAAATAGTTTTATAATAGGAATAGTTAGAATTAATTTTGAAAAATTGGAGATCAAGGAGCAAGGAGCGCTTGAAGACCCGTTTGTAATGGAGCCCGGGTTTAAATGTAATAGTTATATTTAAATATTAATTCTTGCACCCCTAGGGTTTGACCTTTTGGTTCACTTGGTGGCTCTAGTGAACCAAACTAGAATAAAAGTCCATAATCAATCCGGGTAGAATATAGTATTCTATATGTGCATGCTTATACTATATATATTATATATTATGCAAACATGCTTCGCATGTTAATTAATATGACGCATATTTTATATATATATATATATATATATATGTGTGTGTGTGTGTGTGTGTGTGTGTGTGTGTGTGCATGCGCGCTAAACAAGATGAGACAAATTAATAACAAACCCCACAATTTTTTTTTTATATTAAGTCCTAAGCGTTCAAAGATATTTAGAATATCGAATGTCGCCTTCTAGCATGATAAAATTAATAGAGTATTAAATATTTAATATGAGTTTGTTGTGTCACCACAAGGCAAGTATTAAGTATTTAAGATGTTAATTTATCACATTTGATGCTTATAAAGAAAATTGAACAATATTGTTTTGTTGTGTCACCACAAGGACGATATTTTTTTTTTTGAATATATGGAGTGCTAGGTTGGACTTAACTTGGATAATTTTGATTCGGATGTGCCACCACTTGATCAAAATAATCTAAGAGACAAAATACAAGGAGTTGCATAGTTGATGTAATTGACAAGAGTTGTCTACCTATTTATTTATATATAGTTTGTTGTGTCACCACAAGGCTATATACATTTGAAATATCCCTTATTCTCACTAGCAAATCTTTAATTAGATATTGCCGAACTATAAATATTGAGGGTAATATAGTTTGAAAAAAATAGTGGGAGATGCCAATTTAAAACAAGACCTAATTTATTTTGGTAATTAATAAAATAATGTATGTTAAAATGTTGTTAATTACAAATTCATTTACAGAATTTTACAATGTCTTAATTACTATCACTGCGAAGCATATTAGATGTTATTTAACCGGACCGTATTAAACGGATTGGTTAAGAAATTTGAGAAAAATTCTCACGGCTGAAAAGCTATCTTATGTCCTTAATACGCCTATCCCTTCAATGGTTGCAGACAATGCCTCTGAGGAAGAAATTGCTACTTTTAGAAAGTGGCAAGATGATGCATAGTTGGCTCAATGCATCATGCTCGCATCCATGAGTAACGAGCTTCAGCGTCAGCATGAAACTATGGATGCTCCTACTATATTCCTGCACATCAAGTAGTTGATGGTGAGGAAAGTAGGACGAATAGATATCAGATATCTAAGGAGCTCTTCCGATCTAGAATGGCCAATGTCACTATAGTACAGACAAAAGTCCTTAACATAATCAATTTGATTGATTAATTAGGACAATATGTTTTGTCATGGATGGAGAGTTGAGCCAAGATTTGATCTTGCACTCACTCCCGGACTCCTTTCACAATTGTTGTGAATTTTTCATATGAACAAGCTAGATATCAGCCTCGCTGATTTGCTTAACATGTTGAAAAATGTTGGAGTCACTTTCCAACCAAGAAAGACCATGTCTTACTGGTAGGGGCCGAAGGATCTTCTGAAAAGAAGAATGATTCTAAGAAGGTAAATGGAAAGACAAAAACAAAGGATAATAAGAATAAAACTGATACGGATAGCAAATGAGTTTGCTTCCACTGCAATAAGCCTGGACACTGAAAAGAAAATGTGAGAAGCATCTTGTAGAGGCTAACTAAAGAAGCTTAGTAAAGTTTCGGTTACAAATACAAATTTTGTTCATGATTTAAAATAAATTTTTTCTTTAAGTCAAGATTCTACTTGGGTATTGGATACTGGCTTTGGTTATCATAAATATAGATTTATGAATGGACCAAGCAGAAGTAGAAAGCTAAACAAATATAAGTAATCCTATGTGCGGGAAGTGTATCAAAGGTTGCCACATTAGCCATAGAAACTTATAGTTTAGCAATGCCTACGAGCAAACTATTAAGTCAATAAGTTGTTATTGTATTCCAGTTCTCGTTAGAAACATTATTTTCATTTTGTTGTTGGACAATGAAATTTGATATTATAATTAAGAACAATTGTTGTTCTATTTATAATAATAATATTTTGTATAGAACTGGAATATTACTTAATGAATTTTGTATACTTGACTTACGTGAAAAATTATTTTGTAAATTGAACAAACTAGTATAAGAAAAGGAGATGATCATTCAAAGAGTTGAATGTGTGTATTTGCTGAAATACAAGTGTGAATTATTTGAAAGGTTCAAAGAATTCAGAAGTGAAACAAATTGGCAAAGTATTAAGATTCTTTGATTAGATCAAGGAATAAATAATTGTGCAATAAGTTTCTAGATCATCTCAAATGGTTTTCTCATAATGGACGCCTCTAATACGCAATAATTGATTGATGTATCTGAATGGAAAAATCATACCTTGTTAGACATGGTACGGTCCATAATGATTTTACCGACATTCCAATATCCCTCTGGGGTCATGCCCTAGAAATGGCTGCATATCTACGAAAAAGGTAACCTCAAAATCCGGCCCCAAGACTCCATAAAAAGTTATGGACAGGGAGGATTCCTAATCTTAAGTATGTTAAGATAAGTGTTGTCCAACTTATGTGAAAATGTTTCAAAGGATAAGCTTGGGATAAGATTTGACAAGTGTCGATTTGTGGGACATCCTAAAGTAAGTTTAGGATATATGTTCTATAATCCTACTTAGCAAAAGGTGTTTGTTGCGAAACACGCTGCCTTCTAAGATAAAGGTGTTTATCATTGAAGGGGCTAGTGGGAGGATAATAGATCTTGAAGAGTTCAAGAACCACAAAACACTATAAGTCAAATAAGAGGAACACAGATGAATTATTATACCACAACCAATCAGAAATCACGGAATAGTGCAATCAAGATACCTAGGAGGTATGGATTCATCATGGATGATGATGATGAGGTACGCATCATAGAAGATGATGATCCAGTTACATAAGATGAGGTAAGAGTTGTAGACACTCTCAAAAATGGAACATTCATTTTGATGAAATAATCAAAAGAGTTTGATTTTATCAAAAACAAGAATGAACCTAGTGTGTACAAAAGGGTCAGTGGGAGCGTCGTGAAATTTCTAGTATTATATGTTGATATATTACGGATATGGAATGACATACTAATGCTATAATCGGTAAAGATAAAGTTGTCTAAACATTCCTCCATGAATGATTTGGGAAGGGTATCTTAATTGGGGATGCAAATCTATATAGATAGATTTAAAAGGATGCTCGACTTAACCCAAGGAATGTATATTCATTTGATGCTAAAGTCGTTTAGCATTACAAACTCCATGGGATGTCTCATGTTGATGAGAAATGCAGTGTATCTCTCTTAATAGTCCCCATAGACTCCAAAAAGAGAGATCGCATGAGTAACTATCATGTATGCAATGAAATGTACGAGACCTGATGTTGATCAGTCATATTCTGGAGAAGTTCACTGTGAAACAGGGAAAAACATCTTAAAGTACTTAACTGGAACTAAGGATGTGATCATATCTATGGTGGGTCTAAATTAAAACTAGAGGGCTTAACAGACTCAAGTTTTTTCAGACAGACCAAGACGACAGAAAATCCACTTTAAGGTAAACGTTACCTTAAACAGTGGTGCAGTGAATTAGAAAGGTTCTAAACAGCAAAGAGTTGTTGGTTTAGTGATAAAGACAAAGTATATAGCTATAAATGAAGCTGCAAGTTGATTGTTTGGATTAAAAGTTCATTACAGAACTAGGAATAGTTCCTAAGTCTCATCTTGGATCTAAACATGTGTTGTGGCACTTTCATTTGATTATAAGAATCAAAGAAAGATGGGAAATCACTATAGAGATAGTGGACTCTCAAGAACAACATTACATATCCATATACTGAAGCTTATCCAACAGCAGGATAATCGTCACTTAGAGAAGAAGAGTATGAGATACCATGACGATTGGCTTTAGTGCAAGTGGGAGATTGAAAGTAGTATGCATACAAGCCAATCATGTTTGATGATAAAGCATATACTTTGTAACAATCTTATTCATTTATTAATAATAAGTATTAAAGGCTTTTAAATTATCTACATGATGCTGTTTTACAATATGTGATAAACCCATAGTTTTAAGCAATGCTTTTAGAATAATGATGATGATCATTCTAATGAGATCTAAATTCTTAGAATGCTTAAAACTAAAATAGTTCCATTATTGGATTACTAAATTGGGGATTAGTAAATCCGGATAGATTGGTACATACGTTGCTTGCTCATTGGATGAGGATGATTGATCTCATGATCATTTGTGTGGAGACACTAAAGCAAGTATGTAGGTGCTTATTAGAGAATAAGTTCACTAAACGTGGCTCGCTAAGGAATACCTAATGGAGTTTTACTTGCCTGTCAATAGAAATTCCTGTAGTGATAGTAGTACAAGTAATCCTTGGACTTGAGATCATCATAGTATCTTGTGTATGATGAGTTATACTTTGACTTATTCCTTAAGACCCTTAGGGTATATCAAAGGGTATGCTTGGGTATAATAAGTTGTACATGGAGGTAATGTATGATCAATAAAGAATCTACCACTTCTATTAAAAGAAGAGACATGTCCTATGTGATTCGATAAATGACAACCCAGTAGTCCTTGGCCAAGGCAGAATAAAATTAGAAAGGAGTTTCTAATTTGCATTATTTGGAGTTGTGCATTTAAGAGTCGAAATACATATAATTAAATAAAATAAGACTTGACAGAAATTACATGTCTTATATTTAATTGGGACATTGTATGGTGGAAGGATTGAATTATACGGTAACTATTTACTCAAAGGTTCTTTTATGATTAATGTTGAAATCTATATTATCTGGAAAGTCGTTGATCGCTAGGGAGGCTTATCCCTATTGTAGAATAAATATTATTTATTTAAATAAATTATTAGTTTAATTTATTTATTTAAATAAGATTAGAATTGTTCTAATTGATTTATTCATAACCGGTTTAATATGGAGAACCTAAAGGGTCACACCATAAAAGGAAGAATAATTATTTAAGAAGTTCATGGCATAATCGTAATAATATGTTAAGTATATTTAATGTAATCTATGGTGATAGAATAAATTAAATAACTTAATATTTATTATTTAATATTTTAGAAATATTAAATATAAATTAATAAGAGAGTCTTATTAATATTATTACAATTATTATTATTTTAATTTCTAAAAGAGTTTAGGAATTAATTTAATATAAGTACTCTCATTTATTCCTAATAGGATTAGGAGGGAAAATTAGTTAAATGAGTTTAATTAATTATCCCTAATAAGATTAGGGAGCCCATTTAATTAAAAGAGTTTAATTAAATAATACCTTATTTTAATAGGGTTACTTGATATCTATATAAGAGGAGTCTTATATCAGATATTACATATACATAATTCCAATTGTTGGAGAGTACGCTCCTTTTCTATAGAGATAGAAAAACTAGGGTTTAGCCAACCACCCATCTTCTTGAATTCTTCTTCTTCCTTGGTGGATCACCTCTAGAGGCCAAACACTTGGGTGGCTAATGTTGATCAAAGGAAGGAACCAAACCCGGTGGATTCAAGTTGAACGCGAAAGGATTTAGAGGTGAACTCGTACCTGAGGAAGCTCGGATCTTCAAGGGTATGATTCTTATTCGTTATCTTTTCGTTTAATTAATAATTATGCATAAAGGCTGATCCGGGTATATGGTTTGTAAAATTTTTAAACTCTGATTTTTACACGTTTTCGCACTTTTTATGCAATTTAATTGCATTCATGAATATTACAAACCTAACAGTGGCTAGCTAGGGTTGGTCACCAACCACTTACTAGGGCTAGATCTACACTCTACCTCATTAAAATATTCAAAAGGGTAGTTTGGACATTTGACTTGTAAAGTTAATGGCAACTTGGTAACTTTTCACAACCCTTAGGTTTTAACCTTTAGGGTTTGACCCTTAAGGTTTAACCCTAAGGTTACACAAATTTAAATTTCTAGGCTTTTCTAATTAGTTTCTAAAAATAAAAAATTAAGATTTTTAAATTATAATTAGGGTTTCCTAATTATATTCAAGCTTGCTAATTAGGATTAATATTTCCTAATTAAAATTGCTAATTAGCAATTAGGTTCCATAATTATACATTAGGGTTTCCACCTGAACAATTAGGGTTTTCTAATAATCAATTAGGGATATCCCTAATTAAATAAATAACATAAAAACCTTAATACTTATCTTCAAGCTTCCCAATTAGGGTTTTAATATTCCGAATTAGGGTTACGGATTCCCGAAACTAAAATTAGGGTTTCCATAGCCGGTAATAGGGTTTTTTATCAATCGTTAGGGTTTTCTAACTAAACGTCGAGGTTCCTAATATAATATTAGGGTTTGTGACTGATATAATTTATCTGGTCAACCCTTGACCCTTAACCACATATTGTACACATATATGACCATAAACAGAAAACATATACATTGATACTCTTAACACTGTAAACCTTCACCAAAAGTTTTTAAATTCACAAAATTCATTCTCAGAAATGTCAAATACATTCACTTATTTTCTGTCTAGGTCTATTATTTAACCTCTATCCAATCTTTTAAGATTTTATTAAATTGTCTAATTTCTCGGGTTGTCACATTCACCCCTTCTTCTAAGAATTTCGTCCCCGAAATTCAACTTACACCTCATACTATTCATATTCATCACCACATGCTACACACAACATCACTCACAAGAGTTAAATTATTCAAATCATGTTGAGGAGTCATATAGACCATGAATTTTCATTTTCGCAAAGGTTTTATGGAAATTCATCTGCAAACCGTCATACCCTGAAGACACAGAGGGTGATTAGCCCTAGATGCTATGATCGATCTTGAATACCTTGGTTTGATCTGCTTCTAAATCGCTTATATAGGCACAAAATTTTACCTTAGTCTTATCTGATTTCGCACCAAAACAATTTGGTTCAGGAAAATTTTCAAAGAACACTTAGAGTTTTATAAACATTGGTCTAGCTGAATCGAATAACATAGACTCATATCAATAATTCAATTCAATCAAAATATTTAGGTATAGCCAAACCCCGTTGGCAAATTAAAATTTAGAAAATATTTTTGAGAATGATGTCATGATGTCGTACTGTATTAACAGCCCGTTTGAGGATGCCGTCATCGAGTGACTTTGTTATAACACATCATACAATGGTGGAACAACGATTTTAGATTAAATTCAACACTAAGTATTCATGTATTTACAACTCCATCAACTTTTATCATCTCTGCACCAGGTTACATGGTACATAATTGATAAATAAAAATATATTTTGATATTTCAAATCATTATCGTCTAGCCGAAACAAGTAGCATAGACTATACTTTAAACCGTTCAAAAATCATTACAATCTGTTTTATCATCTCAACAGGTAACGAAGTGTAGGTGGCTTGAAGTCCAAGCATACACAATATTCACCAAGAGTTGAGAATAAAAATTCATTTCAAAATGCACATAGTGCGTATTTAGCTTGACGTCAAAATTTTTTGAAGTATAACATAGCTAGCAGATTTGGAAAACTTAAGTCTCCACTAATAATTCATTGCCTAATATTACTATCTATTCCTATTATCCTCAATATTCCATTCACACTTAGTTCTACCCAGTTCGTCAAACTTACCAAACTTATGAGTTCAGGAACTTTCCACAATCATATGAGTTTAAGAACTTGTCCTAGTCAGACCTTTGTCGTCCATTCGCTAAGGGGTTCATAAACATTTCATATAATTATGAGTCACGAACGTACCATAAGTATGAGTTTTAAGAACTCGTACTTAACCTTATATTCTCTAACTATACACTACCTATCTGTTATATACATGAGAAAAGAATCACCTTCTCAACAGGTATATAGCAATTAGCGTGACACGGACATTTCAATGATTATCTGTGTTAGAAACTAAGTGGTTGTTACACCAAACTCAGTTGCTGACATGAGTCTTCAATTGAAATCCCCACTTAATCTTAATTCCCTTCTCAATACGAATTTTATTCAACTCGTATTCATAGTCCTTTCCCGAATCTGTACTAATTCATAGTATAACTTACACACGACATTCTTGCTGTAAACTTTTCAATCATTCGTTTGATCCTTCTCACTACTATAACCTTATCCGATCACGGGGTGATCTCATCGTATATATTACAATTTATTTCTAAACTATGATCATTTTTTTATGATCTCCTACCTAGTACCTTTAGTCTTTTAGACTCTATCTATTCACCACTACTGTTCACCTTTATTATCAGAGTTAGGGAACTCCGTGTCTTTACAACTTACCGAGATTCGTCTTTTAATCTTACCGACACACTAACTCTATGTGAGTTAGATCTTATCCTAATCACTGCGGTTATTAGTCTAAGGTAACTCTACCCTAGGTTTACAACCAATAGCTTTGATACCAAATGTAGCGCCCCCAAATCCGGGTCCTAAATCACCACGAATCTGGTACACTAGTTCTAACTATTACGGAAGATATAAACATAAATTGTTTATACAAAAACATTACATACTAATCCCAAGGTCGAGAACCTCACATAATACCTGAATCAATATCTTATTTAACATACAATGTTATTATTATACAATACTGTTACAAATCTAGCTGCACACATAGTCCCAAGATAAACTTGGCTTTAACATTTTCTTGTATCTAACGTATTTGCCTTAATCTGCAATGTTTATCATGATATAGCAAGGGTGAGCAATAAGTTTGCCCAGCAAGTTTAAGTTCAAAAAATTAAGGATATATCATGATGGAAATATTTTGAATAATAGCTGGCTAACATTCAACAATATAATTGTGAACTAGCATGGCCAATTTTTCATAGCTGAACGAACATTGAACATAAACATATTAGTTATATCTGGATCGAATGGTAATGAAGGTGATCAACCTTTCATACCTGATGGACTCATACAATATGCACACAGTGCGATTCAACAATTCATAGACATGGTATAATCAATAATGATTAACCATAAGTATATTGGAATAATTATAACTCAGGGTTGAGTTAGAGAGAATTTGCTCAATAAAAGTATAGTTCAAGGAAACTTGCATGCACCGTTGATTACTATTTACGAAACATAACTTAGCTTTATCCGAAGACCTAATATAGATAATACTGATATCCAAATATTAAAATAATATCATGACAGTATAGAATAGCCTAAACACATTACCACATAATTCTATCCGTCTATACAGCACAGAAGACCTAGTATCAAGTCAAACTAATGCAGTCTGAGTTGAGTTTGGTACTATTATGACTTCCCGACGGCCTAGTTGGACAATTATCGAGTTTAAGTTCAATTAAACTCTGCCTAAACACTTAACAATTATCTTAGATAATTATATTATCAATCAAAATAATTTTTCCAAGTCTCAATATAATTTTCAAGTAATTTTTACCATTTATCATGATTTTTCAATCATTAATATCATATTTATATGAATTAAATACCACTTAATTCCATTATCATTAATATTTATTTAATATTAAATATTAATAAAATACATAATACCATAATATTATAATTTATTTATAATATATCAAAGTATTTTAATACCTTATTATGATTTTTAAATGATTTTAAATTAATTAAATTCATTATCCAATAATTGCTATTAATATTAAATATTAATATTTTCATGACAAAATATCAAAAGTTATATTTTATAACTTAAAATATTTTTATAACACTTAAATTATTTTTATATGATTTTTAAATCATTAATTCTATTTTTCCATAATTTATTTAATATAGTTATTAAATAAATTAATTATCATTAATATTAATTAATTAATGAAATTCCTCACAAAATATTAAAAGTCACTAAAAATAACTTAGAATATTTTTTATACCATAATATAATTTTCATGATTTTTCAAGTATTAAAATCATTTTAAATAATTTATTTAAAATTATAATTAAATAAATTAAATACCATTATTATTCCAAAAATATTAAATATTTATGAAATATATTCAAAATAATTAAAACCAATTTTTAGGCTTTAAAATAATTTTTAGAAATTTATTTAGTATTTTAATAATTAAAAACTATTTTTTTCTATTTAATAAATAAAATAATTATTTTTCTAATTAAATCTGTCATTAAAGGGCCTTATATAGATTTAAACTCGTCACTATAGGTGTTCTTGAGCTGTTCTTGAGCCTTCAAGTCAGTTATCAGGTTGCTACCTTTGACCAATCACAGATCTTGTATCTTCATGTTTCTGGGCAGTATAATGTGTTATGATTATAGTACTTATGTAGTACTACAACTACAAACAACTTTTATGGCCATTCTGCATCTTAACAGCAAGTTATAGGCCATCAAAGTCCTTGTCATACATGTTCTTCATTTTCTGGGTTACCCAGAAAATGAAGAACAATCAAGGTACCTATTTTAGATCCTTATAGGTTGCAGTCTAGGTCTTTTTTGTGCATGTGATCTAAGAGTTCCAACATGTAGTAGTGATGTCAAGGAACATATCTAACACACTAAATCAGTCTAACAACATCACAATTGAGAGATCAAGGCCGGTTAACTGTTGACCGAAATTTCGTTTATGAAGATCTGGGTTTTCTAGAAAATCTTCGTAAGGCAGTTTGGTCAACCTACTTTGACTATGATTATCTATGATTCTGTTACGGATATGGGTGATCTAAAGGCTTTAATGTGTAGTTCACATGCCAGCCTACAAGTATATAACAACAACATGGCCCAAACACTTAACAGTTGCAAGATCAAGTCAGCGCTGCAAAATCGTTGTCGAGATTTACGGGTTTTAAGTTACCTGTAAACCGTGATCTCGTTTTCGATCAACGCAGTTTTACTGCTTATAAAATGAAATCTAAACATGATATAACCTTGATTAAAGTTCTAGATCACAGACTATATAGCATAGAACAGATTCATAACATAAAATACAACAACCAACTAACATACAAGGATCTATGAGCCTTGACATTTGACTGTCAGACCATAATTTCTAACTTTTCCAGATTTCTAAAAATGATATTTTCGTGCATCTAAGTGTTATGGATCCATGATCCAACAACCCAGATCACTAAATAACATTCCTAAACACAACAAAACATAACTTTAACACAAATCTATAAAGATTTGAAATTTAGGGTTTATACCTTATAAATGCCAAATCTTTGAATCTGATCCTTGATGTTTGATCTTGGCAAGCTAACACATGATCTTGGCTTAACTTATTACTCACTCTCACTCTAAAATTTTGGATGGGAGAGAGAGAGAAGACTTGGCTAGGTTGAGAAGTAAAGTAAGTTACTTTACTTACTTGTATGCTCTTTAATCCATGATGCGATGTATATAGCTGATCTAGATGGCTAATTAAAGTGATTACTAGACCATATGGCTAGCTAGTGTTGGTCACCAACCACTTACCAGGGCTAGATCTACACTCTACCTCATTAAAATATTCAAAAGGGTAGTTTGGACATTTGACTTGTAAAGTTAATGGCAACTTGGTAACTTCTCACAACCCTTAGGTTTTAGCCCTTAGGGTTTAACCCTAAGGTTACACAAATTTAAATTTCTAGACTTTTCTAATTAGGTTCTAAAAATAGAAAATTAAGATTTCTAAATTATAATTAGGGTTTCCTAATTATATTCAAGCTTGATAATTAGGATTAATATTTCCTAATTAAAATTGCTAATTTAGTAATTAGGTTCCATAATTGTACATTAGGGTTTCTAGCTGAACAATTAGGGTTTTCTAATAATCAATTAGGGTTATCCCTAATTAAATAAATAACATAAAAACCTTAATACTTATCTTCAAGCTTCCCAATTAGGGTTTTAATATTCTGAATTAGGGTTACGGATTCCCAGAACTAAAATTAGGGTTTTTATAGCCGGTAATAGGGTTTCTTATCAATCGTTAGGGTTTTCTAACTGAACGTCGAGGTTCCTAATATAATATTAGGGTTTGTGACTGATATAATTTATCTGGTCAACCCTTGACCCTTAACCACATACTGTACACATATATGACCATAAACACAAAACATATACACTGATACTCTTAACACTGTAAACATTCACCAAAAGTTTTTAAATTCACAAAATTCATTCCCAAAAATGTCAAATACATTCACTTATTTTCTGTCTAGGTCTATTATTTAACCTCTATCCAATCTTTTAAGATTTTATTAAATTGTCTAAATTCTCGGGTTGTCACATGATTACAGAAAAGATTCAAATGATCCGGCAACGTATAAAACCCTCACAAGATCGACAAAAGAGTTATGCTGATCTTCATTGAAGAGACGTGGAATTCAAGGTTGGAGAGCACGTGTTGTTACGTGTAGCTCCATGGAAAGGAGTTACAAGATTTGGAAAGAACGGAAAGCTTAATCATCGATTCATTGGCCCATTTGAAATCGTCGAGCGAGTAGGAACTGTGGCCTATAGACTTGCCTTACCGCTAAGTATGTCTCGTGTTCATAACGTTTTTCACATATCTATGTTACTTAAATATGTGGAAGACCCGAACCACATTATTGAATTAGAACCAGATGAGATAGCGGAAGATTTAACGTATGAAGAGGTACATGTTAAAATATTGGATAAGAAGGAACATATTCTACACTCCAAGGTTATACCTTAAGTTAAGGTTTTGTGGAGAAACCGCGATGTTGAGGAAATGACCTGGGAGTTAGCATCCGAAATAAAATCAAGGTATCCTCACCTCTTCGACATACCATGTACGTACCCCAATTTCGAGGATAGAAAATTGGATTTTTATGTGAATTAAATTTTATTTGATTATTTGAATTAAATGAATTTAATTGATTATTTATGTGAGTAAGTTGTTTGAAGGTCGATTCTATGACCTAGAATGTCTTGATGTGGTTAGGATTACGGCTATGTGCTAGGATTAATTGTTTTGAATTTCCAAGACAAAATAAAAGTTTTTTAGAAAAATTTTCATAAAAACACTATTCATCCATTTACGCTTTCGGAATTAAGAATTTGAATTTAAGAGAAACACGTAATGATAGAATTCTAAGACGAGATGGAATATCCAATAATATTTCAGTTATGGCAAATGAAGTTTTCGCCTGCGGACTTAAAACCTAAGGGTTAGGAAAAGTGAGTTTCGAGAATGAAATGATTACGTATAATGATTAGGGTTATTATACGTGAGAAATACGAGTATGATACTAGTTATTATCTGAGTATAGTATGAAGATTATTATGACGATATAATACAAATATTATATTTATACTATATGAAGAGAATCTGAGAGTTATCTGAGTAGAATACGATTAGTTCTTAATGGACTCTTAGTAATTGGACTTTGTCAATTCCAATTGGACTTGGATTATATCAAGCCCAAAGTTATGTAAATCAAGCCCAAATAGGCCCAATAATTTTATTTAACCCTAAATCAAGAACAAGAAAACGAATCATGGATCGACCGATGGATCACCACATGGGTAAAACCCATGAGGGCAACCCATGTGGGACCCAAAAAGGCCATGTGGGCTGGCCACTTGGTGGCCAAGTAAAGTGGTTTACTTGGTTGGCTAAGCCATGAATAGTAAGGAGGTGGGACAATTGACCATTTTACCCTCCATTTGGATTTTATATATAAAGAAAGCTAGTGTTGTTCATTTGTTTTTTTACAAACTTGACCAACATATATTGAGAGAGAAAAGAGTAGTAACAAGTAATCAAGAGCATCCAAAGCAAAACATTCAAGTTTTAGTCAAGAACGCGAAGAACGTTAAGGTAATAATTAATAAAACCTTAGTCTTGATCCTTTTCTATTTATTTTTCATAGAGAGAATCATGAATTGGTGGAGCATGTCTCTTCCGAGTAATAAGGATGGCTATTAGTGAATTAAAACATTGATAATCCATGTATAAATAGGAATCATAAGCGTTTAAGTAAGTTTAATCGAAGAAAACCATTAATCGTTGATTTGGTTGTTGATGGACAAATTGAAAACCATCATATATAGGTTATGTGCATATTGCTTGGTTAGGTTATAGAATAATGAATCAATGGATTGGTTCCATTTGATTTGGCGTATAAAACACGAGTAACGAAGTTATGGCAAAATTTACGAGATTAGGCGTTAAACGTTGAAATCATAGAAATTTTTGGATTAGTAGTCAAAACTTCGTCGTTTAACTTTGAAAACCCTAGTTTTCGATGGCGTAACGTAGAACAATGTATTTAAGAGTCGTGGACTCAAGAATGGTCAATTCGACTTAGAACAAGAAAAGCGAGTTATGAACGCTCACGAACGTTAAACGAACGCGTAATAGAAAGTTAAATAGTGAATTCATTGTTAACAGATTTAAAAACTACTTTTATCCGGATGAAATCGAAGTACATGGAATGTGTAAAGAAAACGGCTTTTTTTGAACGAGCCAATTTCGACTTATAACGACCAAATTATGAGTCCAAAAAAGAATTGAATTGAAAATATAAAAAAATTTTCAAGGGGCTCGGGTAGTAGCAGTCAGCAACCACCCAAACTTATAAAACTCGCTCTTGTGCAAAAATTGGGTAGGAGAATAGCTCTAAGGATGCTAAATTGGCCACAAATGCCACCACTATATATAGTAAGTCTCTTCTGCTGTGCAGTGTGTGAGACAAGGGCTTAGCTCTTTTGTTAGTTAGGTGCCACATGGCCCAATGTGTACTTAATGATGGCATTTGGCGTCATTAGTGCCGAGAATGAAAAATGTTGACTAAGTTAGTTTTAAACCCAATTATTTACAAAACAATTATGGGACATGTATATACTTAGTATACATGGTAAGACCATTCTTATATCATATATATATATATGACTTTAGGAATTGAACGTTGTTTAATAGTAATTAAATGAAGAATGTAAAAGTGAGAAAAAAAATCATATTCAACTACTAGGTATTTAACTAAGGATCATTGAGTATTGGTTTAGTGGACATAAAAACGTTAATAACCCATAAGAAAGAATAGTAGGCGAATCGAGCTTTATTAATGAAATAAATTCAATTAAGTTATAGAAGAGAAAGAAGTTGGTAAAAACAATGTGATTAGATTATTTGGTAGCTAATTACAGTGTGCTATATGAATATATAATGTAGAAACTGTAAAGATCAAGAACAGTTGAATATTTATTTGAAGACGCTTGAAGACAAGTTTTCTTAAAACTTTTCTAACCTTCGTGTTAGCAAAGTTTTTTGTGATTCATGTTATGAGATGCATGAGTTGTTTTATGAAAGAGTCGATGCCAGTTTTAACTCGGCTAGACTAATCTTAAGAGTTAGATTGATTTGTTTACAAGTCTTTCGATATAGTATTGTTAACGTTATCCTATGCCAATGGTTTGGTACGGATTCAAAGGTAAGCTTGTGTATGAACAAACAAATGTATTTTTCATCGATTATTCGATGGGCACGCGAGGTTGCCAAAACTTAAATGTAAATACGTTTAACTGATGAGTGTTGATCAACATAGAGTACTATAGGCTGATCACCTAGAAGTGCTCGTAAGATATATCGAACTAACGAACTTAGTGTCGGGTTGTCCTTTTTTATGAATGAAAATCAAAAGAGAATGTTCATGGTCTTTTGACCATATTAGAATTCCTAAGTTATTATATGAACTCTGGAATTGTGTTATGAAATGAAAAGTGCTATTTAATGTTTCATAGTACTTCATAGCTACTTGTTCAGTTATTGAAGAATAATCATATAATTCTCGACGTGGTATTTGTATTATCTTTTGCTAGACTTGCTGAGCTAGTTATGCTCACCTCTTGCTTGAATTATATGATTGCAACTAAAGCCGAAAAAACTAGGGTCCCCGATGGGGATAAAAGCAAAGCTAAGATGGATAAGTAGATTATCCTGTAATAGACTAGTATGTTTGTAAGAATTATATTATGATAAATGAAGAATGTATTGATTCTGAGAACTTGGGAAAGGATTTATTATTATTATTATAATAAGAATGTAGTAAATACAATCATTTTGATGTTGTTTCAATGGAATGAATGTATAGTTATAGTACTTGTAGCACCATATCTACGTGGGTTGAAAGTACCCGATTTGGGGGCATCACAGTTGGTATCAAAGCATTAGGTTATAAAACTTAAGGGGAAGAACCTTGGGCTAATAACCTCGTTAGTAAATGAGAAGTTAGAAGGAATTGAACTCGAGTAGAATGATTTAATTAAGTATTGAGGAAACTCAGTATCGAAAGATTTAAAAGATGGAAATTAACCCTAAATAAACTAAATGTGATTTGTGCTTAAATTATTATGTATTATGTACTAATCAACATGTTATGTGTTATTATAGATGCCCATCGATAGCTCCATGTATAGGGATATACACGTGGTGAGTGAAGAGTCCATAAACCGAGTAGAGCCAATACCGGTGCCAGTGGCGGGGGTACCAGTAGTGATCCTAGAAGAGTCCTAGCAGGAGGAGGACTATTCAGAGGAGGATTATTCCGAGGGGGGAAAGGAAAACTTGGGATCGACGTCATATCTTGATATGGTGGTGTGGATGAGGATATGGAGGTAGCATCGTTTAATACGGTGGTACCTGTACTAGAGCCAACACCTCCAGACATAATGAGGGCATTGTATCTAGCGGTGCTTGACCGGAATGTGCAACTGCGCACTGTTGTGCAGAACCTGAGGGAGGAGGTTAGTGACCTCCATGAAGCTAAGGAGTCTGTAGAAGATTTTGAGATAGAGCATGATGAGAAGGTGCTCATGAAGGATAAAGGCGACAGGATTATAAGAATGAGGCCGTTGAGCTTCGTAAAGAACTGGGTGAGAGAAACCCGGAAGATATACACGGATGTCTTATATCCATGAAAGTGCTCATGAGGATTTAAAGCTGAAAATTGCTTATTATTCCATTGAGTCGGGACAGACTCGACATACTATTAGTCGGGATATTGTGTCGATTCTTGCGAATCAGAAGTATGAGAATGTTGTTATGCAGTATTAGAAGTAGAAGGAAGTATAGATCGGTAAATCTTTTGTATTTGTAGTGACGTAAAACCCTCTTTTGTATAATTAAAGGGTAGTTTTTTTTGTAAATTCCAATTTTTGTAGAAGTCAATCGCGGGATAGAAATGGAATATCTTTGGCTATGGAATCAAGTTGTAAATAGTTTTGAACTATGAAAAAGCATATTAATATAATTAAGTTTTTATTAAATGTGCTTTGTTATGGTATGAGTTGTTGTTTGATGAATAGTAACTAAGTAAGAAAATAGATAATAATGAAACTTTATTTATTTAATCGAAAAATAATGCCGCCAAGAAGAAGAAGAATGTAATCGGGAAAGTTGAATCCCATAACGATAACCAAGGGGTTGAAATAACCCTATCTGCAGAGTTCGTTAATTTATTAATGGTTGCATTTAATCAAATCGGGGGTAGAGCACCCATGATACCTAGGGTAGCGAACGACTACCTTTAAGGAATTTAAAAGTGTAGGTCCGCCCGGAGTTCAAAGGAACTACGGACCCAATAGAGGCCCGACATGGGTAAAGAAAATAGAGAAGGCGTTTGTTATTACAAAAATAGGAGGAGAGGCACAAAAGACTTTATTTGCGACCTACATGATGAAAGGAGAAGCCAACTTCTGGTGGGAGGCTCACCAGGGTGGGGCTAGAATTGATGTTGTTATGTTGGAACAGTTTAAGAAGGTTTTCTTCGAGAACTATTCTCCTAAAAGCATGTAGGGGAGAATGGAGATTAA
This sequence comes from Panax ginseng, assembly GCA_020205605.1. Lineage (NCBI taxonomy): Eukaryota > Viridiplantae > Streptophyta > Magnoliopsida > Apiales > Araliaceae > Panax > Panax ginseng. Next base: position 128,814,988 of record CM035130.1, read on the forward strand.
GTTCTTGAACTTAAATAAGGGGACAAGACGGTTCCCCAATATGTGGCCAAATTCAATGAATTGGCAAGGTTTGCTCCACACCAAGTGGACACTAAGGAGAGGAAGGCTCGTAAGTTTGAGCAGGGACTAAAACCCTGGCTCTATAGTAGGATTTCTATTGTCCAGAGCGCTTCATATGGAACCATTTTAGAGAAAGCAATCATTACGGAGGGTGGTAGTGAGGCTTTGAGCTAATACCACAAAGAGAGAAAGAATAAGAGCGAAGGAGAAGGAGGATCCAAGGCGGAGGGGAGCTAGTGGCGGTGGAAGTATGCCCAAGAGGAAGAGTTTTAACTCGGAAATCTTTGGGTAAAACAAGGGGATCCTAAGCGTGGGATCGAAGCATGCAAAGACATGCGAAAAGACTCATCTAGGAGTCTGTCTAAAGGGAAGTCGGTTTGTTATAACTATGGGGGGGAGGGTCATATATCACCCAATTGTCCTAATCCTAAGAAGAACCGAGGGCTATTTTTGTTTGTGGGTCGATGGACCACATGGCAAAAATTGCCCAAAGAAGGGGTCGGGAGGGTAGCAAAGGTGCTTGGTAGTGGTAAGTTAGCCATTCTTGGACCAACACCATCGTCGGGTAGACCCACGACCCATACTTTTAATATATTTGTCAAGATCTGCGGTTGCATCAGCGGATGTAGTAGCAGGTATCATTCCAGTCAATGAAATAAATGCTTGTGTGTTATTTTACTTGGGTGCTACTTGTTCTTTTATAGCATGTAAATTTGCTAAGAGATTAGGTTTATTCTCGGAAAGATTAGAAATACCTTTAGATGTTAAGGTAGCAAACGAAGAGATAATTCCCATTGAACATATCTATAGGAATTGTTGTGTAGATATTAGAGGTAACAAATTATCGGTAGATTTAATATGCAAATAAGGTTAAGAGAATTCGATGTAATTCTCAGTATGGATTGGTTGATTAACCATAAATCTATAATAGATTATCATAGAAAAAGTGTGAACCTTTGGCTTTTTAAGAAAACCAAGGTAGTGTTCTACGGTAGTAAATCACTGAGACGCTCTTGTTGTCTAACCATGACACAAGCTAGGAAGATGTTGAGGAAGGGGTGTATAGGATACATGTGCCATGTAGTGGATACCCAGAGAGTGGAAGAATCATTGGAACAGATACCTATAGTATAAGAGTTAACAGATGTATTACTAGATGAGTTACCAGGTCTTCCGCCGGATAGGGAGGTCGAATTTGTGATTGATTTATTACCAGGTACGACACCAATTTCTAGGGCACCATATAGGATGGCGCCGGTAGAGATGAAGGAGTTAATGGTTAAATTACAAGAACTATTAGATATGAAGTACATTCAACCGAGTGTGTCTCCATGGGGAGCACCGATATTGTTTGTAAAGAAGAAGGATGGATCGTTACGACTTTGTATCGACTATCGAAAGTTGAACAAGTTAACGATTAAGAATAAATACCCATTGCCCATGATCGATGATCTATTTGATCAGTTGAAAGGGGCAAAATATTTTTCTAAGATAGATTTGTGTACGGGGTACCATCAGTTAAAAGTAAGGAATGAGGATGTACCTAAAATGGCATTCAGAACTCGTTATGGTCATTACGAGTTTTTGGTTATGTCGTTTGGGTTGACTAATGCGCCAGCCGCATTTATGGATATGATGAACAGAGTGTTCAAATAATATTTGGACAAGTTTGTCGTATTTTTCATTGATGATATTCTAGTCTATTCTAAGACGCCAGAAGATCATGCTGAACATTTAAGTAGAGTGTTGGAAACACTACGGAGGGAGAAGTTGTATGCGAAATTCACTAAGTGTGAATTTTGGCTTGAAAGAGTGCAGTTTTTAGGACATGTTATTGATAAAGATGGCATTTCTGTGGATCCAACGAAGGTGAAAGCAGTTAATAATTGGGAACAACTGAAAATGCCAACTGAGGTTTGGAGTTTTCTGGGGTTAGCGGGATACTATAGAAGGTTCATCGGGACTTTTCTAAAATAGCTACTCCATTGACCAATTTGACAAGGAAGTCGATGAAGTATGTGTGGACCGAGAAGTGTGAGAATAGTTTTCAGAAACTAAAAAGGAGGTTAAGTGAGGCACACATATTATCTTTTTACGGATGATACGGGAAATTTTATAGTTTATAGCGATGCTTCATATAGAGGATTTGGGTTGCGTGCTCATGCAACATGGCAAGGTCATTATTATGCGTCACACGCCGATTGAAGGATTATGAGAAGGTCTATCCTACTCATGACCTAGAATTAGCGGTGATAGTTTTTGCCTTAAAAATATGGAGACATTATTTATATGGGGGAGAAGTGTGAGATATACACGGACCATAAAAAAAGTAAAATATATCTTCACACGAAAGGAGTTGAATATGAGGCGAGAGAAGGTGGTTAGAATTGATAAAAGATTACGATGTGATATCTTATATCATCTAGGAAAAAGCAAATGTAGTGGCCGATGCGTTAAAGTAGGAAGGGTAGGAAAAAGCTATCAATGTTAACGACTCGAAATGAGTTAATAACGGAGATGGCAAGAATGGAGCTAGAAGTTAAATTACTGAGTGAAAGCGGTAGAGATGTTATTCACAATGGAGACTCAACCAACCATGGTGGAACCAGTTAAAGAAGTACAACTAGGTAACGAGGACTGCGAACGAATGAAGAAGAGAATGGAGGATGAAGAGAAGACTAAGTATAACCTTGATAAAGAAGGATTACTTCATTTTGAAAGAAGAATTTGGGTTCCAGATAATTCTGAGTTAAAAGAAGAGATAATGAGTGAGGCCCGTAGTTTGAGGTACTCTATACATCCAGGTAGTACTAAGATGTATCAAGACCTTTGACAGAACTTTTGGTGGCCAAACATGAAGAGAGAGATAGCAGAATATGTTAGTAAGTGCTTAACTTGTCAGAAAGTTAAGGTTGAACACCAACGACCGAGTGGATTATTGCAATCACTAGAGATTCCAGAGTGGAAATGGGAGCATATCACAATGGACTTTGTGGTGGGACTTCCAACGACAAGGAAGGGATACGACGCTATTTGGGTAATAGTGGATCGGTTGACGAAATCGGCTCACTTTTTACCAATAGGAGTTAGGTATAACCTAGAGTAATTGGCTAAACTTTATGTCAAAGAAATTATTTCAAGACATGGAGTACACGTTTCAATTATGTCAGATCGTGATCCACGATTCACATCAAATTTTTGAGAAGTTTGCAAGAACAACTGGAACGCGATTGAGGTTGAGTACAACATATCATCCTCGAGACGGATGGACAAAGTGAGCGGACAATTCAAATGCTAGAAGATATGTTAAGATCTTGCGTTATGGATTTCAAGGGGAGTTGGGACGAACATCGCCTTTGGTGGAATTAAACTTACAATAATAGTTTTCACGCTAGTATAGGCATGCCGCCTTATGAAGCGTTATATGGGAGGAAGTGCAGAACTCCTCTATGCTGGGATGAAGTAGGTGAACGTCAAATGTTGGGACCTAAGATGGTAAAACAAACGGCAAATATGGTAAAGTTAATACGTACTCGATTGGTAGCGGCTCAAGATAGACAAAAGAAGTATGTAGATCCTCACCGTGAGAAGAGGGAGTTTGATGTAGGGTCATATATATTTCTGAAGGTATCACCTTGGAAAGGGAAGATACGTTTTGGAAAGAAAGGGAATTTAAATCAAAGGTTTATAGAACTTTTGAAATTTTAAGAAGGGTAGGAGAGGTAGCTTATGAAGTAGCTTTACCTCCAGAGATGGAACGAATACATAATGTGTTTCACGTGTCAGTTGTTGCGTCCTTATAAACTGGACTACAAACAAGTAATAGAGTATTAATCTATTCAGATAGAAAAAGACTTAACGTATGAAGAACTTCCAATTCAAATTGTTGATAGGAAGGAACAAGTCTTGAGAAATAAGATAAGACCTTCGGTGAAGGTAATTTGGAGGAACCACAATGCCGAAGAAGCAACGTGGGAACTTGAGAGTAAAATGAAGGAAAATTCTCCCCATTTGTTTATGTAATTGTATCGAGATTCTGGGGATAGAATCCTTATAAGGGGGGAGAATGTAACGCCCGAGAAAATCGGATTTTTATGTGAATTAAATTTTTATTTGATTATTTAAATTAAATGAATTTAATTGATTATTTATGTGAGTAAGTTGTTTGAAGGTCGTTCTATGACCTAGAATGTGCGGATGTGGTTAGGATTCTGGCTATGTGCTAGGATTAATTGTTTTGAATTTCCAAGATGAAAATAAAAAGTTTTTTGAGAAATTTCCGTAAAAACACTATTCATCCATTTCTGCTCGGGAATTAATTTTGAATTTCCGAGAAACGCGTAATGATAGAATTCTAAGACGAGATGGAATATCCAATAATATTTTAGTTATGGCAAACAAAGTTTTTGCCTGCGGACTTAAAACCTAAGGGTTAGGAAAAGTGAGTTTCAAGAATGAAATGATTATGTATAATGATTAGGGTTATTATCGTGAGAAATACGAGTATGATACTAGTTATTATCTGAGTATAGTATGAAGATTATTACGACGTATAATACGAATATCGTCTGAATAATATATACTGAAGAGAATCGAGAGTTATCTGAGTAGAATATGATTAGTTATTAATGGACTCTTAGTAATTGGACTTTGTCAATTCCAATTGGACTTGGATTATGTCAAGCCCAAGTTTATATAAATCCCAATGTTAGGTAAATAAAGCCAATATGATTTAATTCTAAGCCCAACCAAGAAACCAAATCATGGATCGACCCGATGGATCACCACATGGGTAAAACCCATGAGGGCAACCCATGTGGGACCCAAAAAGGCCATGTGGGCAAGCCACTTGGTGGCCAAGTAAAGTGGTTTACTTGGTTGCTAAGCCATGAATAGTAAGGAGGTGGGACAATTGACCATTTTGCCCTCCATTTGAAATTTCTATATAAGAAAGCTAGTGTTGGTTCATTTGTTTTTTTTCACCAACATTTGACCAACATATATTGAGAGAGAGAAAAAGAGTAAACAAGTAATCAAGTGAGCATCCAAAGCAAAACATTCAAGTTTTATTCAAGAATGCGAAGAACGTTAAGGTAATAATTAAGTAAACCTTTAGTCTTGATCCTTTTATATTTATTTTTCGTAGAGAATCATGAATTGGTGGAGCATGTCTCTTTCGAAGTAATAAGGATGGCTATTAGTGAATTAAAACATTGATAAACCATGTATAAGTTGGAATCATAAGCGTTTAAGTAAGTTTAATCGCAGAAAAAACATTAATCTTTGATTTGGTTGTTGATGGAAAAATTGAAAACCATCATTTATAGGGTATGTGCATATTGCTTGGTTAGGTTATAGACAATGAATCAATGGATTGGTTCCATTTGATTTGGCATATAAAACAATAGTAACAAAGTTATGGCGAAATTTACGAGATTAGGCGTTAAACGTTAAAATCGTAGAATTTCTGGATTAGTAGTCAAAACTTCGTTTGTTTAATTTGAAAACCCTAGTTTTTGATGGCGTAACGTAGAACAATGTATTTAAGAGTCGTGGACTCAAGAATGGTCAAATTCGACTTAAAACAGAAGAAAAGCGAGTTATGAGCGCTCACACGAGCGTTAAGCGAACGCGTAATAGAGAACGTTAAATAGTGAATTCATTGTTAACGGATTTAAAAACTACTTTTATCCGGATGAAATCAAAGTACATGGATATGTGTAAGAAAATGGCTTTTGAGCAGGCCAATTCGACTTATAACGACTAAGTTATGAGTTCGGAAGAATTGAATAGAAAATGTAAAAAAAAAAATTCAAGGGCTCGGGGTAGGCGTTGCATGGCGCCACCCCAAGCTTAAAATCATCGCCGCAGATGCCAGGTTAGGAGATTAGCTCTTTTGAATGGTAATGTAGCATTACCCACTTATATATAAGAAGTCTCACGCCACAGCACCAAGACAAGGGATAACCTCTTTGCTTATTTGGTGGCCATGGCGATGACTTGATGTTGTACTTAATGATGGCGCCATGCAATGTGTAGGAGAAAAGGAGAAATATTGACCAAGTTAGTTTTAATCCCAAATTGTTGCAAGATAATTATGGGACATGTATATACTTAGTATACATGGTAAGACCATCTTAAATCACATATATATATATGACTTTTAGAATTTAACATTGTTTAATAGTAATTAAACGAAGAATGTAAAAAGTATGAGAAAGTAAATCATATTCAACTACTTGGTATTTAACCAATGATGATTGAGTATTGGTTTAGTGACGTAAAAATGTTAATAAGCCATAATGGAAGAATAGTAGTTAAGTCAAAATGCGAGTTTTATTAATGAAATAAATTTGATTAAGTTATAGAAGAGAAAGAAGTTGGTAAAAAACAATGTGATTAGATTGTTTGGTAGCTAATTACAATTGTCTATGTGAATATATCATGTAGAAACTGTAAAGATCAAGAATAGTTGAATATTTATTTGAAGACGCTTGAAGGCAAGTTTTCTTAACGCTTGTCTAACCTTCGTGTTAGCCAAGTTTCTGTGATTCATGTTATAAGATGCATGAATTGTTTTATGAAAGAGTCGATGCCAGTTTTAACTCGGCTAGACTAATCTTAAGAGTTTGATTGATTTGTTTACAAGTCATTTGATATAGTATTGTTAACGTTATCCTATGCCAAGTGTTTGGTACGGATTCAAAGGTAAGCTTGTGTATGAATAAACAAATGTATTTTACATCGATTATTCGATGGGCACGTGAGGTTGCCAAAACTTAAACGTAGATACGTTTAACGGATGAATGTTGATCAACATAGAGTACTATAAATTTGATCACCTAAAAGTGCTTTCGTAAGATATATCGGACTTACGGACTTAGTGTCGGGTTGTCCTTTTCATGAATGAAAACCAAAAGAGAATGTTCATGGTCTTTTGACCAACTTTCGAAATTCCTAAGTTACTATATGTACTCTGGAATTGTTTTATGAAATGAAAAGTGCTATTTAATGTTTCATAGTACTTCATAGCTACTTGTTCAGTTATTGAAGAATAATCATATAATTCTCGACGTGGTATTTGTATTATCTTTTGCTAGACTTGTTGAGCTAGTTATGCTCACTTCTTGCTTGATTATATGATTACTAAGTATGTTTGTAAGAATCAGAATGATAAACAAGGGTATCTCGAGTAGGGATAAAGGCAAAGCTAAGATGGATAAGTAGATTATCACCAATAATAGACTAGTATGTTTGTAAGAATCATATTATGATAAATGAAGAATGTATTTGGTTCTGAGAACACAGAAAGGATTTATTATTATTGTAATAAGAATGTAGTAAATACAATCATTTTGATGTTGTTTCAATGGAATGAATGTATAGTTATGAAGTCTCCAGTGTACACACCATATCAAAAGTCGAAAGTGGGTTGAAAGTTGTTGAGACTCCATTGGGAGAAACCTTCAATACATCCACTATTTATAAATCTTGTTTGATTCAAATCGACACTTTCACATTAGTTGTTGATCTCATCTCTTTGAAAATACTTGCATTTGATGTGATTTTAGGGATTGATTGGTTAACTACTCATCATGCTAAAATTGTTTATTTTTCGTAAGGTTATTAGCTTTCATATTCCTAGCCAACCTATTATGCGAATTCAAGCAACCAAACCACTAAAGTCAATCACTGTCATATCAAGCCATAAAGCCATTCGTTTATTGAAAAACGGATGTCAAGCTTTCTTAGCCCATGTCACGGATTTAAACAAAAATACGTCAGATTTGAATGATATTTTTATTGTTAATAAATTTCTTGATGTATTCCCTGAAGAACTTCATGGCCTACCCCCAGAGCATGAAATCGAATTTTGTATTGACCTTGAACCCGGTACAAAACCCATTTCCAAAACCCCATATCGAATAGCTCCTATTGGACTTCAGGAGTTAAAAACACAACTGCAAGAATTGTTACACATCAGTTTCATTCGTCCTAGTACATCTCCTTGGGGTGCTCCTGTTTTATTCGTGTCGGCGTCGGGATTTTTATTTGTCCCTTCTCTGTTCTTGTTCTTTGGTGTTCTCATTGTATGTGAGATTTTTTTGAAAAAACAAGTGGAAAAGGTCCGACATGTATCATGTCGACGATTTGACTGTAAGAGTCGCCAGTTAGTGTTTTTTAATCGGTTGCACCAACGTATCGAGAAAAAGGTTTGCACATTGACCCGATGATGTGACACTCGCTAAATCAGGTCTGTGGAAACCGAGATTCATTTGGGTTCATGGGCTTGATTATGTGGAGGGAAGGTGTTAGGCACCCCCCGACATCCGTGTTGCCACGGTGACCGCCACTTTTCAAGAATATATTATATGAATGTGTGTGTGTGTGTGGATCAATGTGCAATTTATTTGGAAGTAGTGCTATGCCTCATTCGCACCTATATACACAAGGTTTAAATTTATACTAAAATTCAGTTTTAAACAAGATATAGCAATGAGGTTTTGTTAAAGAGGTTTTTCAAACTCTGTGCTCAATAGTAATTGAGGCCTTTGATACTTCCATTTTATTATTAAATGTTCAGTTTGTTTGCTTTTATTTTCGAGATGCGAACCATATTCGAGAAAATAATATATAGCGGTGCTGAACTCCTCATGGGCATGATAGCCATCTAAGGAAATTCAAACACCGTGAATAATGTACAAGCTGCTTACAGCTGAAAATGTCCATCACGAGAACCGAATCTAGATTCAGTAGACTGAATTTGTGATCACATGATCCTAGGCTCACATGATGCCGCAGTTTATATGAAAAGCAGTAAGTAGTTATATATATAAAAGCTTTAAGTATATATATACAGACATGATCAACCACCACGAAGCACCTCCATGGGGGATCAGAAATGTAAATATATAAAAGCGGTAAATATATATATAAAGACATGATCAACCACCACGAAGCAGCTCCATTGGGGATCAGAAATGTAAATAAAGAAATAAATGCGATCAACCGCCACGAAGTAAACTCCAAAGTGAATCCAGAATGTAAAGAAAACAAGAAAAATCGACAACGCCACGAAGTAAACTCCGAGCGAGGACAAAATGTAAATAAAGTAGTAAAAGGCCACGAAGTAAACTCCAGTCCTGACAGAAATATAAATATATATATATATAAGCGGTAAACGCACAGGATGTTTCTCAATCCTCGCTCGATTTATCATTTTAACGATTTGTCGCTATATATATATATATATATATATATATATATATATATAAAAGCAAAGAATGCGGATATAAAATCCGAGTACACGTAATCTGGATATAAAATCGAGGCTCATTGGATGAGTCCAACAACAGTTCATATATATATATATATATATATATATATATATATATATATATATAAGCAAGTAAACGCTCGGATATAAGTTCAGCTCAATCGAGGCATAACTCGATAATGTTAGTCCATATATATAAATATATACATATATAAGTATATATGTACAAATAAAAATAAAAACCACAGACCGAAGTTCGAGCATACACATATAACACGACTCTCAATGTGAAGAATAGTGTGTGCAAAGATGAAGATAAAGGCATTATAGAGTATGAGAAGGCTTACAGTGGGATGCCAAATGTGACGCCCCCAAAATAGGTATACATCATCCATTCTGAGTCGCCAAATACATGGTACAGAAAAATAACTACAACTTTATTAATACAATTGTCATGCAAAATACGACAACACATACTGTGAGTTTAAATACAATATTGTCTTCTAGACAATATCCACACCCAAATAAAGTCCTCATTACAATTATTGATGCACTATTTTACAAAATAGTGAGGACTACTAAAACAGCTATCTTGAATCATCACTCCATACCCCGGCTAATCCCTACTAAATTCTCACTTCCTGAGAAGAAAAATGGAACAAAAAGGAAAAGGGTGAGCTCAACTAGCCCAGTAAAGAACATTATGACTAAGATAATATACAACAAATTATCCTTAGTCTTGAACAGCAAAAAATCTGATAGAATACAATAGACAACAAGTTTTAGATCCACAACTACAGCGGAAACAACAATTCATTAGAAGAGTTAAGTAGAGAATGAAATCTACTATCATCTATGAATTTAAAAGTCCATCATCAATATTTTATCCCTGTAACATTAATCAATATACATCTTTGCACTATGGGCCAAAGATATTCATTTGTATCACCAGTTGGTCATGTTCATCTCAACACATGTTCATCTTTGCACTACGGGCCAAAGATATTCATCAGGTAATCATTCATCTTTGCACTACAGGCCAAAGATATTCATCAAGTACCACCATTAAGGACTGAGGATGATGAAAAACATTTTAGAGAATGAATCCAGTAAGACAAAAGGACAAATATTAGGGATTCATATTTCAGTTTATCCAAATTCAATAATACTCCATAATAACCAAGTGTGAAGTAGAATTCAAAAATAAAGAACAAAACGTGGATACAATCAAAGATAGTAACCATAAAAGACATCTGGGACGAAAGTGTCGTATTTGTGAATAGTGTCGTATACGTGAATAGTGCCGTATACATGAATAGTAACCCCGACACAAAAGTTCCAAATTTGATTAAAAAGTTCAAACCAATATGTCGGCATAATGATATTGAAGAAAATAATATCATTTAAGAAGAAAATAACATCCCTTACCTAAAAGAATCAGTACTGCGGAATGAAAGGTCGAAAGTGATGTTTGATGAAACTTGTCTTGAGCAAAGAACTCAAAGTATCTAAATACTCACAAAATACGCTCGATAATATAGAGAGAGAAAGAGAAAAGCTTATGTTTACGGTGTGATTTTCAATTCTAACTTAGCCCTCTATTTATAGGAAAATGTTAAGCACGCAAAAGCGACTTGACCACGGTACGATGGCTTTACCTGCTACTATTGCCACCCACCACATTTAAAATAAAATTCAGCACATTTCTTCACCAACCACAAGTGGGGCCCACTCAATTCTAGAATTTTCCACCAAAATCATTCATAAACCTAATTTCCGAATCAGTCACCTCTTAAAATTCATAACAAATCATATGTTCATTTTTAACGGTTCAAAATTTGTGGACATATACTCAACTTATATATGTATAACATATCCAAAAATCACAACGATCTAATGGTCAAATTAAAAATTATAACTCACGCAATATATCATAAAAATACTGATTTGATTTTTAATACCTCCATTTTGACAAAAATACTGATAAAACACCTCAACATTAATTCCTTCAATTATATCCACATAAAATAAATCCATCATTTATATCCGCATCAAATAAATATTTTCTTATCATATAAATCAATAATTAATTATTCACAAATAATATTACAGAATCACAATTATGACAACCAGTAGTTCGAGAAATAGGGGGCTTTCAATAAGGATTTCTCCTTCTTGGCCAAGATTAGGTGACCAAACCTCTCCTTAGACGTAACTTTCTAGACATTGCCAATAATGTTATCTAATAATATTATTCAAATAATATGAATTATTGATCCGATAATGGGAAATATCATGCAAAGACAATTATTGAAACAACAATAATATAAAATATCAACGCAACAATTATTGAATCAATAAAATAAAATATTGAAAAGCAATTCTTCGTAACAATTATTGAGTAGTGCCTTCACGTAAGAATCAATAATTCAAAAATCTCGTGCAATCACCGTGTGCTCTTGTGCAACCACGCCATATTACTATATTTTAACCAATTCGTATTCCAACAAGGTTAATTCAGTAACAACTACGCCGTTATTTATAAAAACTCAAACTTGTCGCTTTTATTCATCCAACAGCTTATTCTTTTATGAGGCCAACGAATGGTTTGCATCGTCGCATTTAATATTCTCCGACAACAAGAAAAATATAGCTATATGTGAGCTAACAAGTGTTTAAAATGAGAAAGCACTCAATATGGGGTGTGTATGAGAGCAAATTAGATAGGGCTTCCTCGCCTCTTTTTTTTTTTTTAATGGCCACCCCAAGCTCTATATTTATAGAGCTAGTGGCTGCAGTGTACTGCTGGCGGTAGCCGTAGATGCACTGTTTCTGCCCAAAGTGCCAGGCTCTTCGGGTCTCATTGTCTCAAAATCGTGCACTCGTGCCTTTGTGATGTCTGCTCGAACTTGCGAACTTCAATCCGAGCATCCGAATGAGGTGTGTACAAGACCTTCTTGAACCACTTTTTTTGAGAGTTACGTGATGACATGGGATTAGAGGTTGTGCGAAGTCGGGAAGAGGGACCATGCCCATGGTCTTCAAGCTTCAAATTCTATCCGGTTGTCTTTGCCACGCGTAATAGTCACTCGGGATTGGAACTCCTTGGCTCTTGTGGGACATTGTTGTATAGAAATGTATGTATGAAATGTTGAGACGGCGCGCTGGGGGTTGAGGTGGCAAGATAACGATTTTTCCCCTAACAGGGGTTATCTCCGGTTTGGGTGATAATGAGGCGTTGCTCGAGGGTTACATCTAAGATTGAATTGCTTTGCAAGTGTTTGAATTCCTGCAGGTCATCTTTAAGTGTGCTGTCTTTCCGGTGTTATCTCGGGTCTTTGGAATGAGTGCCTCGGCGGGAGTGCGAGATTGAAGGCGATTGCATGCATTTGAAACAAGCATTTACGGAGTTATCATTTGGAAGCGCAATGGCATTCCTTGGGGTTATCTCCAAGGATGAAACTTCGGGGTTATCTCAGGGTTGGAATTGATACTCCGGTGTGTGTTAGGGGTTGAGGCTGAACTTAGGTGGTATCCAGGAATGGATGTGAGTTGTCTTCGGGGTTATCTCAGAAAGATGAATCGCCCTCTGCAATGTTATGTAATAGGTGTGCGAAAAATTTTGAGTGTCTATAGATGCCCCTCTTTATCATAATCATGCAATGCAAGGCATGGATAGGATAAAGAATCCTAGACACTTAAAATGCAACATGATAAACATGATGGTATGTGCAGCAACATGATGCAAATGCATGATGCATGTATGTTGTTGGATTATTTTCCAACATGATGGGATGATTGTTGTTTCCCTATTAATCCTGCTGGGGATGACAATCAGTGATGTCTTGGACATGCGATCCAAGTCTTCCAGAATGTTGACGTTGGGGTTATCACCAAAGTTCTGGATCTTTGATACAGACTTTACTCCGAAGATGTGCCTCTCGTGTGCAAGAGATCTGTGGGGATAAAGCTTTGTCTGTTTTAAGGATATGTATAATATATTCCATCATCAGTCCTTCTCCGATGAGGATGGTCTTCTCTGGTTTGTGTCACCAGTATATACCACGATCATGTTGTTGAGATTCTTTGCCAACAATATGTATTGTCGAGTACGCTTGTAACCTTGATGATGTGTGTATCACCGGATAGATCCCTGTTGGGCAAACTATCAAGCCTGCTTGGCGTTCATTGATGTGTGTATCAATGGTTGCATTGCATTTATGACCCCATTGGGGAAATATGTCAAGGTTGACTGACCTTCATTGATCGCGTATATCAATGGTTGAATTGCGTTATAACCCCGTACCCCATGGGAAGGTTGTGGATAAGTGCAGCGATGGATGAGATCATCGAATGGCCTCCGATGCTTGATGGGTTTACTTGCCATCGGTTGAAATGATGTCAAGACTATTTGACCTTCATTGACCGTATACATCATGATGGTTGAATTGCGTTGTAACCCCCATTGGATTTCGTTCATAGATGAATAATGCGTTGTAACCCCATGGGGATCGTGGATGAGTGAAAATCTGCGTTGTGACCCCCGGGATGAAATATTTATCAATGAATGACATTTGAAATCGGCGTTGTGACCCCCATAGGGAAGGTGTCTTTTAGGGTTACGACCCTGTATTTGGCGGCATCGGACCTGTGTGAGGTATTGTCGAGCATGATTTGCAAAAGTTGAGGTCACTGGTATAGTATACCTTGCATTCAGGTGAATACCAATGAGTGATATGAAAGCGAGTTTGGCCCGTGAAAACCAAGATTTCGGGCTATTAAAACTCAATCGCGTAGCGTTTTATTCTGATTTGGCCTTTTTAACTTGTGAGACCTCCTTTGCAACTCGAACTAGAACTGGCGGGAGGTGGGACCCATGTAGGGGTGTGCCACGGTACACCTACAGGCGATCATGAGTGGACTGTGACCAACCGTGGGTATGTAATGCTGCGGGTTGCTTTCATAAGTCACTTTCAAGTTTATACTTGCGAAGGAAATCAGAGCTCTTCTTGAGATCTGCTTTGAGTTAGGGCGACTTTACTACAAATTCTATCACTATCAGTACAAGTGTTCTACTTTATCACACAGTAACATATATGCATGTATTCTTTTCGGTTTCTATCAGTTTGGAAAATGACTTATCACATGAAATGCATTTAGACACATAGTAGTGAATATATGCATCTTGATATGACTTGATAAAAATATTCAACATAGTAAATGTTAGTATTAAACCATCTTGAACATAATGATGTGAAAAAATTTGACTTTTGAAATAGTCAAATTGGCACCTTTTCTTGTCATTTCTTATCTATTTGAGGACAAATGAGTAAAGGTAGAAAAGCAAAATAATCACAGTAATTAGACTACACTTACATTTTTTTACTATGATGTATTAATGCATGTAGGATGTATATGATTGTGGGTAGGTGTGCTCTTGAATGGCCACCTAGTCATGCCTATGTGCATGTGGATAGTCCCCATTTACAAAGGGGACTATGGCAAAATTTTCAAAATGTAGGCATTGGGTAGTCATGCATTTTAACTCTCTTGTAGAGCGTATGTTAAAATAATGCATGCATGCATGTAGTCATAAAATGCATTTTGAAAAGCTCCGGGTTAAACATTACCACACCCTTTACGAGGTGATTTGGAGACTTGTTGTCCGGATATTATGGATCCGGATCAATCCAGTAGTTCCCATGGGACCACTTACGGTGTCTGGAGAAGGGCTTAAAGTGCCTCGACCCCATTACATTAGACGACCTCTCGTCGTTTGGTGGAGGCGGTGATACGTCTGTCGAGGTTGAAGTGCTTGGGACGTCGAGGATGAGGAGGAGGATGTTTGATTGTGGACCCGCTCTGCTTTGCGTGTTCCCGTAGGGATTTGCCGAGCATTCGGTGGTGAACCCGAGCTTACAGGTGACTTGAGTCGACACCCTTGATTTACACTGCATGCAAATGAGGTATAAAGTTAGATCTTAATCTTCCTTATTTCCTATTGATGAGGAGTAAAGGGTTACGATGTTGATCTGCATTTGATGTAGGTTCCGACTTTACGATACCTCGAGGGAATTGGTTCGACATCCTCTATGTATCGAGGCTTTGCATGATGACTATAGAAGCGATTATACATGGTTGAGGATTTGGGACGTTCTTTTCCATTCTTCCCCATCGTTGTCCACAGGGTTACCTCGGGGCATTGTCTGGCGCTTTGGTTTCACCGGACTTCGATCCTCCATTTCTTTGGGCTATGAGGTGATGATGATGGCGATGGATTGGCGGTTTATCACGGTATGGAGTTTGGAGGGCCCGATTGCCTTGTATGGCGGATATCACCCCTACTGCCGTCGGATCCTTGTTAGGAGTTTTGGTGGGCGCTCGAGGCGGGGCTATTAAATCTGAGGTCCTTTGGCGTAGATGCTTATGGCGGGCTTTTGGTGAGCCCATACCGATGATGTGAGAGTCGGGGATCGCATTCTTGACGATTGTTCTGATGATCATTAGAAATTGCTTCATAGTGAGATAACTCTTCTACGGTGTCCTTCACTTTGATCGGCGCCACTTTCGACACGTGGACCGTATAGGAGATTATGATTGGGGTTCCTACACCTTTACCTATTTCCTCGGGGAATCTTGCGCATGCGATCGAGGGCTTAATGGCCAGGCTTGGTTAGGATTCTACCCATTTACTGTTGGTGAGTATTTCTCTTGTCTTTTCCCATGTATGGGTTAAGAGTGTTGGTGACGGCGGATGTTTGCCTTTGTGTTGGCGATTTTGGGCCTATGAGAGGCTCCCATGTTTGCGTCTGTGAGTGTGTTAGGTTTAGATACCTATCCACGAGGGCGGAGATGGCATCATTCCATCTTGGCGGAGGTCCCTATTCTTTGAGGTTTTACTCATTGCGCCTCTGGTTGGAGTTGTTGACGGTGGATGTCATCATGTGGGTTCCCTACTACTGGGGAGCATTTGAGCATTGGATTTGAGGATGGGTACCGGCCGGTGTTGAGCACGTGATTTCCACCGTAAGTTCCTCTCTTCACGGATGGAGGATGGGAGCTCTACTTAGGAGGCGTCTTGTCGAGGAGCACTACATGAGAGATTCGTATCTGCCGATCTTGCCTCCTGCCGGCGTTATTGGCCTATTTCGCGATCACCCGTCATTGATATCCCATTGTTGGGGATTGACGGTTTCACATTGTTAGAGGGTCCCTGGACTCAGGAGATGTTCCAGTATTGGTGGTTCCCTCGTACCATTGGAGCCCGGACCCGCGCCACTTTCGGTTCATGGGGATATGGTTCCGGGATCCGTGATGATGATGGATTGGCTAGCTTGTGTGTCGAGATCGACTCATTTGACCTGAGTTAATAGTTTGACCCAGCGGTTGGATGGGGCACATTTCTTTATCCGACACTTGGGTAGAGATCCTTGAGAGCGAGATACTTTTGATCCTTCCGGCTCTGGCGGGCCCCCTCGGGTGACCCATATGGTTTTTGGGTGCGAGATCCTCCATTGTATAGGCTGACATCCACATGGATAGAGATCCGATGACTTCGGAGGAGTTACATCGGTGGACAAGATTGATGATGTGAACATTGACACCATTGTCTTCTTGATGTATATTCTCGTTATCTCTTTTGATAGGCCTCTGTTAGACATTGGGTAACTTCTTTCCATTCTCGCTATATCTTTTGATAGGCCTCTATTAGTTAGTTGTAGGGCGGTTTTGCCCCATTTCCTGTATTTTAGTTGTATGAGAGATGTATTAGATGATGATATACTTAGGAATGTATATACATTTTTCCATTCCTATATCATATTGCCATCTATTGTATCATGCATGTTATTATGTTATGCATATGTATGTATGTCGAGAGATATTGACATTGACCCTGGATGGTCTTATGACCACGCCCGTCTGAGATGTCTTCTTTGACGATTAGCCGTATTGATCATACCCCACCATTATTGGTGGCATCTGGTATCTTGATCGTGGTATGATAGCATGTCACCATCGAGACGGGGGTGTTTGTAGATCATCTGTTATGACATACTATGACCACTGTTGATGTTTGAGGTTCCCAGGAGTTAAGTGGAGGGCATCTTTGGAGCCTTTGGGTATCGGAGAGGCGGTTTTTTCGATTTGGGACCCGAGTTGACTCTACTACTGGAGGAGTATGCGTTTTGATGATCTTTGCCATTTGGATAGACCTTGCGTGCATATGGCGATTGGAGACATGAGTAGGCGATTCATGACCCTCACTTGGATTGAGGCGTGGGGTGGTGCGGGGATGAGCTCACATCGGCCCACGTTATATCCCGGCATTTTTATTTTGATAGATTTGGCTCGGAGGATAGTTATACACGACATTAGAGGATTTCACCACACTTGGGAGGATCATTGGCGTTTGGCGGAGTGGATGTCTTGCTATTGTGCGTCTTTGTCGTATGTCTACATGCCACGGTACATGGATGAGTTGGACATAGGAGTCATCATGGCGGTGAGAGCTCTCGGGGAGGTCACACCATCATCTCTGATGATTATAGCGAGACTCTGAGGTCGACCACATCTTCTTTTGCACTTATCCGATGGGAGTGTTTACTGAGCGGCTTCGGTCATCTTTGTGCGTGTGGTTTATGTCACACTTGAGGCCGATTAGCACTTTTAGGATGGCATGGGTATTGTTTCACCCATGATATAGCCATGTCATACTCCTTTTTCGCTGCGAGTGTATAGATGTTGCATCTTGGTGACTTTCTGGCGAGGATCGGAGATCCGTTTGATATATTATCAGTGTCTGAGGGCTTAGCTCACCCTACTGACTTCATCACTCATGCTCGGGCATGGATTATCTCCCTCTGGCTGGTTTGAGAGGCATGATTACTTACCACCCATTGGTAGTGATGTGTCGGTTTGACCCGGTTCGGGACTTCTTCCATCCTTTTGAGGGGCATCGAGTCGGTAACTTCACTTCTCGCCACTTATCGGCGAGAGGATAGATCCGGGTTGTATGCTGTTGGGATCGGCGAGAGCTAGTTGAGTTTTCCATCGACCATCCGGGTTGTTCTGCGAGTATTTCATGGATGGAGCGAGAGACGCATCGGTTGCGGTAGTATCCACGGTCTGAGGGGTTGATTTAGATGATGAGGAGCTATGGAGGAGGTGATATTCCCATCGAGGAGGATTTGACTCTTTGGTTGCCGGCATTTGTGATGGATTCTCCCCTTACAGAGTCTTCTTGTGATTGACATTCAACCACGATATCTGGGCGAGTCTACATCGATGACCTTTGAGAGAGATCGGGGCTAGGGCCTTGATGTTGTGACTCTTGATGGGAGAGGCGCATCTATCTATTAGAGAGGAGGCGAGGCTAGATCGACCGAGAGATGCATTGATTATAGGCGGGATCTTGCCCTATCTCTGCGGGGGATGTGGCCGTCACGAAGGCTATACTTGATGAGATCCCTTACGGTGGCATCCTTGCCGATATGAGTGCATACATTGATGAGCATCATGCCACCATGCGATTAGCCTCGGATCTGCTGGCTCGTGTAGAGATACCATTGGGCGGGAGCTTGCGGCGTTACCTCCTTCTTGAGAGAGGATGCTATGTTAGATCGATAGTCGCATACACATACACGAGATCCGTAGATAGACTTGTATTTTCTGCAGACTAAGCTTAGCCATTTTGTCATGTACAACACATATTGTATATATCAAAAGCGATATTATATATGGCGGGAAATATATTTTGATTCACTTCCCTTTTTCGGTTGTGCCTTGATACTTGCTTGATATTTTTTGTTTCTTGAGGGCTTGTGATCTTGATGCATTACGAACTCATCCTTGATGTGTGGACATTGAGGCGTCGCGAGGATCTTTCAGAATGGATCATTGATCTGTGTATCCCTACCATCTTTGGTGTCTTGGGATTTTTTTACGTATGTAAATGTGGAGAGGGTGTGTGGCTTTTCCTCTCTGAGATTGATGCACACACAGATGGTCATGATACTCTACTCCTATTTGTGAAGAAGCTAGTTAATTCCATCTCTTATGGATTGGTGTTGCTCTTTGAGGCTGTGCGCAACAGATGGTCGTAGAATCTCTATTTGTGAGGAGAGGTTAGGTAGTTCCATCCCTTTGATGCAAAAGCCGATGAAATGTGGTGGATTGAAGTTTGATCCCGATCTTGTGTGACAAGTATTTTTTTGTTACGGTAGGGGTTAGGCCAAGACCATAAATGGCTTACTTACGTACTCTATTGAAGAAGGAGATCGGTCTGCGTGTAGTTCGAACACAGTGTAAGAGGTTCAACTTTGAATGTGAAATGGGTAAATGGGTGTAGAAGCTTTATTGATGAAGAAGGAAGTGTAGAAGTGTTTTTGTTTTTTTTTTTTTTGTAGAAAAAGGAAAGAAAAATTTTTGTTTTTTTTTTTTTGCGGGCAAGGCCATATATAGAATATGGTTGCCTCGTACTCCGGGTATCGGGGAGATCGGTCGACGTAGTTAAGCCCCTCGGGACGATTTGCGGTAGAAAGAAGTATGAATCCCATGTGCGAGGCTATCTGCGGGGAAAAAAGTTTGATCCCATGATTGGGACAAAGCTGCGGTGTGAAAAAGTTTGATCCGTCTTGAGACAAAGCTGCAAGCGTGAAAAAGTTTAATCCGTCTTGAGGATAAAGCTGCGGTGTGAAAAAGTTCAATCCACAGGGGATAACAAAATTGTGTGAAAGGTTTGAAATGAAATGAGAAACCCAGTTTCTTTGGTTTGAAGTGTATGTTTCCACGAGGGGGGCGAAAGAGTATGTAAAAAGGGTTAAAAAATGGAATGGTGGTGATTTGATGATCCAAAACCGGGATGTTTGCTTGATGATAACCTCGGACATAATACCATTTCACGGTGTCCAGAGTTGATAAGTTGTGGAAATTCATCGCCATCCATTTCACATGATGCAAGGCGCCTCTGTCGATACCTCCTTGACAACAAAGCGGGCCTTCCCGGTTAGGGCGAATTTTTCCCTTAGATTGATCTTGGTTGTCAATGATCTTCTTCAAAACCAAGTCGTGTTGTTTAAAATTGCCATATAGCCGGACTTTTTCTGTTGTAGGATCTTGCGATCCTTTGTTGATATAATGACCATGGAAGATAGTCGCGGTTACGCCTTTTCGTCTATTAGAGACAATTGGTGATACATCTTGTACCCATTGGTCTTCATCCAGTGAGCATCCATCAACACTCTGAGGATTCCATTTCCACCTCTATAGGGAACCTTTGCTTCCATCCATAGGCTAATGGTGGGGTTTGCCCGGTGGAAATGCGCATTGAAGTTACGTAGGCTAATAAAGTCGGAGGCAAGAGGTCGGGCCATCCTTTGTGATTGGCGGACATTTTTTGCATGATCTTCTTGATGTTTTTATTAGCAGCTTCAACACACCATTCATCTTTGGATGGTAGATGATGGCGGAGTTAAGGTGTTTGATGTGGAATTTCTTTGCATAACTCCTCCATCATTTTGTTGTTGAGGTTTTTAGCATTGTACGACACAATGACCTCTGGTTGTCCATATCGACAAATGATATTGTTTACGATGAAAGCAATGATGACTTCTTTGGTAACCACAGGGAAGGAGGTTGCTTCTACCCATTTGGTGAAGTAGTCGATCATGGTGAATATGAATCGATGTCCATTCTTTGGCTTTGGGCTCGATGGGCCGATCACGTCCATTCCCCACATTGAGAAGGGCCATGGCGAACTCATATTGTGGAGTTCCCTTGGAGGCGTGGATAGCATTTCCATGAATTTGGCATTGATAGCACCTCTTGGCGTGATCATCATCGATCGACTTTGGCGTAAAGCCGATAATGCCTGATTACGAGATTTTCTTAACAAGTAGGGGTCCATTTCATGTGTGGGCCACATACTCCACCATGGATCTCATCCATGAGCCTCTGAGCTTGGTCTTTGTCCGGACATCTGAGGAGACCTAATCCTGCATCTCTTTTGTAGAGTGCATCTCATCTCGGTAAATTTCATAGCAAGTCGATGGATCCACCTCTTTTTTCGATCGGGCTCGCCTCGGTGGGTGTAGATCCATCTCGCGAGATACTCCTTGATGTGTTGATACCAAGGGTTGTGGATGGGAGGTAGCTCATCATCGATATACTTCTCAACATAGTTCCCATAAGTTGGGGCCTTTTGCGGGCAAATGTGATGTTTTGGCATGTTTTCCTTGTCGGTATGTGAATCGAGGAGGCCAATGTTGCTAGTGCATCCATAAAATCATTCTATTACGAGGAATGTGTAGAAAGGAGATTTCTTGAACTCCAAAGCCATCTGTAAAACTTGTCGATGGTAAAGGCGACAAATGTAATTCTTTGGTTTGATAGATTCACATGGATTGTTTGATTACCAACTCTGAATCCCCAAAGATAGTTAACACTTTGATGCCCATTGAGCGGGCAAGTTTTAGCCCCATGATCTGACCTTCATACTCGGTTGTGTTGTTGGTGTTTGACAAAACTACAATTTGGCGGCGACGGGATCTTTGCTCCCCGTCTGGGATACTAGAACTGCTCGACTCTAGACCTTACGTGTTAACGACTCCATCAAAATACATTTTTTCCATGTATGGCATGCATCGTCTTGATGGTGTTCTTTGAATTGCCATTACCCCTTCATCGGGGAAGTATGTTTCCAAGGGTTTGAAATCCCTACGGGTCTGCGGCGGCGATTTGATCCATAATTCCTTGACCTTTGATAGACTTTTTTGCGTCACGTAGAAGCGATGTCAAATTGTTTGTAGGATCAAGCGCCATCTGGACGATAAACAATTTAGTATGGGCTTCTTGAACACATACTTGAGAGGATCCACAGGGGATATGAGATGGGTTGTGTGACCATGGAGGTAATGTTGTAACCTCATGGAAGCCCATGCTAAAAACACAACAAGTCTTCTCAATCGAGTGTACTTGTGTTCTTTTCTTCTTTGAATCTTTTCTTGAGGTAATAGATAGCTCGTTCTTGGCCTCTATCGTCTTTTTGCCCCGACATACGACCCATAGCATTGTCATTAATGGACAGGTACATGAATGAGAGGGAACATCATCCACAGGAGGTACCAAAATAGGGCGTTAACCATTGCTCTTTGATTGTATGGAAGGCTTTTCGACACTCATCGTTCCATTTCATGGAGGAGTTCTTCCTTAACAATTTGAAAATGGGCTCACGAGTTCTTTGTGAGTTGAGAATAAACTTCTTAATGAAGTTGATTCTTCCCAAAAATCCCTTATTTCCTTCTCTGTCGAGAGATGGGCATTTCCTTGATGGCTTTGATTTTGGTGGGATCGACTCAATCCCTTTGTGGTGACTAGGAAACCTAGCAACTTGCACGATTTAACACCAAAGGCGCGCACTTGGTTGGATTCAACTTCAAGTTGTACTTACACACTTTGTTGAAGAGCTTTTTGAGATGGTGCAAGTAAGTGGTCTTCTTCCCTTGGGACTTGACAATGATGTCATCCACGTAGATCTCTATCTCTTTATGCATTAAGTCATGGAAAAAGAGCCATCATAGCTTCGACGATAGGTTGCCCGGCATTGATGAGGCGAAATGACAACAAATACTATATGAGCGAAGGTTTCCCCAGGCGTGATGAAAGCGGTTTTCTCACGATCCTCCTCGGCGACCATAATTTGATGATACCCATGAAAGCAATCCACAAAAAAAGTACATATGCGTATTGAAGCGATATTGTCGATGAGAATGTGGATAAAGGGCACGGAAAAGCTATCTTTAAAGGCAAGCTTTGTTCGGATCCGATAATCCACATGAACTCGCACCTTTCCTCTGGTTTTAGGCACGGGAACTATGTTTGGATATCCATTAGGATATGTAGACACCATGATAATGCCGACTTGAAATTGTTTCACAATTTCTTCTTTTTCTGCTTTAAACTCCACTCGGGTTTGATCGCGCTTTGAGCTTACTTTGGCTAAACTTAAATCCCTCCTTAATGGGAAGGCGATGAAGGACAATGTCGATGGACAAACCCACCATGTCTTTCATGAGACCATGCAAACACATCCTGGAATTGGGTTAGTAAGCGCTGACCATGTCATTTCAGTTGGTTTGGGGTTAGAGTGCGAACCAATCTGGATTAACTTAGGGCTTTCTAAGGTTCCAAGATTGAAAGAAATGGTTTGATCAAGATTAGGTTTAGGTTTGTCTTGACCCATTCCTTAATCTCTGAGGTATCTCAATGTCCTCTTGGATTTCCATCAAGTCTGTCCAACTTTTCATCAAAATTCTGATCCTTGTGGAGAAAAGGCACCTCATCGACAAATACAGCACATCTAAATTGAGTCTGAAACAAAATATGCTTTCACTTAATATATGAAACTGTTTAATCATACAAAAGTGTTAGCATGTACTGATAAAATAACTGCTAATATTGTATAGAAAAGTAAGCAATTAAAGTTATCTATGGGGGAGAGGGATTTACTTGCATTTTACCCTCGTCGACCCGATGCATGGAGTCTTTGCTCCAATTATCGAGGTAAAGTCTGATGGATTGCAATGATGGAGGGGTTGTCATCGTCCTCCTTTTCTCGAATGATGACCATAACATCTGGGCAATCATCGTCTGGGGTGTATCTGTTTGTATGTTCATCATGGACAATGATGTATATACTGACATCATCAAAGATGATGTCATGTTTTACGTTTTGTTCCTTTTCTTCCACTTGGGATCGAGAATCGGGACCTCTTTTGCTTTAAATGGTGCTTGGTTTGGGAAAGCAACATAGCCATAACATGGGTTGGCACCTTTACTGAGAGCTATATCATCTCATGAGGTGCGGTGGAAAAAATCGTATGTGTGGCGGAAGCTTGAGGAATACTGCTTGTGTGTATGATGAGATTCTATGACTGGGGCTGGCGAGAATAGCCTAGTCCAAGATGTCCCGGTTTGTTGGACATTTGAATTGGGTGCTTAATACCTGCTTGATTTTTACCAAGCCCTTGTCGGTGATGACCCAATGACATCATTTCTTGAGTGGTAGAGCATAACCTCGGCGAAAATCTTGGAGTGCGGAAGTGGCGCTCCAATAGGACGGTATTGTGTGTTGCTCACTTCCAAAGTATGAAAACTGGTCGGCTCAACTTCTGAATTGAAGCAGATGATTGGTAGGTTTCCTTGTTCAGGACATTCCGGCTCAGCGTTGACAGTGACTAGGCTATTGTTGACAATGTATTTAAGTTGTTGATGTAGTGTAGAAGGGACGGCTCCAGCCATGTGGATCCATGGTCTCCCCAATAGCAGGTTGTATCCTGAATCTATCTTGAGGACGTGAAAGGATACATTGAATGTATTTGGACCAATCTCAATTGGCGGCTCAATCTCTCGACGAATTTTTGTGGGATCCATCAAAAGCTTTGATAACCGTATGGCTACTTGGATCCATTTGAGATTGACGTTCATCTTCACCAAAAGTGGCATAAGGACGGATATTTGAGATGAACCTCCATCTATCAAAACTCCGGCTAACATATATACGGAGGACAAAAAGCTGCAATGTGCAATGGCTTGCAATGGCCGGTCCCTTGGGCGGTATGTAATCATCGATGAAGGATATCACATTGTTGTTAAAAATGTGATCAACGGATGTTGAAATTTTTCCACATCCACTTGATTTTGGTAAGTAGGCTTCTTCCAAACCTTGATAAAGATCTTCTGTGATCCTCGGAAGAAAAAACCAAGTCGATGTATTGAGATCGATGTGGAGCTTCTCTTAAGCTTAGAACCACCTTGGCTTCATTATGGCCCATAGTGCGGAGGAATTTCTCAATTTTCTCCATGGGAATCTTCCCTTTGCTTTTTTATGGTGGGCTTCATCACCCTCTGAGGAAGATACGATGGATTTTCCTTCGACAACATGCTATGATAGTATGAGACGTGGATCCTTGACTTCTCCATAATTCCATGGGACTTTGTGTGTGATAATAATAACGAGGATCTTGTGATGCGAAGGGTAAAGAAATTGGCTCTGCAGTGCGACCACTTTCAAAGGATTATCGACTCCTTTGAGTTGAATTGCTTGTATGGGAAATGGTTTGATGGTCTCATCGACCTCGGCGGATATAAGCTACTACTAATCCCTTCCATTTGGTAGGACATGTATTCCCACTCTCGAGTATCACGGTGTCATCGTCTACGCGATTGATTGGGGACACCATTGTCGATTAGATTACGAATAAGGTGGCGGAGTGCCCACATTCTTACGTCTTTGTGTGCCATGAGAATGTGAATGATATTGACATACTCCATCGAGTTGAACCATCTTGAGCGAGGATTAATTGGAGGTAGAAGGGAGGTGATTCTTCCTTCGTTGATTAGCATCTGAAATATCTCTCTCCATAGGTTGGCCCGGTATATAAATTCCTTTTTATTGGCAAAATCCGATGGGCTTTAGCACTTGCTCTCTTCATGACCTTGTCCTCTCGAGCTTTTCACTTTTTGAAGGTGATGATGGAGCATTCATAACAAAAAGGAAGGAGACATGCATGCTCTGGTGACTAAGCGGCGTGTGACTTGATCTTGATGGATCACCGATTACGCGATTGTTCACTTTGCTTACAAAAGAGCTTTCATCTTTCATTCCATCCATAGAAATTGGAACTTTGCGTAATCCCATCTGCCAACACCATCTTTGATGGTCTGGGATGATTCACCATTAAAATTGGAACTCAGTCCACTGCTCCAACTAATCATGTTGACCTCTTCTTCTTTGTGTTGAGGAAGAGGGTTGTCTTGCACATGAGGTTGATCTGGTTTGGTAACCACGATCTCACCGTTGTCTATCAAATCTTGGATCTTGTGTTTCAAGGCCCAACAATCTTGAGTATCATGTCCGGTGCCCGCGGAATGATAAGCACACTTTCAGTAGCATTGAAACCCCTCCCATTAGGGTTGGTGGTGGAAGAAGATGTGTGATTTTCTTACGAGTAGTCGGAAAGAGCAAGAATATTCTCGGCGAGTCCCCTAAGGGTGTGAGCGTTAGAGGGCTTTTTGCTTTTCTCCACCTTTAGGCAATGGAGGTTTGAAGGCGTGCTTGAAAAGGGGAGTAGTTTCTCCTCTGTATAGGCATATTACGATTGCCTTTTTTGACCTTGTAGTATCGAGAAACATCCTCCTCTTTCTTTTTTATGGACCCTCAGGAGTTTGTTTCCATAAGTTCGAGATTTGGATGTGCTCAGCAACTGCTTTAAGAGCGGCTAGGTCTTGAATCTTTCATGACTTCAATCCCATCTCAGCCATCTCTCCGTGTTTGATCATTTCAGAAAATGGTTTGCCAATACCAGCTAAAACTCTCTCATAGAAAGGAGCTTCTTGTATGTCTATGAAAGTCATGACCATTTTTGACTCTGTCATAGAAGGAATAACTTGAGCAGCAAGGCGCCTCCACCTTTGAGCGTACTCTCTGAAAGACTCATTAGACTGTTTCTTGACCTTGGTAATCTGATACCGGTCAGGAGCCATCTGAGATTGAAAACTGTATTGAGTGAGGAAGGCGTGAGCTAGCTCTTCCCAACTATGGATCTTTGAGTTGTCTAATCTGGTATACCATGAACGGGCTTCTCTAGTCAGACTCTTGCGGAAACAGCTGCATTCTGAGCTTCTCATTTTCTGCATAAGATCCAAGTTCTCCAATGAACACCTTCAAATGTGTGTAAGGATCCCCTAATCCATCATACTTTTCAAAGTCAGGGGTTTTGAATTTCTCTGGATAATGAACACCAGGGAATATATGCAAAAGGTCGACATATGAAACACTCCCGTGTGTTCAATCCCTTTGAGAGAATGGATAGTTTCTTCCATTTGAAGGACCTTCTTCACGATATCACCGGTGTGTGTGGATCTCCTTTGAGATGGGTGTTTTTAGGGTCTTTGTTGGTCGTATCCAAGCGAGGTTCTACGATTTGTTTTATCGAAACCTTGTGTTCCTCCTTGTGTAGAGGATTACGTATGTGTAGGCATCTTTGAGCCTGAGTAGTGATGCAATTCTTTAAGCAGAACAGCCAAATCTGTAATTTGTTTACTTAATCCATCAAATTCTTCTCGAGAAATGGGATTAGACTAGTCGAAAGAAGACATGATTGGTTGTAGGCTCGTGGCCTTTTTGGATTTTGAGTGGGTAACAGACCCAATTGTTTCCCTACAAAAACTTATGTAGTTTAGTCTTAGGGATAATGTAAATGTTTACATGCTATCATAATATATGTCCATTAGGAATATTATCCTGCAAAAATGCGGATGTTATTTGATAGCATGTCATGTATGTGCAAATATTCTTCATATTTTCCATTACATAAAGATGAACATGGAATAAAATTACAAGTAAATGCTTTTACAAGTAATAGAAAATGGAAAGCATGAAGAGACTTTCCTCGCGTTTGGTTTATCGGTGACCTATCTTAGGGTTACTCTCGCGGCTTTTTGGCATGAAGGTTCCCGGATCATGCATGATCTACTTGACGGGAAGTTAATCCGGTCTTTCAAGCTGGAGCGAATCTGGGTGGTGCCTTTCACGAGCCTCGTTGGAATTAGTCTCCCTACGAGTCCGATAATCAAACAAGCGAGGGATAGCCTCTGGTGGAGGAACCACACAACATACATTCACATACAACGTGTCTCACCGTTTATGAAAATGATGACATGTGTGAAGCACTAATATCACAATATATATATATTGCGGTCGTCATGAATTAAAATGCATTAAATACACATTCATCATAAATGTAAATGCAACATTCACACACAAGCATATAACAGTTTTGAAAAGCTTGTAGTAGCGGCTTAAACCCTCTTCTTTGGTGTCCCCGTGAGTCGCCACACTGTCGACGTCGGGGATTTTTATTTGTCCCTTTTACATTTTTTGTTCTTTGGTGTTCTCATGTTATGTGAGATTTGTTTGAAAAAACAAGTGAAAAAGGTCGACATGTATCATGTCGACGATTTGGTTATAAAAGTCGCGATTGGTGTTTTTAGCTGGTTGCACCAATATGACCAAGAAAAAAGGTTTGCACATTGACCCGATGATGTGACAACTTTGCTAAGCAGTCTGTGAAAGCAAAGATTCATTTGGGTTCGGGGGGCTTGATTATGCGGAGGGAAGGTGTTAGGCACCCCAGACATCCGTGTTACCACGGTGGCCTTACCACTTTTCAAAAGCTGTTATATGAATGTGTGTGTGTGTGTGTGTGTGTGTGTGTGGATCAATGTGCAATTTATTTGGAAGTAGTGCGATGCCTCGTTAGCACCTATATACAAAGGTTTGAATTTATATAAAAATTCAGTTTTAAACATGATATAGCGGTGAGGTTTTGTAAAGAGGTTTTTCAAACCACATGCTCAATAGTAATTGAGACCTTTTCATACTTCCATTTTATTATTAAATGTTAAACTTGTTTGCTTTTATTTTTTTGAGATCTGAAGCATCTTGAGAAAATAATATATAGCGATCTTAGAACTCCTCATGGGCATGATGACCATCTAAGGAAATTCAAACAAGTGAATAATTTACAAAACTATTTTGGTGAAAATGTCCATCAGAGAACCAGAATCTAGATTGATGGATGAAATCTGTGATCACATGATTCCTAGGCTCACATGATGCATGTTTATATGAAAAATGGCGATTATATATATAAAGCGTATATATATATATATATAATATATATATATATATATATATATATATATCTGATCATCAACCACCACGAAAGCACCTCCATGGGGGATCGAAAATGTAAATATATAAAAGCGGTAAATATATATATATAGACATGATCAACCACCACAGAAGCACCTCCATGGGGATCAAAAAATAAATAAAAAGCGATAAATCGATCAACCACCATGAAGTAAACTCGAGTAGGACTAAATGTAAAAAAAGCGGTAAAAGGCGATCAACCACCACGAAGTAAACTCGAGGCGGGGACTGAAATGTAAATAAAAGCGTAAAAGGCCACGAAGTAAACTCCGGGCACTGACGAAATGTAAATATATATATATATATATATATATATATATATATATATATATATATATATATAATAAGCATACATGATGTTTCTCAATCCGGCTTCGGTTTATCATTTTAATGATTTTATATATATATATATATATATATATAAGCGATAAAGCTATAGGATATAAAATCCGAGGCTCATCGAGCGAGAGTCAACAGAGTTCATATATATATATATATATATATATATATATATATATATATATATATATATATATATATATAATCCAAGTAAACACTCAGGATAAAATCCAGGCTCATCGGATATATCATATAACTATATATATATATATATATATATATATATATATATATATATATATAAGCAAGTAAACACTCGAGACATAAGTCTAGGCTCAATCGAGGCATAACTTCGATAATGTTAGTCCATATATATAAATATATACATATATAAGTATATATATATACAGACAAAAATAAAAACCACGGATAGAAATCAGGCATACACACACACCACGACTCTCGATGTGAAGAATAGTGTGTGCAAAGATGAAGAAGAAAGGCTTTATAGAGTGTGAGAAGGCTTACGGTGGGTTTGCCAAAAGCGAGAACCTATGACTCTAGATGGATAAACACTCGACTCCATGAATAAAATATAGCTATATGTGAGCTAACATGTGTTTAAAATGAAAAGCACTCAATATGGGGTGTGTATAGAGCAAATTGGATGAGGGCTTCCTCGCCTCTTTTTTCTTACAAATGGCCACCCCCAAGCTCTATATTTATAGAGTTGGGTGGCATGAGTGTACTACTGGCGGCATGAATGCTTGCTGGTTGCAGGGGCCAGTGCCAGGGCTCTCTGAGTCTCTCTCAATCTCGTCTCAATCGTGCACTCGTGCACTTGTGATGTCACTTCGAACTTGCGAGAACTTCAATCAGAGCATCCGAGCAGGGTGTACAAGACCTTCTTGAATTGCTTTTTTTCGAGAGTTATGCAATGACATGGGATTAGAGGTTGTCTGAAGTCGGGAAGAGGGACCATGCCCATGGTCTTCAAGCTTCAAATTCTATCCGGTGTCTTTGCCATGCGTAATAGTCACTTTCGGGATTGGAACTCCTTGGCTCTTGTGGGACATTGTTGTGTAGAAATGTATGTATGAAATGTTGAGAGCAATGGCGCTGGGGGGGTTGAGGTGGCAAGATGATGATTTTTCCCTCACAGGGGTTATCTCGGTTTGGGGTGATAGCGAGGCGTTGCTCGAGGTTACATCGAGATTGGATTTTTGCAAGTGTTTGAATTCCATGAGGTCATCTTTAAGTGTGCTGTCTTCCGGTGTTATCTCTGGGTCTTTGGAATGAGTGCCTCGGCGGGAGATTGCGAGATTGAAGGCGATTGCATGCATTTGAAACAAGCATTTTGGGAGTTATCGCCGGAGCTGCAATGACATTCCTTGGGGTTATCTCCAAGGATGAAACTTCGAGGTTATCTCGAGGTTGGAATTGATACTCCGTGTGTGTTAGGGGGTTGAGGCTGAACTTCGGAATCTTCGGTATATATCCGGAATGGATGTGAGTATCTTCTTCGGGGGTTATCTCAGAAAGAGAAATATGCCCTCTGCAATGTTAGTAACGATGTGTGCAAAAAATTTCTAATTTATTAATTAAATTAGATATATAATTATTTATTAATCATCAGAATAATTATAATAAAAATTTTAATTATTGTAAGTTATGAAAATCAGTTACAGGTGTAACAAATAAAAACTATATAATATAATATTATTAAAATAAACTAGTGGGGGATAATTGTGTGTAGCCAAACAAGGCCTTGTGGCCTTTGGCTTATTGTAACTGACGCAGACGTATTGTTTTGCTAGCGGAAGAATACGTGGGTGAAAGCCATATCAGTTATATTTTTACGCGTCTTATTTTCCTAAGGCTAACTAAGACAGAGTGTTGGAGAAAGAAAGTGAAAAATACAGTGAAAGAGAGAATTCTCTGAGATTGTCTAGAGGTAGGAGAGGAATTTCTAAGCCTTGACATCATCTTTCGCTAGCAAACAATCAAGGATTGAAGGTATAAAATATTCCTAATCTTAACTCTTAATTTTGGTAGTATCTATTCTTTATGATTTGGAAATCACGTTGGATTGATATATATATATATATATATATATATATATATATATATATATATATGGTTTACAATCTGTTAATGATCATGTGTGAGTACTATTTGATGATCAAACACGAGAAATTAGAATTGTAGTAAGAAATTGGGATAACAATATTTATGTATGAAAAATGGCTTAAGAAAGTATGAAATTTCATGTTTAATATGTGTTATAATCTGTAAATTGATGTTGGATTATGTTAGTATGTGAAGAAACGAAAACAACGTAGTTTAAATTGTGTCAATTGGTTAAGAAACGAAGTCGTGTCGATCGAATTCACTAAAAGTGTAAAAAATAAAGAAATTTGGAAAAATGAGGTTTTAATTCTTCAAATTTGTGTATATGTAATGTTTATGTAATTGGAATAGTGAATAACATGTTTATTGATGTTATTACATAGTTTAGATGTTAAGTTTCATGAATTTCTGTAGGAATTTGGTTTGTTTTTAAGAGTCAGGCATGATCAGAGCTGCTGCAGTTTATCTGTACTGCAATGCAATTGCAGAAGACTCTAACTTTCACAAACCAAGCAGAGTCAATGTAGCCGTTGGTCTTCTGTGAATTCACAGAGCAAATAAGTAGTAAGGTGCCAAAGCTTAGAGCGGCCTTGTTCTTGCAGGTGCCCTAACTGAAGCGAGAGAAGTCATTTTTATTTGAGGATTGTCAAGTAAGGGTCTAATCTAGTTTAGCATGCAAGATAATGATGTTAAAACATAATATGGACTACAACATCATATTGTAATGTGATGTAATATAAAATGGGAAGATTTTAAGTAATCATTTAAATAAGTTATGTAATGAACCAAATGTGATATTTCTAAAAGTTAGAGATGAATGATAAGATTTATGTTAGTTTATTGTGAGATTTCAGATTCGTTAAAGGTGTTAACCAACATGGTTAGGTGTTAAGGGTATGACCTAAATGGTGGCTTAAACCCATAAAGCTAATGTTAATACAACTAATTGTTATTGCGATTCCAATGATATGTGTAGGGTAAGTGGCGAACATTATTACACTTGTGTAGCAAGACTTAAACACTTGAATGAACTTCGAGTATGAAATATAGTGAGATAAAGTCGAAAGTTAACACAATTAAATTGAACATTGTGTATAGGAAGGGTTATGAGACGTAGAGTAAAGTTTACATTACAACTACTATGCATTGCTATGTGACTAATAGTTAATGTGAATGATTATATAATTATATAGGGCACGTGAAGTGTAGATATCTGTAAGCTGTTAAACTGTTTTAAATCTTTATTGCAAAGAACATGATGTGTTATATATATGTTGAAAGTATGAAATATTAAAGTCAATTTATGGCTACGTTGCTTAAGTAAAGCATGCTGATTGAGTAAGGAACTCAATCTTTATACTTGTTATATGAACTGTAGCATGTATGTTATGTTAGTCCAATGTTTATGAGATATATGTTGAGCATGTTATTATGTGCTATGTGATGCATGAAAACTGTTAGATTTGTTGGGCTGTCGAGCTCAACCTTGCAAATAACCATTTTTACAGGTCAAGATTTCAAGGTAAGGATATGTGCTAAGTGAATTATAGAGATCCATATTCGCGAAGATTACTTATGTTTTATGAGAAATGTATTTAATATTTTGAATGTAACATGTTGTTGAATTGTAAGTTGAGCTATCCGGTGTATTTGGATATCTATTTATGATGTAAGACTTTGTATAGTCATTTTGTTGTAATGATTCATGATATAAATTTGAATCGAAGAGATGTAATGTAAAGGTTGCGATTTAGGGCAATACAGAAGGAAATGTATAGAAGTTTTAAATATTCTGCATTTTTAGTGAGTTTAATATTGAATAATGAAGTAAAGATAGATTAAAGTTGTATTGTTAACGATCGAGAAGGAGAATATTATTGTATGAATTTTGGGGTCGTTACAATGACATTCCAAAGATTGTTTTCAGAACTCGGTACAGGAATTACGAATTTCTAGTCATGTCTTTGGGATTGACTAATGCTCCTGCTGCCTTCATGGGTATGATGAACCGAGTATTCAAGGAATATTTGGATCATTTTGTGGTTGTCTTTATTGATGACATCATCATATACTCCAAAAGCCTTGAAGATCATGAGCAACACTTGAGCCTGATACTCCAAAAGCTTCGTGAAAACAAGTTATACGCCAAGTTAAAAAAATGCGAGTTCTGGATTGAGGAAGTAGCATTTCCTGGGCACGTGATATCAAATCACGGAATATCAGTTGACCTGGCGAAGATTTAAGCAATACAAAGCTGGGAGCAACATACGTCAGTAACTAAAATACGTAGCTTTCTGGGCTTAGCTAATTATTAACAAAGATTCGTGAAAGGATTTTCTCGAATCGCTACTCCATTAACTCAGCTGACTCAAAAAGATACAAAATTCAGATGGAGCGAAGAATGTGAGAAGAGTTTTCAAGAACTCAAGAGAAAACTCATTTCAGCACCTGTTCTGACAATACCATCAGGTTCGGAGGGATTTGTCATCTACAGCGATGCTTCAGGCAGAGGTTTAGGATGTGTTCTCATGCAACATGGGAAAGTCATAGCCTATGCCTCACGACAACTCAAAGAATATAAGAGGAATTACCCTACCATGATCTAGAGTTAGCAGCAGTCGTTTTCGTGTTAAAGATCTGGAGACATTACATGTATATGGAGAAAGTGGAGATCTATACAGATCATAAAATCTTTAAATATTTCTTCACCCAAAAGGAACTCAACATGCGGCAACGAAGTTGGCTCGAGCTGTTGAAAGATTACGATCATACCATTCAGTACCATCCTAAAAAAGCGAATATGGTAGCTGATGCGTTGAGTAGAAGATCATATGTGGGTAGGATGGAGATTGAGTTAAAGACTTCAGGGACCCACGTGATGATGTCAAATATACTAGTAGAACTAACTTTAATCGATAAAGTTAAAGCTGCTCAAGCTACATATCTGGAGCTGATGCGTATGAAGAAGAAAGTACAAGAAGGTTCAATTCCAGAAGCAAGAATCGACAAAGAGGAATACTTCGAGTCAACTCCAGACTTTATGTTCTTAATAACTCTGATTTGAAGTATAAAATCATGATAGAGGCACACAACACACCATTTGCAATCCATCCTGGGAGTACCAAAATGTATTGTGATCTTTGACATACATTTTGGTGGATCAATATGAGGAGGGAGATCGCGGAGTTTATCTCAAGGTGTTTAACTTGTCAACGTGTCAAGGCGGAGCATTAAGTACCAAAAGGTCCATTGCAACCACTTGAAATTTCAGAATGGAAGTGGGAGCACATTAATATGGATTTTGTTACTGGTATTCCCAAGGTTTCTCAAGGCATTGATGCAATTTGGGTTATTATCGATAGATTAACCAAGTTTGCTCATTTCTTACCTATACGAGAAACATATTCACTTGAACGTCTTGCTCGTATATACATAAATGCTATTGTAAGACAACATGAACAAGAAATTACAAGTGGTCAAACTAGGCATTTGAGCATGCGGGGTATGAATTCAATAGGCTAGTTAATTTATTGACTAAGTAGTGTAAAGAATGTAATAATGAATACATGATCGAAATCCTATTATGACTCTAGTTAATAATACAGTTATTATTATAATTGTATTCTAGAATATTTGGTTAAGGGTAAGTACTGATCAGATAAGGTGTAATACTAGTAAACCATAATGATCAGTTAGGAAACCCTAATGTTAATTAGAAAATCCTAATTCTAGATTTGGTAACCCTAAAACCCTAATAAGAAACCCTAGCCCTAATTAGGGTTAAAAATAGGAAGTCGTGACTTAATATACTTAATATTATGTAGTTGATACTAGGTATGATTATGTAGGAATAAGTTTATAAAATTTTATCAGGAAATCCAAGTTGAGGATTAGGAAACCCTAACCCTGAATATCAAACCCTAATTTTATTTTCGGAAACTTAAATTCTAATTTGGGAACTTAATTGCTAAGTATAAAACCCTAAGGGTTAAAATTTATGTGATATATGTGAAATGACCAAATTACCCTTCGAATTGTTGGAGAAATGACCAAAAGACACTTAATAGGTGCAAAATTACCAAAATGCCCTTTCACTTAACTTATAAGTAAAAGATATTTTCAAAACTTGGTGAGTCACCATTTGAGCTTTCCAAGTGTTCTAATTCACCACCAATCAGCCATAAGGCCACCTAGCAACATCCATGACCATGAAATCAAAGATTTGAAAGATTAAAAGTAAGAAAATATTTCACTTTATTTTCTAACTCAGCCAAGACATTCTCTCTCTCTAATTTTTGAAATATTGAGAGGAACTAAGTCCAAAGTTAAGCCAAGATAACCTCTTAGCTCTCCAAGATCAGATTCAAGGAGCAGAAATCAAGATTTGAACCAAAGAGGTACAAACCCTAATTTTATATAGATCCTTAAGATTTCTGTAAATTATGTGTTTTGATGTTTAGATATATGTTGTATGATGTTATTTAGTAATCTATGATGATACATCATGGATCCATAACATCTAAGTGCATGAAAATAGGAATTTTAGAAACTGACATGAACCCTAAAAATGAGGTTTGACAGCCAAATGTCAGAGCCTCTATATCCAAATAGGTTTATCGTTTGAGGTTGTAAGTGTATCATTGATATAATATGTCATAAGGAGAGTACACTGGAAGTGGAATTAAGTTCATAGCATGTCTAGATCATAAGTTATTAATGGTCAAACATGGTTGACCAAGCACAAAAATGAAAATCTGGAAAACCCAGTTCCAGAAATGTCTAACAAGGTTTTGCAAGGCTTTGATCGTGCAAGTTTTAAGTTGTTAGGCAATGAAAGTGTATAGCTTTTATACTCTGACATATGGACTACCAAACCATGACACACACATAGATCATGACCAAAATCAAAGATATTGATGGTCAAAACTTGGTTGACTAACTGCCTGGATGAACTTTCTGGAAAGCCCAGAAATCTTCAGGTACTTTGACCTAGACAAATCTTGCTTCTATGATGTTGTTAAGCTACCTAAGTGTAATACTTTTGTACCTTAACATACATGCTACATAAGTGTGACACTTCAACACACAATCAAAGCCTAGAATCCAAGTTATTAAAGCCCAAAAGTGACCCCTCGCACTGTTTTCATTTTCTGGAAATTCTAAAAAATGAAGAACATGTCTGATAGCAACTTTGATCCTTTATAACTTCTTCATATGATGTAGTTTGGCACTGAACTTTGTTTGTACATATAGTATTACATCAATACTACATAACCAGTACACCCTCATGCCCAGAAATAACATGAACAAGAAATTACAAGTGGTCAAACTAGGCATCTGAACACTGACTTTGAGTGTTCTTGAAGGCTCAAGAACACCTATAGCGACAGTTTTCGTCGCGATATGCCCTTTAGCGACTGTTTTATTAAAAATTAAATAATTTAATTTAAATAATTAGAAAATAATTATGAAAAATTCATAATTAAGTTTTAAAAATTATTTTAAGATATAAAATTATCTTTTAATAATTTGAGATATATTTCATTAATATT
Source organism: Panax ginseng (assembly GCA_020205605.1). NCBI lineage: Eukaryota > Viridiplantae > Streptophyta > Magnoliopsida > Apiales > Araliaceae > Panax > Panax ginseng. The sequence continues at coordinate 128,852,120 of CM035130.1, forward strand.
TTAATTTATTTAAATATTAATGATATTAAATTTATTTAATAATTGTATTAAATAAATTACTTAAAAATAATTTTAATATTTATAAATCATTTTAAAATATATTAAAGTGTTAGAAAATATTTTAAGCTATATTAAATAACTTTTAATATTTTGATAGAAATGCATTAATATTTTTATATTAATGGCACTTATTTAAAAATAATTTTAAATGTTTTAAAAATTATTTAAAGGTGATATTAAGGTATTAAAATACTACGAAGTTATAATAAATAACTTTTAATATTGTGACATATATTTCATTAATAATTGAAATTAATTAAATATTAAGGATAATAAAATTACTTAGTATTTAAATCATTTCAAAATGATATCAATGATTGGAAAATCATTCTAATGATAATAATTATCTGAAAATTATTATGAACTATTGAAAAATGTTATACCTGATAATTAAATTATCTAAGGTAATATCGAAGCAGTTAAGTAGAGATTTATTTAAAATAAACTCAATAATTATCCGATAAGGCAATCGGGATGTAGGAATAGTACCGAAATCAAACCAGACTGAAATACTTTGACTTGATACCGAGTCTTATGTGTTCTAGAGACTGTTAGGGATATTTGGTAATGTGTTTAAGTTGTATTATGATATTATTCTAATTGATAGATCAATATTATCAATAATAGGTCTTTCAAATGAAGCTAAATTAGATTGTGTAGTAGTAATCGACGGTAAAGGCAAGTTTTCTAGCTTCATTTAATTTATTTATTAAATGCAAGTCTTCTATTTATCATATATGATCTTGTGGTATGCAGTGTTCACGATATCTGTTGTTAAAAAGGTTATGATTTTTTGTTCAAGCATAACCAAGACATATGAGCTGTTGTTTGCGTAAAATGTGTTTGATTTGATATCAAAGCATAGATTGTGAGAAACCAATGTTGTTTGGTAAAAACATATATACTGACACTATTATGACCGGCAGTTATAGGTTGACCGGGGTTTATTTATGACTGGCATTTATAGCAATGACCGGGAGTTATTAAGATATGATGATATGCATACTCCTAGGTTGTTTGGTTGAACGAATCAACTCAGGTTGCTAAGTCTATATGACTGACAGAAACTCGTAATGTGTGGGGTTTGAAAGATAAACCTCAGTATATATATGTCGAAAAACTCTGAACTTTATGTTCATTCAATTCAGATTCGGTGTGGGTATAATTGTTACTTGTTCAAAACTTGTTGAGCCTTTTGTAGCTGATCCTTGCAAATATTTTTCATTTGCAGATAGAAATGATGTATGCGGTAGCTCCAGTATTTGTGGATAGAAAGGCTTAAGACATGCATGGTTATCCTTTTTGAGGACTATGATGTAATAGTTAACTACATTTAGAGTATGTAATTATATATTACGTTGTGTAATGTATTATTAGTTTTCAATGCTTAGTTTTTTATTTCTAAAGAAATTAGAAAAGAGTACAATATCCATATGAACTATACATCTGAATGATAGTATTGACAGATCTTGGGAGTTCTCTGATGCACTGAGGTAGCGCTTCTCAATTCCAAGAACAACCCTAGCATTAATACTGTGAATGTCAAATAGATAAGAATTATTGATATGAAAGAAACATTTGTAAGATATTAAACCTATACATCCAAGTGAGGATATTCAAATACAGTAATTGTTCTGACAAGAACTTTTGTCTGGTATGAGTACTATGAATCTTGGATTAATAGGAATTATTATCTTATGGAATGTTTACGTGAGCACCAAATCTGCTACAAGAAATGTAGAGAATTTGGGGGCGTTACATTTGACAATCACGTAACATTTTCCTATTATTTCTCTCTTCCCAGTTTTTCTTCTTTATTTGTTGTATTCTATTTTCCATCCTCATCCCCATCTCCATGCATCTTTATCAAACGCCCACAATCTAAATCGCCATTATCAGACGCAGCTGAATATCAGAAACTTTTTGCAACACGCTTAAAGGAGCATAGGGAACGACGCAGTGAGAGCCTGGCGAAAAGGAGATCATTACGATTTGAGGATTCAATATTACTCAGCTGGGGATTGGTGTTCTTGCCGGAATCTGGTTTCGGTTGTGCTTGGCGATTTGATTTGATTTTCTCTAGTCTAGATCTTACCGGCTCCACATCAGTATAATTTGGGAATTCAATGTTACTCATGCTTTAATTTCGACTGATTTGGTGTAATCTTTCTGGGTTTGATCTGATATAAATTCAATTTTTGGACCCGATCTGGTTGGATCTGGTATTGGACTTATGGTGCTTCTCAGTTTCCAATCTGGTCATTTTATCAGATCTGGGTTTTTCTTAATTCTAGATCTTCTCATCATTGAAGAAAATGGTATTCAAATCAAAACTCATAGTGATATTGTTTTTCTTTTAGTTGTAATTGTGAATTAATTAGTGGAAGCAGATGATTTATTGGTGGAATTTGTTGTTGATCTCTTGGAAGAGGAGACTTTCCACCTCTTTTCATTTCCTTCATCTATTTCTATATGTTCTTGCCTGCACTCTTGGCAACAAAATGGAGTATTCCCTCTGTAATTCCATAAAAAAAATATAAAAAATACCCATCAGATTCGATAAAATCAAGATTCTTTGAGATGGGACTTTAATTATGAGACTAATAACCTGTACATAAAGATGTCACTGTTATTATCTAATGGTTTGTAGCAAAGAAAACAAGATTCAAGAAAATGGGGTTTTTCACAGCAAGTGTTATATAGCCTAGCAGATTTCATGGTTTCTATGGAGAGGAGTAGGTGATTGTTAAAATGAGCCTAGTGTGCAGGTTTAGATGTTGGAAAGAAGAGAGAATATTGAATGGTTAATACTATTTTTAGATTGTGTTTGGTGTGATTGTCTTCCTCCCGCCCAACCCCACGCATACTAAACTCACAATCAACAAATACTCGTGTTTTGTCTGACAAAAATTAGACAAAATGGTCTAATTTTTAATTTTTAAAAAATACAATGGACCAATTGCATTTTTTTAAAGTACACTAACACTTGCAACTCGACGACCACAGTGAACAAAAGTGCTTTTTGCCATTTATTTTTGAACTAGTACAAGGAATAACATTTAATTTCATATATCAACCAAACCCTAGGTTACCGGCAAGAGCCCTTTATCTTGAAATCAATATAAGGCAATGATAAATAAAACTGTCAAAACTGCAAAATAGACAAGTTTTTGTAACCCAAGGAAAATTTGATAACACCTGAAGGAAGTGACCAATAGAGAATATTTGAAAATGTTCAAAACCCTCAAAATTGTTATTTCCTAGTCTTTGTGACTTTTGCTTTCTACTTATCTACAGAACCCGTGAAAGCAAGAAATGATCCTATGGACGTCAAAATTTTGGAACAAAAACAAACTCTACCTTGCAACCATAAAAATATGACAAAATTATTAGAAATACAACTGCAATATATAGCTTCATCTGAAATCTTCAACCAAAACCTACACAAATACATCTTTCTACAGATCAACCATAAATGAGAACTCAGCATCTTGAACTTAGAAGAGCATAACCAGATGCAACCCCCACTGCCAGCCACTAGGTTTGCTAATAAACAAATAGAACAATGAATTGCAAGAAAAGATTTAGTCACAGGTGTTAATGTTTAGAGCCCTGCCGACGCATGACAAATTCCAAGTGTATTATTCATCAAACTTCCCCTCTATCAGTAGCTCCAAAGAACATATTTGAGTCACATATAGTGCCATAGCTGCTGGAAAGTTAAAGACCTGCTCGAAAAATTCTTCCACTAAACTGTCCCATTGACAATCTACATAACATTCCAAATTGAATGCCATGATTTTAAATGGAACCTTTACAAAAATACTTGCCAGTTTTTCTTCTTTTAAAATAAATTTAGGGGACTTTCATTACACAAGGTCAATCACTCGTGATAGAGGACGAACTACGATTTTTGCTCGTGAAAATAGCAGCTCCCAAAATTAATATCCCCTTGAAAAGAAATTTTTTAGGGTTCAACACTACTACAATGATTGGAATACTGCAAAATGGCTCCACGTAGATCAACATCTACTTTAATCTATAAACGGGGCCTCCAATCTTTAAAGGATAATTTGACAAGGTCTACTAAGCAGCAGCAAAGACGCTGATACTAGATTTAGCAAATGTAATGTGACAATAAAAAATTGACAGGTTTTACTAATTAACCTTTCAATTAAAACATCTTGACATTCCTTCTATATGATTTCTTGAACCAAGCCCAGCTAAATGCTTCACAAGGCACAAAATCTTTCATAAGAGCACCCAAATAAAACGTGTTTACTAACCAACACTCTTTTGCGCAGAACCACCAGAACCAGATAGTATCTTCATATGCCAAGCTGCTCCCTTGTACCTTTTTAGAGAAAAAAATATAAACACCAAAGCATCGCATCCTAGAATCAATGTTTTTACTCGGGTTTATTCGATAAGCATCTCAAGTACTATCACGTAAAGGAAAATAATCAAAAAGATATGACAGAAGAAACTACGTACATACGAGGTTTCAAGATTAAAAGAAACAAAAAATCTCCATTTAACCATGCAAATACCAGACAAGAATCAAATCCTACAGTCATTAGAGTAGAATACATGAAACAAAAATCTCTTTGAAATCCCAAAAGTCAATAAACAAACCAGCTAAAATTGTGAGCAGGTATTTCATGGAAAAAAACAACAAAAATTCTGGTAGCTGTCAACTTAAAAAATTTACCATCTGCAGTCTATCATCTTGTCAATTTATAGAGGAACAAAATAAAGCTCAATTCAGTATGAAGTTGCTAAACAACACAGTTTATGAAATGTTAGCATCATATAGGAAGTGGGTTTACCTGCAACAGCAAGTGCTATAAGAATTATTCGAATAAGCTGTCAGATAAGCATATGAAATGCAACAGATCGAAAGGCAAAGAAAGTTCTTATGACTTTGATTGTCAAACAAATGTAGGTAAAAGCAATAAAAAGCAATAATTCAAGCAACTACAGGGACATTATAAAAAATCATAAAATTAAATAAAAATTATTTTTTGACAAGTCATTATAAGAATTCATAAATATCGGGTTTGAGCACTAGATTATTCTAAAAATGTATTATCCCACGTTAGATTATCAGGAGCATGCAGCTATAGGAAACCAAAGAAACCATTGAATAAGTAGTCAAAGTCAATAAAAAGAAACATCACTGATTAAGGACTTGAAATTCTGAAGAATCATGGATGTTCTCTGTAGGAAAACCCTACATGCTCCCAAAGATTTTTTAGAAACAAGATACTGGAACCAAAATACATAGTTTTGAAAATATTCGAAGGATCCGATAAGTACTTGATAAAAATGAAATACAGTTTAAAGATTCTCGTCTTTAGGCAAACACTGACTTTTTGCAACACATAAAGACGTCATTTGCATGATCTGCCGTAACTTCAGATGGTTCACCAGAGTCCAAAAGAAAAAGACTGATGCATCTATGAAGGAATCTGCACAATGAATACGTAAAACATAAAAACTTCATTTCAATCAAAATGGTCTCACGTAGGAACCAAATTCAAAGATAAAACAGATTAACTCATAACTTGAATTAGTTCAAATAATAAGAATAGAAGTACAACTGCTCATCATATCATACTAAAATGCAAGCACAAAGACTTCAGCAAGAATGAAACATTATTATAATGAAAGTTTATAAGGTAGTGGGAGCAAAATGAAGAAACCTAGGAAGCATGCATATATATTCTAAACCAAAATCTCAAGAGATATAGGATCATACATTCTTTATCCTTGGTAAAATGATAAATGCAAACGTATAACGTATTCATAACACATAACTAACTAGCATTATTTTAAATGTTATTTTATTCCAATTATAACATAAATTTTTGTACTTCTAAAATCAATAATACACACCTAGTATAGGAAGATAAAAGACAGTGAAAACCCTTTGTTTTCTTTTTGCTTGTAGCTTGGACTTTATAGATGGTAAACATAGTCTACTCATCATACAAAAGACGTAACAGACCCTGGGAGTCGAAGCGTTTAAAATTTATTATAAGAAACAACTTAAACAAAATATACATGATACCTATTCATGTGGGAAAGTTATACCTAAACATTCTAGCGGTCAAAAACTATGGCTACAATAAGGAAGCTATACATGATACATATTCATGCTGGAATGTTATATCAATTTAACAGAAGTTTATCATATGCATAACCAAAGAGAAACTTTATGTTCGTTCGCATATTAAAATTAACCAACTGTTAACAAGATTTTCTAAACAAAGGGTACATTAACTAGTCACAAAATGGTTTTATGTTTTCAAGTAAAGGCTAAACTGAAGGCCCACACAAGGCCCGACCAACCTGGGCAAGTTTGGCATTGCCCTTCCCTTAATGTAGTCCATACCTTCATATACTCAAGGAAAAATTAAGGTAGTTGACTTTGCCTTAAATATTTCTTTCCTCTTTCCTTTCTCTCTTCCGCTATTTTCTTTTCTTTATTTTACTTATAATGGACAGCTAGAGAGATTTTTTGTCAAGAAAAAACAGAGGGTGAGATTTTGGGGCTCGTCTTCACTAAGGTGAGTGCCACACACATTACGCATCTGAAGCATGCACCTCAGTGAACTTGCTCAGGCGAAACGAGGCCCAAAACTCGCACCTCATTGAGCCTCACGTCTAGGCGCCTTTAATAACACTGGCCTCCACAACGCTAATTAGTAATTAGCCTTATACAATTACTTTTTTACAAATAGTGGCCTAACTCAACTAAGGTAGGAATGACAGAAGGAAGGTAAAGGCCCTACATAGCAAACGAATATAGTCTACGAAAAAGATCTAACATGGGTGGATTAATTGCATGTATCTACGGAGCTAACTTTCCCTCCAAAAAGAGTTGGGATACTAACTAGGAAAATGGTAAATCAATAATCTAAATATCTAGCCCTAAGACTTAAATTGCAGAGGTATATTGGCTTGCGTTGGATTGACACGTCTGTAGGAATACACATGCAGGAAGAAAAGGGAACCAAAAACTGAAAAAGAAAGAAAAGGGAACAAAAAACTGAAACAGAAAGAAAAGGGATGAGACAGAAAGAAAGGGCATCAACTGAACCATAAAGAAACGACCCCAAAAAACAGTGTCGAGATAGTGGAGACCACCAAGGAACACAACAGCGGCAAACCTTTTCAGACTTGATCACTAATAAAGGATCTTGAAGTTAGTAACAAAGACAGAATACAGGAGTACATGAAAATAAAGGATGATTCTCTAGAAGCAATTGAATCGTTAGAGCTTCTACAATGTGTTCTCTTCTACAAAAAAAAAAAAAAATGTCAAGGCAATATCATACTTAAAAGTCAGTATTACTATATGGAATCACCACAATACATAAAATAAATAAGAATACAATAAGAACTGCTGCTACTGCTTTGGCAAGCGTTTCAAAGCAAAACCTCCAGAGATCAACCCTACATAAAATGGCATTAAGCTTATAAAAATACTTGTTTTGTACTTATTTTAAAAGTAAACTTTAATAACAATTTCAAGACAACAAATTCTGAAGCAGCACTAACAGCTCATCTGAATAAGAGCAATAATACTCTATCGCAATCTTAAATAAATGACTTAATTAATCAACCTTTTTTAACACCTATACACAAACAAAAGACCATATACTCAAATTATATTACACAATCTTTTCTTTATCTATTCATAAGTAAAGCCCATCCAAGCATTATGATGTTAACTTAATTATATAATCTTTGTCATCTAAAAATAGTTCTTCCTGTTATAAGAGGAGGTTATCATTATATAACTAAAATGACCAAAAGACAAACATTTCTTAGAAGAAAATGTGAATAGCAAGTATACAGCTGATAGTCAAACTAGTGCACTTTTAAACTATGTACTAATTTATTGCCTTACACAATACCATCTAAGCAAGTACTCCAAGTAAATCAATAGTAAGAAGAATAAAAATATAGTAGTTAGAAATTACCAAGCATAGCTGTACCTTACACTCAATTCTAATGACCGCGACCCATGTAGGACCCACCACCTTGTTGTGGCCTACTGCTTCCATGACCCATCTGTGGATTCAGGTACCCACCCTGCATTCCTTGCTGACTCCCGTACCCGCCGCTACCGTTGCCACCTTGATTCCCATAACCAGCATGGTTCATTACAGGTGGGATCCCCTGGTTCACTGGTGCGCCAAGCCCTCCAAGAAGATTATTAATCCCCAGCCCAGCTCCCTGAGTTGCAAGCAAAGCAGTCAAAGCCTGCCCCAGAGCAGGAGTCAATGCTCCTGTTGGGGGCACAGCCGGGTTGAATGCCACAGTAGGTCCTGATGGCGCCATCAAGTGTCCACCCCCAGAACCACCTGAAGAATACTTGCTCTTTTTTGCTGCGTGGTGGTGATACCCCTGATGTTGCTGATGCTGTTGATAATAGGGTGCTTTATTGGGTTTTGGACCATCAACTGCCCTCTGGCAATGCAATGTGTGCCCTTCAAAATTCTTATGTGGCTCTTCTAATGCCCTTTTTGCACTCTCAATTGTCTTGTAAACAAAAAGTGCAAACCCTTTTGGCTTTCCAGTTTGCTTATCTAAACCCAAAGGCCCATCCTCAATTTCTCCAAACTTGGAGAAAAACTCGACCAATTTCCCCGGTTCAATATCGGCAGAAACATTGCTTACAAAGATCTTCCTCTGGGTATACTCTGACACAGGTGGGGTAGCAGGTGGTGGTGCTGGAACTGGCCCCGCAGATGCCAGCTGGCATGAAGTCATCCTATTCCCAATCTTCTTCTGGGGTTCCTTAAGAGCATTTTGTGCCCCACTCCGATGCTTGAAGAGGATGAATCCGTATCCCTTTGATTTCCCTGATACTTTATCAGTAACGGACTTGCAATCCTCGACTTCACCGTACTTAGAGAACTCGGAGGTTAGGGTTTCTGCGTTGGTGTCCCAGCCGAGGCCGTGCACAAAGATCTTGCGGTGGGCGGGGTCCGCATCGGCAAGCTTCTGCACGCTTTCAATGAATTCTGGATACTTTGAAACGGCCTCTTTGAGAAGGACAACTAGTTGTTCTTTGGAGAAAGGCTCAATAAGTTTCTCCACAGGTTCTTGTTCTTCTACTAGTTTTTCGATTTCAGAAGATGATTGTTGATCGCCACCGTTAGAGGCAACAACTATCTGGGGTTCTTCTTGAAGGTCTTCCTTTTTTTCTTCGATTTCTTTCTTGTCCTCATCCATACCCTCTGGCCCCTCTGGCTGTTTAGTTACGTCTAGCTCTTGTCCAATAGAATCAAAATCTTCTTCGTTAGTTTCTTCTTCGTTGGTTTCCTCTTGTTCTTCTTCGATCTGTTGTACTTGTTCTTCTTTTGGTTCAATTTGTTCATCCGGTACTTGTTCTTCTTGTGGTTCAATTTGATCTTCCGGAACTTGCTCTTGTGTAGGTCGTTGAGCTTCGGGGGTTGAGCTAACCTTTCGTTTCTTAGCCATGGCTGGGAAAGAAAGGGAGAATAATAGGGTTTCCTTCTGTTTGTTTGTTGGGAGGCTAGGGTTTTCTTGTAGGTGATTTATTTTCTCTCTTTATCTATTATCGTATAAATAATAAATAAATTTGGTCTCTTTAATACGCACGGATACTCATCCCATTTATGTTTATAAGTAGGACTACAAGCTCAAAGCCCGAAACCGATCTTTCGGCCCATTTAAAACTCAGTCCAAATTTTATTTGAGAATGGACTGAGTTAAGCTTGGATAAAAAATTAGAGGGGGTATTTAATTAAGATTTTTAAAAAAAATTTAAGTGATAAATTTTTGTAGAATTTGTGAATTTTAATGATTTTTAAAGATTTTTTTAAAATACTCCCTCCGTCCCAAATTAATTGTTCAGTTTTGACTTTTTAAAGTCAAATTGACCATTTTTAAAACTAATCTTTTTTCTATTTTTGCTAAAATATAGGTGAAGAGATTATAACCAAAAGAAAGTATATACAATTTATTACTAATCCAAAATTTTATAATTTTAGAAATATATTTATATATGCTTAATTATTAATTCTAAAAATAGTCAATTTGATTTAAAAAAGTCAAAATTGAGCAATTAATTTGGGACGGAGGGAGTAACTTTTATAGACTCCATGAAATAAGTAACAGACTTTTAAATTTTTTTTATCAAGACTGTGATAGATTTTTGTATACTTTTAATATATAAAATTGAAAGATTATTATATTTAAGATTAAAATTTGCTACACAGTTAAATTATTTATTATATTTTTTAGTGCATATATTATAAATAATAATTCACTGCTTATGATAATAACTTTCAGAAAACATATTATACAAAAATTTAAAGTTCTGACAATATTATTTTATCTAAGCATTAGAATACATATATATTATAATAGTATTTATTAAATGACTTCTGATCATTCAATTATTAGCTCTATGATTTCATTTTTTTTTCTTCGCAGAAAACGAAATTCACACTCTTGTGTGAGCGTGTGATTCAATATCATATTGATTTACTATATATATATATATATATATATATATATATATATATATATATATATATATATATTCCTCATTTTATCAAATCATGCAATATAATTAATAATAAGACAAAATCTTTAAATATATATACATACATAATCTTCGCAATTGATCTGAGAGTTTCATGATTTTATCTCATATTTATTAAACAAATTTCTTTTGTCTTTGTATTGGAAGCTTTCAAACTGTCGCTTTCTCCCTTACCAATTTACTGTGCATTTTCCCTCTTTCCTCCACGTACTGCAAGACAGATTAGGTGTTTAGTTATTTGTTTACTTATTAATATATCTTCTTAATTCTCTTAATTATAATATGATTTAATTTTATCCACATATAAATTAAATCCAATTAGTTTTAAGGCCCATATTTTACCAAATTAATTTATCCTTCACATATTAATACTTATTAGTCCATATAAAATAAATAACTAGTTTGACCCAAAAAAAGACAAAATCCAATTCAATTATTTAAAATATAAATTTAAATGTTATTTATTTATTTTATTTTATTTATTATTATTTTTTCCTGGGTATTACACCGCGAATTTGTATTTACACCGCAAATTTCTAGATTCTCTCTTTATTGGCGATCCGAATTTCCACATCTGTGTTAATATTTGGAAGTCTTTAGAGATGAGGTCAGACTTTGGATATTGGTTGATAGTTATAATTCTTCTTCTAAAGTCTGTCAAACTCTACCATTTAATAGAAATCTAAAAAATCTATGACTTTTTGAATACCAAAATACTTTTATAGACTTTGTAAAAATCTTAATTCAATACCACCTAACTTTTAAAGACATTAAAAAAAAGTTGTAATTGAATACCAGTAAAATTTTATAAACTCTTTAAATGTTTTGATTGAATACAATCAAACTTTAAAAATCTATAAAAGTCTTTACAAATCTTAATTGAATACACCCCCTGTAGACACTCAAAAATTTGCATCCCTGTTACTAACATTGCAGGAGTGCAGAATCGTCTTTCAAAGATAACCGTGGAGGACAAATCATCTCAATCCCGAAGACAACCTCGGGATACTCAGTCCTTTCCATCTCGGAGACAACTCCGAGATAGTCAGTTCAGTCCGGAAGACAACCCTGGGAGTTTCAGCTTCAACCTCAGAGACAACCCCAAGGAATGCAGTTCCAATTTCAGAGATAACCCCAGAATCCTTAGTTTTCCATCTCGGCGACAACCCTGAGGGATGCAATTGTAGTTCCGGAGATAACCCCGAAAAAGATCATTTCAACCCCTTGCAGTCAACTTCAACCTCGGAGATAACCCCAAGGCACTCAGTTTCAATCCTGGAGACAACCCCGGAGAGTCGTGCACACCTCGAGAGACAACCACGAGGACATCCACACCTCTCTGCTGACCCAATCTCGAGATAACCACGAAGCAACGCATCGCTAACTCAAAAACATTTCACCATACATTACATACATAAGTGTCCCACAAGAACCATAACTCAAATCCCAAGTGACTACTACACATGACAGCACACCAGATGGAATTTGAAGACCTGAAGATCTAGGCATGGTCCTATCTTCCCGACTTTGTAAAACCTCTTATCCCATGTCATTGTGTAGCTCTCGACAACAACATTCCGGAAAGGTATTATACGCCTCAATCGGATGCCCGAATTGAAAGTTATGAAGGTTCGATCGGACAACGCGTTGCATGCTTGCACGTACTTCGAGACGGCGGGGCCCACAGAGCCCGAGGCACCCTGGGAAGCCACAGGAACACATATGGCTCCCCCCCTCTATAAATAAAGGGCTTGGGGTGGCCATTTTACAAGAAGAAAAGGTGAGGAAGTCCTGTCCATTTTGCTCTGTACACACTATAAACTAAGTGGTTTCTCATTTTAAACACTTGTGAGCTTATACTTTGATATATTTTACCGGTGGAAATCGAGTGTTCATTCAATTAAAGCCATTTGAAGTCTTCTTGGCAGCCCACTGTAAGACTTCTTACATTTCTTAAAGTTTTTCTCCACTTTCTACACACACAGTTATTCACGTTGAGAGTCATGTTGTGTGCGTATGCCCGAACTTCGGTCTGTGGCTTTTTATTTCTTTTGCTTTTATATATATATAAACTGTTATCGAACTCTATTCGGTGAGCCTGGATTTATATCCGGAGCATTTACTACTTATATATATATATATATATATATATATATATATATATATATATATCTCGTCAGCCCGAAGTTTACTTATGGCCTTTTCTTTACTATTTACATTCGATCCACTTTGAGTTTACTTAAGTGGCGGTTGATCGCCTCTATATATATATTTACAACTTTTATATATTTTCATTTTCAATCCCCATGGACTTTACTCATGTGGTGGTTGATCGTTCATATATATATATATATATATATATATATATATATATATATATTCTGACTTTTATATATATTTAATCGCTTACGACTTTCATACAAAAGCTAACAACATCATGTGAGCCTGGGAATCATATGATCACAAATTCAGTCTCCTGAATCTAGATTCGGTTCCCGTGATGGATATTTTCGGCTGTAATCAGCTTGTAAATTATTTAGGGTGTTTGAATTTCCTTAGATGGCTCTCATGCCCACAAGGAGTTCAGTACTGCTATGTATCTTATTTTCTCAAAGATGCCTCGCATCTCGAAAATAAAAGCAATCAAGCTGAACACATAATAAAATGGAAGTATCAAAGGCCTCAATTACTATTGAGCATAAGGGTTTGAAAAATCTCTTTTACAAAACATCATTGCTTTATTGTGTTAAAATTGAACTTTTATACAAAAGTCAAACCCTTTGTATATAGGTGCAAACGAGACATAGCACTACTTCCAGATAATTGCACATTGACCCACACACACACATTCATATAACAGTTTAATTAAAAAGTGGTGGTCACCGTGGTAACACGGATGTCGGGGGTGCCTAACACCTTCCCTCCGCATAATCAAGCCCCCGAACCCTAACGAATCTCGGTTTCACAGATCTGTTAAGCAGTGTTACATCACTAGGTCAATATGCAAATCTTTTCTTGGTTGAGTTGGTGCAACCATTTAAAAAGACCAATTGGCGACTCTTACAGTCCAATCGTCGACATATACATGTCGGACCTTTTCACAACTTATTTTTTCAAACAAATCTCACCTAACATGAGAACACCAAAAGATAAGAACAGAAAAGAGACAATAAAAATCCTGACATCAACACGTGGCGACTCTGCTGGGGACATCCAGTAAGAGGGCTTAAGCCGCTACTACAAACTTTTCAAACTGTTATCTGCTTGTGTGTGGATGTTGCATTTACATTTAAAAATGTGTACGAATGCATTTACTTATTGCACTTAGTACTTTGCACTGTATCTGCTTGTGATATTAAAGTGCTTCGCACATGTCATCATTTTTATACGGTGAGACACGTTGTATGTGAATGTATGTTGTGTGGTCCCTCCACCAGGAGGCTATCCTGTCGGTGTTTGATTACTGGACTCGTAGGAAGACTAATTCCAACGAGGCTCAGGAAAGGCACCACCCAGATTCGATCTAGTTGAAAGACCGGATTAACTTCCCATCAAGTAAATTGCGATGATCTGGGGAGCTTCATGACAAAAAACTGCGAGAGCATCCTAAGATATTTCAGCCTTTGATAAACCAAATGCGGAGGGAAGTCTCTTCATACTTTCCCATTTCAATTACTCGTAATTTTATTCCACGTCAATCTCATTATAATGGAGAATATGAAGGAATATGTGTACGTGCATTCCCTTTTATATATCAAAATCTGACATGCTATCTTACAAACAGCTAACATCCGTTTTGCAGGATAATACTCCTAAAACGGATATATCATATAGCATGCTACATTTATACATTCCCTAAGACTAAACTATATAAGTTTTTATAGGGAAACAATTGGGTCTGTTACCCGTTCAATGTCCAAAAAGGCAACAAGCCTACAGCCAATCATGGCTTCATATGGCCAGTCTAATCCTACTCTTGTCTCTCGTGAGGAGTTCGAAGGATTAAGTAACCAAATTACAAAGTTGGTTGTTCTGCTCAAAGAACTACACCAGTCTACTCAGGGTCCGCGAATACCTATACATACAGAATCCTCTGCACAAGGAGGAACCCAAGGTCCGAACAAAGAAACTCCAGTCCCTAAGTCTCAGTTGGACAAAACAAACAAAACCCTTGAAATTACCCCAAAGAAGATCCAGACACCGATGATATCAGGAAGAAAGTCCTTCAAATGGAAGAGACCATTCAATCTATTAAAGGGATTGGAGCACACATGAGTGTTTCATATGCTAACCTTTGTATATTTCCTGGTGTTCATTATCCAGAGAATTTCAAAACTCCTGACTTTAAAAAGTATGATGGGTTGGGGGATCCTTACACACATCTAAAGGTGTTTATTAGAGAACTCAGATCTTATGTCGAGGATGAGAAGCTCAGAATGCAGTTGTTCCAGAAAAGTTTGACTGGATAAGCCCGATCGTGGTACACCAGATTAGATAATTCTAAGATTCACAGTTGGGAAGAGCTGACTCATGCCTTCCTCAGTCAGTACAGTTTCTAGTCTCAAATGGCTCCAAACCGGTACCAAATTACCAAGGTTAAGAAATAAGCCAATGAGTCTTTCCGAGAGTATGCTCAAAGGTGGAGGCGCCTTGCTACTCAAGTTATTCCCTCTATGACTGAGTCTGAAATGGTGATGACCTTCATAGACATACAAGAAGCTCCCTTCTATGAGAGAGTCTTAGCTGGCATAGGCAAACCATTCTCTGAAATGATCAAACACGGAGAAATGGTTGAGATGGGTTTGAAGTCTGGAAAGATTCAAGACTTTGCCGTTTTAAAAGCTATTGCTGAGCACATCTAGTCTGGAAGTTATGGAAACAACCCTAGGAGGGTCCATAAGAAGAAAAAGGAGGATGTTTCCTTGATACTACAAGGAAAGAAAGGCAGTCAGAACATGCCTATCCAGAGGAGAAACTACTCCCCCTTTCAAGAACAGTCTTCAAACCCTCCATTGCCAAAAAAGGAGAAGTCCGATGCAATCTAGTGTTCACACCCTTAGGGGACTCACTCGAGAATATTCTCAATCGTCTGACAACTCAGAAGAAAATTACCCATCTTCTTCCACCAGCCAACCCAAATGGGAAGGGTTTTAATGCTAATAGAAAGTCTGCTTATCATGCTGGAGCTCCAGGCCATGATACTCAGGATTACTGGGCCTTGAAACATAAGATCTAGGATTTGATTGATAATGGTGAGATCGTGGTGACTAAACCCGGCCAACCTCATGTGCAAGATAACCCTCTTCCTCAACACAAAGAAGAAGAGGTTAATATTATTAATTGGAGCAGTGGAAAGAGTTCCAATTACGGTGGTGAATCCTCCCGAACCAACAAGGATGATGCTGACAAATGGAATTATGCACAGTTCCAGTTTATGATGGAACAAAAAATGAAGGCTCTGTGTGAGCAAGTTAACCAATTGACAGAACTGGTGATCCATCAGTACCAAGTCACACGCCAATTATTCAGCCAGGAACATGGTAGTCTCCTTCCTCTAGTTACGAATACTCCACAATTGACTCTAGTAAATGAAACGCTGGAGGATAAAATTACAAAAAGAGCGAGTGCCAAAGCCCGTCGAGATTTTGTCAACAAGAGGGAATTTACCTATCTGGGCCAACCGATGGAGGAGATATTTCATATGCTGATCAATGAAGGGAGAATCACATCTCTGCTACCTTCAATCAATCCCCGTTCAAGACGGTTCAATTCTAATGGAGTATGTCAGTATCAATCCCACTCTCGCGGACACAACACTGAAGAATGCTGGGCACTCTGCCATCTTATTTAGAACCTAATTGACAGTGGTGTCCTGCAGTTAGCAAATAATAACACTGTATTACTCGAGAGTGGGGACACATTTCCTACAAAATGGAAGGAAGTCGTAGCAGTTATATCTGCTGAGGATGATTTGGCTGCCAGACCATTCACAATACAAGCAATTCAACTCAAAGGTGTTGACAATCCTTTGAAAGTGGCCGCACCAAAGCCAATTATTTTGCCATACAGACCACATTATCCTGTTGTTAGCCTACAAAAAGTGCCATGAAATTATGGAGAGGCTGAAGGATCCACATCCCACATAACTGCTGCAGTGTTGAAGTAGAATCCACTTATCTTCCCCAATGGGTGATGAAGCCCACCATCAGATCAAAGGGGAAAGTTCTCATGGAGAAGATCGAAGAGTTCCTTCATATTATGGGCCATAATGAAGCCAAGGTGGTTTTAAGCTTAAGAGAAGCTCCACAACAAATTTCCATGCTAGACTTGGTTTTCTCTTCCGAAGATCACATGAATATCTTGTTAAGAGTTCTGGAAGAAGCCCACTTGCCGAAATCAGTGGATGTTGAAAAGTTCCAGCATCTGGTTGATCACATTTTTAACAACAATGTGATATCTTTCACTGATGACGACATACCTACCGAAGGGACTGGTCATTGCACACCATTGCACATAGCGGTTCTGTCCTCTAGATATATGGTGGGAGGAGTTTTGATAGATGGAGGATCATCTTTAAATATATGCCCTTATGTCACTTTGGAGTAGATGAACATCAATCTCAATAGGATCTTTAGCAGCTATACGATTATCAAAGCTTTTGATGGATCCCGACGAAATGCTGTCAGAGAGATTGAACTGCCTGTGGAGATTGGTCCACATACATTCTGTGTATCCTTTCATGTGCTCAAAATAGCTACAGGATACAACCTGCTCTTGGGTAGACCGTGGATCCATAAGGCTGGAGCCGTCCCTTCCACCCTTCACCAGCAACTCAAATACATCATTAACAATAACCTAGTCACTATTAATGCTGAGCCAGAATGTCCTGAACAAGGTGACATACCACTCATCAGCTTCAATTCAGAAGTTGACCCGGTCAGTTTCCATGCCCTAGAGGTAAGCAACACTCACTATCATCCTATTGGGGCGCAATTTTTGATACCCAAGATTTCTACCGAGGTGATGTCGGCAACTCAAGAGATGATATCATTGGGTTATCAACCTGGACAAGGGTTGGGCAAAGATCATTAGGGGATTAAGCGCCCAATTCAAATTCCCAATCAAACTAGGACAGCTGGACTAGGCTATTTTGCTAGTTCCAGTCATAGGAATCCTCACAAGCACAAACAAATTCCTTCATCTTCAGCCACATGGCAATTATCTCAACCTACAGATCCTGAGCCTGTATGGTCTCTGGTAAAGGTGCCTGCCCATATAATAGCTATATTTTTTCCTAAGCCGATATCGGTTAAAGGAAAGAAGGTCCTGATTCCAGATCCCGAAGTGGAAGAAAGGGAACGAAGACGTAAACAAGACATTGCCAGGCGGTTGTCAAACATACACATCATTGTCCATACTGAGGGCATGAATAGAGACATCTCAGACGATGATTGTCCAGATATCATGGTCATCATTCGGGAGAAGGAGGACGATAACAACCCCTTCATCACTGCTGTCCAACCGGACTTCTGTAATACCCGAGAATTTCCACGTCTTATTAAATGAATATATTAATGAGAGTAAATATTTATTTGAATATAAATGATTTCGTGTTACGAGATGAGTTACCTCAATTATATTGAATAATTGAATAATTAGAAATAATGTGGAGTTATAATAAACTCGTTGAAATGCCTAGTGTGGCACCGTGATGAGAAATAATAGTGATTGTATTAATTAAAAAAAGAATTGTTAAGAAAACAATTAATCTATATTAATTATTAATTATTACTAATTGCATATAATTGTGTGATTCCATATAAGTAATACGCTCTTAAACTAATATGACAGTTAATTCATATTGTGTAAAAATATTGTGGAGATGGATGTTGAAAATGGCTTGAGGCTAAACTAGTTTGGCACTACTGAGTCTGACCTGCAATTGCCCTCTCAAAGAAGACAAAGCGGCACAACTGCTCCAGTGATCAATTTGAGATAATTAAATTTCTACTGTAGAAATAAAATGGGACACTTTTGTTATATGTGTGACATTAATAAATCATAGGATAAAAGTACATTATGTTAATATAAGGTACCAAGTAGTACAGTGAAATCATATGTAATTGTAATACATAAATGATTAAATATCTGTGTATTCTAGAAACTGGAAAATGAATTAAATGTTTGAATAAACATTAATATTAAATAAGGTTATTATGTAGTTCAAAGAGTACAAAAAAATAATTATGGGAGATACCTGGACAATAATACCAAGCTACATTATTTTTTTGCGTGTATGTAATGTACATGGACTATATGATGTGAGTACATAAATAATCCCTAATTTCTCCTAATATAGTAACACTTGGACATTTAAAGCCCATTTTTGGATAATAAAGTAACTGAATTGGAATGAGCTAAGCTTGTTGCTGAGATTTTTGCTCTTGTCCCAAATTGAGTGACACAATAGTACAATGAATAGTAACTTTTACTCTATTTACGTAAATTTCAAGTGGCTAAGCATATGTGATCATGGCTAGCAAGGTGGCTGGTATTGAGTTGTTAAACAACTATCTAGTAACCTTTGTTTCCTTCCATTACACCATGAATTCAACCTTAGTGTAATACAAATGTCCAGTCCAAACTTCTTTTATAAATAACAGACTCAATTCTCAGTTTGTGTTGCTTGAAATTTGTCTGTTAATTCTAAGTTAAGAGTTTCAATTAGCTGAGATACTCAGTGTGTGAGGAGTTCAATTCAAGCTTAAGGAGGTATAAATTCTAATTATGTTCTTGAATCAAATATTATTTAGTTCTTAAAATTTCTTGAATCTCTATGTCAATTAAGATGAATTAACATGTTATAATGTGTTTAAGAGGTATACTTACATGTATGAACTCTTTAATGGTGGTTTGGAACAAGTTCAAATTGGTAGGAATCAAGTTGGTTGATACTTTGTAAAATGCAGTCCGCATTTACGCTTTCGTGGACCATCATGGCAAAATTGCGCCCTATTTGTACTAGGGTGCAAAGTAGCATTCTGTACGACCTCTGTGTTTAGTTTTGCCTTCTGTTTTAAAAACTGCTAAGTGTTGGTCAATCATTATGGCTTAAATCAACATGCAAGCATGTGTAATGTGTATATATAAGTATATTAACTTAATGTGAGCATGTTTTACTAGATTAGCCTACATGATTAACGAAAGTGTATAGTTTAAAATGAATTTAGAACTTTAGAAATGAACTTGACATGTATGTATGTCATGTTTATATACTGACTTTGTAAGCATGTTGGTATGATTTAGAAATGCATGAATAACACGTTAACTTGTGTTTATATGATTCGTAAGGGAGTATTAACATGTTGAACTTATTAGTAAGCTTTACTAATGAAAATACGAACTTTGAACGTGAATGTTCACATACTACTTTGAGAGTTAGAACCTGACATTTATGAATATGTTTGATGATACTTTTAGGGCTGCTAATGTATCATACATATATGCCTACTATGTTAAGAGTTGTGAAATCATGTTAAAACTAAATAAAGCTTGTTTTCAAAATAATAACTAGAATAGTTGCATGTATGCAATATGAATACTCACAAGCATGTCTAATATGAGTTATATGCCTACCTTATATGTTTAAAAAGCGAGTATGATAGACTTTATGGTTTCATGACCTTGAATGACCTTAACTTGTTAAAATAGCCAATTTAGAACCATATTATGAAAGAAGGGACCTAGATTGACTTGAGAAATATGAAAAGACCTTTAACATGACAAAATATATTATGTGTGAATCAGGTTTCATAATTGGACGAAAAACCTCAAGGCAACCTTGAGTTGAGTCTTGGCTTGCTTGCCGTAGGGTCACAGAATGCATGACCAAATTTCAAACTTAGCCATGGTCTTATTTGTTGGCCGCCACCGGAATCGAAGTCAAACATTTTGATGATCTGATTTTTAACAGTTAGTTTATATGATGCCTACATTGCTAGAGATGGGTTACACCCTATTGATACTTGTATATATGTGATGATTAGGTAATAAGATAGTGTTTGCCTTATATAATGAAAGTCCATAGGAAAAAAAGGGTCTTAATCTTGAGCATTTTAAATTTGCTTATGAAGTAACTAGGTACTTGATTTCGTGATAAACATATAAGCTGATTTTGTACCGTATATGTATACTTGAATCATAAAAAGCTTAAATAATGAATGTGTTAGCTAATAGGCATCCTATACTTATAATACACTATAAATAGGATTCGAAAGTGTTGATTTCTTAACGTGAATAACTACGTTTAAGGCAAGTATCCTAAACCCTTGCATTACTTTATTCAACGAATACCGTAAGTAAGTATCTAAACCTTATCTCTTTGAATGCAAGTTATCTTACTTACTCGTTCATTTGAGCTAGTATATTTAAACTCTTGTGAAAATTATTATTCATGTTGAACTTGGAATTATTCTTGAATATTAAGAAAGTGTCTACGCCATTTGATTCGCTAGACTATATGCATGTTTAGAAAACTGTCCAAACCAATTGACTGGTGCAAAAATTCTAAAAACTGAGTTGAACAACCCTTATCGTAAGGGGAGTGTATATTGTTGAAAGCCCCAACACATGCGTGAATACTACTGTGGTGTTATGCATAACATAGAGTATTGAAGACTGATCATCTATAGTACTTGATTCCTTTGGGTTATCAGTTTAATATTGGTAATTCTAGTAGATGTTCAATAGTTTTTAGTGACTGCTCAATATAAATTACTTTATCCAGTTGGATATAAGTGGGTTTTATACCTACTTATTGGATATCAATTTACGCGAATTATGCCCATCTCAAGTACATTTTAGTCTGTTTTAGTTGCATTTCATGTTATTTTGCATTGCATGTACTAAGAACTCCTTTTGGCATAAAAGTGCAGGAAATGACGTACTTTGGTGGTGTTGGATGGCAAGAGGCTATTGGATGCATGGCTCGAGGCTACGGATGCACGACATGAGAATGTAGTGAAGCAAAGGGACTGATAATGAAGGAAGGAAAAGAATGAATAAGAAAGAAGTAGCGATGCATGATGACAATGACAGAACTAGAACGAAACGCAAGTTATGCCATGGCAGCGAGAACACGCTTAAGGACGCGTGCCCGCGCGAGCACCCGGCCAGACAACTCTACATACTGCAAGTCTCGTGCCCGCGCGAGGAATATATTGAGGAGCTATTGCGCCGCCTTGCGATCAAGTTCGGATTTGTTTTATTTTAATTTTTAATTAAAATGGTTGTAATTTGTTTAAAACGATATCTGACTGGTGTCAGACAGAACTTGGATAACTTTTAACGTATTTTCATAGTAGTAACTAGGGTTTACACATTGAGGGAGATTCTAACGTAAAACGAAGCTTAAACGCCTACTTCTCCAATTCTTCTTGGGATTTTCTGTCATTGTGGATTATTATTATTGTTTTGCTGGATTTTTTTGAGGAGTGAACGTTGATATTGGTTTACAACTTACAATTGGGTTTGATTTTTTCTATCCTTCATCTTTCAATTGTTTGCTTGTTAATCATGTTTAGCTTTGATACCATAATGACTTTTGGTTCAGTCATGAACTAAACTCCATTATGGGATTCTAACGGATTTTAATATGTAGTTTAGTTGCATGCTTGATTATTGGGGATGTTTTACATATCATATGGGATTTCTATTATGATTGTTTTGCATGTATGAATGCTTGATCACCATTCGTTTCAGTACTTGCATGGAATTGACAATGAACATGCGAGTATGGATTGTAGTCATGATAACATACGTATATGGGGTTGTTTTATATGGCTTGTGTGTTTCGTGAATGAGATAGACATATACTTATTCACCGTATGAGTTAAAATAAGGGCTTGAGCTTAAATTCAGTATGATTGCAATTTCACATAGACATATAGTGATTTTGGTTATATTGATGATTACATGGAGTCTATCATTTGTGGATGCTGTGTAAGTATGTCTTAGTGCATTGAAAAATGGTTATGACTCTAGTAGTGCTCTTGGCTACTTTCCTGTGATATGTGAACAATTCTTACATGATAGTGGTAATTGGATGAAGTATAAAATGAAGTTAGGATCCCATTATTTCCAGACTTGGTTTATTTCGTTGTTATTCTTGTTTTAGTTGTTATTTGCAATTAGAGTAATTCACCAATATAGTCATTAGTTTAAGTATATAAATATATTGATTTAATTGATGCATGGTAGTTTAAATTTGACAACTTTCTCTGTGGGATCGGTACTTTACTTACTCTCAGACACTTGTTGACACATGTATGCTTGCATGAGTTAGAGCTCTTTTATCGAATCTGAAAAGAGGCAACAAGTTTTGAGGTGCTCATTCTTAGGGAAAGATGTTAATTTAAATAATTATCATCAGTTTCAAGCTATATTGTATGACTTAAACAAATCTGATCGTTTTTCATTTCTATTTTTTGTTTTATTTTTGGTTTTAGGCACTTGTAGATTTTTATGCACACGTGATCATCCAACTCAGAATTAGCACCAGCGCAGGATAACATCAATGGAAGGGGTTGGAAAGCAAGTGTGCAGAGAAATCTGCAAGCTCAGTTAGAAAGTACTACAGTTAGTATGGCAGAAGAACAAAGAATTGAGCAAAGAGAAGAGCATCGGGCTCTAAGGGACTATTCCATGCCAAATATAAACGGACTATAGTTTAGCATAGTCAGACCGACAATAGCAGCGAATACTTTTGAGATTAAACCGGGCACGATTCAGATAGTGCAAAATTTGGTACAATTTGGGGGTGCTGCTACGGATGATCCGAATGAACACCTGTTGAGTTTCATCGAGATTTGTGATACATTCTGATATAACGGTGTGATGGAGGATGCTATTAGACTGAGATTGTTCCCAATCTCATTGAGGGATAAGGCGAGGAGTTGGCTTCATTCTTTGTCGTCAGGGTCAATCACTACATGGGAGGACTTAGTACAGAAATTCCTAGCCAAGTTCTTTCCAATGGCTAAGACTGCAAAGATGAGGACAGCTATATGTCAGTTTGAGCAACAACAGGGAGAGTCCTTATATGAAGCATGGGAGAGATACAAAGAGATGCTAAGGAAGTGTCCGCATCATGGTATGCCGGATTGGATGGTAATCAACACCTTTTATAATGGATTGGATGGCAATCGAGACCTATTGTAGATGCAGCTACTGGAGGGGCATTATGGGCAAAAAACTATGACGAGGCCTATACCCTTATTGAGACTATGGCAGCTAATGATTTTCAGAATCCTACATCTCGGATGCCACAGCTCAAGGTTGCAGGTGTGTTGGAGGTAGATTCTATTACGCAGTTGTCGACACAGATGGCAGCTATGGCAAAGAAGATAGATACTTTAGCAGAAAGCAGGAAGAAAATAGTTGCCTTCGTTTGTGAGATTTGTTCGGGGTCACACTCCACGGATCAATGTGCCATCAGCTCAGAGTCGGTACAGTATGTAAGCAATTAAAGAAAAGACCAATGTCAGTTTCAGAACACATACCACCCCAACAACAGAAACCATCCAAACTTCAGCTGGTCTAACAACCAAGGGAATCACAGAATCGCCAAATTTCATCAGCTTTCAGTTTGATCCACAAACCGGCTCGATACGGTTTTCATCAAAACCACTGTTTCCACTAGGATTTCCTCAACAACAACAACATCACACTCCAGCTGCACCACAGCCAGAAAAGAAATCAGAAATGGAGGAGATGATGTTGAAATACATGGCAAATATGGAGGTGATGATCAAAAGCCAAGTAGTGGCTATCAAGAATTTGGAGACTTAAATGGGGCAGATGGCGAGCATGCTTAACAACAGGCCCCAAGGTTCTTTGCCAAGTAACATAGAGACAAATCCATGAAGAGACGGGAAGGAACAGTGTCAAGCAATCACGTTGAGATCTGGGAAGAATCTGCAGTCTTTAAGTCGCATACCGCTACTTTGATTCCTAGGGATGCTGCAGCTGGCCGCATGAGGCAGAAAGCAGTGAATGAAAAGAAAATCTGGAAAAATCTGAGTTGCAGCAAAGTGGTCGAGAAGGATAAAACAAGTTCGTGAGGAGAAACTTAAGAATGCGAAACCACCGGTTCACCCTCAAGTCCAGATCCGCAAAGATTAAATAAGCGGAGGAAGATAAATAATTCAGTAAGTTCTTGGAGGTATTCAAAAAGCTGCAGATCAACATACCGTTTGCCGAGGCATTGGAACAAATGCCAAGCTATGCAAAATTTATGAAGGGTATATTGTCAAGGAAGAGAAGACTAGATGAATTTGAGACAGTAGCCTTGACAGAGGAATGCAGTGCAGTGCTTCAGCAGAAATTACCTCCAAAGCTGAAGGATCCGGGAAACTTCACAATTCCGTACACAATCGGAAAGATGAGCTTTAGTAAGTGTTTATGTGATCTAGGGGCAAGTATAAATTTGATGCCCTTGTCAGTGTTCAATCAGTTGGGATTGCTGGCTCCAAGGCCGACAAACATATCATTACAGCTAGCTAACAGATCCATCACGTATCCACGGGGAATTGTTGAAGATGTGTTGGTAAAGGTGGACAAGTTTATTTTTCCAGCTGACTTCATCATTTTAGACTACGAGGAGGACAAAAGCATACCAATAATACTGGGGAGACCATTTTTAACCACAGGCAAGACTTTGATAGATGTGCAGAAAGGAGAATTGACTATGCGTGTTCAGGATCAGGAGGTCACCTTCAACGTCTTCAAAGCAATGAAGTTCCCAACAGATGAAGAAGAATGTTTTTTGGTTGATTTGGTGGATCGAGTCGTAAAGGATGAGGTACAGAGTCTTGTGGCCTATGAACCTTTGAGAAGCATCATTGCTGAAAATTCAGAATTGGAGGACGATGTAGTTGACGAACTTGTGCAATATCTGGATATCATCCCAACATTTAGGAGATTTGGAATACTGGTCGAGCCATTAACAAAAGCTAGAGAGTCATCGGTAAAATTAAAGCCATCTCTTGAGACACCTCCAGAACTTGAATTAAAACCACTTCCAGAACATCTCAGGTATGCATTTTTAAATAAAGATTCAAAATTACCTGTGATTATTTCTTCTTCACTAACATCTTTTCAAGAAGAAAAACTGCTACGAGTGCTTAGAGAGTTTAAATCAGCTATTGGATGGACTATAACAGATATTAAAGGATCGACCCTTCTTCACTCAGATGCATAAGATCTTCTTTGGAGATCGATTTCGCAATCAATGAATACGCAAGTATACACTACCAACAAGTAATAAAGTGAAAGTAGAGTATCGCGATTCACGAGGAATTATTTAATAAAAATCACCAAGTACTAATTTTAACCAAACTAATTTTATTTAAACAATCTCAAATCGTGTTTTTTCTAATTAAGAAAACTAAATTAACTAATTAAAACTAAGATTTTAACGAATGAATTCAAATAAATAAAGATTAAGACTTCAATATCCCCAATTATGAATTATAAATCAATTATCCAATTATCCCAATTATTATGCCTACCAATTGTTAATGTGAATTCTCAAATGCCAAAAGTCCTTTTCCAAGTGATCAATTGCCTTCTATTTAATCCAGATTAATCTTGCTATATTCCTATGCAAAACAATTGAATTAAACTCTTTCCAATCCCAATTCCTTACGTGTTACATGCATGTAATGATATTTCCATTCAATTCACAAACCTAATTTTTCACCATGCAAATAACTAAGTCACATGATATCATGCCCAGCTTCTAACCCTAGAATTCTCTTCCAATTCCTTCTAGAGTAACAAAGTAATTATCGATCAAATAATTAAGCAATAAGCACAAGACAAGATAAACAACTCACTTTAACATAAATAATTGTAATATAATGAATAACTAATTCATAGCCATAAAAAGTTCAATTGAAATCTCAAAAATAGTTAGTTCATAATTAATGAATTAAAACCAAGAATCCACAACCGAATAGACATCAAAAGATAAAAGTAAGATGAGAGAAGAGAATAGAATCTGCTGTCAAGAAATCTGATGCTCCCCTCTCGCTTCTTTCTTCTTGATCTTCAATGGTCTCCAAGTCAGCTTCAATCTCCAAAACTAATAAGAACTAGGGTTATTTTCTAATCTAAAGGAGTGTTTAATCTAGGCTAAGCTATGTAATCTCCCTTTATTTTATGCCTTACATCATGTATTTATAGGTTACAAGTACAATTTTTAGTTTTGAACAACCCTATCCTATTTGAGTCAAAAGGTGTCAAAATTCGCCAAAACGCGCCCAGTCCGCACTAAACCCTTCCCCAAATACCTCCAATACTCGGGCAACTGCTACCGAGTTCGCTTCTAGCGCCTTACCAACAGAAAATACACTAAAAATCGCGCCCCTGGCTCGCCCAAAATCCGACATTTTCTCGCCCGACGCCCTTTGGGAAAATGGCCATAACTTCTTCTTCGTCCAAACTCCGATTTTGATGATTCAAGATGTTCCGGAAAGAGGAGAAGTAGATCTACAACTTTCATTCTTGAAGTTTGTCGAAATAATGTCAGAGCTATAGTCAAATTGGCTCAAGTGGTTGCTGTAAAAATGGCAAGTCAAAAACGCTAATCTAGCCACCCCAAAACATCGATCCATGTAACTTTTGTCCCAATTCCTATAAAATAACATAAAACATGCATGAATAGACACAAACACATAAAAACATCCTAAAAGACTTAAGAACAACAATAAATTAAGCCCGAATGTATCCAATTCATGGGTATAAAACTCACTCATCAAATACCCCAAACTTAAATCTTTGTCTTGTCCTCAAGCAAAAACACAAAAAATGTTATGCAATGCAATGTAATGAAACTAATCTATATGCCTACTTAATCCAACAAAGAATGACGTAAACAAGTCTATTCAACCTACTTTAGAGAAATCAAGTAAACATGATAATACATCATATTAAAACAAATCAAGAATTTCCCAATCAATCATCAAATCTTAGATCATTATCACCGATATAGTGCGTGTGTGCTCCACAACAATGTTAATCGATATAAAATCAAATTTAAGACATAATAGATATCTTTGAAGGCATCATACAAAGGCAAATTCACAAAATTCACGAACAAGCTATATCCAACTAAAGTCAAACATCCACCAAGTTCAAGAGTCCAACTGGGATACTTATGCTTTACTTTTCATTACGGGGCTTTTTTGCTCTTTTCCCGCTTTATTGTTTTTTTTTTTTTTAACCATAATCGCGTGCAATGTCTCATTCCATTAGGCTAACAAAGGTCACCCCTTAGCGAAGCCACCAACGACTCCTGCACTATATAAGACCTTAGGGCGCTTAGGTTTTAAGATACCTTCTAAGCGCATTTCTACTCAAGTAACAAAGGCCCCAAACAAAACTAGCTACTTTAATTTTTTTTTTTTTTTTTTTTTTATAGATGGTCAGAGTGCGCTTTTACCCCATCTCACGCTTGGTTTATGGGGAGTGTTTCTCCTCAACCCACCACAAGACTCAACATGTTTTTTTTTTTAAAGCTTATATACCCCAAAATTTCCCCCAAACTTAAGTTTTTATCAAAATTTAGCCATCTCCGCCTATTCATGTCTTTTTTCATTCCTTCACACTAGTATTATACTTAAGAAATCCATTATGTATCAATTTAAACTTAATCAGCTAATATAGTCATATATTAACGTATAAACCTTGATTATACCAAGCCAAACAGAAAAGATTCAATTCATAACAAGAAATCACATCAAAGCCCTAATATTCAATACTATACTTATCTAACTAACTCCGCCTCATCATCGGCCAAAATAGACTTTTTACTATCTAACAAATTGAATCATGCAAATATAAACTAACTCGCAACAAACATAGTAAACTAACTACTATTTTTATGATTTTTAAATTTTTTTTTTTAAAAAAAAAAAAAAAAAAACGAATGCAACAACTAAATGTAAATAACCCAAAACATAACGAAACTACAATGTAAATAACTAACTATATGCAATACGACACTAAAATGCCCCCAAACTTAAACTAGACATTGTCCTCAATGACCTAAATAGAAAAAATTAAAGCAGAGGACTTCCCCAAAAAATATAGCAATCTTCCTCCTCGCCCGCTAAGTTTGGAGAATAAAGCAAGACATGGAACAAATTGGGCACCACACTTGAATTTGACTTGAATAACCTCAGAAACCATGATAGAAGCAATTTTATTAAATCCTAAATAAATGCAAATTCAAAACTACTAATATAAAACTTAATAAAACTAAAAATAAAATTAAACTTGGGTCAGCTTCCCAATAAGCGCTTGTTTTATAGTCTCAAATTTCGACTTCTTCAATTCTCTATCCAATTCCCCTACGAAAGTCGAGGAACCCTCCATCCATCTAAATAATATAGCTTTTGTAGGTTCCCATTTACGATAGCTATCAGATTAAAGTCACCTAGCATGCTTTCTTTAGATAAGATCATCATTCAAGAACGCCCAAAGATTCAGTGGTTTCTCCATCAGTGTTCATGAATATATTCTCGTATCAAGCTTGTCGACACAACAGCTTTTCTTCTTCTATCTTCTCCAAATTTCATCGCACCATGGTTTCAAGGTGTACTTGCTTTTACATCACAGAGAGTATTGCCGATTTACATGACTACTACCAATCTGACAAGGTTTTGCAAATCTAACCGACTTCTTGAATCGGGGAGGAGAAGGCACTTGAGGCATAAATAACATCGCTCATCATCATCGGTTCTCACAATTAGTTCTTCACCGACCTTGTTGTCATTATCCCCACTTGTCTCCTCTTTTTCATCTCGTGGCTCATCCAACAGAGATTTGGCTCTGCCTCCATCGCCCCTAATCCATGTCATAGGTCCGTGTATCGAGGATCTACTGCTCAACGACGTGCTATCTGCTCCACTTGATTTTCCGTATTCTTTAACGATGCCCCATGGCATCGCAAAGTAAGATCTACTACTTGATTCAATTTCTTATCTTGTTCTCGCTCTTTTTCGTAAGCTCTAATGAATTTTTCCAAGGCTTCTTCCAAACTTGATATCCTCTCTCGGTTGTTGAGTCGATTTTGAAATCCGAGGTGTTTTGTTGTTCAGTGTGGTCGAGTCAAAGCAATTGATTGTTACTCCATGAAAAATCCGTGATACCCCCAACTCGATGATAGTTGTCGATAGACATAATTATTGGGGTAATCACCACTATACTCAGACTTCGGCCGAAATCGATGGCGATTGATGACTCAGATGATTTCCAAAGACAATAATCACAAGTAACCGCCATACTTTGACGACGCCGAGCTTCAAAAAGCTTCAAACATCCTCGAAAGTGTCTCAATCAGGCCGCGACAATGCAGAAAGTTTCTAGTCTTTCAATCTCCGCCCCCTCGTCGAAATCATGTTCGTATGGCCATTGATACACAAAGCCATCCATGGTACCGAAAAGAGAGAAATATAGAAAGAGAATTAAAATAAAATAAAAAATGTTTAAATTAAGACTAATTTGATTGAAATTAATATTGAAACTAATTATTAAATTAATTCCCTAAGAATTCGCTACCAAAAAACTTGTTGATCGATTTCAATCAATGAATACGCAAGTATACACTACACAACAAGTAATAAAGTGAAAGTAGAGTATCGTTCCCACGAGGAATTATTTAATAAAAATCACCAAGTACTAATTTTAACCAAACTAATTTTATTTAAACAATCTCAAATCGTGTTTTTTCTAATTAAGAAAACTAAATTAACTAATTAAAACTAAGATTTTAACGAATGAATTCAAATAAATAAAGATTAAGACTTCAATATCCCCAATTATGAATTATAAATCAATTATCCAATTATCCCAATTATTATGCCTCATCAATTGTTAATGTGAATTCTCAAATGCCAAAAGTCCTTTTCCAAGTGATCAATTGCCTTCTATTTAATCCAGATTAATCTTGCTATATTCCTATGCAAAACAATTGAATTAAACTCTTTCCAATCCCAATTCCTTACGTGTTACATGCCATGTAATGATATTTCCATTCAATTCACAAACCTAATTTTTCACCATGCAAATAACTAAGTCACATGATATCATGCCCAGCTTCTAACCCTAGAATTCCTCTTCCAATTCCTTCTAGAGTAACAAAGTAATTATCGATCAAATAATTAAGCAATAAGCACAAGACAAGATAAACAACTCACTTTAACATAAATAATTAGAATATAATGAATAACTAATTCATAGCCATAAAAAGTTCAATTGAAATCTCAAAAATAGTTAGTTCATAATTAATGAATTAAAACCAAGAATCCACAACCGAATAGACATCAAAAGATAAAAGTAAGATGAGAGAAGAGAATAGAATCATTGTCGCAGAACTGATGCTCCCTCTCTCTTCTTCGCTTCTCGATCTTCAATGGTCTCCAAGTCGCTTCAATCTCCAAAACTAATAAGAACTAGGGTTATTTTCTAATCTAAAGGAGTGTTTAATCTAGGCTAAGCTATGTAATCTCCCTTTATTTTATGCCTTACATCATGTATTTATAGGTTACAAGTACAATTTTTAGTTTTGGAACAACCCCATCCTATTTGAGTCAAAAGGTGTCAAAATTCGCCCAAAACGCGCCCAAAGCCAGCACTAAACCTTTCCTCAAATACCTCAAATACCGGGCAACGGCTACCGAGTTCGCTTCTAGCGCCCTTGCTACCAGAAAATACACTAAAAATCGCGCCCTTGCTGGCCGCCCAAAATCTGACATTTTCTCGCCTCCGACGCCCTTTGGGAAAATGGCCATAACTTCTTCGTCCAACTCCGATTTTGATGATTCAAGATGTTCCGGAAAGAGGAGAAGTAGATCTACAACTTTCATTCTTGAAGTTTGTCGAAATAATGTCAGAGCTATAGTCAAATTGGCTCTGAAGTGGCTGCTGTGTAAATGGCAAGTCGAAAACGCTAATCTAGCCACCCCAAACATCGATCCATGTAACTTTTGTCCCAATTCCTATAAAATAACATAAAACATGCATGAATAGACACAAACACATAAAAACATCCTAAAAGACTTAAGAACAACAATAAATTAAGCCCGAATGTATCCAATTCATGGGTATAAAACTCACTCATCATGGGTTATCGAAGAAGAAATTTCTGTATGATGTTAAATGGTATATATGGGATGAGCCTTACTTGTTTAAATAGTGTTCTGATCATATGATAAGGAGGTGTATTCCGTATAGTGAGACCGAGGGGATTTTGCAGGATTTTCATGCTTCGGTGTATGGAGGTCACTATGGTGGAGAAAGAACAGCGGCCAAAGTACTACAAGCAGGATTCTACTGGCCGACAATTTTTAAGGATGCATACAGTTTTGTTCAGTGGTGTGATAGATGTCAGCGAGTGGGGAACATCTCTAAAAGAAATGAAATGCATTTGAATACGATCCTCGAGGTAGAATTTTTTGATGTTTGGGGGATTGATTTCATGGGACCTTTTGTTTCTTCCTGCAAAAATCTCTACATCTTGCTCGCAGTGGATTATGTCTTGAAATGGGTAGAAGTGGCAGCTCTTCCGACAAATGATGCCAAGGCCGTCCTCAGATTTTTACACAGAAGCATCTTCATGAGGTTTGGAACTCCAAGAGCTATCATCCGTGACGAAGGCAATCATTTTTGTAACAGGCAGTTGACAGCTTTGTTGGCTAAGTATGGGGTGCACCATCGCATTGCTACAGCTTATGTGACAACCCGAGAATTTGGACAATTTATTAAAATCTTAAATGATTGATTTAAGATCAAATAATAGACCTAGACAAAAAATAAGTGTATGCGTTTGATGTTATTGGGATTGAATTTTGAGGATTTCAAAATTCGGTGAAGGATTTAGGTGAATTATTCAGATTAAGGATTTATGTGAATATGTGTTGTGTTTTATGGTTATGTAAGTGTACGTAATGTGGTTATGGGTCAAGGTTGACTTGAGATTAATTATATATGTGTCAAACCCTAATCGATATTAAGAACGCCAACGCTCAGCTTAGAAAACCCTAACGTCTCGATAAGAAACCCTAAAAATCGGCCTGAAACCCTAGTTTCAGTTCCGGTAGTCCGAAACCCTAATTCGGATATTGAAAACCCTAGATTGGGAATGCAATGTTATGTATAAGGTTAAACGTCATTAATTTCAATTTATTAGGGAAAACCCTAATGAATTACCTGAAACCTTAATTGTTTATTAGAAAACCCTAATACCCGATGTGGAAACCCTAATTTTAGATTTCCAGTAATTTGAAACCCTAATCTGGGAATAGAAAGGATAATTATAATGCTTATGTGGTATTAATTATACTACTAATTAGGCAAAGCTTAATTAATTAGCAAACCCCTAATTCTTGATTTTTGAACCCTAATTATTCCGTTTAGAAACCCTAATTGTGCAGGGTGGATTTAATTGCTAAAATAGCAATATTAATTGGGAAAATATTAATCCTAATTGGTTTAAGACCTAATGTAATTAGAAAATTATACTAATTAGAATCCCTAATTGTAATTTTTAAATCAAAATTTTCTATTCTAATTAGAAAATTTTAAAATCCAAGTTGCTAAATATTTAAGGGTTAAAACCTAAACCCTAAAGGGTTAAACCCTAAACTCTAAATGCTCCAAACCCTAAACCCTAGATTGCTCAAAACCTAAACCCTAAGGGTTTGCAACCAATGGCAAATTCTAGAAATAAATGGAAATGTCAAAAATACCCTTTATGTCACATTTTTTTTATATAGCTAACTTGCATATCTTTCCAAATATGGAGTGGTTAACCCACTTTTGACTTAGCATGGTCTATATATCCAAAGAAATCACCCTACCTTGCTAGTAATTCAAAGATCATACAATGAATCAAGCATTATATAATAGAATGAGAGAGAAAAAGTCTAAAAAGTTGCTCATTTGGTCAACAACCATTAACAAAACTCTCTCAACCTCTTAGCCACGAAAATATTATAGTAGATCACCACTTATTCAAATTTTAGATCACCCAAGAAATGTAATTCAAGATCGTAAATCTCCAAATCAAAGCATAAAAGGTAAAGAACCCTTAAATTTCTAAATCAAAGATCTTGTGTTAGATGTTATAATTTGTTAGTTAAAGTTGTGTATTAAGGTGTCTATTAGTGATCCGGGTTGTAAAATTCCATATCCATAACATCAAAGTGCTCGAATCTAGCAATTTTGCAACCGAAATTTTTCAAAAAAGTGGTCCGACAAATGAATGTCGTGGCCTTTAAACCGTGTCTCATAAGGGTTAGTGTTGTTTTATGTTTTAGATCCGTTTCTATGCCATGAGGTATTTACTCGCTGCAACTTTAATCCAAATTCGGATCTTGTGTAGATTAAAAGATATTAATGGTCAAAGATCGTTGATCGACCACGACCAATCGAAGTTTCAAAACCCGTAAACCCGCATTTCGACAACGCTTTTTGAAGCTTTTGATCTTGCTTTAGTTTGATTTTTTGGCCAAGTTGTTGTTGATTAGTTGTAGTCTGGTATGTAGACTACACATTAAAGCCTTTAGAGCACTTAGATCATAACTGGACTAACAGAAAATCGAGGTCAAACTAGCATTGACCGATTGTTTTGACGAATTCTGGGAAATTCCCAGATTTTTGAAGAACAGTTACTGGCATGCCGCTTGACCTGGCTAGATCTTGCACATGATGTTGATAAGATAATCATGCATTAGAGTTTCTCTTTGGCATCTTGACTACAAGTATGGACCATTAGATCACACAAATCAAACCTGAAATGAAAGATATAAGGACTCAAAGTAGGCCACTCAAATCAGTTAAACCCAGAATGATGAAGAACAAATCCTCGATAAGATTTTTGAGAGCTTAGATCTCTCTCGATCCGTTGTAGTATGACCATGAATTCTATTTGTGGTTGTAGTACTACATCAATACTACAATCCCAACACCATTATCTCCCGTAAAGTAGCAAGAATAAAGGAGTAAAATTTGGTCAAACCATGGACCCTCGCGACTAACAGTTTTCTGGGCTTGAGGCTCAAGAACACCTATAGTGACGGTTCTGTCGCTATAGGGTCCTTTAGCGACGGTTATTAATACTTTTAATTTCTGATTTTCCGAAAATTATTTAAAAATAGAATTAAATTCTAAAAATTACCAAAAATGGTTTAAAAATCATTTTAAAGCTTGAAAAATAGTTTTTAACTATTTTGAGTATATTTTGAATATATTTAATATTTTTGGAATATAATTGGTATTTATTTATTTAATTATAATATTAAATAAATTATGAAAATAGTTTTAATTCATGAAAAATCATGAAAAATTATATTATGGTGTTAAAAAATATTTGAAGTTATTTTTGATGACTTTTGATATTTTGTGATGAATTCATTAATAATTTATTATTAATGGTAGTTAATTTATTTAATGAATATATATTAAATGAATTATGGAAAAATAGTATTAATGATTTAAAAATCATATAAAAATGATTTAAGTGTTAGAAAATATTATAAGTTATAAAATATAACTTTTGATATTTTGCCATGAATATATTAACATTTTAATATTAATATCAATTATCTGGATAATGGATTTAATTGTTTAAAATCATATAATTATGATTTTAAGGTATTAAAATACTTTGATATATTATAATATTATATTATGTAATGATTTTCATTAATATTTTATATTGAATGAATATTAATGATTAAAGAATTATATGGTATTTAATTTATATAAATACGATATTAATGATTGAAAATCATGATAAATGGTAATAATTATCCAAAAATTATTACGAGCCTAGGAAAAATGTTTTGATCGATAAGAAATTATCTCGTGATAATTGTTAAGTGTTTAGCAAGAGTTTAACCGAACTTAAACTCGAGTATCGATGACTGTATTGCACCGCCTGGAGGTTAGAATTGTGTTTGCTTTCAACTCGTACTTAAATAGTTTGACTTGATGCTATGTCTTATGTGTCGATAAACCGATAGGCTTATGTGTTATGTGTTTAGGTTATTCGTGTGTATAAATATAATGTAATTATACCGTGATGATATTATTCTAATATTGAGATCTATATTACTAATATTAGGTCTTCTGATAAAGCTTTATAAATTATGTTAGCGTTAATTAACTGCCTCAGCAAGTTTCATTTTACTTAACTCTACTAAGAGTGTTTTATTCAATCTTATGGTTAATCATTGTTGATTGCCATGAAAATTGTACTCTGACATCTTGCATGTATAAGTCGTATATGAAAGGTCGATCACCTTCATTACCAGCTTGGTTCGTAAATGTTTGTTCATGTTTAAAACTTGTTCACCAAAAGTTTGTTCATGCTAGTTCTCAATTATATTGATGAATTATAGCCACTTTTTTATTCATACTCTTTCAATCATGATATATCCTTAAATTGTATTTAAACTTGCTGGGAAACTTTCATGCTCACCCTTGCTATATCATGATAAACATTGCAGATAAGGCGAATGCGTTCGGATACATGAAAAGGTTAAGGCCAAGTTTAATTTGTGATAAAATGTGCGGCTATTTTGTAATAGTATAGTTTGATAAATGTGTTATATGTTAGAAAGTTTATGAATTGTGTTTAAGTTAAGGTTACTCGATTTTGGGGAATAGTGTGTAAAGTTTAATGTATAAACAATTTATGTTTATATCTTCCGCAAACAGTTATAGAAATAGTATACCGGATCCGCGGCGATTTGGGACCCAGATTCGGGGCTGCTACAGCTTATCACCCGCAAACGAATGGCCAAGCTGAAGTGTCGAATCGAGAAGTTAAGAGAATCCTGGAAAAATTTATGAATCCTACACAAAAAGACTGGTCGTTAAAATTGGATGATGCAGTATGGGATTATAGAACTGCATACAAAACTCCGTTGGGCATGTCACCTTTTCAACTCGTGTATGGAAAAACCTATCACCTTCCTATGGAGCTAGAGCATAAAGCATACTGGGCAATACGGAAGCTCAATTTTGATTTGAAAGCTGCAGGGGAGAAACGTCTACTCCAACTCAATGAGTTGGATGAATTTAGATTACAGGCATATGAGAACTCGAAATTGTACAAAGAGAAGGTGAAGAAATGGCATGAACGAAAGATCATGGTTAGGACATTTGAACCGGGACAAAGGGTTTTGCTCTATAATGCCAGACTTAAACTTTTTCTCGGAAAGCTGAAATCAAGATGGTCAAGACCATTTACAGTGAAAACTGTCTTTCCGCATGGTGCAATTGAAGTATATAATCAGATTCTGGACAAGCCTTTTAAGGTGAATGGACAGCGATTGAAGCATTACTTTGGTGGCGAGGTGGACAGACAAAAAGCCGCCTCAATTCTTTCTTTGACGTGAGATTCAGAGACAGTCAAGCTAATTGACTATAACTTAGCGCTTGATGGGAGGCAACCCATTATTTCTATCTCTATTATTTTGTCTTTTTATTTATTTAGTAGGGTATTTAATTAGTTCATCTTTATTTCCTTGTTGATAATTTATATGTTATGCATAATTGAGTGCGTAGCTGAATTTGCATTGAGAGGTGTTGGAAGTAGGATAGAGATTGTTTAGTCACTCCTGTTACTCATAAATTCATGCCTTAACAGTCTACATTCATATACCTACATGTATCGTCAAGTGCACTCATAACTGATATGCAATTTGGGAGTAAATAAATTAAAGACATGAAGTTACATCACATGGGGCAGGTCAAATACCGGAAGTTAGTAGCTCATAACTCCAAGCAAGTCACTTTCAAGAATTCACCAACCCAACCCATTAAAATTCACATGGCGGCAAGATTTACACCAAAGCGTTAAAATTTTTTAAACTTTAAAAAATAAAACACCGAGTTGTAATCTACTTTGGCCCCTCACATGACATAATAGAAGCGTATCCTTCTATGCTCCCATAATCATAAGACTCCTCAGCTCTCCTCAAAGTTCATATCCACGACTCTCTCTACTAGCATAAATCTAGGGTTTCTGCGTGGGTTGTGCAAAGACGAGTTTGGGGGTACTCTCATCTGCAGCAGAGCATCTGTATTATCTAACTAGCATCTGCACATGGGTCCAAAAAGAGTACGTTCCATCTCAATCTCTTCTTCATCAGCATCTTCCTCCAGTAACCAAGAAGAAGATGTCGTGGAGCACAGGAAATTTATCAGTTTGGAAGCTCAGCAGGAATATTATCAAATCGTGGCCAAATCTTTTGTGAAGGAATGGGGGTTTAAACCTAAAAAGCAAGATGGCCAATTATGGAATATGATACGTGAAAGAGACTGGGTTGGCTTGGCTGCAACTCTTAGGCCTATTCCCATGGGGATTGTTCGAGAGTTTTACGCGAATGCTAAGGAAATAAAAGGAGGGATAACACTAGTTCGAGGAGTGCAAGTGGATTTTCGACCACCAGTGATCAGAGCAGTCTTTAGAATAAATGACGCACCACAGACCGTGTTTCCTAATTGGGTCACGGGTGCACATTTAATGACGGACTTGGAATTAGTGATTTCTGAATTGTGCATTTCGGACACCAAATAGAATTATAAAGTAGGGACGACTGAGCCAAAATCTTTTCCAGCGTCCGCCTTGAATCGATATGCCAAAGCATGGAATCTGTTTATCTGTGCCAAATTAATCCCGTCACCACCAAAGATGAAATAACCAATTGAAAGCGGCTATCATTCTAGGGCATTATCAAAGGCCAGTACATTGACGTCGGCCACCTAATTCATCAAAACATGCTGCGTTATTTGTAAGACCCCAACTTATTATAAATAAAATTGAATTTTCCTTTATTCATTATTCTAAATTAATAAGGGTTAATTTGATATAATTCTTTGGTTATGGGTGAAATGTGCAAAGTTTACAAAATAAGCAAGTGGTTATAAAATATTCATTATTGTCGGGGAATATTCATTTGGTTGTGGAATATTCTTTTTTTCGGGAATCTCCGTATTTACGCCAATGCAGCTTATTGGTGGGCCCTATAACGAAAAACTATTGGATGAAGGAAAACGACAAAAGATTGAGTTTTATAAATAATCTACGTAAATTGTTACCAGTTAACAATCGTTGGGTTACCCGGTGGTTAAAATACAATGAATATCGCGGTTGCACAAGAGTACACTTCGGTTATTACATGATTGTTGAATTATTGATCCTTACGTAAGAAGGCACTACTCAATAATTGTTACAAGAATTATTGCTCATTATTTTATCTTATTGATTCAATAATTGTCATGCGTTGATATTTATATTATTATTGTTTCAATAATTGTCATTACACGATTTTTCCATTATCAAATCAATAATTCATATTATTTGAATAATATTATCGATATAACATTATTGGCAATGTCTAGAAAGTTCTGTCTAAGGAGAGGTTTGGTCACCTAAATGCGCCGCCAAGAAGGAGAAATCCTTATTGAAAGCCCCTCTTTCCTGAACTACCGGTTGTCGATCTTGTGATTCCGTAATATTATTTTTGAATAATTAATTATTTATTATTATGATAAAGAAAATATTTATTTTATGTGGATATAGATGGAGAAAATTTTAATGTGACAATTGTTGAAAATTAATATTTTATCTTTTTCGATAAAATAATTCATTTAAATATATTATTTTAATAATATATTAATCTGGTGATATTTTTACAATGAATGTGGGATATATGAGTATATGAGGAGGAAGAGTATTTTTGTGGCATTAAATGTTTAATATATGTTTTGTGTGTTTGCGGACACAATTCTTAATCAAAATTGATTATAGGTATAAAATCGCTCATTTATGGATTTCTTGATAATTTCGCTTTGGAATTTGGAAAACTTCCTTCGCAAAGTTGTAGAGAATGGAATTTCCCATGGAAAGTTGCAAGTTTTGAATTTTTCTCGATAACAGAGCTATTTTCTCTTAATTATTGAAGTTTCGTAAAATAAAATAATTTTTATTAATTTATGGGTGGGACCCACTTTTTGGTTGGTGGAATAACCATGTGGGCTTCTTTTCTTCCAAGTTGGTTAATTGATCAAAAGAGGTGGCATAGGAAATTTTGATTAATAATAATATTATTTTATTATTTAGTCTCTTTGGCGTTCTAACATTTTCCTATAAATAGAGGGCTGTTAGAATTGAAAATCACACCGTAAACTAAGTTTTCTCTTTCTCTTTTTAAATTATCGAGCGATTCTTGTGAGTATACTTTGAGTGTTGCTATACGGTGTGGGTTTCTATACCAAATTCAAATCAAGTACTGGTTATTTTGAGGTAAGGGTATTATTTTTTTCTTAAATGATATTTTTCTTCAATATCATTATGCCAAGTATTGGTGAACTTTTTTATCAAATTTGGAACTTGTTGTGTTTGGGTTACTATTCACGTGTACTACACTATTCACATATACGACACTATTCACTTAATACGGCACTATTCAATAAAAAATAAATTTTTTTTTTTTGTCCAAAATATCTATTCGGATACTAGCTTTGATTGTATCCATGTTTTGATCATTCTTGAATTTTACACCAATATGATTATTTTGAAGTATTTTTTGGACATGGGTAAAACAAAGTACGAATCCTTAATCCTTAATCCTTGTCATTTTGTTTCACCGGATTCGCTTTCTTAAAAATGTTTTCATCATCCTCGATCCTAAATGGTGATATAAATGAATATCTTTGGCCTTTAGTGCAAAGATGAACGATTGATCGATGAATATCTTTGGCTGTAGTGCAGATGATGAATGATGTTGAGATGAACACGACCAACCGGGTGATACAAATGAATATCTTTGGCACAGTAGTGCAAAGATGATTAAAGATGTATATTGATTGTTATTACAGGATAAACTATTGATGATGGACTTTTAAACCTTAGAAGAGATGAGAATTCTTTCTCTTCACGTGACTCTTCTAATGGATTGTTGTTTCACGCATTTATTGATCTAAGACTTGTTGTCTATTATATTCTATTAGATTTTTCCCTGTTGAAGACTAACGATAATTTGTTGTATATTATCTTAGTCATAATATTCTTTACTGGGCTAGTTGAGCTCACCCTTATCCTTTTTGTTCCATTTTTCTTCTCAAGAGGTGAGAACATAGCGAGGATCGAGTCCTGGGTATGGGAGTGATGGTTCTAGGAAGATGTTTTAGTTGTCCTCACTATTTCGTAAAATAGTGTATGAATAATTAATGAGGACTTATTTGGGTGTGTATATTGTCTAGAAGACAATATTTGTATTCAAACTCACAAATGAGTATTGTCGTATTCTACACGACATCCAGATTATCAAAGTTGTAGTTTGCTTTCTATACCATGTATTTTGGCGACTCGAATGGGTGTTGATACCTATTTTGGGGGCGCCATAGCTTGGTATCGAGCTTAGGGATATGATCTCATGAGATCGGGAATAGAACTAGGAGGAGAGACGAGTAAATCCTTCGCTAGTGTGTCCTACCTAAGCTTATTTGTTGGCTCATCATAATATAGATATTATGTGATATGTTAATTTGTTTAATTAACCCTTATTTTATGACAAAGATTTAATAATGGTCACGAGAACGTTAACAATGGAATTTATGAGACCGTGGAGACGCCTTTACTCACCAACGAGGAGAACGTGCAACAGTCGGCAATGTTCCTCCCAGAAACAATGCCAATCGAGCAAATGATGAACGACGGGATGTTTAAAAGCTTTTTGCGCTTCATGCAAAATCGATTTAGGAGACTCGTGTACAAAAATACGGGAGGAAATGATAGTAACGCAAGCGGTTTTGTCACGGCCAAATAATTCAAAGAGTCGGGACCACCAGATTTCCATGGAAAGTCGGATCCGATCAAGGCGTAAACGTGAGTCAAGCAAATTACCAAGATATTCGATGTCTTGGGGGTGCACGGAGGAACGTAAGGTTCCATTCGCCACCTTTATGTTTCGTGGTGAAGCGCAGACATCGGTTGGAATCAGTGAAGCGCACTAAATTGATGCACTTAATATGTGTTGGGAAAGATTTCAGAATCGCTCAATGACAAGTACTTTCCGTAAAGTATTCGCTCATATGAAGGAGGTAGAGTTTATTAGACTCGAATGAAAACAACATGACGGTGTCTCAAAGACGAGGCAAGGTTCGCAGAATTATCCGTGTTCGCACCTCATTTGGTGGAGAATGAGGAACGAATGACGCTGTATATGTTTCGAGAGGTCTAAAACCGTAGATTCGCTAATACCTTATCTCTCATAAATTTTCTCTGTATTCGATGTTGTCAATGTGGCTCGCTTATTAGAGCGAGATAGTGAGTATACTCAACCGAGGGATCACAATCGTAGTAGTCATCCGAACGATGATACCCAAATGAGGAGAAAATAATACTGGACAAAGGCGGTAACCACTCGTGTGGTAATCATGGACATGATAATAGGAGAGGTGACTCAAGTGGAAATTTCGTAAAGAGAAGATTCAACAATGACGAGAAGATATCAACAAAGAAGACCAAAGACCAACAACAAATGCTAGGGGAGGAGAACGACCGCCAGTTAGATGTTACAAATGTGGGAAAGAGGGACATATCAGCCCAAACTGTCCACAACAATCCAAGGTATGTTACAACTGTGGAAAGGAAGGCCACATCGCCGAGATTGTACTATCGCGAAACCAAGTTCAAGAGGAGTGGTGATTCCAAGTACATCTGGATAAGTCGAAATCACGGTTCTCGGAAGAGCGCTTTGTCGTGGATCGGACAAAACGTGAGGAACCCAAACGAGGTGATCATGAGTAAGCTAATCTTGAATTCTTGCGAAGTTTATACCTTACTAGATACCGGTTCTACCCATTCTTTTATCTCTCCCGCTTGTGCTCAACGCTTAAACTTGACTCGAGAAATTAGATTTTGATTTATCTGTTAAAACTCCGTTGGGTGAAACCTTCACATCTACGCTTTATAAATCTTGCATGATCCCAATTGGCACTATCACATTACCTCGCTGATCTTATCTCTTTAAAGATACTTGCTTTTGATGTGATTTTAGGAATTGATTGGTTAACCACTCATCATGCCAAAATTGATTGTTTTCGTAAGGTGGTTAGTTTTCATATTCTATCCAACTCGCTATACGAATTCAAACCACTAAACCACTAAAATCACCATCGTCATATCAAGCCACAAAGCTATTCATTTATTGAAAAGCGGATGTCAAGCTTTCTTAGCCCATGTTATGGATTTGAATAAAGACAAGTCAGATTTGAATAATATTTCTGTGGTTAGAGAATTCCCTGATGTATTTCCTGAAGAGCTTCCTGGTCTACCCCCAGAACGTGATGTTGAATTCTTTATTGACCTTGAACCGCACAAAGCCCATTTCTAAAACCCCATATCGAATGGCTCTATTGAACTTCAGGAGTTAAAAGTCCAACTACAGGAGTTATTAGACATCGGTTTCATTCGTCCTAGTACGTCTCCTTGGGGTGCTCCTGTTTTATTCGGTAAGAAGAAAGACGGGAGTATGCGACTTTGTATTGACTATCGAGAATTGAACCATGTCACCATCAAGAATAGGTATCCGCTACCTCGCATTGATGACCCGTTCGACCAGCCATTCTGAGGAGCGCAATTCTTTTCAAAGATCGATCTTCGCTTACGCATATCATCACCAAGATTAAAACCGAGGATATTCCAAAGACGGCATTCGTGACTCGACACGGGCATTATGAATTCTTGGTCATGTCTTTTGGATTGACTAATGCTCCTGCTGCTTTCATGGATATGATGAACCGTGTATTCAAGGAATATTTGGATCAATTCGTTGTTGTCTTTATTGATGACATCCTCATCTATTCCA
This sequence comes from Panax ginseng, assembly GCA_020205605.1. Lineage (NCBI taxonomy): Eukaryota > Viridiplantae > Streptophyta > Magnoliopsida > Apiales > Araliaceae > Panax > Panax ginseng. The sequence goes on from CM035130.1 coordinate 128,895,716, forward strand.
AAAGCCGTGAAGATCATGAGCACCATTTGAAGCTGGTACTACAAAGACTTCGTGAACACAAGCTTTATGCCAAGTCAAGAAATGCGTGTTCGGCTTGAGGAAGTAGCATTCCTTGGGCACGTGGTGTCAAAACAAGGAGTATCTGTTGACCCGGCCAAGATTGAAGCAATACAAAGTTGGGAGCAACCAAGTGGTTGGTCAAGAAATGAAGCACGTGCAATTTTCGGGCTTAATGGGTTATTATCGGAGATTTGTGGAAGGATTTTCTCGAATCGCTACTCCGTTAACTCAGCTGACTCGAAAGGATGCAAAATTCTTATGGAGCGAGGAATGCGAGAAGAGCTTCCAAGAGCTCAAGAGGAGACTCATTTAAGACTGTTTCGACAATACCATCTGGTTCAGATGGATTTGTTATCTACAGCGATGCTTCTGGCAAGGGGTTAGGATGTGTTCTCATGCAACATGGGAAAGTCATAGCCTATGCCTCACGACAACTCAAAGAATATGAGAGGAATTATCCTACTCATGATCTGGAGTTGGCAGCAGTCGTGTTTGTGTTGAAGATATGGAGACACTACTTGTACGGGGAGAAAGTAGAGATTTATACGGATCATAAAAGCCTCAAATATTTCTTCACCCAAAAAGAACTCAACATGCGGCAACGACGTTGGCTGGAGCTGTTAAAAGATTATGATCACACTATTCAATATCATCCTGAAAAGCGAACGTAGTGAGTGACACATTAAGTAGAAGATCATATGCAAAATACGAAAAGGATATTGTCAACGCAAAGGCCCATTTTGTATGACTTGCAAAAGGATGGAGGTAGAATTAAAGACTCTGTGGACTTACATAATGATGGCGAATATACAAGTAGAACCGATTTTAATCGATAAAGTTAAAGTCACTCGAAGCTACGGACCAAAGGGGCGATGCGTATGAAGAAGAAAGTGCAAGAAGGAGCTATTCCAAAGCAAGAATTGATGAGGAAGGAATACTTCAGTCAATTCTAGACTTTCGCGTTCCTAACGATTCTCGACCAAGCATAAAATCATGATGGAGGAACACAACACCCCGCTTGCAATCCATCACAGGAGTACCAAAATGTATCATGATATTCGATATACATTTTGGTGGAACAATATGAAGAGAGAGAGATTGCGGAGTTTATCTCAAGATGTTTAACTTTGTCAATGTGTAAAGGCGAGAGCATCAAGTGCCAAAAGGTCCATTGCAACCACTTGAGATTCCTAATGGAAATGGGAACACATTACTATGGATTTTGTTACGTGTCTTCCCAAAGTTTCTCAAGGCGTAGATGCAATTTGGGTTATTGTTGATAGATTAACCAAGTCCGCCCATTTCTTACCGATACGCTTGAGACTTATCCCTTGAACGCCTTGCTCAGATGTGACGTGAATGAGATTGTGCGATTGCATGGCATGCCAAATCCATAGTTTCGGATCGTGACCCGAGATTCACTTCAAGATTTTGGGTTAGCTTGCGAAAAGCTATGGGCACGGATTTACGATTTAGTTCAAAGATACCATCCACAAATGGACTGGACAATCGAGAGGACTATTCAAACCCTTGAAGATCTATTAAGACTCATGGTCCTAGATTTCAAAGGAAGTTGATATAAGTACCTACCACCGGTGGAATTCTCTTACAACAACAAGTTATCAAGCAAGTATAGGCATGGCTCCATTTGAGGCGCCATGGGACGAAAATGTCGTTCTCTAGTATCTTTGGGGACGAGGTGGGAGAAGAAACATTGTTGGGACCGTAATTAGTACGCATGACTACAGAAAAGATCCAAATGATTCGACAACGTATTCAAACTTCACAAGATCGACAAAAGAGTTATGTCGATCTCCATAGAAAGGACGGGAGTTTAATATTGGAGATCATGTATTGTTACGTATTGCTCCATGGAAAGGAGTTACAAGATTTGGGAAAAGAGGAAAGCTCAATCCAAGGTTTGTTGGTCCATTTGAGATTCTTGACCGAATAGGAAACGTAGCCTATAGACTCGCGTTACCTCCAAGTATATCTCGTGTTCACAATGTATTCCACATATCTATGCTTCGTAAATATGTGAAAGACCCGAACCAAATTATTGCGTTAGAACCAGACGAGATAGTGAAGATTTAACATACGAGGAGATACTGCTGAGATTTTGGATAGGAAGAGCATGTCTTACGATGAAGGTTATACCACAAGTTAAGGTTTTGTGGAGAAACCATGCAATTGAGGAAATGACATGGGAGTTGAAATCGAAAATGAAAGCGAGGTACCCTCACCTTTTCGATATACCGAGTATCGTGACGTTAATTTCGAGGACTTAAATTTCATAAGGAGGGAGGTTGTAAGACCCCAACTTATTATAAATAAAATTGAATTTTCCTTTATTCATTATTCTAAATTAATAAGGGTTAATTTGATATAATTCTTTGGTTATGGGTGAAATGTGCAAAGTTTACAAAATAAGCAAGTGGTTATAAAATATTCATTATTGTCGGGAATATTCGTTTTGGTCGTGGAATATTCTTTTTGTCGGAATCTACGTACGACGCAGCTATCATTAGTGGGCCCCATAACGGAAAAACGGTTGGATGAAGGAAAACGACAAAGATTGAGTTTTATAAATAATCTACAAATTGTTACCGCTAACAATCGTTGGATTACTCCGGTGGTTAAAATACAAGAATATGCGTGGTTGCACAATGAGCACACGGTATTACCTGATATTGTTGAATTATTGATCTTTACGTAAGAAGGCACTACTTAATAATTGTTACAAGTAATTATCGCTCATTATTTTATCTTATTGATTCAATAATTGTCATAGTTGATATTTATATTATTATTGTTTCAATAATTGTCATTACACAAGATTTTCCATTATCAAATCAATAATTCATATTATTTGAATAATATTATCGATAACATTATTGGCAATATCTAGAAAGTTCTGCATCTAAGGAGAGGTTTGGTCACCTAATTGCGCTAGGTGAAGATAAATCCTTATTGGAAAGCCCCTCTTCCTCGAACTACCGGTTGTCGATCTTGTGATTCTGTGAATATTATTTTTGAATAATTAATTATTGATTATTATGATAAAGAAAATATTTATTTTATGTGGATATAGATGGAGAAAATTTTAATGTGACAATTGTTGAAAATTAATATTTTATCTTTTTCTCGATAAAATAATTCATTTAAATATATATATTTTAATAATATATTAACGGTGATATTTTTACAATGAATGTGGGATATATGAGTATATGAGGAGGAAGAGTATTTTGTGGCATTAAATGTTTAACATATGTTTTGTGTGTGTCGGTGGACACAATTCTTGACCGAAAATTGATTATAGACCTGTAAAATCGCTCATTTATGGATTTCTTGATAATTTACATTTGGAATTTGGAAAACTTCCTTCCGCAAAGTTGTAGAGAATGGAATTTCCCATGGAAAGTTACGAGTTTTGAATTTTTTTGATAACCGAGCTATTTTCTACGAATTGTTGAAGTTTTGGAAAATAAAATAATTTTTATTAATTTATGGGTGGGACCCACTTTTGGTTGGTGGAATAACCATGTGGGTCTTCTTTTTCTTCCAAGTTGGCGTACCTAATTGATCAAAAGAGGTGGCGTAGGAAATTTTGATTAATAATAATATTATTTTATTATTTAGTCTCCTTTGGCATTCTAACATTTTCCTATAAATAGAGGGCTAAGTTAGAATTGAAAATCACACCATAAACTAAGTTTTCTCTTTCTCTCTAAATTATCGAAGCGTATTCTTGTGAGTATACTTTGAGTGTTGCTATACTATCAGGCGTTTCTATATCGAAATTAAGTCGTAAGTACGGTTATTTTGAGGTAAGGGGTATTATTTTCTTCTTAAATGATATTTTTCTTCAATATCATTATGCCAAAGTATTGGTGAACTTTTAATCAAATTTGGAACTTGTTGTGTTTGGGTTACTATTCACGATATCGGCACTATTCACGTATATCTGATACTATTCACGAATACTTAGACTATTCACCAAAAAATAAAAATTTTTCTTTTTGTCCAAATATCTATTCGGATACTAGCTTTGATTGTATCCATGTTTTGATCATTCTTGAATTTTACACCAATATGATTATTTTCAAGTATTTTTGGACATGGGTAAAACAAAGTACGAATCCTTAATCCTTAATCCTTGTCATTTTGTTTCAATTTGGATTCGCTTTCTTAAAAATGTTTTCATCATCCTCACCCCTAAATGGTGATATAAATGAATATCTTTGGCACCAGAAGTGCAAAGATGAACGATTGATCGATGAATATCTTTGGCTCAGTAGTGCAAAGATGAATAGGTGTTGAGATGAACATGACTAATCGGTGATACAAATGAATATCTTTGGCTTCGTAGTGCAAAGATGATTAAAGATGTATATTGATTGTTATTACAGGATAAACTATTGATGATGGACTTTTAAACCTTAGAAGACAAAGAGAATTCTTTCTCGTACGTGACTCTTCTAATGGATTGTTGTTTCGTTGCATTTATTGATCTAAAACTTGTTGTCTATTGTATTCTATTAGATTTTTCCTGTTGAAGACTAACGATAATTTGTTGTATATTATCTTAGTCATAATATTCTTTATCTTGGCTAGTTGAGCTCACCCTTATCCTTTTTGTTCCATTTTTCTCTCGTGAGGTGAGAACATAGCAGATCGAGTCTGGGGTATGGAGTGATGGTTCTAGGAAGATGTTTTATATTGTCCTCACTATTTCACGTAAAATAGTGTATGAATAATTAATGAGGACTTATTTGGGTGTGTATATTGTCTAGAAGACAATATTTGTATTCAAACTCATAAAAGTATTGTCGTATTCTACACGACATCTGTATTGTCAAAGTTGTAGTTTGCTTTCTATACCATGTATTTTGGCGACTCAAAATGGGTGTTGTATACCTATTTTGGGGGCGTCACATTATTTGTGGGGGAGCACGACTGGGAGAATTCCGCATGCATCTGTGGCAGCCATGCTTTGTACCCAACAAGGAGTCCCGTGGAATAACGAGCAGTTGTAGAAGCCGAGCCACAATATCACTTATGCTACTATTGCCAAATTCAAGGATTGGACGGGTGGTGAACCGCATCCGCGAGGCTTAGGTTTTATCATCCAGCCTACATTTCCAGAGCCATCATAGCAGCCCCCTCAGACCGATGAGGCAAGCCCCTCGACACGACCTCAAACACCTCATAGTGATCGCCAGCTCCGAAGGTTAGAGCGACGAGTTGATGCCATATATAACAATTTTAGAGCGTTTGCTACGGGTCTCACGAGGGCCTTGGCCGAGGCCTTTGTACAACAAGGAACAATGATAGAGTAGCCTCAGTTTGGGACAGTAGTGGTATATCTACCACCAAATTCACCACCCGAGGAGGGTGGTGCAGCCAATCATTAAGGGAGTTCTGTTATACCCTTTACCTTCATTCAATGGGGCATTGAATACTCTAAGTTTGGAGGTATTGGGGTAGTAGTATAGTAGCATGTAATTTAGTTTTTGCATGATTAGATTAAAATTTTAAAATTTTGCATAATTAGTTTACTAGTTTAGTTGTTTGTGTGTTATTATTTTATGTGATAGAACATTTTCGTTTTAGTTCGTTTGTATGTCTCACAAAGTTCTTGCTTTTTGGAATTTCTTGCCTAGCCAATGATGTTAGTTAATTGTGAAGGATTTTTGAGTATATGGAATAACATGAACGTAGTTATAATGTTTTACATAATAAAATTCATGTTGTTGTTTAAATGCTTTCGGTTTGCACGGATGTGTTCACAATCACTTGTAGGTATAAGAATTATGTGTTGCATTGCTTGTTAGAAAATGTAGTTTTAAAAAGAGAAATACATGGAACATGCATGTTGACTTGAAAAACATTGACATTCAAACTTTGGGAAAACATGGTTATGCTATGTATAAAAAAATGATGAATAACAATAACGTGGCTAGTCTTATTTCGGGGCCCTGGCTACTTGAGTAAGTACGCCCGAGGGGATTGTCTCTACACCTAGCGCCCTAAGGTCTTTCATGGTCTGGGAGTCATTGGTTGAACGCTCGCTAAGGGGTAGCAGTGTTGCCTAATGGAATAAGGCATTGCACAGTCATGTGAAAAAAAAAGAGAAAAAGAAAAGAAAAATAGCAATAAACACCATGGGAAAGAGCAAATATCGCCCTCGTGAGTAGTAATAAAGTAGGTAAGCCCATTATTGAACTTTAGTTTGTTTGGATATGTTGGAACAGTCTTCGTTGCATAAGTATACATGATTCTTAATTTAGACTATAATTTTCTGTTTTGAGCAGTCTAACATGTGTATTCTTTGCTTGAATCAAGATTTTGTGAACACTATACATACACACACAACATCTCTATAGCATGTATGAATTATCTGAGTGTATGATGTTATGACCACAGTTTAGTTTGAACTTGTATTCTTGAATCTGGATAATTTGCTGAGGCATTTTGGGCTGAAATTCTGTTTAAGTTGGAATGATGTGAGACTAGTCTGCATAGTAGTTTAAATTTGACAACTTTCTCTGTGGGATCGATACTTTACTTACTCTGTATTACTTGTTGACACATGTATGCTTGCATGAGTTAGATCTCTTTTATCAGAACTGAAAAAGAGGCAACAATAGCCTTTGAATTCATATATATATGTTGATCTATATTGAATTATCATTTCATATCCCAAAGATTTGATTCGAGAATTGTTGATACTCATTGTTCATAATATTGTTCTAAGACATTGAGACTATATCTTGATATATCTAACTTGTGATTTAATACTCATCACCCTTATTGTATATTACTTGTTGGGCAATTTATGCTCATTCTTGCTTATATAAAACTTTTCATTTAAGGCAGAACAAGGAAGTGTTTCTGGGAAAGACAAGGGCAAGGGCAAGGCTACCGACAAGCTTGTTCCTTTATGTTAAAATTGTTATGTTGTATTAAGACTATCTTCAGACCATATTTAAGCTTAAGTAGGATTATGTAATAAGTCTTTTTTCGATATTATTATGTAATCTATTAAGTCTTCATGGGTTCATGAGACTTGGGGAATAATTATAATAAAGCATTGTATATTATTCTAAATTAGATCTTCCGATGTGAATATGAAATTTTAGTTATTATTGTATTACCATGAACACACGATGAACCAAATTCGAGTGACCAAGTGGCGGTCCGAATTTGGGATCGTCACAAGTTGATATCAAAGCCGTAGTTATAAACCTTAGGAGCGAGTGTCCTTGGATTATAAGTCAGGAGAACTTAGAAATTAGGAAGGAGATAAAACTCATGTAGAGTTTCCTTGAGAGACTTAGAATGTTATGAAATGTAACTTCATTTTATATAATGAACTTATGTTTATTTAACATTCTGACGGAGTCGTTGTTTTTGTTTGTCTTATGTTGATGATTGCAGGATGACTGACATTGGAGGACCTAGCCGAGTAGTAGAAGAGGAGCCACGTGACATCCACGTGGTATTTGAGACACCCTTGATAGCGGAGCCTATATATATTAGTAGTGGCCCCTATCGATGACGAGGAGGAAGAGATGGAGCCATTACCCGAGGAGTCTAAACCTGAGGAGGAGGATCCTTAGCCTATGGAGGACTCCGACGAGGCTACTTTCGAGGATCAGATGTTGGGGGAGTAAGTAACGCCCCGAAATCCGATCTATCTTCACAACCAGATTCTGTACGTCACGAGTACATCATTCATCCCAACATACATCATTATATACTGAAATATAACAACATACATTTTCGATAAGGATTTCTCCTTATTGGCGCGCAATTAGGTGACCAAACCTCTCATTGAAAGAACTTCTAGACATTGTCAATACTGCAAATAATAATATGAATAACTTTTTTGTCTCAATTATTGATTTAATAATATAAAATAGTATGCAGATGATACTGTGACAATAATTGAATCAATAATATGAGAGATATGATGCAATAATTATTGTAGCAATAATTGAGTATAACTGAGTGAGTTCTTACGTAAGCATCAATAATCAACACCGTGTGCTACTATGCAACCACGCGTATTACTGTACTTTTATCACCGATTATTTTATGATAACTTGCTTACTTGGAAAATTTTTCAAATATCACCCTTAACTTTAACCTTTTATCAATTTAACCATTTACTAAATAGAATAATTATAAGAAAATTAAATACTTTTATTTCATAAAATTCGGGATCTCACAATCTCCCCTTCTTATGAAATTTTGCCCTCGAAATTTACGTACGTACCTGGTATTCGAAGAGATGAGAATACCTTGCTTTCTTTTCGGATTGTACCTTCCCAGTTATATCCTCTGTATCATGATTTTTCCATTGCTCATCTCCTGTATTTCAGATATCATTCTAGAATAACATATCACAAATTGTCAACTTATCAAGTAAAAATTTCGGCTTAGGTAAGTCACACACTAGCGAAGTATATTACTCGTCTCTCCCCTCCTAGTTCTAGACTCATATCTTCGCCAGCGACCATATCTATAAGCTCTGATACTAAATGTGATGCCCCCAAAATAGGTATACATCACCCATCTTGAGTCACCAGAAAATACACTACTGACAACTCCATTTATACAACTGTCGTGCAGAAAACTGTGACACTCCCAAATTCGGGTTACCTGACCCCCGAGTTTGGTGATCACGATCTATAATATAATACCATCTAACTACCCATTTTAATATAAATAGGAATACATAACTCATTAACATAGATTGTTAATACATAAGTCCCAGGTCTACTAACCTTAACCTTACGTATATACCCTTTAGATATACAAAAGGGTTTACAATACAATACAACATAATAATAATATTGTTCATCATAACTAATTTATAACTATTCCTTTTCCTTTGTTCTTCTTCGCAACACCTTCTGCAACTTCGTCCCTAGCTGAAAAGTTTTATTTATAGCAATGGTGAGCAACAAGTTTGCTCCGCAAGTTAAGAGATACAATAAAGATATAGAAATCAATATCAAACCTTCTCATATTCTACACAACAATAATTCGATAATGAAAGAGTACAACGCTTTCAAGGTTTTCTACGATATTCAAATGAATAATCAATAATTAATTCTACGAAATAGCAAAGTGGAATATTTTCCAGATTTATGCTGAGCGATCCATTGGATCTTGAACTTCTCTTCTCGAGTAACTATCAAAGTTAAACTTTGATATACCCAGGTGTATCAGATAACCATAAAGATTAAATCATACTCCTCTGCAAGTATATAAAGTGATCAGCTTTAGTATACCCTAAATTATGCATAATACTTAATCGCGCGCAAAGGCCGAATACTCGACCGATAAAATATTCCCGTTATATAAAAGGTTTTTCTTCTCAGTCTTAGAATCAAGATTTTGATTTTATAACGAAATATTGTGATTTCAAATTCTATTTACTTCTCGATCTAGCCGAAATAATTGGCATCGATCTGTCAATAATAATTTAATTCTCTTCTCGAACCTATCAAGTTCTAACAAATGTTTGTCTAACCAGAATAATTGGCTAAGACATTTCTCAACATAATTCGATAATAAATAGGAATTATCTGTACTGTCAATTCTAGCTTCTACGGATATGTATATCCAACAACAGTTATTCTACGAATGTATATATTCCGAATCAGTAATTCATTTTGAATTATTAAACATGTACTAACTGTGAAAAATCAATAATAAATTCCCTGGACGTGGTGTAATTAGAAATAATTAACCACTATAATAATTGAATGAATATAACTCAAGGTTGAGTTAGGAAACTTGCCTCTTCCGCTGATTACAGCTACACAATAAACTTATCTGCGTTCGTAAGACCTATAAGCAATAATATCGGTCTCACAATTAGCACAATAATTTATAACACATAACACTTTAATTCACAGTCAAACTTCTCCTAGACACATTATCACATAGCCACATTAGTGTTTATAACCTATATAAACACATAACAAGTCTAACTATTTTGCTCTGGTTGGATTTCGGTTCATTCTCGGTGATCTGGTCACCCTATCCGACAATTAACACAATTATTGTCAATTAAACTCGATTTCTAAGCTTCAATATTATTTTAGATTAGTCAAATATCATTTATAATATTTTTCGGAAGCTTTTAATAATTTATAAGCAATTATTATAATTTATAATAATTTTTTAAACATCGAAATCATTTTTAAATGATTTAATTATCAAATAATCTTATCATTATTAATATTTAATAATATAAATTTATTAATAACATACTTGTCAAAATATTAAAGTTATTTTCAATAACTTAAAATATTTTAAATCATCAATATTCTACTTAAATGATTTTTAAAGTAATTAAAATCATTTTAAATCATCACCATTAATAATCAAATATTAATGAAATTATCATCAAAATATTAAAAGTCATTAATTATAACTTAAAATATTTTAAAATCATTTTCTTATTTTTAAATGATTTTTTAAATCAATAAAATTATTTTTAATTCATTTATTTAATATAATAAAAAAATAAATCTAATATCATTAATATTAAATTATTAATGAAAATTCTCTAAAAATATTAAAAATTATATTTTATAATTCAAAATATTTTCTAACACGTTATTCTTATTTAAAATGATTTTTAATAATATTAAATCATTTTTCTCTAATTTATTTAATATACTAATTAAATAAATTAAATATCATTAATATTCAAATAATTATAAATATTAATGAAAAATATCTCAAATAGTGAAAATTATTTTTCATAATTTAAAATAAATTTTAAAACAATTTTTGGTAATTTTTAGAATTTATTTCTATTTTTAATCATTTTCCGGAAATATAAGAAATTAAAAAATCAAAACCGTCCCTATAGGGCTTTAGCGACACAAAGCGTCGCTGTTGATGTTCTTGAGCTCAAGAACACTGACAGCTGGCAGTATCAAGAGGTCAACTTTGACCGACAATAAATCTTAATACCAAATGTTTCTAAGTAATCTATCACCATGGTCTTGTAGACAGTACACCACTCTACAACAAACAACCAATATCTAAGTCATATATCAACATGCCATGAAGATCTGGACTTGTAAAGATACTGTCAGACATTACCTGGGTTTCTCCAGAAACCCAGAACATCGACTGACCACTTTCCAGTACAAATTAATCTAGGTTCTAATCATTGTTTTGGTGGTTCTATGATTCATACATGTAGTATTCATGACAAGGAACAACGAGATGTCAAGATCTCAGTCCAAAAACAACAACATCTTGATCTAAGACACGGTCAAACCAGGCCTGAAAGACTGCTCAAAAAGTTTCTGGATTTTTCCCAGAAACTGTGTTCGTGATCAAATGACTAGGTTTGACCACCCATTACATTTCATAGGTTTGACCACCCATTACTCGCAAATGGATTCCCAGGGAAATTCAATTTTGCCAAGAATCTTCTCACCAACAGTTCTTCCTCAGAAAACACACTTGAGGTACTATCTATCCCAACTCTTTTTAGAAATAATCACTTGCCATCATCCTCATTTAATCAATTCTATGAATTCCCGCAATGGTTGGAAGTGATTCTTCATCCACTAAATCAATTTCCAGTTGCAGAATCTCAAAATTCTGTAACTGAGGAACCAAATAAGAGCCACTCGCTATTACTCCCAAAGCCTACCACCTCTATGATCACTGACTCTAGCCCCTTGGTAGAGTATCCACCACAAATCGTAGAGTCACTAAGCTTCAACATTGAAACCCAGGCTCCTCCTTCAGATATTCCCTCCTCATCTAGAAATGAATGCTTCAATCTCGAACTTGCTCTCTACTCACTGCAAGATCAATTCAAGGGCACATCACCTCCCTCACAAATTCCAAATCTAGATGAAATCCTGTCAGAACTATCCAGAAAGGCTGATTTGTCAGCCATGTCTGAGAAAGTAATTAAAGAACTAGACGAGAGTCTTGAAGATCATACTGCACTTATACAGCTAAGATTGACATCAATGATCAATGCTGCAAACAATCTTCCAAGCTCCCTAAGCTCTGAGTTGTCTAAAACACTCAAAGAGATCATCAAAGAAATGCTTCAAAGCATAAAAGATAGGGACGACATTCACTTTCTTGCAGCTAAAAGGCATCGGGATGCTGTCTTAATATTACAGAAAACACAAGAATCTCAGAACAATTTGATGATACAGAGCATCAAAAGTCTTCAAACTGCAGTCAAAGAATTTCAAGATTTCTCCATGGGTCGAATGAAGCAAACTGAGACTGTCCTCGACATTCTTCAACGACGAGAAACTCGTTCTGATGCCTTGATCCAAGAGAATCATGAGGACATTGCTCAAACTCAGAGTCAACTTAATGAGCTTATCCAAGGAGTCACTCGCCTCTCAGTAGACATTCGAACCCTTGATGCTGACATAAAGGGGGAGAATAAAGGGAAAAGAGATCAGGGATGCAAGGGCAGAGGCAGAGGACACTTCCAATCAAGGCCAAGGCAAATCACTCAGTAAACTCCACGATCCAACCATCAGACTCAACGATCTGATCAGCAGGAAATTTTAATGGCTCAATTAAGGAGTCAAGGGCCAACTACCAGCTCTCATGCGGTGACAACAACAAGCCTACGAATGCCAATTGGAGATCCTGCATTCATGAATAGGCATGATCACAATCCAAGGCTAAGCCCAAGTGAGCTGGAAGATCTGGCCAGAAGATATGAAGCAAGCAGAAAGAGGAGAGCTAAGGAATATGCAAATCCTCCAAGAAGCAAAAGGCCAAAGAAATAGAGATAAGTTGAATTTCAAATTGTATCGATGTAGTCAATCTTAAATGTAATATCTGTCTCCATACATCAATAAATTCATGCTTATTCTCTATAAATTTTAGTTGCTCACCGAAATACTAAGTCATGTTTACTTTACTGCAACTGCATATAAAACTTTATAATCATGACAACAAATCTCCTTGGTTATATCAACATCAAATAGGGGGAGATTGTTGGAAGAATGCATATTGTGATTTGATGTTTTATGAAAAAACTCATGATTATGTAAAGTCCTTCAAAGAATATATGTACAAGGACTTAGTGATAGATCAAAATTGTTAGGTTAATCTTAGCCTTTTTAATGTTTACTTATATAGATAAGGAGATCAAATCATAGGTTGATCTATGGCTGAAAAGAAATAGATAGGCTAGTAGTCTATTCATCCGATCAATGTAATGTAGAAGCTAAGCGATGATCGCAGAAATTTGAGATGATCGTAGTGTATCTGCCTTGAAGGGCCTCTCCAGGAATCGTAGAGTGGTCCAGATGTTTGCCGAGCTAACTCAGAGATCGTAGGGTGCTCTCGAAAATGCAGAGTCTGCAAGGCGAGCAAGCGAAGATCGTAGTGTTAACAGATCGTAGTGAGAAATCGTAGTGATCTCTTAAGTACGAGCACCAATATGACAAGACACTACGATATTGACAGTAGAGTGATATATGCCTTGTGTCAGAAACATCAAGCCCTATCGTTCATTTGAAGATAGACTCCAACAAATATGGAATGGGTTTTGAATGTTGAAGCTCTCACCAGTCCCAACGTACAAAAGATATCCTTAGTATTGATCAAAAGAAACGTATTCAAGAAGCTAAGAAAAGGACCATTGGGTAGAGGAAAACACCTTTTGAGGTGTTAGGTGAGAAAGCAGTCTGCTGTGTCAGTGGGCCAGAGTGCAATTCAGAAGATTTGCAGAAAAGTCTCCATTAAAGCTCAAAAATGTCAAACGCATTTAATGGTTCATCAGATGACTTCAACAGATAGATTTCAAGATCACATATATACAGATCAAAGACAGATGAGAAAATCTAAGCAAGTATTGAACAAAACGCACAAGAACTCTAAATGCTAACTCTACGATCTGAGAAAAAGGGAAATCTTGCTCAGCTACTCAGTTCTTTTGAACAAGTGCTCAACTGCAACTGAGTAGCCTCAATCACAACTCAACAATCATCAATCTACTGAAGTAAGAAGTTCCAAGTCAGAAGGACTTGAAGAGTTCTAAATGAACTATGAAGAGCCAAGTCTACTGGACTTGAAGAGTTCAAAAGTGAACTTAGAAGTGCCTAGACTGCTAGTCTAGAAGGAATCTGTGAGATTCAGAAAGTGTACAAGACATCCTTAGTCGATTTCCTACTCAACGAGTAGAAGAGTGGACTACGAGCTTTGAGTGCTCCGAACCACTTAAAAACAACTGTGTCTTTATAACTGTTATAACTGCTCTAACTGCAATAATTGCCTTTCTCTCTTTAATTTACTATTTAAAAGGGATTTTGAAGAATCAATAGTTTCGTTGTGCTTAAAATATTTATCAAAATAATTTTTAAACAAAGAAAAGTTTTTAATATCTATTCAACCCCCCTTCTAGATAACTATTATGCTTTCGGGAACTAACATATTTGACTTACGCACTGGTTTAAGCTTAACTTTACTTCTTAGGATTTGCGTTCTTGCAACCTAAGTTTACGCGACTAATTTCCATTACCAGTTTACGGCTTCATGTCATATGGAGCATTTTACGTTACCTTATTCTTATCTTACAACGTCCAGTTCATTCGACTCAGAACGTCATCCAAGTTATACACATTAACTCGACTTCTTTACATTATGCGTACTTGTCTTTAATTCAGCTTCTTCACCATTCACGGTTTAATCATTGGTCTTCATCACCATTCATTATGGCTTTCTCGATAATTCATATCTTACTTACTACCTTTGCTAACGTCTACGTCATACAACCATTGTACACTTAGAATGTTCGTCCGGCGCGAATACAATTCACGAGAATCTTTTACGTATTCAGTGTTTACGTTGCTCGTCTCTTAATCTCTCATTCAACATTTTCTCGAGGTTTCAATCACTTTCAATCGTTATCCATCCCTTGAACCCCATGTTCATTATTCTTTCTTAATGTTGAAGCCATACTGTTCTTTGTATGCTAAGACCGCTCGCAACTGCGTTACATTTACGTTCATTACCTTCTTTGTCTTTTAATCTCTTTTAATAATTTTGTTCAACCTTTACTAAGGGTTTAAATCATTTGTCTAAGTGATACATTACGTGAACTACATGTTCATTATCTTCCCTTACACTTCTCCGTAGTAATTGAGCAATTAAAAGCTCATTACTATGCCTTACCTCGCTCGCATCAAGTGCCGCAGTCACGGCCCCCTTTACACTTCACGTCATGGCGCCACTCTACAATGGCTACCTCCCGTCCGATACCGCAATGCAAGACCTTATAAGGCATGGTCAAGCGCCATGCATGGTACAAGCCCTATTTCTCAAAAAATTTTCTGAGTCTTTAATTTATTCTGAAATGCTTACTTCCTGATTTCATATCTCCTTCATTATAACATAGAACGAGGTCATTCCAAAGCCATTCTCTTCCTCATCTTACGTACTTCAATACCCCTGAAACAGAACTCCATTCTAAATCCGTTAACGTACCATTCGATTAGCTTAATCTTCGTCCTTCATTCATTTTATGTTATTAACGTTCTTCGTTCATTCATCCGTAATTCGGTCATCTGAACTCATAACTCGTTCGTTCTTGAGTCCACAACTCACGTTTTCTACATTCTCTTACATTCTTATGAAACCCCACACCTTCGGGTTCATTTACACACTTTCTAATTCTCGTTCGTCTTTTACGAAATTTTTGCCATAACTTCGTTATAGCTCAGTTTTAATCCATTCTTCATGAATGTTTATACCGTTCCTAACCAAGAAATAAGCATCTAACTTATAAGCGATGGTTTTAAACTTGTCTATCAATAACAAATTATACTACGATGGTTCTAAATTTGTCCATCAACAACGTTCTTCGTGTTCTTCGCGTGTTCTTCGTGTTCTTTGTTCGTTCTTCATTTTTAATCGATATTTTGATTACGATTTCACTTTTTATTAGAATTCGATGTTATAAAACACCATTCCTTACTTATTTCACCGAATCGTTCATATTATTCATTCGGATCGCTTAAATTCATTACGAATCCTATATGTCCTTACGAAATTTATTTACTAAACTTCTAATTCTTGATTCTTCATTTTCTCATGATTTCAATCATATGAAATCATTTCTAACATCTTTTACTTGTTATTCTCATTAAGTTATGTTTTAAACATAAAACTTAAAGAAAAAAACTATATAAAAGTTAGGTTTCGGATTACCTTCCTTCTTTAATCTCCTTTTGCCAGACAAAGTTTGCTCACGAGCAACTTTTCCTCCTTTTCTTCTTCTTTCTCCCATCCGAACTCTCTCTCTCTCTCTCTCTCTCTCTCTCTCTCAATGTTGTAGGATTTTCAAAATCCTAAACAAATGAAATTAAGCTTCCTATTTATAGATTTTCCAAGCTAGGGGCAAAATATTTATTTCGCCCCTCCGGTTACTATTAACACCTCCTTACTATTCATGAAACTTCCCTTGGAAGTTTTGTGGTTCCGTCTTTCGGGTTTCGTCCGACAGTTTTAAAAACTACGATTCTCGAAATCCAAATATTTTTGGATATTTCGTCTTTCCTTTACCGATTAACTTTTACGTATTCTTCGGATCTCCGAAAAACTAAAAAACACTTTTTGGTGTCAAGCGTTTTCCTTCACTTTTTCCCCTAACGTAGCTAAACAAATGAAAAGTACATAACGATAGTTTTTGTCATTTTTTATTTCGTCCGATTTTTGCACATTTTTTGAGAAAAACTTTTATCGGTTTATTTAACTTTTCACGATATACTATTGTCAAATCTTTCGACGGAATGTCATTTCGATATACCGAACTCTCGAAAAGGCTTAGGTTATTCAAATCCGAACCCTTAGGGTTTCGTCGAGTGAATAGTGCCTATTTCATCTTTTTCCCTAAAAATATTTTTGTTCCTAGAAAAATTTTATTTTCTTCTTGAAAATTCTTACTCGTTCAATCTAGCTCGTAGCCAGAATCCTCCTGATTTATAATCATCCTAGGGTCAAGAATTATTAATAAACACATATCATAGAATATTATTAATAAAGATTCCTTTTATTAATAACTAATTCTTTAAACTTAATTTTTGAACAATCCGGATTCTCCGAGTTGTTACACTTCCCCCTTATAAAAATTTCGTCCTCCGGATTTCTTAAAACCACACCCATACCTGGGTCATCACATTTACCCTTTCATCACAGAATTTCGTCCTCAAAATTTTAACCTACCCTTCTTCTCAACTTCTATTCAAAGAAGTTCTTATCTTTCAAACATTTCCTCACCTTCATAACTTATCAAGAATTATGAAGTAGAATGAACAACGAGAAATATAAGAATTCCTTTAAAACATTTCATACTGTTGTTGAGGGGTCAAATTGACCAAGAACTCTTACTAGGTTTAACAGCATGGCACCGTAAACTTTCTTCCACGGTTAGTTTACAATCACACAGAAAGTAAACTACCTCTTTCATACGTAGGCGATCAACCCATTGTATAACCCCATTCCGGAGTTGGTTCACCTCAGACTTTGTAACAATCCAGAATTTTAAATTGTAATTTCAAATATTTATTGAATCATATAAATATTTAATTGATGTGTTTATTGTTGAATAAATATTTATTTAAGTTGATTTGATTTGATTATTTATTTGTTAAATAAATAATTAATGAGTGAAAGAAATTAATGATTATGAGATAATATTTAAATTTAATTTAATAATTAAGCTAGAGAGTTGATAGGGATTAAATGAATTATTATAATGTTTTTAATTTAATTTGGTAATAAAAGTGTGACAATAAACTATTCTATAAATGAGTTATAAAAATAAATTAAAGGAGTTTAATTTAGTTTTGCCAAATAAGGCTTAAAGATATTAAAATTTTAATTTTTAAAGAGTTTTTGCCAAACAAAGCCTTATGGCTTTTGAATTTTGAATTTTAATAAAAATAAATAAAATATAAATAATATATATTAAATGTTATAATTTATAACTTATTATTATATTTATTGTAATGTCGGCTTTAGACGTTTGGGTGTGTGCGTTGATTTGAGTTTTATTTTACGTAAAAAGCATTTGGCCTAAGCCTAAGAAGGAAAGGAAGAAAGAAGATTTTAGAGAATAGATAAAGTTGAGAGAGAATTGAGAGAAGATTTCTGAGATTTCCAAAGCAATTCTCTGAGTTTATCCAAACAATTGAAGGTATTTTTACATAACCTTAATATTTTATATATATATATATATATATATATATATATATATTTTACGGCATAATTCCTAAGTTTTGTGAATTCCATTTTTTTGAATTGTTGTTATAAACTAAACTATTGTATTAATATGTATTTATGATGTTAGAACTAACAACTAGATAAGGATTTAGTGTACCAATTACTTTCTTTACGTTCAAAAATAAGAAAATAGTTTTATAGTGAATATGTGTATGAGCATGCCTTGTAGGAGTACCAAAATTGATAGTTGATTGTGAACTAATAGGTAAATTGAACCTTAATTGTATTAATTTAGTAAATAATGAATGTCGACGTCGGGATTTTTAGTTGTCCCTTTTCGTTACTTGTTCTTTGGTGTTCTCATGTTAATGTGAGATTTGTTTGAAAAAATAAGTGAAAAAGGTCGACATGTATAATGTCGACGATGGACTGTTAAGAGTCGCCAGTTGGTGTTTTTAACTTATTGCACCAACGCAACCGAAAAAGGTTTGCACATTGACCCAGTGATATGACACTGCTAAACGGGTTTGTGAAACCGAGATTCATTTGGGTTCGGGGGCTTGATTATGCGGAGGGAAGGTGTTAGGCACTCCTCGACATCCGTGTTGCCACGGTGACCGCCACTTTTCAAGAAACTATTATATGAATATGTGTGTGTGTGTGTGTGTGGATCAATGTGCAATTATTTGAAAGTAGTGCGAGGCCTCATTCACACCTATATACAAAGGGTTTGAATTTATAGAAAAGTTCAGTTTTAAGCAAGATATAGCAATGAAGTTTTGTAAAAAGAGGTTTTTCAAACCCTATGTTCAATAGGAATTGAAACCTTTTCATACTTCCATTTTATTATTAAATATTCGACTTGTTTGCTTTTATTTTCGAGATGCGAAGCATCTTCGAGAAAATAATATACAACGATCTTAGAACTCCTCCTCAGGCATGATATTCATCTAAGGAAATTAAATGCGATGTAAATAATGTACAAGTTGCTTACAGCTGAAAATGTCCATCACGGGAACCTAATCTAGCTTCAGTAGACTGAATCTGTGATCACATAATTCCTAGGCTCACATGATACCGCAGTTTATATGAAAAGCAGTAAGCAATTATATATATAAAAGCTGTAAATATATATATATACAGACATGATGAACCACCACGAAGCAACTCCATGGGGGATCGGAAATGTAAATATATAAAAGCGGTAAATATATATATATATATATATATATATATATATATGGACTTGATCAACCACCACGAAGCAACTCCATGGGGGATCAGAAAAGTAAATAAAGCAGTAAAGACGATCAACTGCCCCACGAAGTAAACTCCAAGCGAGACTAAATGTAAATAAAAGCGTGAAAAGGCCTCAAGCAAACTCTGTGCTCGAAATAAATATATATATATATATATATATATATATATATATATATATATATATATATATATATATAAAAAAAGCAATTCTAAATAAAATCCAAGCTCATCTGGATATGTCCTAAAGCAACAATTATATATATATATAAAAGCAATAAACGCACCGGATGTAAAATCCAGGCTCATCAGATATATCTGACAACAGTTATATATATAAGTATATATATATAAAAGCAAGTAAATGCTCTGGATGTAAAATTGTGCTCATCGAGATATCCGATAACAACAACAACTATATATATATATATATATATATATATATATATATATATAAAATCAAGTATACTCTCCAGACATAAGTCTAGGCTCAATCGAGGCATAACTTGATAATGTTAGTCCATATATAAATATTTACATATATAAGTATATATATATAGATTGAAATGAAAACCACTTTAATCAAGTCCAGCATACGCACACAACACGACTCTCAATGTGTAGAATAGTGTGTGCAAAGATGAAGAGAAAGGCTTTATAGAGTGTGAGAAGGCTTACAGTGGACTGCCAATGCAGGCTTCTATGACTCTATATGGATAAACACTCAGCTCCCACCGGTAAAAGTATAGCTATATGTGAGCTAACAGATGTTTAAAATGAGGAAACACTCAATATAGGGTGTGTACAGAGCAAATTGGATAGGGCTTCCTTGCCTCTCTTTTTTTTTCTCAAATGGCCACCCCAAGCCCTCTATTTATAGAGGGGGGGAGCCACAGGTGTACCTGCGGTAGCCACAGTTGCACCTGCAGATGCCCGGGGTGCCCTGGGCTCTGTGGGTCCCGTCATCTCGAAGTACGTGCACTCATGCACTGTAATGTCCGCTCGAACTTGTAAAACTTCAATCTGAGCATCCAAACGAGGTATATAAGACCTTCTTCGGACCGCTTGTGTCGAGAGTTACGCAATGACATGGATTAGAGGTTGTACAAAGTCAGGAAGAGGGGACCATGCCCATGGTCTTCAAGCTTCAAATTCTATCCGGTGTGCTGCCACACATAATAGTCACTCGGGATTGGATCTCCTTGGTTCTTGTAGGACATTGTTGTATATATGTATGAAGTATTGAGATGACGCGCAGGTGTGGAGACGACGCGCAGGTGTTGAGGTGGAAAGATGACGTTTGACTCCTCACCGGGGTTATCTCCGGTTTGAGTTGAAAGAAGACATTGCTCAGGGTTACATCTGAGATTGGACTGCTGCAAGTGTTTGAATGCCGCAAGGTCATCTGTGAGAATACTTATCTGCCCGGTGTTAGCTCTGGGTCTGAGGTATGAGTGCATCGGCAAGAGGTCTGAGATTGAAGCTGATAACATGCACTTGAAACAAGCATTTCCGGAGTTATCGCCAGAACTGCAACAGCATTCCTTGGGGTTATCTCCAAGGAAAAAACTCGGGGTTATCTCTGAGGTTGGAAATGATCCTTCCGATGTGTGTTCTGGGGTTGGAAATGATACTCCCGGTGTGTATTCTGGGTTTTGAAACTGAACTTTTGGTAGTGTCCAGAATGGAATCTGCCAGGATTATCTCCGAAAGACTAATCTGCTCTCCTGCAATGTCAGTAACATGTGTGCAAAAAAATTTTAGTGTCTACAGATGCCCCTCTTTATCATATTTATGAAATGCAAGGCATGGATAGGATAAAGAATCCCTGACACTTGAAATGCAACAAGATAAACATGATGCTATGTGCAGCCACATGATGCAAATGTATGATGCATGAATGAAATAATTGTCGGTTCCCTGTTAATCCTGTTTGGATGACAATCAGTGATGTCTTGGACATGCGATCCAAGTCTTCAAGGATGTTGACATTGGGGCTATCACCAAAGTCTTGAATCCTAGACACATACTTCTACTCCATAGAGGTACCTCTTGTGTACAAGAGATCTGTGGGGAAAAAGCTTTGTCTGTTTGAGGATGTGTATAACATATCCCACCATCCTGTCGGAGTTACTGCCAACAATATGTACTTGTCAGAGCTGCCTAACCTTCGTTGATGTGTGTATCACCGGATAGATCCCTGCTGGGTGTATTGTCAAAGCTACTTGACCTTCATTGATGTGTATGTCAATGGTTGCATTGCGTTGTAACCCCCGCCGGGGATACATAGGCATGGATAAGTTTCTTCGATGGGTTTACTTGCCACCGGCTGAGATAACATCAAGGTTGGTTGACCTTCATTGATGTGTGTATCAATGGTTGAGAATGCACTGTAACCCCTGTTGGGGATACATGGATTCTTGAAAGACTTGCGTTGTGACCCCCGCCGGGGATACTTTGTCAACTTATAACTTCGGCATTGTAACCCCCTCCGGGGATACATAATAAGTTCGTAACTTTGGCGTTGTAACCCCCACCGGGGATACTTCATTATTTCATAACTTCAACATTGTAACCCCCGCCGGGGATACTTCTAGGGTTGTGACCCTGCACTGATGGCATCGGACCTTTGTGAGGTATTGCCGAGCATGATTTGTAAAAGTTGAGGCTGTAATAATCGTGAATTTTAAGTCACTATATATGTATGTACATTATTGATGTTTAAAACTTTGTGTTATATAGTGATTTAATATGTGACAACATAGGTGAAGTGGTGCATGGGTCAATTAACATATATGCTATAGTTATGGATATATACATTTATAGATTTCATTAAAAATGAAAGCTTCGTAACCTAATTATTCATTAGGTGAGACAATTAAATAACCTAAGGGTTATGGTAATAAGGAAAGGTTAGTATTTATTATGTATACTAAGTTAAGTGGATAATCTTGTTATTTCAAGTGTCTAATAATTTTAAACCTAATTCTAGTAAACCTAATTAGGTTATGAGCTAAAGTCAGATGTATAAGTAATTAAATTTCATAAGATTGGGAATGGAAACCCTAAATAATTAATTTGGGTAACATATATTAAAATTGTTAGACTATGTTTATTACATGGTCTACAACAATTAAAAGAGAAGCCCAAAAGAAATAAAATGAAAACCAATACTTAGCCCACTTGATTAAGGGTATTTTAGACTTTTGATTAATCAAATTTTTGCATTAAAATAAAAGCAAAATGGAGGATATTATGGGGCATGAGGGACCGGCCACAATTAGGCCTTTTAAGGCAACTAATTAAACTAATCAAGTTCCATAAGTAGAAGTCTTTCACACAAGGACAAGTGTGTCATGCTCCCATTGGTTGAAAATCTATTTAGCACCCTTAATCATATGATTAGGCTAATTGAAGAGATAAGGCAAGGCCTTTTATCCATGGGACAATAAATGTATGGGGGATAATAGTTAATCACCCATTTCATTTGCTAGAACATTTCATTTTCTCTCATTCTTCTTTTTCTATCTTTTTTCTCCCAAGCTAGTAGCATACAAGAGAGAAAAGAGAGAGAGAGTGTTCGATTTTTCTAAGAGAGGGAGAGGAGTTGTAGTTCATGCATCCTAAGTTCATTACTTACTTTGGTAGAACAAGAAAGATAGCAACCAAAACTAGGTGAGGTTCTCATCCTTTTCTTTTTCTTATTCTTCTTCTATTTCGGTTTTTATCTCATCATATATGGGGGTTATGGTCTAATACTCAAAGTACCCTAGTTCTACATATCATCATGTATGGAACTAAGTCTCTTGAGTGTTAGATCAAAGGTTTAGAGGAAGGAAATGAGCATATGTTCTCCAAGGGATGAAACCCTTGTTTTTCTTCCACTAAATCTTGTATAACTCAAGTTTTACATCTTGGATTTGTAATCCACAAAGGGGGGGGGGGGGTTCTAGATACATGAGTTATCTAGTAAACCAAAGTGGTAGAACACAAATCTAGCAAGTATTGAAGCCATGCGGGCTGTTTTCCCCAAAATAGTCCACATAGAAAGTTAAGGTTTCAAAATCCTAAAAAGCTACTGTCCCTATTTTTCTTGAGGCTGTTTCGGTCTGTTTCAAGTCTTTTAAAAATCTAGGAAAACTCATAGAGGTACCTTAAGAAGTTATCTATGTGTAGGAAAAAGAACGGACACGTTTCGATTTATAGGTTGTGCGTAATGGCTATTTCCGTAAAGGACTCCTAAATATTAACACTCGAATTTCTCACAGTGTATACACTGGAAAATTCCAAAATTTTTACAGTAGGTTCATATATGTCAAAAGAGTATACCCTGAAATTTTTTGATTTGTCTGAGCAAAACTCAATTTATGAAAAATGAAGCAAGATCCGAGTGTTTTGGACACTTTCAAATTAGTAAATCATTTTCTAAAATTCCAGAAAAATTTGGGAATCATTGTTGGGTCATATACTATCCAAATCCAGAAAAGAATAATTTTTGGAATCAGTTTGCTATTTTTCCTAAAAATGATTAAGTTATAAATAAAAGAAAATAAATAGTTAAATGATGTCTGAAATAAGAAAAATATGATTTTAATGCTTGAATACTCCTAATATATAATATTATGGCTATTTTAGGGCATTTTGGTAATTTATAATAAGAAATATTATTTATGACCTTTTATGGATATTAAATAAGAGGTTTAATAAATGGTGAACAATTAGAACAAATTATTTATTAATCTAATAAATTATTAAAATATTATTATATTAATAATATTAGAATATGATATTATTAAGTAAATAAAAATATTAAGATTAAAACTTCATTAAAATATTATTAAATGGTTAATAATATTTGATTTAAACATTAATAAATAATTAAAGTATTATTAAATGATTAATAATATTAGATTAAAATATTAATCTTAGATTAAAATATTATTAAAAGATTAATAATATTAAATTAAAGTATTATTGAATGATTAAAATATTATTAAGTAAATAATAATATTCGAGATTAAATAAAATGTTATTAATGTAATAACATTAGTAAAGGAATAAAATATTATTAAATGATTAATAATATTAGTAAAGGAATAAAATATTAATACTATTGGTAAATGAATAAAAATATTATTAATTGATTAATGATACTAAAGCATAAGTAAGATATTATTAAAGTAATAATATTAATGCATGATTAAAATATTATTAAGAGGATTAATAATATTAGTAATGTATTAAAATATTATTAAGATGTTTATAATATTAGTAAGCGAATAAAAGTATTATTAGTGAACTAATAATACTAAGAGGTGAATTAAATATTATCAAGATTAATATTAAGTGAATTAAAGGTATTTGTTATTTAATAGTAACATTATCGAGGCAATATAATATTTCTAAGAACAATGTAATATATAATAACTATGTGATTACATAATCTAATGTTATGCTATGGCTAATTGAAAGATTAACTATAGGTCTCTCAAAGAAAGATAATTAAACTGCCTAGCGGAAAGAATTTAATTGCGTAAGCCGTAATCTACAAATGAGGCAAGTTTCCTAACTCAAACTCGAGTTATTATTTTCAAAGCATGTTAGTGAATAATTATTGATGATTATTCACATCTATATTGATTATTGAAATTCGCACTTTGTGCAATTGAATTCCAGTTCTAGTTCTATTATTATTGAACTGTGAATTAAATTAAAATTCTTTCATTCATGAACTGTTTATGAGATAGATCTATGCTAATTGTATCAGCTAGATCAAGCATGTTTAAATTTGTTAAATCAAATGTGTTTTTAAGAAGTCGTTTCTTATTAAATTGATATGATAAGAACTCTTGACCGAGAAAAAGATTTAATTTGATTAAGGCATGATATCGATGCTTGGGATTATTAAGTGTTTATGCATAAATCATGGGGTATGAAAAGGTCGATCCTTGAATACAAAAACTTATTAAGAGGTCTAGTTTAAATGATCGAGAACCTTGGCAAATATTCATGGTTATTTTAAAACCCCTCACCATATTATTCAATTATTCAATATTCAATTATTGATTATTAATTCATGTTCCTTCACAATCTTATACTATTGTTGAACATTGAAAGTAAAACTTCTTTCTAGACATGATATATCTCCCTTATATATAAACTTGTTAAGCAAATTAGTTGCTTACCCTTGCTATATCATGGCATTTATTTTAGTTAAGCCTGAAGGATCCAATGCGAAAGACAAAGGGTAGGGCAAGATCCAAGAATAGTTTAGAATGAATGCTAGTTATTATTATCTGATGGATTTTCTTATGTAAACCTTTTGTAATATGAATGGTGTGTTTAAGTTAAGGTTAAGAAGACCTTGGGACCATGTTATGAAACTATATTATAATGAACAATGTATGTTTATTATTCCGTAATAGTTATAGAATGCTTATGATGAGATAGATCGTGAGCACCGAATTTGAGGTTAGAGAACCTGGATTTGGGGGCGTCACAGGTTGGTATCTAAGTCGTAGGTTATAAACATTAGGAATGCGAAACCTAGGTTATAACCTTAGTAGAAAACTCTTATAGAGTATGTTAGGAGATGGATTGTGGAGATCCATCGAGTTTCAGTTGTACTAAATAAAATATCATTTCATTTTATCAATGAATATATTTTATTGCGGTACTGATGTTGGTTTTATTTATGGTGTTTATAGGATGTCTGAAGAACACTGTAGGCGGCCACTCAAAGGGAGCAAGAGCCCATTGAGCGCGAGGTCACGGAAGAAGCCCCTCGTAGTCCTCTAATAGGGGATTTGTTGAGGAGAATCAGTCAATTAGAAGGCAGAGTGGGAGAACTAGAGGTTGAAAACCACACACTCTAGTTCACAGAAGGTCAATACAAGGAGGCGGCTTATCAATCCCGTGTGGAGGTAGTCGAACAAAAGGGAAAGTTGGATGAGTCAGAGTTGCAAGTTGGGATGCTGAGGGTACAACTAGAGCAGGAAAAGGAAAAGTTTGGAGAGCTGAGCGTAGAGCATCTGGCGATGCAGGGTGAGTTCGACATGGAGATTGCAGATAAGATTCGCGTGGCGGAGGCATTTTATGAGTCAGCTAAGCGGGTGGACCCGTTTGAGATAGCACTACAGGCCATGAAGGTCAGGGTCGAGACTTTAGGATTGGCGCTAGACGCAACATATGAGGGCCAGCGCAGTGGGACCAGGAGGGCATATTTCGAGATAGGGGAGTCGAGTCGATCCATTCAGTGTAGATTTATGGAGGGGTTTTTTCCCCAGGAGCCTGTTTAGGTGACCTAGCAGGGCCACCAGTGATGATTATGCTATGGACTAGTTGTAGATAGATGCATTAGTACCCCTTTTGTGTAATAGGGTTTTATGTTGATGTAAACCTCAGCAGGTGTGAGGTAGTAAGTAGTATGTAGTATCCCTATTTGTGTTTGTAGGGGAGTATCATTTTGAGTTAATCCCATCTTTTGTGTTTAAAATGGGATAGTAGCATTTATAAAAATATACCTGTATTGAACATGTGAGACACCGAAGATTGGTATATGAATATAAATGCATTATTATGATATGTGTTGGAAAATTTAAATAGTAGATTGTCTATTTAATGTTATGTGAATCCAGTAGACTGAATTGGAATTTTTTTTTTTTAACAAACTTAATCCACTAATCAGGGAGAAAGACTTCCAAATCTTGGTAATTTAAAACTCTCACATAATGATCGTCTGATTGTTTGAATGCAGTAGCATATTACATGCTAAGTACGTATATGATAATAAAACTCGAGTAACGTGTTAGAATTTTGTCTCACTAGATAATGTCGCCTAGACGTGTACTAAGGAACAAAGAGATCGAAGAGTCAGTTAATAATGTAGCGGGAGCTCAACCAAACCCAATGCAAGACTTTATCAACATGATGGCTAAAGCTATGAGGAATCAAGCTCAACCTATGGGAAATCAGGTGGGAAACCAATTAGTCAACTTTAAGGACTTCAAGGCAGTAGGACCGCCGGAGTTTAGAGGAACAGCAGACCCGATAGAGGCCTAGACGTGGATAAAGGAGATTGAGAAGGCCTTCATTATTGCTAGAGTAGCAGAAGAGCAGAAAACAATTTTTGCTACCTACTTAATGAAGGGTGAGGCTAACTATTGGTGGGAGGCCAACCAGAACAAATCCGGGACTGGGATCGTGACTTGGGAAGCATTCAAGAAGTTTTTCTTTGGGAACTACTTCCCTGAGAGTACACACGCGAGAATGGAGATCAATTTTTTGGAATTGAAATAGGTGAATATGTCAATGTCAGGGTACGCTGCGAAGTTCAATGAATTGGCCAGATTCGCTCCACATCAGGTGGACAAAGAGGTGAGGAAAGCAAGAAGGATCGAAAATGGACTAAAGCCGTGGATTTACAGTAAGGTAGCGGTTTTACAAATCACGTCATTCTCAACTCTGTTGGAGAAAGCTCTCATAGCGGAAGGTGGAAGCGGAGCGGTCTCAAAGTACAATCAGAGAAGAACAAGAAGAAAGTAGAAGGTGGGAATCGAATGTTAGCAATGGCGGTAGCAACAACAAAAAGAAGAAATGGAGCAGTGGGGGTAGTAATTTGGAGAGTCAGCAAGGAAGTGTGCAACAAAAGAAGTCGGTGTGTGGAAATTATGGAAAGGGTCACTCGGGAGAGTGCTCAAGGAAAAAGCAGATATGTTATACACAGGACAAGAAGGGCATACCTCGCCCAATTGTCCTAAGGTGAAGAAGGAGGTTGTTTTAAGCGTGGTGAAGCGGGACATCGGATCAAGGATTGCCCGAGGAAGAAAAGCACGGATTACTGCAAACTAGCGAAAGGGCAATAACACTAAGACAACCAAAGGAGGACCAAATTGACTAAACAAGCCGACAAATGAGGACTTTCAATATGATGGTCAAGATGCCGTGGCATCCAGGAGGTGGTGTCCGGTATAATTACGATCAATGATATAAATGCCTATGTGTTATTCGATTCGGGAGCTTTATGTTCTTTCGTATCTGATGAATTTGCTCAAAGATTAAGTTTACCTCGTGAACTATTAGAACACCCAATGAATGTAGAAGTAGCAAACAAAGAAATTATCCCTGTAGATTACATCCATAGGAACCGTTGTGCTGATGTAAGAGGGTTTAAGCTTAACGTAGATTTGATACCAATTCATCTTGGAGAGTTTGATGTAATCCTCGGTTTGGATTGGTTATCGAGTCACGGAGTGGTCATTGACTATAAGAAAAAGTGCGTACACCTAAAGACTCCGAATAAGTCAAAGGTGGTATTTTATGGCAGTAAATCGCCGAGACAATCTTGTTGTCTGACGATGATGCAAGCAAAGAAGTTGCTTAGGAAGGGTTGTATAGGTTATTTGGCTCACGTTGTGGATACTCGCAGAGTCGAGGGTGAACTGGGTCAGATACCTATTGTAAGGGAATTCGTTGACGTCTTCCCAGATGAGATTCTGGGATTGCCACCAGATAGAGAGATAGAGTTTGTTATTGATTTGGCACCAGGAACATCACCGGTATCCAAAGCACCGTATCGTATAGCTCCGGTAGAAATGAAGGAATTGATGGTTCAACTACAAGAGTTGTTAGATAAGGGATACATTCGACCGAGCGTATCACCGTGGGGAGCACCAGTCTTATTCATAAAGAAGAAGGATGGGTCATTTAAGGCTTTGTATCGACTACCAAGAGTTGAACAAGGTTACCATTAAGAATAAGTACCTGTTGCCCAGGATCGACAATTTGTTTGATCACTTAAAGGGGGTGAAATACTTTTCAAAAATCAACTTGAGGACCGGTTATCACCAACTGAAGGTGAGGCAGGAGGATGTTCCAAAGATGGCATTCAGAACTTGGTATGGACACTTTGAGTTTCTGGTAATGTCTTTTGGATTGACGAATGCGCCAGCAGTATTCATGGACTTGATGAACAGAGTGTTTAAACAGTATTTGGATAAGTTTGTTGTAGTGTTCATCGATGACATTCTGGTATATTCAGAGACGGAGGAAGAACACGCTGAACATCTAAGGATAGTGTTGGAGACATTAAGGAGGGAGAAGTTATATGCAAAGTTCTCTAAGTGTGAGTTTTGGTTGCGGAGAGTGCAGTTTTTGGGTCACGTTATCGATAAGGATGGTGTTTCGCTGGATCCAGCAAAAGTAGAAGCGGTTATCAACTGGGAACAACCAAAGACGCTGACAGAAATTAGGAGTTTCTTGGGATTAGCAGGATACTATCGAAGATTCATCCATGATTTTTCAATGATAGCATCGCCATTGACCAACCTTACTAGAAAGACGGTGAAGTTCATTTGGATAGAGAAATGTGAAGAGAGTTTCATGGAATTGAAGAAAAGGCTCAGTCAAGCATCTGTGTTGGCTTTACCAGATAACACGAGAGGATTTGTAGTGTATAGTGATGCAACACACAAAGGTCTTGGTTGTGTACTGATGTAGCATGGCAAGGTCATTGCGTACGCTTCACGTCAGCTGAAGGACTATGAGAAGGGTTATCTGACTCATGACCTGGAGTTAGCAGCAGTAGTTTTTGCCTTGAAGATTTGGAGGCACTATTTGTATGGCGAGAAGTGTGAGATATATACAGATCACAAGAGTCTGAAGTATATCTTCACGCAGAAGGAACTAAATATGAGGCAGCGCCGATGGCTAGAATTGATCAAGGATTATGATTATGAGATTATTACCATCCAGGCAAAGCAAATGTTGTGGCAGATGCCCTGAGCAGAAAAGGCAGAGAGAAGTTACTGAAGTTGACCATTCAAGAGGAATTGGTGAAAGACTTCGAACGACTTGACTTAGAGGTTAAGTATCCGATGGAGACAAATGAGAAATTATTTACATTGGCAGCGAGCCCGACTTTATTATATAAGGTTAAAGAGGCTCAAGAGAAGGACGAAGATTGCGACAACATCAAGAAGCAGCTAACTGAAGGGGATGAATTGAAATACAAGACTGATGGCACCGAACTGCTGAGATTCGAAGGGCGAATTTGGGTACCAATAGTACCAAAACTAAGAGAAGAGATTTTACAAGAAGCGCACAGTACGAGGTACTCGATACACCCAAGAAGCACAAAGATGTATCAAGATTTACGTCAACACTTTTCTTGAGGTTGTTTCGTTCAGTTGCAAGTCTTTTAAAAATCTGGGAAAAATCACAGAGGTATCTTAAGAAGTTATCTACATGTAGGAAAAAGAATGGACACGTTTTGATTTATAGGTTGTGCGTAATGGCTATTTTCATAAAGGACTCCTTTAACACTCGAATTTCTCACTGTGTATACACTGGAAAATTCCGTAATTTTTAAAGTAGGTTCATATATGTTATAAGAGTATACCCTGAAAATATCAGATTTGTCTGAGCAAAACTCGATTTATGAAAAATGAAGCAAGATCCGAGTGTTTTGGGCACTTTAAAATTGGTAAATCATTTTCTAAAATTCCAGAAAAATTTAAGAATCATTGTTGGGTCATATACTGTCCAAATCCAGAAACGAATAATTTTTGGAATCAGTTTGCTATTTTTTCTAAAAATGATTAAGTTATGAATAAAAGAAAATAAATAGTTAAATGATGTCTTAAATAAGAAAAATATGATTTTAATGCTTGAATACTCCTAATATATAATATTATGGCTATTTTAGGGCATTTTGGTAATTTATAATAAGAAATATTATTTATGACCTTTTATGGATATTAAATAAGAGGTTTAATAAATGGTGAACAATTAGAACAAATTGTTTATTAATCTAATAAATTATTAAAATATTATTATATTAATAATATTAGAATATGATATTGTTAAGTAAATAAAAATATTAAGATTAAAACTTTATTAAAATATTATTAAATGGTTAATAATATTTGATTTAAACATTAATAAATAATTAAAATATTATTAAATGATTAATAATATTAGACTAAAATATTAATCTTAGATTAAAATATTATTAAAAGATTAATAATATTAAATTAAAGTATTATTGAATGATTAAAATATTATTAAGTAAATAATAATATTCGAGATTAAATAAAATGTTATTAATGTAATAACATTAGTAAAGGAATAAAATATTATTAAATGATTAATAATATTAGTAAAGGAATAAAATATTAATACTATTGGTAAATGAATAAAAATATTATTAATTGATTAATGATACTAAAGCATAAGTAAGATATTATTAAAGTAATAATATTAATGCATGATTAAAATATTATTAAGAGGATTAATAATATTAGTAATGTATTAAAATATTATTAAGATGTTTATAATATTAGTAAGCGAATAAAAAGTATTATTAGTGAACTAATAATACTAAGAGGTGAATTAAATATTATCAAGATTAATATTAAGTGAATTAAAGGTATTTGTTATTTAATAGTAACATTATCGAGGCAATATAATATTTCTAAGAACAATGTAATATATAATAACTATGTGATTACATAATCTAATGTTATCTTATGGCTAATTGAAAGATTAACTATAGGTCTCTCAAAGAAAGATAATTAAACTGCCTAGCGGAAAGAATTTAATTGCGTAAGCCGTAATCTACAAATGAGGCAAGTTTCCTAACTCAAACTCGAGTTATTATTTTCAAAGCATGTTAGTGAATAATTATTGATGATTATTCACATCTATATTGATTATTGAAATTCGCACTTTGTGCAATTGAATTCCAGTTCTAGTTCTATTATTATTGAACTGTGAATTAAATTAAAATTCTTTCATTCATGAACTGTTTATGAGATAGATCTATGCTAATTGTATCAGCTAGATCAAGCATGTTTAAATTTGTTAAATCAAATGTGTTTTAAGAAGCTGTTCTTATTAAATTGATATGATAAGAACTCTTGGTGAGAAAAAGACGAATTTGATTAAGGCATGATATCGATGCCGGATTATTAAGTGTTTATGCATAAATCATGGGGTATGAAAGGCTGATCCCCTTGAATACAAAAACTTATTAAGAGGTCTAGTTTAAATGACTGAGAACCTTGGCAAATATTCATGGTTATTTTAAAACCCCTCAGTTCATATTATTCAATTATTCGAATATTCAATTATTGATTATTAATTCATGTTCCTTCACAATCTTATACTATTGTTGAACATTGAAAGTAAAACTTCTTTCTAGACATGATATATCTCCCTTATATATAAACTTGTTAAGCAAATTAGTTGCTTACCCTTGCTATATCATGGCATTTATTTTAGTTAAGCCTGAAGGATCCAATGCGAAAGGCAAAGGGTAGGGCAAGATCCAAGAATAGTTTAGAATGAATGCTAGTTATTATTATCTGATGGATTTTCTTATGTAAACCTTTTGTAATATGAATGGTGTGTTTAAGTTAAGGTTAAGAAGACCTTGGGACCATGTTATGAAACTATATTATAATGAACAATGTATGTTTATTATTCCGTAATAGTTATAGAATGCTTATGATGATGATAGATCGTGAGCAAGAATGGAGGTTAGAGAACCTTTGGATTTGGGGCGTCATGGTTGAGTTGGTATCTAAGTCGTGAGGTTATAAACATTAGGAATGCGAAACCTAGGTTATAACCTTAGTAGAAAACTCTTATAGAGTATGTTAGGAGATGGATTGTGGAGATCCATCGAGTTTCAGTTGTACTAAATAAAATATCATTTCATTTTATCAATGAATATATTTTATTGCGGTACTGATGTTGGTTTCAGTTGTACTGATGTATGTTAAAACAATGCATGCATGCATGCATGTAATCATAAAATGCATTTTGAAAAGCTCCAAGTAATAATTTATCACACCCTTTTTGAGGTGATTTGGAGATTTGTTGTCCAGGTATTATGGATCTGGATCAGCCAAGTAGTTCCCGCAGGACCACTTCTGGTGTACGGAGGAGGGCTTCTAAAGTACCTAGACCCCGTTCTGTTAGACAACTTCGTCGTTTGGTGGAGGCGGTGATACGTCCTATCCGAGTTGAAGTGCCGGATGTCGAGGACGAGGAGGAGGATGTACCGATTGAGATTTTTGCTCCTGCTGCACGTGTTCCCTGTAGGGATCTGCCAGGTATTCAAGTGGTGAACCCATATCTTCTGGGTGACTTGAGTTGGCGTCCTTCAGTTTACCTGCACGCAAACAAGGTATGAAGTTAGATCTTAATCTTCCTTATTTCATATTGATGAGGAGCAAAGGGTTCTGATGTTGATCTGCATTTAATGTAGGTTCCCGACTTTACACAGCCTTGAGGGAACTGGTTCAGCATCCACTCTATGTATCAGGCTTTGCACGATGACTATAGAGAGATTGTAGATGGCTGGAGATTCGAGACGTTCTTTTTCATTCTTCCCGTCATCATCCCCACAGGGTTATCGCAGAACATTATTCGAGCGGTGGTTTCACCCGACTCGATCACTCCATTTGCTTGATTTGTGAGGTGATGATGACCGATGGATTAGCGCTTTATCACATTTATGGAGTTTGGAGGGATCCGATTGCCTTGCAGCGGCGGATATTACCCCTCTTTGCCGAGATCCTTGTTGGGAGTTCCGCGCGCGCCAACAATGCAGGATAAGATGTATGTGTCCTTTGAGCGTAGATGCTATGAGCGGGCAGTTGAGTGGGCCTATACCCGATGATATGAGAGTCGTGGATCGCATTCTTCTGATTGTTCTGATGATCATTAGAGGGGTCGTCATAGCAGATAACTCTTCTACAGTGTCCTTCGCTTTGATTAGCGCCACTCGACACGTGTACCATATAGGAGAGTATGATTGGGGTTCATACACCTTTGCCTACTTCCTCAGGGGAATGCGCATGCGATTGCAGGGCTTGACCGAGTCTTGGTTAGGATTCTACTCGCTTTTACTGGTGAGTATTTCTCTTGTCTTTTCCCATGTACAGGTTAAGAGTGTTGGCTGACAGCGGATGTTTGCCTTCGTGTTGGCAGTTTTGGGCCTATGAGAGGCTTCCATGTTTGCGTTCTGTGAGCATGCTAGGTTTAGACACCTATCCATGAAGACGGAGATGGCATCATTCCATACTGGCGGAGGTCCCTGTAGCTGAGGGTTTCACTCATTGCCGCTTCTGACTAGAGTTGTTGACAGCGGATGTCATCACATGGGTTCCCTATTCTGGGGAGCACTTGAGTGTTGGATTTGAGGATGGGTACCTGACTGGAGTTGAGTACGTTATTTCCACCCGTAGGATTCCTCTCTTCACAGATGGAGAATTGGAGCTCTATTTAGGAAAGCGTGCTATCAGGAGCACTACAGGAGAGATTCGCATGCCGATCTTGCCTCCTGCCAGACATTACTGGCCTATTTCGCAGTCACCCATCATTGATATCCCATTGTTGGGGGTTGACAGTTTCACATTGTCAAAGGGTCCCTACACTCATGAGATGTTCTAGCATTGGTGGTTCCCTCGTACCATTGTAGCTCAGACCCGCGCCACACAGTTTATGGGGGATATGGTTCCAGGATCCGTGATGATGATGGATTGGCTAGCCTGTGTCAGAGATCCGACTCATGTGACACAAATTGTGATTTGACTTGACAGCTTGGACCGCATATTTCTTTATCCCAAGCATTTGGGTAGAGATCCTTCGTAGGTCGATACTTTTGATCCTTCCACTCTGGCGCTAGCCCCTCGGGTGACCCATATGGTTTTGTTTGCAGATCTCCTTGTATAGGCTCGACATCCACAACAGATAAAGATCCGATGACTCAGAGGAGTTATATCGGTGGACAGGATTGACGATGTGACATCGATACCATTGACTTCTTCTAATGTATTCTCGTTATCTCTTTTGATAGGCCTCTGTTAGCTGCTGGGTAGCTTCGCCCCATTCTCGCTATATATTTTGATAGGCCTCTGTTAGATGTTGGGTAGCTTCACCGTATTTCCCTGTATTTTAGCTATACAGAGATGTATTAGATGATGATATACTTAAGAATGTATGTACAATTTTCCATTCCCTATATCATATTGCCATCTATTGTATCATGAATGTTATTATGTTATGCATATGTATGTATGTCCAGAGATACTTAGCATTGACCCCTGGATGGTCTTATGACACAGGCCGTACAGATGTCTTCTTCGACAGTTAGCCGTATTGATCATACCCCACCATTTTTAGTGGCATCTGGTATGCTTTCATGGTATGATAATATGTCACCACCAGACAGGGTGACTGTAGATCATTTGTTGCAGCATACTATGACCCTATTGATGTTTCAGGTTCCCACAGGATTTGTGGAGGGTATGCTAGAGCATTGGGTACCGAAGAGATAGGTTTTTCGATTCGGGACCCAGGAGTTGACTCCTACTCTAGAGGAGTATGCACGGTTGACGATGCTGCTGTTGGACAGAGTTTGCGTGCACATGGCGATCGGAGACATGAGTAGGTAGTTCATGACCCTCATCAGATTGAGGCATAGGGTGGTACAGGATGAGATTACATCCTGCCACGTGATATCCCAGCATTTTCTGTTTGACAGATTTGGCTCTGAGGATTGTTATGCACGACACTCCGGGGATTTCACCACACCGAAGGATCATTGGCGTTTGGCCAGAGTGGATGTACTGATACTGAGACGCCCCCAAAATAGGTATACATCACCCATCTTGAGTCGCCAAATATATGGTACAAAATTCAAATACAACTTAATTAAACAACAGTCGTGTAAAATACGACAAAACATAATTTAAGAGTTTCAATAAGAATATTGTCATCTAGACAATATCCACTCTCAAATAGAGTCCTCATTACATTTATTGTCACACTATTTTATAGAATAGTGAGGACTACTAAAACAACCATCTGGACCGTCAATCCATTCCCCGACTCGTCCCAGCTATATTCTCATTTCCTGAAGAGAACAATAAAAGAAAGGGTGAGCTCAACTAGCCCAGTAAGAAATATTATGACTAAGATAATACAGAATAAATTATCCTTAGCCTTCAATAGTATAACAACTGATAGAATATAATAGACAACAAGTTTTAGATCAACAACTGCAGCGGAATAAGCAATTCATTAGAAGAGTCAAGTAGAGTATAAAATTTACTATCTTCTATGATTTGAAAAGTTTTTCATCAACTTTATCGCTGAGACTTAGCTTAATAAATAAAATCGAATCATCCCTGCATCACGGCCAAGGATATTCATGTAATCATCAATGGTCATGATTATACCGAATAATCCCTGGTCATAATCATACCAACAACTGTCCATCAACGAACTACAAGCCAATGATGACTTTTACCACATCATTCGTCACATTACGGTCATGATTATACCAAATAATTCCTGGTCATAATCATACCAAGTCCATCTATGCACGTAAGCCAAAGATGACTTTTATCACAATATAAGCATGATGATAATGACAATGACATAATAATTCAATAAAATAAGTTCAAGGATAAATTTTAAAGATTTATAATT
The DNA here is from genome assembly GCA_020205605.1 of Panax ginseng. Taxonomy (NCBI): domain Eukaryota; kingdom Viridiplantae; phylum Streptophyta; class Magnoliopsida; order Apiales; family Araliaceae; genus Panax; species Panax ginseng. Next base: position 128,932,790 of record CM035130.1, read on the forward strand.
TAATTTATCCAGAAATCAATAACGTCCAAATTGTCAACATGATAATCGCTTTGGAGTAAAATTCAAGAATGCTCATAAGAATATTTCCATGAAAAGATACTGGATGAAGCGCAAATATCCAGGATATTCTACTAATTTCATGGAGTATAGAAGCTAAAACTTTAACCAACCGAGTATAATAGAATATATGAAACTGCAAATGGATTTTTGCCTACCATGCGGTAATCCACGTAGACAGATCATTTCCACAATTTAATAAGGAATGAATACGAAGGACCATTCACCATGCACGCGGTAATCCACATAAATAGGTTATTCCAACAGAATAATAAAGAATGGAATAACAGAAGAATTCACCAGGCATGCGATAGACCGCACAGACAGGTTATTCCAACAGAATAATAAAGAATTGAATAATAGAATAATTCACTAAGCATGCGATAGACCGCACAGACAGGTTATTCCAATAGAATAATAAAGAATGGAATAATAGAAGAATTCACCAAGAATGTGATAGACCGCACAGACAGGTTATTCCAACATAATAATATAGAATGGAATAACAGAAGAATTCACCAGGCATGCGATAGACCGCACTGATAGGTTATTCCAACAGAATAATAAAGAATGGAATAACAGAAGAATTCACCAGGCATGCGATAGATCAGTGCATGCATAAAAAGTTATTCCAATGAATAATAAAGAATGGAATAACAGAAGAATTCACCAAGCATGCGATAGACCGCACACACAGGTTATCCCAACAAAATAATAAAGAATGGAATAACAACCCTTACGAGTATTGAAAGAAAATTACTCTCTTCATGAATACGAAAGAAATAATACCCCTTACCATAGAAGAAAGATGGATACTGGAATAGTGAGGTAGCAGACTTCTCTTCTTCTTTCTCTCTATAATTTTTCTCTATAATAATTGCTCTATAGCTTTAGTGAATTGGTGAAAAATAATGAAGGAATGAGATTTTATTTATAGGAAAATATAGTATCAATAATTGCACATTTTGGGGCTCGAAATATTAGAGTATAATACCTTCCTCTTTTCTTCATTTTTAATTTAGTCCTGCAAGTATTATCAAACTTGCACCACCTCCCCTAATAGTAAATCATGTGAATCAATAGTAAATCATGTGACTCAATAATTCTAAACATGTGAAAAAATTAATTATAGTATAGTACCTTCAACTATACCTCCATTTTTAATTTAGTCATGCAAGTATTATCAATCTTGCACCAACTCCCCTAATAGTAAATCATGTGAATCAATAGTACACACATGTGAACACATAGTTATCAAAGATGTGAATTAATAGCAATTAATTGCTCATTTATCCTAAGCATTACTCCATTGGTCAATATAACCTCCAGACATCCATTATTATCGAAATAGATGTCGATTTCTACTAACACTAATAATCCCAACACAATGGAACTATCAATTTCATCTTTAATTAACATGAACTTATTTATCATTAATTTATAACGCACAATATTTAACAAACAGGTCATTCCCAGGAAAGAGGGGGCTTTCCAATAAGGATTTCTCCTTATTGGCGCGCAATTAGATTATCTAAACTCTCCTTGACAGAACTTCTAGACATTGTCAATATTGTAAATAATAATATGAATAACTTTGTCGTCTCAATTATTGATTTAATAATATAACATATTATGCAAATGATAATGTGACAATAATTGAATCAATAATATGAGAGATATGATGCAATAATTATCAGAGCAATAATTGAGTATAACCGAGTGACTTCTTCACGTAAGCATCAATAATCAATACTTGCAGTGTAGCTACTATGCAACCACGCCAGATTCATCGCACTTTTACTACCGGGTAGTTCAACAGTTATAACGGTAACACTTTCACCGTTATTTTTATAAAATGATAATTCTGTCATTTTCAAACTACGACAATACTTCCGTTGTGGGGTCCATCAATGATTGTGCCGTCGTACGGATATTCCCCGACAAAAAGAATATTCCCCGACCAATCGAATATTATATAACAACTTGCTTACTTTGCAAAATTTATAAATAATACCCACAACTATAACATTATATCAAATCCACACCATAATAAAAAAAAATATTTCGAGAAATTTAAATCTTTATTCATAAAATTTGGGGTCTCACAGATATTGTGCGTATTGTCATACGTCTTCATGCCACGGTATATGGATGAGTTGGACATTGGCGTCATTATGGTAGTGAGAGCTCTCAGGGAGGGTCACACCATCATACCGATGATTATGGCAGAGACTCTGAGGTCAACCACATATTTCTGCAGTTATCCGGTAGGAGTGTTCATAGGCAGCTCAGTCATGCTATACGTGTGGTTTATGTCACACTTGAGAACGATTGGCACATTCAGATGGCATGTATATTATTTCACCCATGACATAGCTACGTCGTACTCCTTTCAGCCTGCAGAGTATACAAATGCTGCATCTTGGTTAGCTTTCCTGGTAGGGATTGGAGATCCGTTCGCTATATTGCCGTGTACAGGGCTTAGTTCACCCTACAGCTTCATTACTCATGCTCCGGGCATGGATTATCTTCCTCTAGCTGGTTTGAGAGGGATGATCACCTACCACCCATTGGCTGTGATGTGTCAGTTTGATCAGTTTCAGGATTTCCATCCATATGAGGGGGCATTGAGTTAGCGCTTCGCTTCTCGCCATTTATCATTAGCGGACAGATCCAGGTTGTATGCTGTTGGGGACCAAATGAGAGATAGTGAAGTTTTACATCGGTCATCCCAGGTTATTATCACGAGTATTCAAGCATGGATGGAGACAGAGATTGCATCGACTATGGTAGTATCCACAGTGCAGGATATAGATTCCAACGATGAGGAGCCTATGGAGGAGGCTGACATTCCCATCGATGGGGACTTGACTGCTGGGCTGCCAGCATTTGTGATGGACTCTCCCACCCCGAAAGTGCCATCACTCAAGATTCAAAGATAGTATTTGGGAGCAAGAGCTTACATCTGATGACCTATGATAGAGATCAGGCTAGGGCCACGATGTTGACAGCTCTTGATGGGAGAGACGCCGCTCTATTAGAGAGGGATGAGGCTAGATTAGCCAGAGATGCATTGATTATGGAGCGGGATGCCGCCCTATCTGCTAGGGATGTGGCCATTGCAGACAATACTTTAGTTAGATCCCATATGACTGGCATCCTTACTGATATGAGTGCATACATTGATGAGCATCATGTCACCATGCAGTTAGCCTCTTATCTACTAGCTCATGTAGATACCATTGGGCAGGAGCTTGCAGTTTTACCTCCATCTTCAGAGAGGGATGCTATATTAGATCTGATAGTCCGCATACACACAAATCCTTAGATAGCTTTGTATTTTCCTGCACAGACTAGCTTAGCTATTTTGTCATGTATAGCACAGATGTATATATCAAACAGTATTATATATGGCAGAGAAATATATTTTGATTTACTTCCCTTTCAGTTGTGCCTTGATACTTACTTGATTTTTGCCTGTTTCTTCAGGGCTTGTGATCTTGATGCATTCTGAACTTGTCCTTGATATGTGGACATTGAGTCATCGTAGGATCTCTCAGAATGGATCATTGATCTGTATATATCCCTACAATCTTTGGTGTCTTGGGACTGATTTCTGTATAGAAATATGGAGAGGAGTGTGGCTTTTCCTCTCTAAGATTGACCGCACCACAGATGGTCGCCAGTACTTCTATTTGTGAGAAGCCTAGTTAATTCCATCTCTTATGGATTGATATTACTCTTTGAGGCATAACCGCAGCTTAGATGGTCACCGAATCTCCTATTTATGAGGAGTGGTTGGATAATTCCATCCCTTTTGGTCTGAAGCTGATGAACTATAATGGATTGAAGTTTGATCCCAGTACCGTGTGATAAGAATTTTTGTCCTGGTAGGGGTTAGACTGAACCATAAATGGTCGCCACGTATTCTATTGAAGAGAGGAGATCAAGTCGTAATGTAGTTCGAACCTGGTGTAAGAGGTTCAACGCTGAATGTGAAAGGCAGATGGGTATAGAAGCTTTATTGATGAAGAAGGGTGTATAAGTATTTTGTTGTTTTTGTAAGGAAAGGGCAAAAAAAATTTTGTTATTTTTTTGTTTATTGCGACCGGGCCATATAGAATATGGTTGCCTACTTACTCCCGAAGATCAGGTCGACGTAGTTCACCCCTCAGGATGAATCGCAGCCAAAGAGAAGTGTGAATCCCATGTGCAGGCTATACTACGGGGAGAAGAAAGTTTGATCCCATGATGGGGATAAACTACAGGTGTGGAAAAAGTTTGAACCCGTCTTTAGGACAAACTGCAAGTGTAGAAAAGTTTAATCCCGTTTTCAGGATAAACTGCAGATGTGAAAGGTTAAATCTCGTCTTCAGGATAACCAAAATTGTATGGAAGGTTTGAAATGAGGTGAAACCAGGCTGCTGGTTTGAAGTGTATATTTCCCTGAGGGGCAGAAGAGTTTGTAAAAAGTAGGTTAAAAACTGGAATGACTGGTGATTGGATGAATCCATACCAGGATGTTTGCTTGATGGTAATTTCAGACATAGTATCATTTCACGGTGTTCGAGTTGACAAGCTGTGGAAATTCATCACCATCCATTTCCTGTAATCTGAGAGCACTTCTTGCCAATACCTCCTTGACAAAAAATGGGCCTTCCCAGCTAGGAGCGAATTTTCCCTTAGATTGATCTTGGTTGTTAATGATTTTTTTCAAAACCAAGTCATGTTGTTTGAACTACCATAGCCGAACTTTTCTATTATAGGATCGTGCGATCCTTTGCTGATATAACTGACCATAGAAGATAGTCGCGGTTCGCCTTTCATCTATTAGAGATAATTGGTGATACCTGTCTTATACCCATTGGTCTTCATCCAACTGAGCATCCATCAACACGCTGAAGGATTCTATTTCCACCTCTATGGGGAGCACTGCTTCCATCCCATAGGCTAATGAGTAGGGGGTTGCCCTAGTGGAAGTACGCGATGGAAGTTCTCAGGCTAATAAAGTCGAGGCAAGAGGTCGTGCCATCCTTTGTGATTAGCGAACATTTTTGCATGTTCTTCTTGATATTTTTATTAGCCGCTTCAACAAAGACCATTCATCTTTGGACTAGAGATGACCGGAGTTAAGGTGTTTGATGTGGAATTTATCGCATAACTCCTCCATCATGACCTCTAGTTGTTAGCCATATCGAATAACCTTTGGTTGTCCATATCACTATTATATTATTTTCGGATGAAAGCAATGATGACTTCTTTAGTAACCCTAGGGAAGGAGGCTGCTTCTACCTATTTGGTGAAGTAGTCAATCATGGTGAATATGAATCGATGTCCATTACTAGCTTTGGGCTCAATTGGCCCGATCACGTCCATTCCCCACATTAAAAGGGCCATGATGAAATCATATTGTGGAGTTCCCTTGGAGGGGCGTGGATAGCATTCCCATGAATTTGGCATTGATAGCATCTCTTAACGTGATCATCACAGTCAGCTTTGAGCGTAAGCCAATAATGCCATGCTATTCGAGGATTTTCTTAACAAGTAGGGGTCCGCCTCATGTGGGGCCATACTCCACCATGGATCTCATCCATGAGCCTCGAGCTTGGTCTTTGTCCAAACATCCGAGGAGACCTAGTCTGCATCTCTCTTGTAGAGTGCATCTCCGCCAGGTAGAATTTTAAAAAGTCGATGGATCCGCCTCTTTTTTCAAAGGTTAGCCTCTGCAAGTGTAGATCCATCTCGTGATACTCCTTGATATGTTGATACCAAGGGTTGTGGATGGGAGGTAGCTCATCCGATACTTCTCAACATAGTTCCCATAAGTCGGGGCCTTTTGCAGGGAAAATGTGATGCTTGATATGTTTTCCTCTCGTATATGTGAATCAAGGAGGCCAACATTGCTAGTGCATCCGCAAAATCATTCCTATTATGAGGAATGTGTAGAAAGGAGATTTCTTCGAACTCCAAAGCCATTTGTAAAACTTGTTGATGGTAAGGCAACAAATGTAATTCTTTAGTTTGATAGATTCCTGTGGATTATTTGATTACCAATTTGGAATCCCCAAAGACAGTTAACCGCCTGATGCCCATTGAATGGGCAAGTTTTAGCCCCATGATACAACCTTCATACTCAGCTGTGTTGTTGGTGCCGATAAATCGCAATTTGACGATGACGGATATCGCTCCCCCCCGCATCTGGAATATTAGAACTCGCTCCACTCTGAGCCTTCTATGTTAATACTCCATCAAAATACATTTTCTATGTGTGGCATGATCGCATCGATGGTATTGTTGAATCGCCATTACCCCTTCATCGGGAAATTATGTTTCTAAGGGTTTGTAATCCCCAAAGCAGTGCGGCGGCCGCTTGATCCGCAATTCCTTGACCTTTGATGTATTTTTTTACGTCAATGTAGACGATGTCAAATTGTTGTAGGATCAATCGCCATCCGGACAGTCGACAATTCAGTATGGGCTTACTGAACACATACTTGATAGGATCCACGCGGGATATGAGATGGGTTGTGTGACCATGGAGGTAATACAATAACCTCATGGAAGCCCATGCTAAAGCACAACAAGTCTTCTCAATCAGAGTGTATTTGTGCTCACTGATGCTAAATCTTTTGCTGAGGTAATAGATAGCTCGTTCTTGGCCTCTATCGTCTTTTTGCCCCATCATACAACCCATGTCATTGTCATTAATGGACAGGTACATGAATAGGGAAACATCATCCCTGCGTGGTACCAAAACATGAACGTTAACCAGCTGCTCTTTAATGGTAAGGAAGGCTTTCTGACACTCATCGTTCCATTTCATGGAGGAGTTCTTCCTTAACAACTTGAAGATGGGCTCACAGGTTGCTGTGAGTTGAGAGATAAACCTGCTAATGAAGTTGATTCTTCCCAAAAATCCCCGCATTTCCTTCTCTGTCTGAGGGAATGGGCTTTTCCTTAATGGCCTGGATTTTGGTGGGATCCAGTTCAATTCCTTTGTGGTCGATTAGGAAACCTAGCAACTTACTCTCGACTTAACACCAAAGGCGCACTTGGTTGATTCAACTTCAAGTTGTACTTACGCGCAACTTGTTGAAAATCTTTTTGAGATGGTCTAAGGGTCTTCCTCCTTCGAGATTTGACAATGATGTCATCCACATAGATCTCTATCTCCTTACGCATCAAATCATGGAAAAGAGCCATCATAGCTCTCTGATAGGTTGCCCCGGCATTGATGAAGCCGAATGACAACCGTCTATAGCAAAAGGTTCCCCAAGATGTGATGAAAGAAGTTTTCTCATGGTCTTCCTCAGCGACCATAATCTGATGGTACCCCGCAAAGCAATCCGCAAAGGAGTACATGCCGTATTGAGCAGTATTGTCAATGAGAATGTGGATAAAGGGCACGGGAAAGCTATCTTTAAGGCAAGCTTTGTTCAAATCTCGGTAATCCACGCAAACTCGGACCTTTCCTCCTGGTTTAGGCATGGGAACAATGATAATGCCAGCTTGAACTTGTTTCACAATTTCTTCTTTAACCTTTAAACTCCACTCAGGTTTCAATCACCTGAGCTTCTGCCTAACTGGCTTGAATCCTTCTTTAATGGGAAGGCGATGAAGAACAATGTCAGTGGACAAACCCACCATGTCTTCATGAGACCATGCAAACACATCTTGGAATTGGGTTAATATTGCAACTATGTTATTTCATTGGTTTGGGGTGAGGTCTAAACCAATCTGGATTAGCTTAGGGATTTCTAAGGTTCCACGATTGAAAGAAGTGGTTTGGTCAAGGTTGGGTTTAGGTTTATCTGTGACCCCTTTCTTAATCTCCTGAGGTGTCTCAATGTCCTCTTGTATTTCTATCAAGTCTGAGTCTAACTTTTCATCAAAGTTACAACCCTTGTGGAGAGAAGGCACCTCATCAGCAAGTACATGCACATCTAAATTCAGAGTCCTAAAACAAAATATGCTTTCACTTAATATATGAAACTATTTAATCATACAAAAGTGTTAGCATGTACTGATAAAATAACTGCTAATACTGTATAGAAAAGTAAACAATTAAAGTTATCTATAGGGGGCAGAGGAATTTTCTACCCATTTTACCCTCGTCGACCAATGCATGGAGTGCTGCTCCAATTTTTGAGGGCAAAGTCCTGATGGACTGCAGTGATGGAGGGATTTTCATTGTCCTCCTTCTCCCGAATGATAACCATGACATCTGGACAATCATCGTATGGGGTATATCTGTTTGTATGTTCATCATGGACAATGATGCTTATACCTGACATCATCAAGGCAATGTCATGTTTACATTTCTGGTCCCTTTCTTCCACTTTGGGATCAGGAATCAAAACCTCTTTTGCTTTGAATGGTACTGGTTTTGGAAACAGCATATCTATAACATGGGCTGGTACCTTTACTAGAGATCAGACGTACCATGCAGCATGCGAATGGAAAAAATCGCCATGTTATTAAGCTTGAGGAACTTGCTTATGCTTATGAGGATTCCTATGACTGGAATTGGCAGAATAGCCTAGTTCGGCTGTCCTGGTTTGACTAGACACTTGATTAGGGTGCATAATACCTTGCTTATCTTTACCAAGCCCTTGTCCAGGCTGATGACCCAAAGACATCATTTCTTGAGTGGCCGACATAACCTCGGCAGAAATCTTGGGCCTGGGAAGTGGTGCTCCAATAGGTTGGTATTGTATGTTACTCACTTCCAAGGTATGAAAACTGACCGGCTCAACTTCTGAATTAAAGCTGATGATTGATAGATCTCCCTGTTCGGGATATTCCGGCTCAGTGTTGACAGTTACTAGACTGTTATTGACAATGTATTTGAGTTATTGATGTAGTGTGGATGGAACAGCTCCAGCCATGTGTATCCATGGTCTCCCTAATAGCATGTTGTATCCTGAATCTATCCTGAGGACGTGGAAGGATACATTGAATGTATTTGGACCAATCTCAATTCGCAGCTCAATCTTTCCGACGAAATTTCGCCGGGATCCATCAAAGGCTTTGATAACTGTATGGCTGCTTTGGATTTGTTTGAGATTGACATTCATCTTTACCAAGGTGGCATAAGGACAGATATTTAGTGACGAACCTCCATCTATCAAAACTCCAGCTAGCATATACCCGGAGGACAAAACTACAATATGCAATGGCTTGCAATGACCGGTCCCTTCGGGCGGTATGTCATCATCAGTGAAGGATATCACATTGTTGTTGAAAATGTGATCAACCATATGTTAAAATTTTTCCACATCCACTAATTTCGGTAAGTAGGCTTCTTCCAAAGCTTTCAACAAGATCTTTCGGTGATCCTCAGAAGAGAAAACCAAGTCCAGTATTGATATCTGATGTGGAGCTTCTCTTAAGCTTAAAACCACCTTGGCTTCATTATGGCCCATAGCGCAGAGGAATTTTTCAATCTTCTCCATGGGAATCTTCCCCTTTGCTTTGATGGCAGACTTCATCACCCTCTGAGGAAGATACAGTGGATTTTTCTTCAACACTGTAGTAGTAGTATGAGACGTGGATCCTTCAGCTTCTCCATAATTCCATGGAACTTTGTGTAAGCTGACAACAGGATATTGTGGTCTGAAAGGTAAAGAAATTGGCTCTGGTGCGACCACTTTCAAAGGATTGTCAGCTCCTTTGAGTTGAATTGTTTGTATGGGAAATGATTTGATAGTCTCATCATCCTCAACGAATATAACTGCTACTGATCCCTTCCATTTAGTAGGACATGTATTCCCACTCTCGAGTTGCATAATGTCATTATTCCGCCAATGCACAGACACCGCTATCAATAAGATTTTGAATGAGATGGCGAGTGCCCAAAGATTCTTCCGTGTCTTGGTGGATCATGAGAATGTGAATGATATTGACATACTCCATCGGAGTTAAACCGCTCTTGAATGGGGATTGATTGGAGGTAGAAGGAGGTAATTCTTCCTTCATTGATCAACATTTGAAATATCTCCTCCATAGATTGGCCCAGATAGGTAAATTCCTCCGATTGGCAAAATCCCGACGCCTTTTTAGCATTTGCTCTCTTTGCAACCTTATCCTCCATAGCTTCGCTTTCAAAAGGTGATGGTGGAGCATTCATAACAAAAAAGGAAGGAGATAGGCATGCTCTCGGCTAATTAATTGGCATGTGACTTGATGCCGGGTGGGTCACCGCTTACTAATTGCTTAATTTACTTGCAAAGAGCTTTCATCTTTCGCTCCATAAAGAAATTGGAACTTTGCATAATCCCATCTTGTCAACACCATCTTTGATGGTCTCGGGATGATTCACCATTAAAACTGAACTCGCCCAAAGGTGCTCCAACTAATCATGTTGACCTCTTCTTCTTTGTGTTGAGGAAGAGGGTTGTCTTGCACATGAGGTTGATCTGGTTTGGTGACCACGATCTCACCGTTATCTATTAAATCTTGGATCTTGTGTTTCAAGGCCCAAAAATCTTAATTATCATGTCCAGGTGCTCCGGCATGATAAACACACTTCCGAGTAGCATTAAAACCCCTTCCATTAGGGTTGGCTGGTGGAAGAAGACGTGTAATTTTCTTCTGAGTAGTTAGAAGAGCAAGAATATTCTCGAGCGAGTCCCCTAAGGGTGTGAACGTTAGAGGGCACTTTACTTCTTCACTTTTAGGCAATTGAGGGTTTGAAGATTGTGCTTAGAAAGGGGAGTAGTTTCTCCTCTGTATATGCATGTTCTGATTGCCTTTCTGCCCTTGTAGTATCAAGGAAACATCCTCCTCTTTCTTTTTATGGACCCTCCGGGGGTTGTTTCCATAAGATCCGAACTGGATGTGCTCAGCAACTGCTTTAAGAACGGTTAGGTCTTGAATTTTTCCTAACTTCAATCCCATCTCAGCCATCTCTTCGTGCTTGATCATTTTAGAGAATGGTTTGCCAATACAAGCTAAAACTCTCGCATACAAAGGAGCTTCCTATATATCTATGAAAGTCATGACCATTTCTGATTCTATCATGGAAGGAATAACTTGAGCAGCAAGGCGCCTCCACCTTTGAGCATACTCTCTGAAAGACTCATTAGACTGTTTCTTGACCTTGGTAACCTGGTACTGATCAGGAGCCATCTGAGATTGAAAACTATATTGAGTGAGGAAGGCGTGAGCTAGCTCTTCCCAGCTATGGATCTTTGAGTTGTCTAATCTGGTATACCATGAATGGGCTTCTCCAGTCAGACTCTTTTGGAACAGCTGCATTCTGAGCTTTTCAATTTCCGCATAAGATCCAATTTCTCCAATGAACACTTTCAAATGTGTATAAGGATCCCCTAATCCTTTATATTTTTCAAAATCAAGGGTTTTAAATTTCTCTGGATAATGAACACCAAGAAATATGCAAAGGTCAGCATATGAGACACTTCCATGTGTTCCAATCCCTTTGAGAACACGAATAGTTTCCTCCATTTGAAGGACCTTCTTCCTGATATCACCGGTGTTTGGATCTCCTTTGAGATGGGTGTTTTCGTGGTCTTTGTTGGTCGATCCCAACCGAGGTTCTAGAATTATTTTTCCAAACCTTGAGCTCCTCCTCATGCAGAGGATTCTCAGATGTGTAGGCATCTTTGTACCCTCGAGCGATTGATGCAATTCTTTTCAGCGAATGTACCAAATCCATAATTTGTTTACTTAATCCATCAAATTCTTCTCGAGAAACAGGATTAGATTGGTCAGAAGAAGATATGATTGGCTGTAGCCTCGTGGCCTTTTTGGATTTTGAGCGGGTAATAGGCCCAATGATTTCCCTACAAAAAACTTATGTAGTTTAGTCTTAGGGATAATGTAAATGTGCCCATTTTAGGAATATTGTCCTGCAAAAACGGGTGTTAATTGATAACATATATGTACAAATAATCTTCATATTTTCCATTACATAAAGATGAACATCGAATAAAATTACAAGTAAATGTTTTTACAAGTAATTGAAAATGGAAAGCATGAAGAGACTTTCCTCCGCGTTTGATTTGTCAGATGTTGACCTATCTTAGGGTTACTCTCGTGGCTTTTAGGCATGAAGGTCCCCAGATCATCGCAATCTACTTGACGGGAAGTTAATCCGGTCTTTCAACTGGAGCGAATCTGGGTGGTGCCTTTCCTGAGCCTCGTTGAAATTAGTCTCCCTACGAGTCCAGTAATCAAACACCGACATGATAGCCTCTTGATGGAGGAACCACACAACATACATTCACATACAACGTGTCTTACCGTTTATGAAAATGATGACATGTGCGAAGCACTAATATCACAGATACATATTTTGCAGTGCAGTAACACATTCATCATAAATGTAAATGCAACATTCACACACAAGCATATAACAGTTTTAAAAAGCTTGTAATAGCGGCTTAAGCCATCTTACTGGAGTCCCCAGCAGAGTCACCACCTGTCGACGTCGGGATTTTTAGTTGTCCCTTTTCGTTACTTGTTCTTTGGTGTTCTCATGTTAATGTGAGATTTGTTTGAAAAAACAAGTAAAAAAGGTCCGACATGTATAATGTCTACGATGGACTGTTAAGAGTCTTCAGTTGGTGTTTTTAACTGGTTGCACCAACGCAATCGAAAAAGGTTTGCACATTGACCCAGTGATATGACACTGCTAAACGGGTCTGTGAAACCAAGATTCATTTGGGTTCGGGGGCTTGATTATGCAGAGGAAAGGTGTTAGGCATCCCCCGACATCCGTGTTGGCACGGTGACCGCCACTTTTTAAGAAACTGTTATATGAATGTGTGTGTGTGTGTGTGTGTGGATCAATGTGGAATTATTTGAAAGTAGTACGAGGCCTCGTTCGCACCTATATACAAAGGGTTTGAATTTATAGAAAAATTTTGTTTTAAGCAAGATATAGCAATGAAGTTTTGTAAAAATAGGTTTTTCAAACCTTGTGCTGAATAGGAATTGAGACCTTTTCATACTTCCATTTTATTATTAAATATTCGGCTTGTTTGCTTTTATTTTCGAGATACGAAGCATCTTCGAGAAAATAATATACAAAAAATCTTAAACTCCTCTCCGGGCATGATAACCATCTAAGGAAATTCGTATTAACTATAAATAATGTACAAGTCGCTTATAAATTGAAAATGTCCATCACGGAATCAATCTAGATTCAAGTGAGATCAATCTGTGATCACATGATTCCTAGGCTCACATGATACCGCAGCTTTATATGAAAAGCGATAAATATATATATATAAAAGTATATATATATATATATATATACGTACATGATCAACTACCACGAAGCAACTCCATGGGGATCGAAAATATAAATATATAAAAGCGGTAATATATATATATATATATATATATATATATATATATATATGATTAACCACCACTAAACAACTCCATGGGGGATTATAAAAGTAAATAAAGCAAGAAGATTTATCAACCGCCACGAAGTAAACTCCACGCGGGACTAAATGTAAATAAAGCAGTAAAAGGCCTCGAAGTAAACTCCAAGCCTGACAGAAATGTTAATATAAATATATATATATATATATATATATATATAAAAGCAATAAACGCACCGGATATAAAATCTAGGCTCATCGGATATGTTCGACAACAATTATATATATAAAAGCAATAAACGCACCAGATATAAAATCTAGGCTCATCAGATATGTTTGACAACAGTTATATATATAAGTATATATATATATATAAAAGCAAGTAAACGCTCACGGATATAAAATTCAACTTATCGATATATATATATATATTATATATATATATATATATATATATATATATATAAGCAAGTAAACACCTCAGCATATAAGTTCAGGCTCAATCGAGGCATAACTCGATAATGTTAGTCCATATATAAATATATAGATATATAAGTATATATATATATACAGTATGAAAATGAAAACCACGCATCAAGTCCTGCATACACACAACAAGACTCTCAATGTGTAGAATAGTGTGTGCAAAGATGAAGAGAAAGGCTTTATAGAGTGTGAGAAGGCTTACAGTGGGCTGCCAATGCAGTCTTCTATGACTCTATATGGATAAACACTCACCTCCCGCCAAGAAAAAGTATAGCTATATGTGAGCTAACAGATGTTTAAAATGAGGAAACACTCAATATGGGTGTGTGTAGAGCAAATTGGACAGGGGCTTCCTCGCTTTTTTTTTTCTCAAATGGCCACCCCAAGCCCTATTTTATAGAGGGGAGCCAGCAGCAGTGTACTGCTGCAGTGGCGTCAGCTTGCACCTCAAGGTCGCCTCGGGGTGCCCCAGTTCATGGGTCCTCATTGTCTCGGCATGCGCACTCAAGTATAATGTCCACTCGAACTTGCAGAACTTCAATTAGAGCATCCGAACGAGGTATATAAGACCTTCTTCGGACCGCTTGTGTCGAGAGTTACACAATGACATGGATTAGAGGTTGTACGAAGTCAGGAAGAGGGCACCATGCCCATGGTCTTCAAGCTTCAAATTCTATCCGGTGTGCTGCCACACATAATAGTCACTCGGGATTGGAACTCCTTGGTTCTGGTAGGACATTGTTGTATGTATGTATGAAGTGTTGAGATGAAACATAGGTGTTGAGGTGGCAAGATGACGTTTGACTCCTCACCGAGGTTATCTTTGGTTTAAGTTGAAAGCAGACGTTGCTCAGGGTTACATCTGAGATTGGACTGCTGCAAGTGTTTGAATGCCGCAAGGTCATCTGTGAGAGTACCTGTCTGCCCGGTGTTAGCTCCGGGTCTGAGGTATGAGTGCCTCGGCATGAGGTTTGAGATTGAAGCTGATAGCATGCACTTGAAACAATCATTTCCGGAGTTATCGCTAGAACTGCAACAACATGCCTTGGGGTTATCTCCAAGGATGAAACTCGGGGTTATCTCCGAGGTTGGAAATGATCCTTCCGGTGTGTGTTTTGGGGTTGGAAATGATACTCCCGGTGTGTGTTCCGGGTTTGAAAACTGAACTTTCGGTAGTATCCAGAATGGATGTGAGCTGTCTTCCAGGGTTTTTTCCGAAAGATGAATCTGCCCTCCTGCAATATCAGTAATAGGTGTGCAGAAAATTTTGAGTGTCTATAATGAAATGAACGTAGTTTGAATGAATTAATTTGGTGTATAATGGTGATCATAGTGTTAATTTGTTAAGAATGTCAAAAATGGAGTTTTGTATAAAGTATGGAATTTAAAGGTTTTAAATTTGATGTTTATGTTATTTATGTGGGTAAAAACATGCTAGAGACCTTAAGTTATGTTTATGTGAAATCCCTGTAAGTTATACGGGCTCAATTCGTTGCTAGTTGGTCAAATTTAGCTTTTCATGTGCTCGCGTTGTCAGGAATCAACTTCTATTGCAATGAACGCCAAACTTAGCGCCACATAATAAGAGCCTCGCAATGTAACGCCAACTCATGACTGTGACTTCATGTTCCATCTGAGTCCTGATGTAAATCAGATGGCCAGAAGTAGCCAGGGATTAGCGAATGGCTGTAAAATTGTTTTATTACACAAAAATCTGTAATTGTTGATAAGGTGAAATATTTTGACTGTTAAGATGTGATTTTGGTATTATAGTACTAAGAATGAGCATATTACTAACAATTAACGAGTTTTGTTATTATGTTACTAATGTGACTTGACTATATGATTAAAACCAATCCATACATGAAATAGATACTTATTTGTATACAGAGTATATGTAGTAACTAATTGTGTCATAATGACATATGTATAGGATACTGTGAATCGAATTATTATGGTTTAGGTTACACGCAAGGCAAGTTTTCTAACCCTAAACTTTCTTTGAGCAAGTTTTCTAACCCTAAACTTTCTTTGAGGAAGTTCTCTAACTCTATTGTTACGATTGTGCAAGTTTCTTAACTCTAATTATATCGTGCAAGTTTCTAAACTTTACCTCTTGATATTGATCAAGTTTTTCTAATCTTTAACTTTTTTCTTAGTATACAAGTTTCTTAACTCTGATGCACTTATGTTGAACAAGTTTTATCGTTCAAATTACTATTTATTAGGCATGCTCAATACTCAATTCTAAACAAAATTTTAACCTTAGCTTAATATTGTTCAAGGAAGGTATGTTATGTTATTCAATGCTTATGCTTTTAGCTTATTTCTAAGGCATGACCTTAATATATGATAAGTGGATTTCATATCCATGAATCGTTGTCCATTTCATGCTTAATCATTGTTATTGTCTTGTTTTCATGTTCGTTTTTATTTGCTTTATGTTCTTTTATGTGTAGGGTGGTTGTTGTGGCATTTAGCAAAGAATTGAAGTCATTTGGAGCATTTCTGGAAGTAAACCTGAAGTTAGCAAAGTCAGTTCACAGAATAGACCCTCGTCGGGGTGGGCCCTTTTTGCTTTATATACCTTTACTTGTGGGTCTTAATCTTGAGTCTCCGATGTGATGAAAACATCTTTCTTTGGAACATGGTTTGTTGGTATTTGGATTGCAATTGAACTCTAATGAGCTTAGAACTTTGAAAAATACGTGTGTTGGATGTTTATGGCTCAATTAACAACAAATTAGACATACACACAAGGCATAATATAGAGTTTAATTCCAGATTTTCACAAAAAAGCTTTGGAGGGAGATTTTGAAGAGATTTTCGTGACGATTGCAGATTTAGGCTACGTGAAGGGTGATTTTCACTATTCTTCTTCTTAGTCTTTTATTTATAATTGGAAGAATGTTATCTTTGAATTATTAAGTTATTATTTCATTCATGATGAACTAATTCACTTTTTAGGCTTATGGTGGATCCTTAAGTGATACGATGATTTTGTAAACTTTGATATTAATAAGCTATTTTCTAGTTTATCTATATTAATTTGAGCTTGAATTTATAAATTGCCTGATCAACAATTCTTTATGGATTTGTATGGAATCGAGAGAGGATATACGAATCTAGACTTAGTTAATATAACATGTGTTCATGAATTTTGTGAATAGCAGAATCTTGAAGAATGTTAAGGTAGAGATATGCTTGACATCGCATGTAATCGGATAAAGAACTTAATCTTAAACCTTCTTTAATTATAATTCACATAGAGATATAGTGAGTTAGTTGATTAAGGTGTTTAACTTGTTTCTACCTAATTTGTGGATTTAAGTTAATACGGTATTAGTGCATCGAGAGGTGGCTAGTACTACATTCGTGTTCTTGATTAATAAACTGGGATAGTGAATTAAATTGGAATAAAGGTGTTGAAATCAGAGTGAAACTTAGGGTGAAATCATAAGTCTAATTCTCCATTAATTGTTTGAAATTCAAGATTTTGATATTTGTGATTATTTTGTGATTGTATATTTATTTTTTAATTTAGTCTTTATAATTGTAATCATTAAGTTGGATAGTTTAATAAAATTAGGATTAATAGGAAATTGATAATTGTAAGGTTAAATTTCTTACTAATTTGTCCCTGGGGGAACGATACTCTACTCATTACTATATTACTTGTTGACCACGTATACTTGCGTGTTGTGCGTATATAGATTTTACCCCACAAGTTTTTGGCGCCGTTGTCGGGGATTAAATTTAGTATATATCTTAATATTTTTACGATATCAATTTAATTAATCCAGTTTTACTTAAACATTTTTATATTTTTGTTTTGTTTCTCTTATTTTAGGTTTTTGAAGTGGTTTATGCAAACTCGGTCCAAAAATCCAGACTTGCTGCCTTTTGAGGACGACATCGAGAAACGGTTCAAAAGGTTAAGTAAGTGGATCAAGGAAATGAGGCAAGACTTTGAAAATTGTGAGAAAGAAGAGGCAATGGCAGCTGAAGATCAGAAAGTGTTAAGGGACTTCTCCACACCCAAGGTGACTGAACTCATAATGAAAGCATCACCAGTTTGCAATTGTCGCAAATACATTCTAAATCAAGCCTGGGATGATTCAGATGATCCAGAATTCAATTCAGTTTGGGGGATTGGCAAATGACGATTCGAATGAACATCTAGTCAGCTTTCTGGAGATTTGTGACACCTTCAGGTATAATGGGGTGTCGGATGATGAGGTGAGACTTTGCTTGTTTCCATTCACCTTACGGGAGAAGGCGAAGAGTTGGTTACACTCTCTATCGCCGGGATCGGTAACTACGTGGGAAGACTTAGCTCATAAATTCCTTGCCAAATTTTTCCCACCGATGAAAACTGCAAAAATGAGGAATGAGATAACAATGTTTGAGCAGCAACATGGGGAGTCGCTATATGAGGCATGGGAGAGATACAAAGAGTTGCTCAGAAAGTGCCCACATCATGGATTGCCTAAGTGGCTGCAAATGAATAATTTCTATAACGGACTACATGGGAATCTCAGGACCAATATTGATCCAGCGTCGGGTGGAGCTTTCATGGCTAAGAGTTATGAGGAGGACTATAATTTGATTAAGACGATGGCGGCTAACAACTACCAGTGGCCCACAACAAGAATGACACAGATAAATGCGGCTGGAGTGTTAGAAGTAGATGGGGTGACAACAATACAAGCGCAAATTTCAGCGCTGTCCAAGAAGTTGGATGCTATGACAGGGGCTCAGGTACAGCAGGTTGCGGTTATGAGTGAATTGTTTGTGGGTGACCATCCTACAGATCAATGCGCAATCAATCCAGCATCCGTCCAATTTGTAGGTAGCTACAACAGGGGTCCACAGAATATGTACCAAAACACTTACAACCAAGGGAATAGGAATCACCCAAATTTCTCGTGGAGCAATAATCAGCAACATCAAGCTCCACGACCGTCATATCCCCCAGGTTTTCAGAATCGCCAACAACTGGCTCAACATCAAGAAAGAAAACCAGATTTAGAAGAGTTGTTGTCAAAATACATAACTAGCAATGATGCAGCAATGAAAAATCAAGCAATGACCATCAAGAATCTGGAAAATCAGATGGGAAAAATCGTCTTGGCATTGAATAACATGACACAAGGGACCCTACCGAGTGATAACGAGAGAAATATGAAGGGAAACCACGAACAGTGTCAGACAATTACGTTGAGGAGTGGAAAACATCTCGTTGGTAAAGATGCAGAAAATTCAGCGACATCGGGTGAAAAAGTTGATGACAGCAAAGTGGTTGAAGGAAATAAGGGTGAGGATAAGCAAAGTGAGAAAACAAAGTTAGATGATAAGCCAGTTGTATATCCTCCATCACCGTTTCAGTAGAGAGTCTAAAAATAGAAATTAGATAAGAAGTTTGCGATGTTTTTGGAAGTTTTTAAGAAACTTCAGATTAACATCCCGTTCGCAGAAGCCCTAGAGCAGATACCGAGTTATGCGAAGTTCATGAAAGGGATTCTATCAAGGAAAAAGAAATGGGAAGACTTTGAAATAGTGGCATTAATAGAGGAGTGTAGTGTGGTGTTACAGCAGAAGTTGCCACCAAAGTTGAAAGACCAGGGGAGTTTCACTATTCCATGCATGATCGGTAACATGTCATTTAACAAGTGTTTATGTGATTTGGGGGCGAGTGTGAATCTTATGTCGTTATCAGTGTACACAGAATTGGGTTTGCCCGCACCAAAGCCTACGAATATTTTATTACAGTTGGCGGATAGGTCAGTCACATATCCGAGAGGCATAGTAGAGGACATATTGGTTAAGGTGGATAAGTTTATATTCCCTGCAGATTTTATTATTCTAGATTTTGAGGAGGATAAGAACATTCCGGTTATCCTAGGGAGACCTTTCTTGGCTACGGTAGGACACTCATCGATGTACAAAAAGGCGAACTTACTATAAGGGTCCAAGATCAAGAAATAAAATTCAACGTGTTTAAGGCCATGAAATTCCCTACGGATGAAGAAGAATGTTTCAGGATGGATATAATTGAGCAGATAATCAGTGAAGACATGGGGCAAGAGTTTGGTCAACGATCCATTGGAAACAACATTATTGGGGGATGAAGAGTTCGATGACCCAAAATTTGTGGATTACTTGCAGATGTTAGACTCGTTGCCACGAGTTAGCTGATTCAGAGCACCATTTGAACCTTTGCACACGGAGGAGATAGCCACAGAAAAATTAAAACCGTCATTAGAGGAGTCACCAACTCTGGAACTTAAGCCGCTCCCTAAACACCTCAGGTATGTGTACTTAGGCAATTCAAATTCTTTACCTGTTATTATTTCTGCTGCACTTAACGATTTGCAAGAAGAAAAGTTGCTGAGGGTGCTTAGAGAACATAAATCAGCGATAGGATGGATGATAGCGGATATCAAGGGAATCAACCCTTCGTTTTGTATGCACAAGATTTTAATGGAAGATGATGCAAAACCGACGGTGGAGAAACAACGGCGACTTAACCCAATTATGAAGGAAGTGGTAAAGAAGGAAATTCTGAAGTTATTGGATGTCGGTATCATCTACCTGATTTCCGACAGTAAGTGGGTTAGTCCGGTTTAGTGTGTGCCAAAAAAGGGAGGAATGCCCGTGGTATAGAAGGAGAACAACGAGCTAATTCCGACAAGGACAGTGACAGGTTGGAGGGTGTGCATGGACTATAGGAAGTTGAATAAGGCAACCCAAAAAGATCATTTTTCGCTGCCCTTTATCGATCAAATGTTAGATGATTGGCGTGACATGAGTACTACTGCTTATCGGATGGATACTCGTGCTATAATCGATCGTCATCGCCTCCGAGGATCAAGAGAAGACTACATTTACGTGCCCTTACGACACATTCACATTCAGGAGAATGTCGTTCGGGTTGTGCAATGCGCCTGCCACCTTCCAACGGTGTATGATGGCCATCTTCTCAGACATGGTGGAGAAAAATGTGGAAGTCTTCATGGATGACTTTTCTGTCGATGGGGACAATTTTGATACTTGCCTAGGGAATTTGGTGATGGTGTTACAGAGATGTAAAGACACAAACCTTGTACTTAACTGGGAAAAATGCCACTTCATGGTTGAGGAGGGCATAATTTTGGGTCACAAGGTATTGGCTCAAGGATGTGAGGTTAAAAAAGCAAAGCTGGAAACAATCGAGAAACTGCCTCCACCGAGCTCAGTAAAGGGAATTAAAAGTTTTCTGGGATATGTTGGGTTCTATAGGAGATTCATAAAAGACTTCTCTAAAATTGCAAAACCTTTATGCAGTCTTTTAGAGAAGGATTCTATTTTCAGTTTTGATGAGGAGTGTAAGTCAACTTTTGAGTTGTTGAAGAAGAAGTTGACTACAGCCCCCGTGATCGTCGCACCAGATTGGAATATGCCTTTCGAGCTAATGTGTGACGCAAATGACTATGCAGTTGGGGCTGTTTTGGGTTAACGCCGAGAGAAGATGTTTCACACCATATATTATGCAAGCAAAACGCTCACAGAGACTCAAATGAATTATACAACTACGGAAAAGGATTGCTTGCAGTGGTGTATGCGTTTGACAAATTCTGGGCATACTTGATCGGGACTAAGGTGATAGTCTACACGAATCATTCGGCTATTCGGTACCTAAGTGCGAAAAAAGATGCTAAGCCACGCCTTATCTGATGGATTCTCCTTCTACAAGAGTTTGATCTAGAAATAAAGGATAGAAAGGGGACGGAGAATCAAGTCGTCGATCATTTGTCTAGGCTGGAAAATCAAGAGAAACTGAAAGAGGACAAATGTGAAATGAACGTATCATTCCCAAATGAGCAATTATTTGGGATAAATGTAGAATTTCCATGGTATGCGGACTATGAGAATTATCTAGTAAGCAACGTTCTTCCACCTGATCTTATAAGGCAACAGAAAAAGAAGTTTCTTCACGATGTAAAATGGTACATGTGGGACGAACCTTATCTATTCAAGCAGTGTGCCAATAAGATGATTAGAAGGTACGTGCTCTACAGTGAAGTGAAAAATATACTGCATGAGTGTCACTCATCTACGTATGGCGGACATTATAGTAGTGAGAGGACAACATCAAAGGTGCTGCAATCCGGGTTTTATTGGCCTACATTATTAAAGGACGCCCACCAGTTTGTCAAAACATGTGATAGATGTCATAGGGTGGGCAACATTTCGAAAAGGAATGAGATGCCTCTACAAACAATTTTTGAAGTTAAAGTTTTCAATGTATGGGGCATCGATTTCATGGGGCCATCCCCTTCGTCACTCAAAAATCAGTATATTCTACTCGTAGTGGATTACGTCTCAAAGTGGGTTGAAGCTTCATCACTCCTATCTAACGATGCCAAGGTGGTTCTTAAATTTCTATAGAAGAACATTTTTACGAGGTTTGGCACGCCAAGAGCAATTATAAGTGACGAAGGTAGTCACTTCTGTAACAAATCGTTTACAGCTCTATTGGTAAGGTATGGGGGACAACTACAAGGTAGCGATGGCTTATCATCCCCAAACCAGTGGGCAGGCTGAGGTGTCGAACAAGGAAGTCAAGAAAATTCTGGAAAAAGTGGTGAACCCGAATCGAAAGGATTGGTCGCTCTGGTTGGACGATGCATTATGGGCATACCGAACTGCGTATAAAACACCGATCGGGATGTCACCATATCAACTACTGTACGAAAAGGCTTGTCACTTACCAGTCGAGTTACAGCATAAGGCTTATTTGGTGATTCAGAAACTCAATTTCGATCAAGCAGCTGTAGGGGAAAAACGATTACTGCAAATAAATGAGCTCGACGAATTTCGCCTTCAAGCCTACGAGAACTCCAAGTTATTTAAGGAAAAGGTCAAGAGATGGTACGACTGGAAAATTATGCACATAACATTCAAGTCGGGGCAATCAGTCCTTTTGTTCAACTCAGGGCAGAGATTGTTCCCAGTAAAGCTTAAGTCAAGATGGTCGGGATCATTCACCATAAAAAGTGTGTTCTCTCATGGCGCCGTTGAACTCTACAGTCGAAATCCTTTAGAAACTTTCAAAGTCAACGGTCAACGATTAAAGCATTATTGGGGTGGCGAGTCCAACACCGATGTCATCGCCATCACATTGTCTGACATACCATGAACAGGAAGTAGTCAGGCTGAATGACTTAAAATCAAGCGCTGATTAGGAGGCAACCCAATCTTACATTTATTTTCCGTATTATTATTCATAATTGTTAGAATATAGTTTATAATAAGTTATTAGGTAGGCAATATATAGTGAAAGTCTTGTTAATCTCACAACCATGCTCTATTTGATCAACAATCCACTAATTCTTATGTTTCATGTCTTGCAGGATGGGGAAATGTACATTGAGTGGTTTAACATGAAGAAAAGATGAGAAACAGAGTTAATTAGCAGAAGGCATGCCCAATGAATGCCTATTTAGTTTTTCACCACGGCCAAAATGGGGTCCCCAATCGAATTAGCAGTGTATGCCCCGCCGGGTGGGTCAATTATACTAATACCCCCACTGTAGGGGGGGGTCCAAAAGTTGAAGCAGTGTTTGGTAGTTATGTGAAGCAATGTTCGGCAGTTCTTCCTCAAACAAAACTCCCACTACTCCTACTTCTTACCCACGATTTTGCCACCAGCCATTACACCCACTACTCCATTACTTCTCCCCACAACTCCAATCCACTAATCCACTACTTCACTCCATCACCCCTCTATTACTATTTCTCTCCATCACATCACCTCTATATAAACACACCCTCACAACCCAATTTCATCACTTATTTTCAAACTAAGCTTAGGAAGCAACAAGTTAGGGTTCTTACTGTGGGAATTCATCGTGCATGTGAGCGTGAATACCCTATTTTTGAGTTCTTCAACTTCATTCACCATAATTGCCACATAAAATTGACAAAGTTGGGGGGAAGAACTCATTGTGCACACCACGTGTTCGATAGTGTTTGTGAACCAAGTTTGGGGGTGAAATAATGTGATTAAGGCAGTCGAGAGTCAATAGCTTCGCAACCCACATCAAAACGCCAAAGGGGAGAGAGTTCAAGGCCCGCACAACCGCCACTGACTTTCGATCACCAAAAATTTGTATGTGCCACCGCCGCCGACCGATATGATTATATGATGACAAAAGCCCTTACACCGGAGCGGGGGATGGCACCGGATCACGTCGATGGGGAGATGATGCAGCAAATCTATCAAAAGGGTTGGAATAAATTCACCGAAGAGCTGGAACCCTCCGTGGTCAACATAGTCAAGGAGTTCTATGCGAATGCCGAGGACGAAGCCCCCTTCAATGCTTATGTGCAAGGTCGCTTGGTCCCGTTCAGTGTCGATGCCATCAACACCTTTTATCAATTACGTGTGCCTCGACATTGCCAATATGCCCACCTACATGATTTTGATCCAAACTATGAGGCAATACTCAAGGAAATGACTAAGTCGGGAATAACATGGATCAAAGGTCGGAAGGGAGGCACAGTTTTCCATAGCAAAGATCTCAGTCGGTATGGAAAAATTTGGTACGCCTTCTTATGTGCTAAACTATATCCGTCTCAACATACCTCAGATGTGACCAAAGAGAAGGCGTTACTGCTATACGCGATTGTGCAAGACTTCATCGTTGACGTCGAGGTCATTATATGTTTTTCCATCCGCCGGTGCTTACGAGGAAACTTTTCAGGCGGTTTGCCACACCCATCACTTATATGTGGGTTGTGTCGCCAAGCGGGTGTGAGATGGTCTTACGATGAACCCACACAGATGCCGCTGCAGTTGCTAGACTCCAGAATGATAGTGCGGTATTCAATATGGTGCTGGGGCTAATCTCATCCTCGAGGTCTGGGTTTTATTTTTCCATCAGATTCGAAGGACGAAGTTGATGCTGCAGACACCTCGGAAGATGAGGATGAGGCTATGGGAGATCAAGGAACCGAGCAGGTACCGCAGATTGAGGCATTATCCATCCCTCAGTTTCTTGACTTTCAATGTCAAATGGATGCGCACAACAAGGCAGCACGTCGGGAGATGCGGTGACTCGCATTGAGGCAAGACCACATATTTGATGCGATGAACACGTCTTTCACTTTACTCAACACGACACTTCAGAGATTCAATCCAGCTTCACAATTTCCATATCAGTAGCCCATGCCAATGCCATGGTTTCTGCCAAGTGAAACAGAAAAAGAAGATCAACCACCACCTCCCAGACTTAGGCGATTGCAGGGAAGTCCTCACATACTTAATTGTGATTATTCATCCAATGAGGGCATTGTATTACTTAATTTTGGGGGATTTAAATTCTTGTTTGCATGCATATGTATTAGTTAGGTTTACATTTGCCATTGCGTTCTAGTTTTGCACATTAGTTAGGAATTAAGATATTAGTTAGGAATTATGATGTTGCATATATATAAGTCACATAGTTGCATGATAGCTTAAGTGCATACCTAGTAGCTTAGGTTATTTTTGTTATTGCATTTCTTTTAATTTTGTTAATAACGAATTTTGTTATGTTATGATATATATCTAAAAAAAAGAAAAATGAAAAAAAAAATGTAGTTAAATATTGTGTTTGCATATGTCCAGCAGTGTTGTAGTTCATGTTATTTTGGGCCAATGAGGAGATTGAGAATAAGTTAACTAATACAACATCGATTATTAGAACTTGATATAATTTCTGTTATGAATCGAATCTTGTGCTTGTTTGAAACTGGTATAAAAAGGTTAGCACGTGAATAACATCTGTGTGACTGGTTAATTCAAAAATTGATACATAAATAGTTTCTAAATGATAATGCTAGGGTAAATGAGAAAATGACAAAGATAGGCAGTAAAGGCGAAAATTAGGCAAGAACCTAAGTTTGGGGGATTATATGTGGGGTATATAAGCTTTATGAAAAAAAATGAAAAAAAAAGAAGAAAAGAAAAAAGGATTATATATCATGACTAGTCTTGTTTCGGGGCCTTTGTTACTTGAGCAAGTACGCCCGAGGGGAATGTCTTTACACCTAGCACCCTAAGGTCTTTTATGATCTAGGAGTCGTTGGTTGAAAGCTAGCTAATGGGTATCACTGTTAGCCTAATGGGATGAGACATTGCACAGTCATGTATATATCTAAATAAAAAAAGAAACAATAAAACGGGAAAAGAGCAAAATGCACCCGTGTAAAAAAATAATATAAATAAAGTATAAGTACCCTGCATGAACCCTTGAATATGGTATTGCTTAGTTTTAGTTAGAATTGGCCTATTTTTGAAATTTTTAAGTTTGCGCTGTATGATTCCTTCTAAGAAATTGGTTATGTATTGAATTTGAGTCCATATCAGTTATCAGGGATGTTGAACACACACACACACACTATACCAGTGATAATGGTTTAAGATTTGAGAATTAATAAGGAGTTGTGGATTGGTTTTGGTGATTAATATTGTAGAGTTTGCTTGTTTTCTCTGAGGCCAATGAGATAATTTTTGATTCTGTGATACTGTTGGATTCATAATCATTTAGATCATATACATTCCATCTCATTGCATTGCATTACATAATATGTAGCTTTTTTGTGCTCGAGGACTAACACGATTTAAGTTTGGGGGATTTTGATAAGTGGATTTCATATCCACGAATCGTTGTCCATTTCACGCTTAATCGTTGCTATTTTCTTGTTTTCATGTTTGTTTTTATTTATTTTGTGTTCTTTTATGTGTAGGGTGGTTGTTGTGGCATTTAGCGAAGAATTGAAGTCATTTGGAGCATTTCTGGAAGTAAACCTGAAGTTAGCAAAGTTAGTTTGCAGAATAGACACCGTCAACGGGCCCTTTTTTCCTATGTACCCATTTGGGGGTCTCGATCATGAGTCTCCTCGATGTCTTGAAAACACCTTCTTCGGAACATGGTTTGTTGGCATTTGGATTGCAATTGAACTCTAATGAGCTTCGAACTTTGAAAAATACGTGCGGTGGATGTTTATGGCGCAATTAAAAACAAATTAGACATACAAACAAGGCATAATACAGAGTTTAATTCCAGATTTTCACAAAAAGCTTTGGAGGGAGATTTTGAAGAGATTTTCGTGACGATTGCAGATTTAGGCTACGTGAAGGGTGTTTTTCACTATTCTTATTCTTAGTCTTTTATTTGTAATTGGAAGAATGTTATCTTTGAATTATTCAGTTATTATATCATTCATGATGAACTAATTCACTTTTTAGGCTTATGGTGGATCCTTAAGCGATATGATGATTTTGTAAACTTTGATTTCTAGTTCAATAAGCTATTTTCCAGTTTATCTATATTAATTTGAGCTTGAATTTATGAATTGCCTGATCAACAATTCTTTATGAATTTGTATGGAATCGAGAGAGGATATACGAATCTAGACTTAGTTAATATAACATGTGTTCATGAATTTTGTGAATAGCAGAATCTTGATGAATGTTAAGGTAGAGATATACTTGACATCGCATGTAATTGGATAAAGAACTTAATCTTAAACCTTCTTTAATTATAATTCACATAGAGATATAGTGAGTTAGTTGATTAAGGTGTTTAACTTATTTCTATCTAATTTGTGGATTTAAGTTAATACGGTATTAGTGCATCGAGAGGTGGCTAGTACTACATTCGTGTTCTTGATTAATAAACTGGGATAGTGAATTGAATTGGAATAAAGGTGTTGAAATCAGAGTAAAGCTTAGGGTGAAATCATAAGTCTAATTCTCCTTTATTATTTGAAATTCCAGATTTTGATATTTGTGATTGTTTTGTGATAGTATATTTATTTTTTAATTTAGTCTTTATAATTTTAATCATTAAGTTAAATAGTTTAATAAAATTTGGATTAATAGGAAATTGATAATTGTAAGGTTAAATTTCTTACTAATTTGTCCCTGTGGGAACGATACTCTACTCATTACTATATTACTTGTTGACCACGTATACTTGCGTGTTGTGCGCATATAGATTCTACCCAACAATATACAATGTTGATTCATTTATGACTTATTCCATAGCATATTGTTATTATATTCTTATTTAACTAATCCTTAGTTGATGTTCGTTAAAATCTAAATTACCTTGAAACTTATCCAAACCAAACTTACTTTGGTTCGGACTTGTATTCTAAATACTGAGATGAACAACCCTATTATAGGGGATAATTTACCCATAACGTTTAAATGTTTGTGCACAATACATTGTACGAAGGGCTGATCCCCCTAATTACGAGGAGTCCCTATAGTCGTATGACTATTAAATGTTTATTGAACTTATTGATGTAATCCTTTAATGGTAAGGTTTATTATTAAATTTTATTATGTTTGGGTAGTTAGACATGAATGTTTTATCAAGTGAACACCAAATCTTGTGGGAATGAAGTACCTGGATTTGGGGGTGTCACAAGTTGGTATCAAAGCTTTAGGTTATGAACCTTAGGTGGGGAAAAGCCTTAGGAAGTAACCTTTGAAAAGATAGTGGTGATAAACTCATATCGAGTTTTAAGGAAGAAGTAATAAAACACTTATGTGCTTATGTGATTACACCCTATGTACTTGTGATTGTCGAGTAGTAATGATTAGTAATGAAAACTTAAAAATTTTGTCGTCAGGATGGCTAATGTAGGAGAATCCAGTCAAGCTAGGGAGGAAGGAACCCAAATGCCAAGAGAGGAGGAGCTTCGTGACATTCAGGTGGTTTGGGAAAAACTACTACCACGGGAGTCATCTCCGTTGGTCATAGTGGTTGAGCAAGAGGGTTTACCTGATGAGGATGATGAGATAGAGACGGACAAGGAGGACCCTGAGGAGCTTCCACAGTTGAATGAGGACGAGGAGGAAGAGATTCCACTAAACTCGATCACTGCGCGTATGTACGACAAAGTATACGATCGCAATGTAGAACTTCAAGATAGCGTCGAGAAATTGAGAGAGATAGTAGCTGAACAACAAACCTCAATGGCACAGAAAGACAATGAGATCCAGGATCTAGAGGAACGTCTAAGTAATGTCGAAGGGAAGCTGGTCCACACTGAAAGAGGAAATGAGCAACTGACAGAGGAGATCGTAGAACTGAAGAACAAGTTGAAGGAAGAATCTACTAAGAGGGCAAGAGACGAAGACGTGTACGAAAAAGATTTTAAACGAGCCGCGGTAGCAGAGAGAGATGTACAAGTGAAGAAGATCAAGATGGAAGAGATAAATAGTGTTTTTAACATTGTGATCAATCGAGCTCAAGCTCGGGTCATAGGTTATCCAATTCAATTCGAGACGCTGCCATCGTACATGTTAGATCGTCGAACAATGTTCTGTATTATGGAAGAAGAGCGTCGTAAGGCTATGCAGTATTTTAGTAGGTCTTCATAAATGTACTTGATATGCGATTAATAATATGATAAATAATATGTAAGTCCCAAGTGTTATGTAACCTATGGGATATGATGATGATGTTATCCTGAAACTTTAGTAGTTCAGGAAAGTATTGTAAATAGTAGTGATACTATTGTTCTTATGTTTTCTAAAAGATTATGAATGAATAAAAGTTATTATTTTATTCAAGGTGTTATGTGTTGTGTTATGATCTTTTAAGGTGTGCATGCTAAGTAGAAAATACTTAAAGGAATTGAGTAATAATCTAATGAGAGTATTTTAACAGAAAATGCCTCCAAGAAGACGTCAACCACGACAAAGAACCCCTGAGGGATCTACCAACAATAACAACGCGGAAGCTAACCCTGCTCAAAGATTAGTGACGCTCTCGACCGGTGCATTACGTAATCAACCGCAGAATCAAGCCGCGACATTTAAGGACTACAAGGCGGTTTGACCACCACCAATTGCAGGTCCATGAATCCAGTTGAGGCACAGACCTGGATCATGGAGATAGAGAAAGTGTTTGATGTAGCTAGAGTAGGTGAGAATCAGAAGAATGCTTTTGCAACATTCATGTTGAAAGCAGAGCCTAGTTATTGGTGGTAAGCCAATAAAACTCGGGGAGGACAAGGGGTGATGACTTGGGATAGGTTTAAGGAGATATTCTTCGAGACTTATTTTCTAGAGAGTTCAAAGAATCAGATGGAGGTACAGTTTCTAGAACTAAAGCAGGGATCAATGACGATATCAGAGTATTTCGCAAAATTTAACGAATTGTCGAGGTTTGCGCCATATCAAGTCAACACAGATGAGCGCAAGGTTAGGAGGTTTAAGCAGGGACTGAAACCTTGGTTGTACAGAAGGGTCTCCCTGTTCCAGCTGAAGACATTCACAGCGGTGCTTGAGAAGGCAATTTTCACTGAGGGTGGAGGCGAGGCTATGACAAAGTACAATCAAGAACAAAGAAAGAAGAAGAATGAGGGTGAAGGTAAGAATGGTGGTAGTGGTGGTGGAAATGGTAACAATAACCTGAAGAGAAAATGGAATGGAAATGTGGGTGCTGGAAACCAATTGGGTAACCAGCAGAAGAAGAAGTTCAAAGCATTTGCTATATGCGGGAAGTTTCACATGGGTGTGTGCTTAAGGGGGAAGCGTGTATGCTTTAACTGTGGCCAGGAGGGTCACATTGCCCCAAATTACAATCAACCCAAGAAGAATGTTTGCTACACGTGCAAGTCAAAGGATCCTTTTGCTCTTGAGTGCCCTAAGAAGAAAGCTGAAGAGACAACGGGAAACAAGGGAGGTAGTAGTGGAGGCACATTTACCATTGCGGGACCAACATCCTCAAACAGACCCACAACCAGGACCTTCAACATGACTGTGCAGGATGCCGTACAATCAAAAGATGTTGTGGCAGGTATTATCCCAATCAATAATATAGATGCTTATGTATTATTTGATTCGGGTGCTACTTGCTCGTTTATATCTGATGAATTTGCTAAGAGGTTAGGATTGCCTAGTGAAGAATTGAATTTCCCTTTAAACATAAAAATTGCGAATATGGAGGTGATTCCTGTTAGGTTCGTATACAAGTATTGTAGGGTGAATATTAAAGGTAATGTTATGACAGTAGACTTAATTCCGATAAAACTTGGAGAGTTTGATGTTATTTTAGGAATGGATTGGCTGTTCAGTTATGCACCAATATTTGATTGTCAAAAGAAGTGTGTAAACCTTATGACTCCACCAAAGGTAGTTTTCTATGGTAGCAAATCACCTAGACATGCGAGATATCTGACAATTATGCAGGCCAAGAAGTTGTTGAGTCAAGGCTGTGTGGGTTATTTAGCTTACATAGTCGATACTCAGAGGAAGGGGGTGAAACTGGAAGAGATACCAGTGGTTAAGGAATTTGTAGATGTATTTCTGGAGGATTTGCCAGGACTTCCGCCTGACCGAGAGATTGAGTTCGTGATCGACTTAGCACTAGGAACCGCTCTTATATCGAAGACCCCGTACAGGATTGCTCCGGTAGAAATGAAGGAACTGATGGTACAGTTGAAAGAGTTGTTGGACAAGAAATACATTCAGCCGAGTGTATCCCCGTGGGGAGAACCAGTGTTATTCGTAAAGAAGAAGGATGGGTCAATCCGTATTTGCATTGATTATAGGAAATTAAACAAAGTCACTATTAAAAATAAATATCCATTGCCAAGAATAGATCACTTGTTTGATAAATTGAAGGGTGTTAGATACATCTCAAAAATAGATTTGAGAAGTGGGTATCACCAATTAAAAGTAAGAAAGGAGAATGTACCAAAGACGACATTCAGAACTCGGTATGGACATTACGAGTTTCTGGTGATGTCTTTTGGTTTGAGAAATGCCCCTGCAACATTCATGGATTTGATGAACAGGGTGTTTAAACCATTCTTAGAGATGTTTGTGGTGGTATTCATTGATGATATTCTGGTGTACTCCAAATCTTAAGAAGAACACGTGGAACATTTACGTTTGACGTTGGAGACACTAAGAAAGGAAAAGTTGTACACGAAATTCTCTAAGTGTGAATTCTGGCTAGAAGGTGTACAATTTCTTGGACATGTGATTGACAAAGATGGGATTTCAGTGGATCCATCCAAAGTTGAAGCCGTAATTAATTGGGAACAACCAAGAACACCCTCGGAGGTGAGGAGTTTCTTGGGACTGGCCGGCTATTATAAAAGGTTTATCCATGATTGCCACTCCGTTAACAAATTTGACAAGGAAAGCTATAAAAAAATTTTGGACGGAGAAGTGTGAAGAGAGTTTCCAAGACTTGAAAAAGAAGTTAAGTGTGGCACCTGTGTTGTCATTACCAGATAATACAGGAAACTTTGTGGTGTATAGTGATGCCTCACATAAAGGATTGGGTTGTGTTCTTATGCAGAACAACAAAGTTATTGCATATGCATCAAGACAAATGAAGGACTATGAGAAAGGATATCCGACTCATGATTTAGAGTTGGTTGCGGTGGTATTTGCTTTGAAAATATGGAGACACTATCTCTATGGAGAGAAATGTGAGATATATATAGATCATAAGAGTTTGAAGTATATTTTCACTCAGAAGGACCTGAACATGCGTCAAAGGAGATGGATGGAATTGATAAAAGATTACGATTGTGAGATCTTTTATCATCCGGGCAAAGCAAATGTGGTTGCGGATGCTTTAAGCAGGAATGGTTGGGAAAAGTTGATGCTAATAACCACTCAGGAGGAGCTTATTTCAGCAATGACAAAACTAGATTTGGAAAAAATAATTCCAAAAGAATCCAATGAGCGACTATTCCAAATAAAATCTAGTCCAACTTTGGTGGACAAGGTAAAGAATGCTCAACTATAAGATGAAGAATGTGGAAAAATCAAAGAGAAAGTGGTTGAGGGTAGTGAAGTGAAATACAAGATCGATACCGAAGGGTTGCTAAGATTTGAGGGAAGAATTTGGGTTCCAGCAGTACCAGATATTAAAGATAAAATCTTGACCGAAGCTCATAACTCAAGATATTCGATTCACCCGAGAAGTACGAAGATGTATCAAGATTTATGACAACACTTTTTGTGGCCAAACATGAAAAGAGATGTCGCAGAATGTGTTGTGAAATGCTTGACATGTCAAAGAGTCGAGGCCGAGCATCAAAGACCAAACGGATTACTTCAACCATTGGAAATACCGGAATAAAAATGGGAACACATCATAATAGATTTTATGGTGGGTCTTCCAACTACTCAGAGAGGATACGATGCAATTTGGGTAATATTGGAAAGACTGACAAAATTAGCACACTTTTTGCCAATAAAGATTAGATTCAATCTTGATCAGTTGGAAAAGTTGTACGTTAAAGAGATCGTTTCAAGGCATGGAGTTCCAGTGTCAGATAGAGATCCGCGATTCACATCAAACTTCTGGAAGAGACTAAAAGAATGCATGGGAACACAGTTGAGAATGAGTACGGCACACCATCTGCAAATAGATGGCCAAAGCGAATGAACAATCCAGACGTTGGAAGATATGCTTAGAGCATGCATCATGTATTTCAAAAGGAGCTGGGATGAACATTTACCATTAGCAGAATTCGCCTACAACAACAATTACCACGCAAGCATCGGCATGCCGCCTTACGAAGCATTATACGGCAGGAAGTGCAGAACTCCATTATGCTGGGATGAAGTTGGTGAACGTCAACTATTAGGACCGAAACTGGTACAACAAACTACTGAGGTTGTTAAACTCATCAGGACAAGATTGATAGCTGCTCAAGATAGATAGAAGTATGCTGATCAACACAGACAAAATCGTGAATTCGACGTAGAAAATTACATATTCTTAAAAGTTTCTCCTTGGAAGAGAAGAATTCATTTCGGTAAAAAAGGAAAGCTAAGCTCGAGGTTTATTGGACCCTTTGAGGTGATGCGAAGAGTAGGAGGGGTGGCTTATGAGGTAGCTCTACCTCCAGAGTTGGAACACGTTCATAATTTTTTTCATGTTTCGGTGTTACGATCGTATAAATCTGATTACAAGCATATGATCGAGTACGAACCTTGCAGTTTGATAAAGACTTATCTTATGAAGAGGTTCCTATCCAGATAGTTGACAGGAAAGAACAAGTGCTCAAGAATAAAGTAATACCTTCCGTAAAAGTAATATGGAGGAACCATAATGTCAAAGAGGCTACGTGGGAACTCGAAGCTAAAATGATGAAGACTTATCCCGAGTTATTTATTTGATCTATGTCTTCGATTCTGGGGACACAATCTTTGTAAGTAGGGAAGAATGCGACGAATGATTTGTTTGAGTTGTGATTCTGGGGACAGAATCCTTGTAAGGAGGGAAGGATGTAACAATCCAGAATTTTAAATATTTATTGAATTATATAAATATTTAATTGATGTGTTTATTGTTGAATAAATATTTGTTTAAGTTGATTTGATTTGATTATTTATTTGTTAAATAAATAATTAATGAGTGAAGGAAATTAATGATTATGAGATAATATTCTAATTTAATTTAATAATTAAATTAGAGAGTTGATATGGTTTAAATGGATTATTATAATATTTTTAATTTAATTTGGTAATAAAAGTATGACAATAAACTATGCTATAAATGAGTTATAAAAATAAATTAAAGGAGTTTAATTTAGGTTTGCCAAACAAGGCTTAAAGATATTAAGTCTTTAATTTTTAAAAAGTTTTTGCCAAACAAAACCTTATGGCTTTTGAATTTTGAATTTCAATTAAAATAAATAAAATATAAATAATATATATTAAATGTTATAACTGATAACTTATTATTATATTTATTGTAACATCAGTTTTAGACGTTTGGGTGTGTGCGTTGATTTGAGTTTTATTTTACGTAAAAAACATTTGGCCTAAGCCTAAGAAGGAAAGGAAGAAAGAAGATTTCAGAGAATAGAGAGAGAGTTTGAGGGAGTTGAGAGAATTGAGAGAAGATTTCTGAGATTTCCCAAGCAATTCTCTGAGTTTATCCAAGATTATCCAAGCAATTGAAGGTATTTTTACATAACCTTAATATTATATATATATACACATATATATGTTTACGGCATAATTCCTAAGTTCTGTTAATTCCATTTTTTTGAATTGTTGTTATAAACTAAATTATTGTATTAATATGTATTTGTGATGTTAGAACTAAATTCTAGATAAGGATTTAGTGTACCAAATACTTTTTTTTTACATTCAAAAATAAGAAAATAGTTTTTACAGTGAATATGTGTATGAGCATGGCTTGTAGGAGTACCAAAATTAATAGTTGGTTGTGAACTAATAGGTAAATTGAGACTTGATTGTATTAATTCAGTAAATAATGAAGAAAACGTAGTTTGAATGAATTAATTTGGTGTATAATGGTGATCATAGTGTTAATTGGTTAAGAATGTCAAAAATGGAGTTTTGTATAAAACATAGAATTGAAAGGTTTTAAATTTGATTTTTATGTTATTTATGTGGGTAAAAACATGCGAGAGACCTTAAGTTATGTTTATGTGAAATCCTTGTAAGTTATACGGGCTCAATTGGTTGCTAGTTGGTCAAATTTAGCTTTGCTTGTGCTCGCGTTGCTTGGGCCCGAACTTCGCGACGCCAAGACGTACGCCAAGCCTCGCAACGGCATTTACAACTCTCACCTATGACTCATGCCACAGTGCGCCCTTCTAGTGTAAAGCTGTAAGTACCAGAATAGCCTTGCGTTAGCGAGAATGGCCAGAAAATTGTTTTTATTACACAAAAATCTGTAATTGTTGATAAGGTGAAATATTTTGACTGTTAAGATGTGATTTTGGTATTATAGTACTAAAAATGAGCATATTACTAACAATTAACGAGTTTTGTTATTACGTTACTAATGTGACTTGACTATATGATTAAAACTAATCCATACATAAAATAGATACTTATTTGTATACAGAGTATGTGTAGTAACTAATTATGTCATAATGACATGTGTATAGGATACTGTGAATCGAATTATTACGGTTTAGCTTACATGCAAGGCAAATATTCTAACCCTAAACTTTCTTTGAGCAAGTTTTCTAACCCTCCTAAACTTTCTTTGAGCAAGTTTTCTAACTCTATTTGTTACGATTGTGCAAGTTTCTTAACTCTAATTATATCATGCAAGTTTTTAAACTTTACCTCTTGATATTGAACAAGTTTTATTGTTCAAATTACTATTTATTATGCATGCTCAATACTCAATTCTAAACAAAATTCTAACCTTAGCTTAATATTGTTCAAGCAAGGTATGTTACGTTATTCAATGCTTATGCTTTTAGCTTATTTCTAAGGCATGACCTTAATATACAATGTTGATTCATTTATGACTTATTCCATAGCATATTATTATTACATTCTTATTCAACTAATCCTTAGTTGATGTTCGTTAAACTCTAAATTACCTTGAAACTTATCCAAACCAAACTTACTTTGGTGCGGACTTGTATTCTAAATACTGAGATGAACAACCCTATTATAGGGGATAATTTACGCATAGCGTTTAAATGTTTGTGCACAATACATTGTACGAAGGGCTGATCCCCCCAAGTACGAGGAGTCCCTATAGTCGTATGACTATTAAAGTTTAAGTTGAAAGAATACTAATAACTATGGACATAGTTCGTGGTCTTTTGACCCTCAAATATATATTTCAAATTATGTTCCTAATTATTATTGATTAAGCACATTATTCAGTTCTATTGAGCCTATTCGTTTGACAGTTGATATGATGTTTATTCATTATCATTTCAAGTGAGCATTATTTGCTCACTTCTGCTTATATAAATATTACAGCTAAATTTGAGAAGGTCAATGAACCTACCACCAGTAAAGGGAAAGGGAAGATGAACAAGTATTGAAGATGTGTAAACCTGTTGACTTTTATATTGTCAAACTTTATTTTAAATCTTGTAATGTAGTTATTTAATTTTCCGCACATGACGTTTGTATTTAAAGGTTAGATAACCTGGGAGATTTTATTGAACTTATTGATGTAATCCTTTAATGGGAAGGTTTATTATTAAATTTTATTATGTTTGGGTAGTTAGACATGAATGTTTTATCAAGTGAACACCAAATCTTGTGGGAATGAAGTAACTGGATTTGGGGGTGTCACGGACTTGATCATTAGATTCAACACCAAAACAATTTGGTTTGGCACAACTTCTTCAAAGAAAGCTCGATTTTCTTTTAAACATGACATACCATTTGTCTTAGCCAAATCAAATAGCTTAGACCATACCAATAAATTGGATATCAACTTGAAACACTCGTCTAATCAAATCAATTGACATCGACTACCCTTTAAACTCCTTTCATAATACATCAAAATGTTTTATGACGTCATAATACCGTACTTTTCACAGTACGTTAAGGACTTCGTCATTATACATCATACCATAGTGGGTTGTTGATCCTAAAATCACATCCAACACTAGGTTCAATTGCATTAATAACTCCATCCTTTTACCATCCTTGCATAAAATGCACTGATGATATAAAATTCATTTTGATATTTCAAATCAATTTCTGTCTAGCCGAAACAATTAGCATAGACATACCGAGAATAGTTCTTTTAAAATCCATTGGTTCCAAAAGTTGAACGAATTCTTTCATTTTCAAAATGCGCACACATAAGCACGATTTCAATAAATTTCGAAATCTAGCATAGCTAGATGACTTGGAATATCTTATTCTCCATCTTCTCTAGCACCTTTAATACTAAGTCTACTGAAAATAACTTGTTTTCAGTCTAAACATCACTATACCTTAATACAGTCCATCAACTTACCACACATTATGAGTTCGGGAACTTTCCACAATAATATGAGTTTAAGAACTGTAACGTCCATGAATTTGAAACTCCTTATTAATTAAATATGTGATTTAATTTTAATGAGTTAGTTTTGTGAGTTTATTTAAACCTTATGTGGTTATGTGAAATTACGAAATGATTAAAGGGAGTCACTAATAGTTGATTTAAATTAGTGGACTAACCTTAAGATTTTAATATCAAAGACTTGATAAGAGTTTTATTTAAATATTCAACTTATTTGAATATAGTAACAAGAGTTTATTTATATTAATTAATTGCAACTATGAGTAATTAATTGATAGTGTTATTTAATAATTATTATTTGATAAATAATAATTAATGTGTAATAGATTATGATTATATGTTTATATGATTTATTTGTGATTAAAGCATGCACAATATATTAATCCTTTATTATATGGTAGTTAATTGTATATTTTATATTATACATAGTGACACATTAATATGTCCATATATACAAATATAGACAATATAATAATAGTTATTTTCATTCATGTGAGTTGTATAATAATATTGTTATATGTTTGTGCACTTCTTGATACATTGTAATTAGGAGGTACATTGTATGCTCTTTAAATATTTATAACCTATGTTATAATAAATAAATTGTGTAGTAGTAGTAACACATTTATGTTGCATTATGGGAATTATAGTGCCCAAACCAAGCCTTAGTTAATCAAGTATGCTGAGAATTATTTCCTTGTCCCAAATTGATTGTCACCAAGTACATGAACAGTGTCTTGAGCTAGTTTACATATTTTGTTCAAATGGCTAATCTTAGGTGATCATTTGCTAGCTATGCGGTTGGTAGAGAGTTGTTAAACCACTCTTGTTTATCCTTTGTTTCCTTCCATTACACCATGGGCTTCAATCTTGTGTAATGTGAATGTCTAGTCCATGTTTCTTCTATAAATACTAGCTCCAAATTTAGTTTGGTTATTTGTTTAAGTTTGATATTGAGAGTTCTATGTTGCTGAGAAAGTTTGGGAGCATACTTAGTGTATAAGGAAGCCAATTCAAGCTTGAAGAGGTATAAGTTCTAATTATATTCTTTAAATGGGTTTTGTTTGATTATTGGAAATTACTTGAAATTCATTGGCAATTAATGTGAATTATCATGCCATGATATGTTTATGATATATGTCTTCATGTATGAACACTTTAATATTGATTTAGAGCATGCTTGAATTATTGGAAACCATGTTGGAAGTCACTCTGCCGAACAGAGCAAACCTTACTGTCTCTGATACAAGCATGGCGCAGCTACGCCCTATTTTTACTAGGGTGCGGTAATTATTATTGAAACCCGAACCTAGTTTTTTCTCGGGCATGGCGCGGCATGGCATACTTACCGATCTTGGTGCTTGACGACTGATGTTGTTCTACTTTTGATATGTTTCATGCTAACTTGTTAAGTACATGGTAGAGCAAGCTTGTAAACTATTTTAACATGCACACGTAGGCACATACATGTAGTATGAACAAGTATAGCAATGATTAACACAACACTTGTGGTCTTGAAAAGAGGTTTGTGATTTCAAAAGTGAACTTTGTCACGAACGCATCATGTTAGCATCTTGACTTTATGAACATGATAATATGGTTTATATTGACATGAAATGTAGGACTAAAGTGTTTAAACACACTAGTATGCATGATTGAAAGATTTGTCTATTTCAAAGTTAAGAAATTTAAGGCTTTTAAAGAGAACTTGACCAAGACTTTGTCTTATAAGACTTGACTATTTGAACATGCATGTGGCCTTAATATATGTTTTAAATGCATGAGAATTACATGTTAAGATGCCTTGTATATGCTAAGTTGACTTAGTGTAAAATTCAAAGAAAAATAGAATGAGGAAGCTAATGTCATCAAGTAATGAGCATAGTATGATATGACCAACCAAGCATGTGTATTAGGACTCATTATGCCGATAGACATATTGACATGAACATCGTTTGGTTAAGATATGGTTTTCACTTATGCACACATAGTCATAATGAAAGGAAAATTTCTAGAATATGATCTATGTGAGTAAGGTATACATGTGTTGTCTATATACAAGCATGACTACCAAGTATTATATTGCCAAGATTGTAAAGCATGAGGATTACACGACCTTTTTATGTTTAATGACATACAAGTTGTAAGTTAAACTTGTGGTAATGAACTCAAGTATGGTCATGTGTTATATGTGAAACTATAGCATGTACGCATGTTAAAATGTATGTGTGATTAGTGTGTTAGAGTTGGATTTGAAGTCGGGAGGCGAGAATCTCAATCACAGTGCAGCCCGAGGGGCAGCCATTGCTGCCGTCAGTCCCTAAGCCTGACCCGAGCCTTGATGCTGCTGCCATCACTGCAGTCTTGCCAAAATGAGCTATTTTTTATTCTGAAAGTTAAAGCATGCTTATATGATTACTTTACTTTGTAATGTGTGACCAATATGTCATGTAATATGTTGAGAAGCATGCTATGTGATGACTTGATTCTTTTAAGTGTAGACTCATATTAGTTTACACATACTAATTGAAAGACCGACTTGTTAATGTTAGGTCATTTCAACACAAGTTAGTTAAAGCTAGTATTATACTGTAGCTGAGCAAACAGGCAAGTTCCCTAAACTTACTCCATTTATTAGTGAGCAAGTATCCTAAGCCCTTGCATTACTTTATTCGATGCATACCGTAAGAAAGTTCTTTGAACCCTACTTTTGTTAAGCAAGTTTCCCTAAACTTACTCTATATTATATTGAGCAAGTATCCGATTTTATTGTGTTGCAAGTAATAGAGTCTGAACCTTTGTTCGGTTAGACAAACGTATGAAGTTTTAAAAGCTATCCAAGCCAATTGATGGTAAGGTTTCTTAGACTGAAAGAACACCCCTTTCTATGAGAGGGGATTGCAGGTATCTAATAAAGATACAATGAACAAATTTAAATGTTATGCATATACATAGAGTACGTGAGGCTGATCCCCTCAAGTACTTATTATGTAGCCAGTAACCAAAGGGTCAATTAGCTATTGATTCCATTGGAGTGTTATAGTTCAAAGTCTATTTGACTAGCAGTTATTCTAAAAGCAATCATTATCTTTGCTTATGATATTCATATTGTTGAATCCTTCAGATATTATATTGTTGAACCCTTTGCCAGACATTTTTCCATTCATCATGATATATCGTTATTGTTGTACTTAAACTTGTTAAGCAAACTTGTTGCTCATCCTTGCTATATCATGAATTATATTGTAGCTAAGCCCGAGACCTCAGGAAAGGACAAGGTTAAAGGGAAGATGTAGGATTATTACGAGAAGCAGAATTTATCTTATGCTTAGTTTAAATTATGATTATGTAATGTGAACCCTAATAGTTATTTTAGGGTATGATTGTAAGATGATATTAAGGTTATCGTATCTTGGGAATAGTAACATCTTTTTAATGAACGACGTACGTTTATTATATTCTTCATTTTAGTTATCGTATGTTGTTTATAGGTGGATGTTTGTAGTTTATCGTGATGACCGAACAGGTTCAGAGGACCCGGTTTCGGGGGCGTCACAAGAACTATCCCAGTCAGACCATAGGCGTCCATTCACTGAGAAGTTCAAAAACATACCATATAATTATGAGTCACGAACCTACCATAAGTATGAGTTTCAAGAACTCGCACCTAACTTATCGTTCTCTACCTATCAAGTATATATATGAGAAAAGATTCACCTTCTCATCATATACATCTTGATAGCGTGACCAATTCAAATGATTATCACTGTAATAAGCTAAGCAGTTGTTACACCAAGCACAAACCTCTGCCCATAACAAAGGTTCATACAACTCAGCTATCACATGAGTCCTTAATTAAAATTTTACAACTTCTAAATTTCTCTTTACTTAATACGAATTTTCTTTAATTTGTATGCTATCATTCTCAACTCAATCTGAGTTCTTCTTCCTGTACTACTTCATAGTACCATTCATTCATAGCATTAGCTATAAATCATTCATCGTTTAACAGATCATCTGTTACTATGATTCACTATTATCACGTGGTGATCTTCTTTCCTAATCGTTGAACTCAACGATCTTCTTATCCTTCTCTTTATAATTATAGTCTTAGGTACTCATACCTAAGGTTTATAACCTATCAACTTTGATACCAACTTGTAACGCCCCGAAATCTGGTCTATCTTCACACCTGGATTCCGTACGTCACGAGTACATCATTCATCCCAACATACATCATTATATACTGAAACATAACAACATATATTCTCAATTCCCAGTTTCTAATACTTTATAACCTTGATCATTACAAATAATGATAATTACATTATTCTTTACATCTTACACAAGTGACTTTCATCCGCCACCAAGGATACATAACAGTTCATTAAACTAGTCTATAGTTTAATTCTATCATTCTATATTACAAGTCTTCGCTTGATCTTCTCGTTTATTCATCTAATGAATGACACTTCATCTGGACACCAGTCAACTTGATCTTTATGGGATCCTTAAGTTCTTCTAACATCGTTCGCTGAAAATGTTTTTCATTTAAAGCAAGTGTGAGCATTCAATTGCCCAACAAGTTATAACAGTTGAACAACAACTTCAAGAATTCAAATATTCCTTTATAACTTCGATAACCGAACAAATGTTATGAAGCAACTTGAATAATAAGAATAATTCTGATTCCTATCATTTTAAAACATTATTCACATTCACTTCGAAATACATTCATACTTCTACCTTTTTCATACTCATTCTATCTGGCTAGAATCATTAGCACAGACTTAACAATAACGGATCATGTATAAACAGAGCATTCTCTTATTGAACAGTTCAATCACAGAACAATACATCTTATAGAAACACTGAAGTGTTCACATTGTGGCACAAGGCCTCATACGTTTTACCACCTTGAACAAATATCGCACATTCGCATATAGACAGAACTTCTCAAGTTCAACATCTGAGAAGTTTAAGAAACTAGCATTCATTTAGAATATGAATGAAGTTAAGAAACTTGTCTTATGCCCAGCTATAGCTTACGCTGAACTGCTTATTCCAATCCCTATAAAACTCATAAGGAAAAACACGTACACCAATTAGTCATATATTTGACTTACGCACTGGTTTAAGCTTAACTTTACTTCTTAGGATTTGCGTTCTTGCAACCTAAGTTTACGTGACCAATTTCCATTACCGATTTACGGCTTCATGTCATACGGAGCATATTTTACGTTACCTTATTCTTATCTTACAATGTCCAGTTCATTCGACTCGGAACGTCATCCAAGTTATACACATTAACTCGACTTCTTTACATTATGTGTACTTGTCTTTAATTAAGCTTCTTCACCGTTCACGGTTTAATCATTGGTCTTTATCACCGTTCGTTACGGCTTTCTCGATAATTCATATCTTACTTACTACATTTGCTAACGTCTACGTCATACAACCATTGTACACTTAGAACGTTCGTCCGACGCGAATACGATTCACGAGAATCGTTTACGTATTCAACATTTACGTTGCTCGTCTCTTAATCTCTCGTTCAACATTTTCTCGAGGTTTCAATCACTTTCAATCGTTATCCATCCCCTCAACTGAAATAACCCGATATTTTCTATATAATTAAAACAGAAATTTTGCATATAAATTTTTTATTTTATTTTAAAGGTGGGAATATGTATAAGGTAAAACATATGTATTTATGTGATAAATAAAAATTTAATTATTACATTAATAATTTCAAATAATTTTCTTAGAATTATTGACCATTATAAATTATATTTTTATAATTAATTTTGTAGTAAAAATATTTTTATTATTTATTTTCCATGAAAATATTATTATATATTATTTAAATAATATATGAAATGATTATTGGAATTATTATAATAATTATTTTATTATATGAATTTTAGTTTAGATTATTAATTTAATTATTTTAACTTAATTAATAATGCTATATATGCAAGGAATCTAAACCCTAATTCTAGATTTTGAACAGGGAATGAGAATAATAATATAAAATTAATTATATTTCAGTGCTATAACTATGTACTGTATGTGTAAACAGATAATGG
This sequence comes from Panax ginseng, assembly GCA_020205605.1. Lineage (NCBI taxonomy): Eukaryota > Viridiplantae > Streptophyta > Magnoliopsida > Apiales > Araliaceae > Panax > Panax ginseng. The sequence continues at coordinate 128,976,605 of CM035130.1, forward strand.
TTGGTCAGTTATGGTGTGACAGTAAAACCTTAGTATTATTTTGGTAAACCCTAATTCGAAAATCAAATAGGACTTTAAGTTTAATTAGCTAAGATGTTGTTTTGTGTGATTAATATCAAGTATGGTAGATTTTATTGTTAATTAGGGAAACTATAATTAGTAATTAGAAATCCTAATGACTAGAACCCTAATTTAGTAATTATAAACCCTAATTACTAAACTAGAACCCTAAGTACTAAAATAAAAATCCTAGTTGCTAATTATAAGCCCTAATGCTAATTAGTAAATTAGTAAACCTAATTTGTGGGTCTAAGTACTTAGAAAACCTAAACTAATCAAGAAACCATAATATTCATTTTTAGAAACTAAAATTTTTATTTTTACACCCTAAATAAAAAAGCCTAGAAAATTAAATTTTTGAAAACCTTAAGGTGGTTAAACCTTAAGGGTTTGCCAAGATTACTATCATGCCATTAAAATTTCAAGCCAATTGACCAAAATACCTGTAGACACTCAAAATTTTCTGCACGCTTGTTACTGACATTATAGGAGGCCAGATTCGTCTTTTAGAGATAACCTTGGAAGACAGCTCACATCCATTCTGGATACTACCGGAAGTTCAGTCCCAAAATCGGAACACACACCGGGATTATCATTTCCAACCCCGGAGCACACACCAGAAGGATCATTTCTAACCTCAGAGATGACCCCGAGTTTCTTCCTTGGCGATAACCCCAAGGAATGCTGTTACAGTTCCGATAATAACTCCAGAAATGCTTATTTCAAATACATGCTATCAGCTTCAATCCCAGACCTCCTGTCTAGGCACTCATCCCTCAGACTCGGAGCTAACACCGGGCAGATAGGCACACTCGCAAGATGACATTGCGGCATACAAATAAGTAGTCCAATCTCAAATGTAACCCTGAGCAACGTCTGCTTTCAACTCAAACCGGCGATAACCCCGGTGAAGAGTCAAACGTCATCTTGCCACATAACACCTGCGCGTCGTCTCAACACTTCATACATACCTACAACGATGTCCCACAAGAACAGAGGAGTTATAATCTCGAGTGACTATTACGCGTGGCAACACACCGGATAGAATTTGAAGCTTGAAGACTATGGGCATGGTCCCCTCTTCCCGACTTCATACAACCTCTAATCCATGTCATTGCGTAACTCTCGACATAAGCAGTCTGAAGAAGGTCACATATACCTCGTTTGGATGCTCGGATTGAAGTTCTGCAAGTTCGAGCGAACATTACAGTGCATGAGTGCACGTACTTCGAGACAATGGGACCCGCGAAGTCCGGGGACACCTCGACCAACCGCAGGTACACCTGCGGCCATCAGTATATAAATATAGACCTTGGGCCAGCCATTTTGAGAGAGAGAGAAAAAGAGAGAAAGGCGAGGAAGTCCTGTTCAATTTGCTTTGTACACACCCATATTGAGTGTTTTCTCATTCTAAACATCTGTTAGCTCACATATAGCTATATTTTTATCTTGTGGGAGCTGAGTGTTTATCCATATAGAGTCATACACTACTACAAAGTAGTAAATAGACAACACTTAAAAGATAAAATTTTTATAAAAAACGTTGTGATATTTTTTTTATAACGTTTTTTAATAAAATGTTGTAGATACATGTAAAAAAACGTTATATATTTATTTGGATAAATTTTAATTTTAAATAGATAACGCTTTTATAAAAAACACGGAGCCTCTTTTCAAAAATCCTCTCCTTTAAAAAACATTTTGGTTTCAGATTTATATGCTTACTTTCTGACTTGATGACCTGCCCAAAAAAGGGTGTTTAGTCAGGCTTTCAATGCAACTTTGAATCAGGGGCTCATCATCTCCTATGAGCATGGATTTTCATCCAATTCAACAGACTTTACTTCTAGGTATGCTTTTTCTATAGGTGCATCCACTCTTATTCTATGAACTTTTATATTCTAAAGTTTTATGGTTTTATGTCTATTTTAACTGGCCCTTGGCATTCTAAAATTTGCAAATATGTTGCATCCGTTGGTACCAATGTGGGGGATATAGGATTATGGGAAATTGGTTCCAGGGAAAGACTGGTTCTTAGAAACTTCAAAGTTTGGGATCTTGGTGCATGTTCAGTGCCTCTGCAGGTCTGCTGCCTTCTGTGATTAGTAAAATATGAAACCAAGTATTCTGTAAAACATACTCTTGCCTACTACTTTAACCATTAGAATAACTGAAAACTAAATGGGCTTTTAATTAAATTCAGGCTGCTCTAATTAAAGATCCTGATGTCTCTGTTAACCGTGTGATTTGGAGCCCAGATGGTTCTTTGTTTAGTAAGCCTATTTATAAATGTTAATTATCAATATTAATGAAGTTGTGGATTCACTGTTTTGTCCATTCCATCATTTAAATAGGAGTTGCATATTCAAGACACATTGTTCAAATATATTCTCATCACAGGGGTGATGATATAAGGCAGCATTTGGAGGTACGCATACTGCTTTGTCTGCCAACCCTTCTACCTTTTTCCATTTTCCTTTTTTGTCATAATACTTGAGCTTGCTACTATGTGTTGGAAACTTAGACTGGTTCATTTTATTATAGATTGATGCTCATATCGGTGGAGTAAATGATCTTGCATTCTCTCATCCCAATAAGCAGCTATGTGTGATAACCTGTGGGGACGACAAGACCATTAAGGTTGGTTTGGTGCAGAACAAATTTACCTCTTAGCAACCAGAAAATGAATCATTTACATGATTCCCTTCTGATACTAATGATTGCAGGTTTGGGATGCCACAACTGGTGCAAAAATATACACTTTTGAAGGTCATGAAGCTCCTGTCTATTCTGTATGCCCTCACTATAAAGAAAACATTCAGGTACTTTTCCATTAGTTCAATTCCTTGCTTATGGTGATATTTTAAGTACATTCCCCCTAGAGGTTTTCTCCCAGACTACATTTGCACGTGATGAGCAATATCCCTTTCTATTTGTAGTTTATATTTTCAACAACTCTAGATGGAAAGATAAAGGCATGGTTATATGACAATTTGGGATCTCGAGTTGATTATGATGCCCCAAGTGGTGGTGCACAATACTGGCCTATAGCACTGATGGAACAAGGTTAGTTCATGTAGTTCAATTTGTTAATACTGGTGTTTTCCCTCTTTACATATCCCTAACATTGACTAAGAATTGATTTTAAGGTTATGATTCTTTTTATTCTCTTTTAGTGATTTTTGCAATTAATGGTCTTTACCTGACAGGACGCACGACAAGCATTTGATATACATGACTATGGTGAAAGAGTTTTGGATAAGCTGTCTCTAGTAACAGATAATGAAAATGCAAGAGATAGTGTTAGGATTTCATGTGGCATCAACTCATCGGCTGTAGCTTCTTTGTTTTTACATTGACATAAATGTTTCTTTTAACGATGAGATTCATTTCTATTTCTACAGTGCTATGTAACTTGTTCATTTATATTTATATTGAAAAGTAAATTTGAGATGCATATATGGATAGTTTGGTATATATCATGGCATTAGCGTATTACAGGTGCATTGGTAATGTAGGTGAAGTACAATATTTTTTTCTTTTTTTTAATCTACAACATTTTAAAAACATTGTAAATGTGCTTAAACGTTGTATAATATATTAAACTATAACATTTTTAGCCAGAAAACGTTGTGAAATCATACCATCTACAACGTTTTTAAGTATCTGCTAATTTATGAAAAATAAATCTACAACATATTTTTCTTAAAAACGTTGTATAATGTGTCTAACTACAACGTTTTAAAAACGTCGTGTAAGGGTGTCAAATAGATGACACTTTTAACCACGACGTTTTTCTGATTGAAATCACAACATTTTTTTCGCGTTATCTATTTACTATTTTGTAGTAGCGACAGAAGTCTACATTGACAGCCTACTGTAAGCCTTCTTACACTCTATAAAGCCTTTCTTTTCATATTAACAAACACTGTTATACACATTGAGAGTCGTGTGTTGTAAGCGTTTGTTCTAACTTCCTATCTGCGTGATTTTCATTTCAATACAGTATATATATACTTATATATGTATATATTTTATATATGAACTAACATTATCGAAGTTATGCCTCGATTGAGCCTGAACATATATGTCCGAGCATTTACTTGCTTATATATATATATATATATCGCTGTGTTGTGGATATATCGATGAGCCTGGATTTTATATTCTAGAGTATTTACCTCTTATATATATATATATATATATATATATATATATAATTGTTGTCGGACATATCCGATGAGCCTGAATTTACACTCGGTGCGTTTACTGCTTATCGCTATATATATATATATATATATATATATATATATATACACACACACATACACACACACACACACACACACACATATATATATATATATATATATATTTACATTTCTGTCAGGCCTGGAGTTTACTCTGTGGCCTTTTACAGCTTTATTTATATTTCGTCTCGCCTGGAGTTTACTTCGTGGTGGTTGATTTCTTTTACTGCTTTATTTACATTTCGTCCTGCCTGGAGTTTACTTCGTGGCAATTGATTGCATTTATCGCTTTATTTACTTTTCTGATCCCCCATAGAGTTGCTTCGTGGGGGTTGATCATGTCCATATATATATATATATTTATCGCTTTTATATATTTACATTTCCGATCCCCCATGGAGTTGCTTCGTGGCGGTTGATCATGTTTGTGTGTATATATATATATATATATATATATATATATATATTTACAGCTTTTATATATATAACTGCTTACTACTTTCCATACAAACTGCAGTATCATGTGAGCCTAGGAATCATGTGATCACATATTCAGTCTACTGAATCTAGATTTGGTTCCCATGATGGACATTTTTCAGCTTAAGCATCTTGTACATTATTTACAGTGTCTGAATTTCCTTAGATGGCTGTCATGCCCATTAGGAGTTCAACACTGTTGTATATTATTTTCTCGTAGATGCTTCGCATCTCGAAAATAAAAGAAAACAAGTCGAACATTTAATAATAAAATGGAAGTATAAAAATGCCTCAATTACTATTGAGCACAGGGTTTGAAAAACCTCTTTTTACAAAACTTCATTGCTATATCTTGGTTAAAACTCAATTTTTCTATAAATTCAAACCTTGTGTATATAGGTGCGAATGAGGCCTCACACTACTTTCAAATAATTGCACATTGATCCATACTCACACACACATTCATATAACAGTTTCTTTGAGAAGTGGCGGTCACCGTGGCAACACGGATGTCGGGGGGTGCCTAACACCTTCCCTTCGCATAATCAAGCCCCCGAACCCTAATGAATCTCGGTTTCACAAACCCGTTTAGCAGTGTCACATCACTGGGTCAATGTACAAACCTTTTCGGTTGTGTTGGTGCAACAAGTTAAATACACCAACTGGCGACTCTTAAAGTCAAAAAGTCGACATTATACATGTCAGAACTTTTTCACTTGTTTTTTCAAACAAATCTCACATTAACATGAGAACACAAAAGAACAAGTAACAAAAAGGGACATCTAAAAATTTCGACGTCTATAGGCGGCGACTCTATTGGGGACTCCAGTAAGAGGGCTTAAGCCGCTATTACAAGCTTTTCAAAACTGTTTTATGTTTGTTTGTGAATGTTACATTTATATTTATGATGAATGTGTACGAATGCATTTTAATTACTGCACTGCAATATATCTATATGTGATATTAGTGATTCACACATGTCATCATTTTCATAAACGGTAAGACACGTTGTATGTGAATGTATGCTGTGTGGTTCCTCCACCAGGAGGCTATCCTGTCGGTGTTTGATTACTGGACTCGTAGGAAGAATAATTATAACAGGGCTCAGGAAAGGCACCACCCAGATTCGCTCCAGTTGAAAGACCGGATTAACTTCCCGTCAAGTAGATTGCGATGATCAGGGAACCTTCATGCCAAATAGCCGCGAGAGTAACCCTATGATAGGTCAACCTCTGATAAACCAAACGCGGAGGAAAGTCTCTTCATGCTTTCCATTTTCAATTACTTGTAAAAGCATTTACTTGTAATTTTATTCCATGTTCATCTTCATGTAATGGAAAATATAAAGATTGCTTATGCATACATGTTATCAATTAACAACCATTTTTTTGTAGGACCATATTCCTAAAACAGACATATTATGATAACATTTACATTACCCTAAGACTAAACTACATAAGTCTTTTGTAGGGAAATCATTGGGCCTGTTACCCGCTCAAAATCCAAAAAGGCCACGAGCCTACAACCAATCATGTCCTCTTCTGACCAGTCTAATCCTGTTTCTCGTGAAAAATTTGACGGATTAAGTCAGGAAATCACAAATTTGGCTGTCTTGCTTAAAGAATTGCATCAGTCCACTCAGGGTACAAAGATGCCTCCATATACAGAATCCTCTACACAAGGAGGAACACAAGGTCTGGATAAAACAAATCTAGAACCTCAGTTGGATACGATCAACAAAGACCTTGAAAGAACCCATCTCAAAGGAGATCCAGACACCGATGATATCAGGAAGAAAGTACTCCAAATGGAGGAAACTATCCATGTTCTTAAAGGGATTGGAACATATGGAAGTGTTTCATATGCTGACCTTTGCATCTTCCTTGGTGTTCATTATCTAGAGAAATTCAAAACCCCTGATTTTGAAAAATATGATGGATTAGGGGATCTTTATAGACATTTAAAGGTGTTCATTGGAGAACTTGAATCTTATGCGAAAAATGAAAAGCTCGAATCCAATTTGCTTTAGAAGAGTCCGACCGAGAAGCTTCGCTCATGGTATACCAGATTAGACAACTCCAAGATCCATAGCTGGGAAGAGCTAGCTCACTCCTTCCTCACTCAATACAGTTTTCAATCTCAGATGGCTCCTGACCAGTACCAAATTACCAAGGTCAAGAAATAGTCTAATGAGTCTTTTAGAGAGTATGCTCAAAGGTAGAGGCGCCTTGCTGCTCAAGTTATTCCTTCCATGACGGAATCAAAAATGGTCATGACATTCATAGATGTACAGGAAGCTCCTTTCTATGAGAGAGTCTTAGTTGGTATTGGCAAACCATTTTCTGAAATGATCAAGCACGGAGAGATGACTGAGATGGGATTGAAGTTGGGTAAGATTCAAGAACTAGCTGCTCTTAAAGCCGTTGCTGAGCACATCAAATCCGGATCTTATGGAAACAACCCTCGGAGGGTCCATAAAAAGAAAGAGGAGGATGTTTCCTTGATACTACAAGGTCAAAAGGGCAATCAGAACACGCCTATACAGAGGAAAAACTACTCCCCTTTTCAAGCACAGTCTTCAAACCCTCCATTGCCTAAAAGTGGAGAAGTAAAGCGTCCTCGAACGTTCACACCCTTAGGGGACTCGCTCGAGAATATTCTGACTCTTCTGACTACTCAGAAGAAAATTACACGTCTTCTTTCACTAGCCATGTAAGACCCCAACTTTTATGAATAAAGAATAATTTTCTCGAAATATATTTTTGAATATTATGGTGTGAATTTGATATAATGTTATAGTTGTGGGTAATATTTACAAATTTTGCAAAGTAAGCAAGTGGTTATATAATATTTGATAGATCAACGAATATTCGTTTTATCAGGGAATATTCGTACGACGACACAATCATTGGTAGACCCCACAACAGAAGTATTGTCGTAGTTAGAAAATGACAGAATTATCTTTTTATAAAAATAACAGCGAAAGTGTTACCGTTAAAATTGTTGAACTACCCAGTAGTAAAAGTACAATAATACGCGTGGTTGCATAGTAGCACACGGTATTGATTATTGATGCTTACGTGAGAAGTCACTAAGTTAATTATTGCTACAGTAATTGCTGCATCATATCTCTCATATTATTGATTCAATTATTGTCATAGTATCATCAACATAATATATATTATTAAATCAATAATTGAGACGACAAATGTATTCATATTATTATTTGCAATATTGACAATGTCTAGAAGTTCTGTCAAGGAGAGGTTTGGTCACCTAATTGCACGCCAATAAGGAGAAATCCTTATCGGAAAGCCCCCTCTTTCCTGGGAACGACATGGTTATTAAATATTGTGAATTATAATATTAATGATGAATAAGTTCGTGTTGATTAAAGATGAATTGGATAGTTCTATTGTGGTTGAATTATTAGTGTTAGTGAAAATCGACATTTATTTCGATAATAATTGATGTATGGAGGTTATATTGACCAATCGGATAATTAACCGGATAAATGAGCAATTAATTGTTGTTAATTCACATGATTATAACTATTTGTTACATGTGTGTACTATTGATTCACATTCTTGTACTATTAGGGGAGGTGGTGCAAAATTGATAATACTTGCATGACTAAGTTAAAAATGGAGGTATAGTTGAAGGTACTATACTGTAATTCGTATTTTCACATGATTATAACTATTGATTCATATGATTGAACTATTGATTCACATTATTTACTATTAGGGGAGGTGGTGCAAGTTTGATAATACTTGTAGGTCTAAATTAAAAACAAAGAAAAAGCGGAAGGTCATTCTTCCTTCATTTCTCACCAATTCACTAAAGCTATAGAGCAATTATTATAGAGAGAAATTATAGAGAGAAAGAAGAAGAGAAGTCTGCTACCTCACTATTTCAATATCCAGTCTTCTTCTAAGGTAAGTGATATTATTCTTTCGTATTCATGAAGAGAGTTATTTTCATTCAATACTCATAAGGGTTGTTATTCCATTCTTTATTATTATGTTGGAATAACCTGTCTATGTGAAGTACCGCATACATGGTGAGATTCTTTTGTTATTCCATTCTTTATTATTATATTGGAATAACTCATGCTGCTGAATTACGCACGCTCGTGGTGAATTTACATTATTCCATTCTTTATTATTCTGCTGGAATAACTCGCTCATGTGGATTACAGCATGCATGGTGAATGATCCTTCGTATTCATTCCTTATTAAATTATGGAAATGATCTGTTCATCTCGTGGATTACCGCATGGCGGCAAAAAATCCATTTGCGCTTTTATATATTCTATTATACTTAGTTGGTTAAAGTGTTGGCTTCTATACTCCATGAAATTAATGGAATATCCTTGATATTTGCGCTTCATCCAGTATCTTTTCATGGGAATATTCTTCTAAGCATTCTTAAATTTTGCTCCACAAAGAAGTATCATGTTGACAATTTGGACGTCATTAATTTCTAGATAAATTAAAATTATAAATCTTTAAAATTTATCCTTGAACTTATTTTTATTGAATTATTATGTCATTGTCATCATCCTCATGCTTATATTGTGATGAAAGTCATCTTTGGCTTACGTGCATAGATGGACTTGGTATGATTATGACCAAGGATTATTCGGTATAATCATGACCGTAATGTGACGAATGATGTGGTAAAAGTCCTCATTGGCCCGCAGCTCATCGATGATGGATGAGTTGTTGGTGTGATTATGACCAGGATTATTCGGATAGTCATGACCATTGATGATTACATGAATATCCTTGGCCGTGATGCAGGGATGATTCGATTTTATTTATTAAGCTGAGTCTCAGCTATAAAGTTGATGAAAAACTTTTTAAATCATAGAAGATAGTAGATTTTATGCTCTACTTGACTCTTCTAATGGATTGCTTGTTCCGCTGCAGTTAAAATTGTTGTCTATTATATTCTATCAATTTAACATTGTTGAAGGCTAATGATAATTTATTCTGAATTATCTTAGTCATAATATTTCTTACTGGGGTAGTTGAGCTCACCCTTTCTTTCACTGTTCTCTTCAGGAAATGAGAATGTAGCCGAGACTAGTCGGGGAATGGAGTGATGGTCCAGATGATAGCATTAGTAGTTCTCACTATTCTGTTAAATAGTGTGACAATAAATGTAATGAGGACTCCATTGAGTGTGAATATTGTCTAGATGACAATATTCTTATTAAAACTCTTAGATTATGTTTTGTCGTATTTTACACGACTGTTGTATAATTAAGTTGTATTTGAATTTTGTACCATGTATTTGGAGACTCAAGATGGGTGATGTATACCTATTTTGGGGGCGCCACAATTGGTATCGAGCTTAGGATATGATCCTGGTTGAGAGATGTGAGACGAGAACTAGGAGGAGAGACGGGGAATTCCTTCGCTAGTATGACCTACCTAAGTTTATTTGGTATTTAATTGGTTTGGCCACATGATAGGGATAATATGTGATATGTTAATTAACCCTTGTTTTGTGGCGATTTGAAAATGGCATCCAAAATGTTGAGATAAGCAATGAAGCACATGAGACCGCTGAGTCACCACATATTAATACCTGTGATAATGTGCAATAGGAGGACAATAATCCTCGTAAAAACAACAACGATCAAATGATGAACGATGGGATGTTCAGAGGTTTTATGAAATTCATGCAACATCAAAGTAGGGCGACTCCTCATCCCAAAATGTAGGTGGAAACACGACAACTCTTGACGGCCACCGCTAAGCAGCTTCAATGAGCCGACCACCAAGTTTTTTTTGAGAGCCAAACCCACTTAAGGCGGAGACATGGATAAAGAAGATCAACAAGATATTTGATGTCTTGGGATGCTCCAAGGAGAAAAAGGTTCCCTTTTCCACCTTCATGTTGCGAGCAGAGGCAAATTACTGGTGGGAATCTGTAAAGCGTACTCAACCTGCCGCACTCAAAATGTCTTGGGAGAAGTTCCAAGAGCTGTTCAACGACAAGTACTTTCTTGAAAGTATTAGTCACATGATGGAGGTAGAGTTCATCAAGCTTGAGCAAAATAATATGACCGTGGCGCAGTACGAAGCTAAGTTTGCTGAGTTATCTCGGTTTGCGTCCCACTTGGTTAATAATGAGGAGAGAATGACGCGGATGTTTCTAAGAGGTTTGAAACCCGAGATACATCAATACCTAGTTTCTCATAAACTATGTTTATATTCAGTATTGGAGCGCGATAATGAGTCAACTCAACCAAGAGAGAGCAGTCGACAAGTCGATAACACCAGTGGTAGCAGTCATCGAAGCGGTGACAACAAGCGTAGAGGGAATCAACATTCCAGAAATGGTAATCACTTCGGTAGTAATCATGGCCATGACAATAAGAGTGGACATTTCAAGAAGAGGAGATTCAATAATGATGGAAAGACGTCAGCACCAACACTTGTTGTTAAGGAAGGAGAACTACCGTCGGTCGTATGTTACAAATGTGGAGGGGAAGGACACATCAGTCCAAACTGAGCGATGCAGTCCAACACATGTTATAATTGTGGAAAAGAAGGTCACCTAGCCTGATTTTTTCGTGCACCAAAGTCAAGTCCAGCTGGGATGGAGGCATCAAAGGGTGTCCCAGACAAGACAAAACCGGTAGTTCAAGGGAGAGCGTTTGTCGTAACCTCCCAAAAAGCGAGGAATCCGAATGAGGTGATCACAGGTAAGCTAATCATAAACTCTAGTGAAGTTTATACTTTATTTGATACCGGTTCCACCCATTCTTTCATTTCTCCTTCTTACGCTCAACGTTTAAATTTGACTCCGGAGAAATTAGACTTTAACTTATCTGTTGAAACTCCGTTGGGAGAAACCTTCATTACATCCATTATTTATAAGTCTTGATTGATTCAAATCGGTAATCGCACGTTACCTGTCGATCTTATTTCCTTGAAAATACTTGCATTTGATGTGATTTTAGGGATTGATTGGTTAACTACTCATCATGCTAAAATTGATTGTTTTTGTAAGGTTTTTAGCTTTCATATTCCTAACCAACATATTATGCGAATTCAAGCAACCAAACAACTAAAATCAATAACTGTCATATCAAGTCATAAAGCTATTCGTTTATTGAAAAACGGATGTCAAGCTTTCTTAGCCCATGTAACAGATTTAAATAAAAATACGTCATATTTGAATGATATTTGTATTGTTAATAAATTTCCTGACGTATTCCCTTAAGAACTTCCTGACCTACCCCGAGAGCGTGAAATTGAATTTTGTATCGATCTTGAATCCGGTACAAAACCCATTTCCAAAGCCCCATATCGAATGGATCCTATTGAATTTCAGGAGTTAAAAACCCAACTACAAGAATTGTTAGACATCGGTTTCATTCGTCCTAGTACGTCTCCTTGGGGTGCTCCTGTTCTATTCATGAAGAAGAAAGATGGAAGTATGCGACTTTTGTATTGATTACCGGAGTCAATCATGTCACCATCAAAATAGGTACCGTTGCCTCGCATTGATGACCTGTTTGACCAATTGCAAGGAGCCAAATTCTTTTCAAAGATTGATCTTCATTCCTGGATATCACCATTGAAGATTAAAACCGATGACATTCCAAAGATCGCTTTCGGAACTCGTCTACGGCATTATGAATTCCTAGTCATGTATTTTGATTGACTGATGCTCTGTTGCCTTTCATGGACATGATGAACCGAGTATTCAAGGAATATTTGGATCACTTTGTGGTCATCTTTATTGATGACATCCTCATATACTCCAAAACCCGTGAAGACCATGAGCAACACTTGAGGTCGATACTCCAAAAGTTTCGTGAAAATAATCTATATGCCAAGTTGAAGAAATGCGAGTTCTGCTTGAGGAAGTTGCATTCCTTGAGCACGTAATATCAAATCATGGAATATCTATTGACTTCAAAGAAAGATTGAAGCAATTCAAAGTCGGGAGTAAACTAAGTCGATGGATCAAGTATCGTAGCTTTCTAAAAAGTGGGTTATTATCGAGATTCGTAGAAGGGTTTTCTCACTCGCTACTCCATTAACTCAAATTGACTCGAAAAGATACAAAATTCATTGAGCGAGGAGTGTGAAAAGAGTTTTCAAGAACTCAAGAGAGACTCATTTCAAAGACTGCTCACCATACCATCCGCCTTGAGGATTTGTCATCTACAATGATGCTTCAGGCAAAGGGTTAGGATGTGTTCTCATGCAACATGGGAAAGTCATAGCCTATGCCTCATGACAACTCAAGGAATATGAGAGGAATTATCCTACTCATGATCTAGAGTCAGCGGCGATCATTTTTAAGCTTAAGATTTGGAGGCATTACTCAGATGGAGAGAAGGTGGAGATCTATACGGATCATAAAAGCCTCAAATATTTCTTCACTCAAAAGGAACACAACATGCGGCAACGATGATGGCTTGACTTGTTGAAAGAATATTATCATACCATCCAATACCATCCTGGAAAAGCGAACGTAGTAGCTGACGCATTGAGTAGAAGATCATATGCGGGCACGAGTGCAATATTGTCAATGCAAAGGCCCATTTTGTATGACTTAGAAAGGATGGAAATAGAGTTAAAGACTCCAGGGACCCATGTGATGATGGTGAATATACGAGTGGAACCGACTTTAATCGATAAAGTTAAAGTTGCTTCAAGCTCTGGACTGGAGCCGATGCGTATGAGGAAGAAAGTGCAAGAAGGTGCTATTTCAGAAGCAAGAATCGATGAAGAAGGAATACTTCAAGTCAACTCCAGACTTTGTGTTCCTAATGATTCTGACTTGAAGTATAAAATCATGATGGAGGCGCATAATACACCGTTTACAATCCATCCTGGGAGTACCAAAATGTATCGTGATCTTCGACATACATTTTGGTGGAGCAATATGAAGAGAGAGATAGCGGGGTTTATCTCAAGGTGTCTAACTTGTCAACGAGTCAAGGCGGAGCATCAAGTGCCAAAAGGTCCATTGCAACCACTTGAAATTCCAGAATGGAAGTGGGAGCACATTACCATGGATTTCATTACTGGTCTTCCCAAGGTTTCTCAAGGTATAAATGCGATTTGGGTCATTGTTGATAGATTGACCAAGTCTTCTCATTTCTTACCGATACGAGAAACTTATACACTTGAATGTCTTGCTAGTATGTACATAAACGAGATTGTAAGATTTTATGGTATGCCAGTATCCATAGTTTCTAATCGAGATCCAAGATTCACTTCAAGATTTTGGGTTAGTTTGCAAAAAGCTATAGGCATGGATTTACGATTTAGTTCGGCATATCATCCTCAAATGGATGGCCAGTCGGAAAGGACTTTTCAAACTCTTGAAGATTTATTAAGACTCTGTGTCCTTGACTTCAAGGGAAGTTGGGACAAGTTCTTACCATTGGTGGAGTTTTCCTACAATAATAGTTATCAAGCAAGTATTGACATGGCTCCATTTGAGGCGTTGTATGGAAGAAAGTGTCGTTCTCCAGTATGCTGGGATGAGGTGGGTGAAGCAACATTATTGGGACCGGATTTGGTACGTATGACTACGGAAAAGATTCAAACGATCCGACAACGTATAAAAACCTCACAAGATCGATAAAAGAGTTATCTTTGATCTTCATCGAAAGGACGTGGAATTCAATATTGAGATCATGTGTTGTTACGTGTTGCTCCATGGAAAGGAGTTATGAGATTTGGAAAGAGAGGAAAGCTTAATCCTCGATTCATTGGCCAATTTTAATCCTCGATCGAGTAGGAATCTGCGGCCTATGACTCGCTTTTTTACCGCTAACTATGTCTCGTGTTCATAACGCTTTTCACATATCTATGTTACGTAAATATGTGAAAGACCCGAACCACATTATTAAATTAGAACCAGACGAGATAGAGGAAGATTTAACGTATGAAGAGTCACATGTTAAAATCTTGGATAAGAAGGATCATATTCTACGCTCCAAGGTTATACCTCAAGTCAAAGTTTTGTGGAGAAACCACGATGCAGAAGAAATGACCTGGGAGTTAGAATCTAAGATGAAGTCAAGATATCCTCACCTCTTCGATATAAGCGGTGTATCGCACTCCTAATTTCGAGGATAAAATTTCATAAGAAGGGAGGTTGTAAGACCCCAACTTTTATGAATAAAGAATAATTTTGTCGAAATATATTTTTGAATATTATGATGTGGATTTGATATAATGTTATAGTTATGGGTAATATTTACAAATTTTGCAAAGTAAGCAAGTGGTTATATAATATTCGATTGGTCGGGGAATATTCGTTTTATCGGGGAATATTCGTATTTATTGACACAATCATTAATGGACCCCATAACGGAAGTATTGTCGTAGTTAGAAAAACGCACGTAATTATCTTTTATAAAAATAATGGCGAAAGTGTTACCATTAAAACTGTTGAACTACCCGGTAGTAAAAGTATAGTAATACGTGTGGTTGCATAGTAGCACACGGTATTGATTATTGATGCTTACGTGAGAAGTCACTTAGTTAATTATTGCTACAGTAATTGTTGCATCATATCTCTCATATTATTGATTCAATTATTGTCACAGTATCATCTGCATAATATATATTATTAAATCAATAATTGAGCTGGTAAAGTTATTCATTTTATTATTTGCAATATTAACAATGTCTAGAGTTCTGTCAAGGAGAGGTTTGGTCACCTAATTGCATGGCAATAAGGAGAAATCCTTATCGGAAAGCCTCCTCTTTCCTGGGAAAGACCTGGTTGTTAAATATTGTGAATTATAATATTAATAATGAATAAGTTCCTGTTGATTAAAGATGAATTGGATAGTTTCATTGTGTTGGAATTATTAGTGTTAGTGAAAATTGACATTTATTTCGATAATAATTGATGTATGGAGGTTATATTGACCAATCGAGTAATTAACTGGATAAATGAGCAATTAATTGCTATTAATTCACATGATTATAACTATTTGTTCACATGTGTGTACTATTGATTTACATTTTTGTACTATTAGGGGAGGTGGTGCAAGATTGATAATACTTGCATGACTAAGTTAAAAATGGAGGTATAGTTGAAGGTACTATACTGTAATTCATATTTTCATATGATTATAACTATTGATTCACATGATTGAACTATTGATTCACATTATTTACTATTAGGGGAGGTGGTGAAAGTTTGATAATACTTGCAGGACTAAATTAAAAATGAAGAAAAAGAGGAAGGTATTATACTGTATTATTTTGAATCCAAAAACGTGCAATTATCAAAACTATATTTTTCTATAAATAGAAGCTCATTCTTCCTTCATTTCTCACCAATTCACTAAAGCTATAGAGCAATTATTATAGAGAAAAATTATAAAGAGAAAAGAAGAAGAAGTACTCTACCTCACTATTCCAAATCCAGGTCTTCTTCTAAGGTAAGGGGTATTATTCTTTCGTATTCATGAAGAGAGTTATTTTCTTTCAATACTCGTAAGGGGTTATTATTCCATTCTTTATTATTATGTTGGAATAACTTTGTCTATCACTAAGTACCGCATACATGGTGAAATTCTTACATTATTCCATTCTTTATTATTACATTGAATAACTTTTATGCGTCTGCAAGTGATTACGCATGCCTGGTGAGTTCTTCTGTTATTCCATTCTTTATTATTTTGTTGGAATAATCGGTCTATGTGGATTATCGCATGCATGGTGAATGATCCTTCGTATTCATTCCTTATTAAATTGTGAAAATGATCTGTCTACGTGGATTACCGCATGGCAGGCAAAAATCCATTTACGGTTTCATATATTCTATTATACTCAGTTGGTTAAAGTGTTGGCTTCTATACTCAATGAAATTAATGGAATATCCTTGATATTTGCGCTTCATCCAGTATCTTTTCATGGGAATATTCTTCTAAGCATTCTTAAATTTTACCCCACAAAGAAGTATCATGTTGACAATTTGGACGTCATTAATTTCTGGATAAATTAAAATTATAAATCTTTAAAATTTATCCTTGAACTTGTTTTATTGAATTATTATGTCATTGTCATCATCCTCATGCTTATATTGTGATGAACGTCATCTTTGGCTTACGTGCATAAATGGACTTGGTATGATTATGACCAAGGATTATTCGGTATAATCATGACCGTAATGTGACGAATGATATGGTAAAAGTCCTCATTGGCATGTAGTTCATTGATGGACAGTTGTTGGTGTGATTATGACTAGGGATTATTCGATATAGTCATGAGCATTGATGATTACATGAATATCCTTGGTCGTGATGCAAGAATGATTCGATTTTATTTATTAAGCTGAGTTTCAGCGATAAAGTTGATGAAAAACTTTTTAAATCATAGAAGATAGTAGATTTTATGCTCTACTTGACTCTTCTAATGGATTGCTTGTTCCGCTGTAGTTAAACTTTTTGTCTATTATATTCTATCAGTTTAACATTGTTGAAGGCTAATGATAATTTATTCTGCATTATCTTAGTCATAATATTTCTTATTGGGCTAGTTGAGCTCACCCTTTCTTTCACTGTTCTCTTCAGGAAATGAGAACGTAGCCGGGACTAGTCGAAAAACGGAGTGACGGTCCAGATGATAGCATTAGTAGTCCTCACTATTCTGTTAAATAGCCATTTAGTGTGGATATTGTCTAGACGACAATATTCTTATTAAAACTCTTAGATTATGTTTTGTCGTATTTTACACGACTGTTGTATAATTAAGTTGTATTTGAATTTTGTACCATGTATTTGGAGACTCAAGATGGGTGATGTATACCTGTTTTGGGGGCGTCACAAGCCAACCCTAATGGGAGGAGTTTTAATGCTACTCGAAAGTGTGCTTATCATGCCGGAGTACCTGGACATGATACTCAAGATTGTTGGGCCTTGAAACACAAGATCCAAGATTTAATAGACAACGGTGAGATCGTGGTCACCAAACCAGATCAACCTCATGTGCAAGACAACCCTCTTCCTCAACACAAAGCAGAAGAGGTCAACATAATTAGTTGGAGCACTGGACAAAGTTCCAATTCTAATGGTGAATCATCCCAAACCCTCAAAGACGGTGTTGACAGATGGGATTATGCAAAGTTCCAGTTTACTATGAAACGAAAGATGAAAGCTCTTTGCAAACAAATTGAGTAATTGGCAGAACTGGTGACCCACCAGCATCAAGTCACACGCCAATTAAATAGCTAGGAGTATGCTTATCTCCTTCCTTTTGTTATGAATGCTCCATCACCACCTTCAGAAAGCGAAGCTATGGAGGATAAGGTTGCAAAGAGAGCAAATGCTAAAGCCCGTAGGGATTTTTCCAATCAGAGGGAATTTACCTATCTGGGCCAATCTATGGAGGAGATATTGCAAATCCTGATCAATGAAGGAAGAATTACCTTCCTTCTGCCTCCAATCAATCCCTATTCAGGACGGTTCAATTCTTATGAAGTGTGTCAATATCAATCACATTCTCGCGGTCACATCACAGAAGAATGCTAGGCACTCCACCATCTCATTTAGAATCTTATTGATAGTGGTGTCGTGCAACTAGCAGATGATTACACTGTGCAACTTAAGAGTGGGAATACATGTCCTACCAAATGGAAGGGATTAGTAGCAGTTATATCCAAAGTGGGTGATGAGACTGTCAAAGAATTTCCCATACAAGCAATTCAACTCAAAGGAGCTGACAATCCTTTGAAAGTGACTGCACCAAAGCCAATTTCTTTACCCTTCAGACCACAACATCCTCGTTGTCGACCACACAAAGTTCCATGGAATTATGGAGAAGTCAAGGATCCATGTCTCATACTCTTTCTACGATTAATGAGGAAAATCCACTGTATCTTCCTCAAAGGGTTATGAAACCTACTTGCAAAGCAAAGGGGAAGATTCCCATGGAGAAGAATGAAAAATTATTCCGCACTATGGGCCATAATGAAGCCAAGGTGGTTTTTACGAGAAGCTCCACACCAGATATCAATACTGGACTTGGTTTTATCTTCCGAGGATCATCGGAAGGTTTTGGAAGAACCTACTTGCTAAAGTCAGTGGATGTAGAAAAATTTCAACATCTGGTTGAACACATTTTCAACAACAATGTGATATCCTTCACTGATGACGACATGCAGCCCGAAGGGATCGGTCATTGCAAGCCATTATAGTTTTGTCTTCCGGGTACATGCTAGCTGGAGTTTTGATAGATGGAGGCTCATCTCTAAATATCTTTCCTTATGCCACCTGGGTGAAGATGAATGTCAATCTCAAGCGGATCCAAAGCAGCCATACGGTTATCAAGGCTTTTGATGGATCCCAACGAAATTCCGTTGGTAAGATTGAACTGCCAATTGAGATTGGTCCAAATACATTCAATGTATCCTTCCACGTCCTCAAGATAGATTCAGGATACAACCTGCTATTGAGGAGACCATGGATACACATGGCTGGAGCCGTTCCCTCCACACTACATTAGCAACTCAAATACATTGGCAATAACAGTCTAGTCTTTGTTAATACTGAGCCAGAATGTCATGAACAAGGAACTCTACCAATCATCAGCTTCAATTTAGAAGTTGAACTGGCCAGTTTTCATAATCTGGAAGTGAGTAACACACAATACCATACTATTGGCGCACCACTTCCCGTACCCAAGATTTTCGCCGAGGTTATGTCTGCCACTCAAGAAATGATGTCATTGGGTCATCAGCCTAGACAAGGGCTTGGTAAAAATCAGCAGGGTATTAAGCACCCTATTAAAATGTCCAGTCAAATTGGAACAGCCGGACTAGGCTATTCTGCCAGTTCCAGTCACAGGAAACCTCATAAGCACAAACAGGTTCCTCAGGCTTTCGCCTTACGACGATTTTCTGTACCTTTACCCCATGAGTTGTTACAGTCTCCAGTAAAGGTACCAACCCATGTTATGGCCATACTGTTTCCAAAACTAGTGCCAATCAAAGCAAAAGAGGTGCTGATTCCTGATCCCGAAGTGGAAGAAAAGGAACGAAAACGTAAACATAACATCACTTTGATGATGTCAGGCATACACGTCATTGTTCATGATGAACATACAAACATATATACCCCAGAAGATGATTGCCCAGATGTCATGGTTACCATTTGGGAGAAGGAGGACAATGACGATCCCTCCATCACTCGCGGTCCTTGAGACTTTGCCTCGACAATTGGAGCAAGACTCCATGCATTGGTTACGAGGGTAAAATGGGCAGAAAATCCCTCTGCCCTATAGATAACTTTAATTGCTTGCTTTTCTTTACAGTATTAGCAGTTATTTTATTAAGTACATGCTAACACTTTTGTATGATCAAACAGTTTCATATATTAAGTGAAAGCATATTTTGTTTTAGGACTCTGAATTTAGATGTGCCTGTACTGGCTAATGAGATGCTTTCTCTCCACAAGGGCTGTAACTTTGATGCAAAGTTGGACTCGAGACTTGATGGAAATATAAGAGGACATTGAGACACCTCGGAGATTAAGGAATGGGTCATGAGAAAACCTAAACCCAACATTGACCAAACCACTTCTTTCAATCTTGGAACCTTAGAAAACCCTAAGTTAATCCAAATTGGTTCAGACCTCACCACAAATCAGCGAAATGACATGGTTGCATTTTAAACCCAATTCCAGGATGTGTTTGCATGGTCTCATGAAGACCCACTGACATTGTTCTTCATCGCCTTCCCATTAAAGAAGGATTCAAGCCAGTTGGGCAGAAACTCAGGCGATTGAAACCTGAGTGGAGTTTAAAAGTCAAAGAAGAAATTGTGAAACAATTTCAGGCTGGCATTATCATGGTGTCTACATATCCGGAGTGGATATCCAACATTGTTCCCGTGCCTAAAGCAGGAGGAAAGGTGCGAGTCTATGTGGATTATCGGGATTTAAACAAAGCTTGCCTTAAAGATAGCTTTCTCGTGCCCTTTATCCACATTCTTATTGACAACACTGCCCAATATAGTATGTACTCCTTTGCTGATTGCTTTGTGGGGTACCATCAAATTATGGTCGTTAAGGAGGACCGTGAGAAAACTGCTTTCATCATGCCTTGGGGGACTTTTTGTTACAGACGGTTGTCATTCGGCCTCATCAATGCCGGGGCAACCTATTAACAAGCTATGATGGCTCTTTTCCACGATTTAATGCACAAGGAGATAGAGATCTATGTGGATGACATTATTGTCAAATCCCGAAAGGAGGAAGACCACTTAGACCATCTCAGAAAGCTTTTTAACAGGTTGCGCAGGTACAACTTGAAGTTGAATCCAGCTAAGTGCGCCTTTGGCGTCAAATCAGGCAAGTTGCTAGGTTTCCTAGTCAATCGCAAAGGGATTGAACCAGATCCTACAAAAATCCAGGCCATCAAGGAAATGCCCATTCCTTAGATAGAGAAGGAAATACAGGGATTTTTGGGAAGAATCAACTTCATTAGCAGGTTCATTTCTCAACTCACAGCAACCTGTGAGCCCATCTTCAAGCTGTTAAGGAAGAACTCCTCCATGAAATGGAACGATGAGTGTCAGAAAGCCTTCCTTACCATTAAAGAGCAGCTGATTAACGCTCCTGTTTTGGTACCACCCAGGGATGATGTTCCCCTATTCATGTATCTGTCCATTAATGATAATGCCATGGGCTGTATGCTAGGGCAAAAAGATGATAGAGGCTAAGAATGAGCTATCTATTACCTCAGCAAAAGATTTAGCATCAGTGAACACAAGTACACTCTGATTGAGAAAACTTGTTGTGCTTTAGCATGGGCTTCCATGAGGTTACAACATTACCTCCATGGTCACACAACCCATCTCATATCCCACTTGGATCCTCTCAAGTATGTGTTCAGCAAGCCCATACTGAATTGTCGATTGTCCAGATGGTAGTTGATCCTATAGCAATTTGACATCGTCTACGTGACGCAAAAGTCTGTCAAAGGTCATGGAATTGCAGATCAATGGCCATTGCACCTCTGAGGGACTACAAACCCTTGAAACATACTTCCCGATGAAGGGGTAATGCCGATTCAAAGAAGAATATCGATGCGATACATAAAATGCGTGGAAAATGTATTTTGATGGGTATTAACACGAAGGTTACGGAGCTGGAGCAGGTTCTAGTATCCGATGCGGGGAAGCGATATCCCATCGCCAATTAAATTGCGCATTTATCGGCACCAACAACACAAATTGAATATAAAGGTCATCTCATGGGGTTAAAACTTTCCCGTTCAATGGGCATCAAGTGGTTAACTGTCTTTGGAGATTCAGAGTTGGTAATCAAATAATCCACAGGAATCTATCAAACCAAAGAATTACATTTGCTGCCTTACCGTCGGCTAGTTTTACAGATGGCTTTGGATTTCGAAGAAATCTCCTTTCTACACGTTCCTCGCAATAGGAATGATTTTGCGGATGCATTAGCAACGTTGGCCTCCTTAATTCACATACCATACAAGGAAAAATGCCAAGCATCACATTTGCATTGCAAAAGGTCCCAGTCTATGGGAACTATGTTGGAGAAGTATTGGATGAGCTACCTCCCATCCACAACCCTTGGTATCAGCATATCAAGGAGTATCTGCGAGATGGATCTAGACCCGTTGAGGTGAGCCTAACTGAGAAGAGGCGGATTCATCGACTTGCTATAAAATTCTACCTGAGCGGAGATGCACTCTACAAAAGAGATGCAAGATTAGGTCTCCTCAGATGTCTGGATAAAGATTAAACTTAGAGGCTCATGGATGAGATCCATGGTGGAGTATATGGCCCTCACATGAGCGGACCCCTACATGTCAAGAAGATCCTCAGAATAGGGCATTATTGGCTTACACTCAAAGCTGACTGTGATGATCACGCCAAGAGATGCTATCAATGCCAAATTCAATGGAATGCTATCCATGCCCCTCCAAGGGAACTCCACAATATGAGTTCGCCATGGCCCTTCTCAATGTGGGGAATGGACGTGATCGGGCCGATCGAGCCCAAAGCCAGTAATGGACATCGATTCATATTCACCATGATCGACTACTTCACTAAATGGGTAGAAGCAGCATCCTTCCCAAGGGTTACTAAAGAAGTCATCATTGCTTTCATCAGAAATAATGTCGTCTATCGATATGGACAACCAGAGGTCATTGTGTCAAACAATGCTAAGAACCTCAACAATAGAATGATGGAGGAGTTATGCAGAAAATTCCACATCAAACACCTTAACTCTGTCATCTATCGTTCAAAGATGAATGGTGCTGTTGAAGTAGCTAATAAAAACATCAAAAAGATCATGCAGAAAATGTCCGCCAATCACAAAGGATGGCCTGAATTCTTTCCTTTGATTTTATTAGCCTATAGAACTTCAATGCGTACTTCCACTGGGGCAACCCCCTACTCATTAGCCTATGGGATGGAAGCAGTACTCCCCATAGAGGTGGAAATGGAGTCCCTTAGAGTGTTGATGGATGCTCAGTTGGATGAAGACTAATGGGTACAAGACAGGTATTACCAATTGTCTCTAATAGACGAAAGGCGAACCGCGGCTGTCTTCCATGATCAGTTATATTAGCAAAGGATCGCACGATCCTACAACAGAAAAGTCTGGCTACGACAGTTCAAACAACATGACTTGGTTTTTAAAAAAGATCATTGACAACCAAGATCAGTCTAAGGGAAAATTCACTCCTAACTGGGAAGGCCCATTTGTTGTCAAGAAGGTATTGACAGGAGGTGCTCTCAGATTAAAGGAAATGGATGGCGATGAATTTCCATAGCTTATTAACTCAGACGTCGTGAAATGGTACTATGTCTGAAGTTTCCATCAAATAAACATCCTAGTTTTGATCATCAAATCACCATTCATTCTGGTTTCTAACCCTTTTTACATACTCTTCTGCCCCTCAGGGAAACATACACTTCAAACCAGCAACATGGTTTCACCTCATTTCAAACCTTTCATACAATTTTGGTTATCCTGAAGACGGGATTGAACCTTTCACACTTGCAGTTTATCCTGAAGATGGGATTAAACTTCTCTACGCTTGCAGTTTGTCCTGAAGACGGGATAAAACTTTTTCCACACCTGCAGTTTATCCCCATTATGGGATCAAACTTTCTTTTCCCCGCAGTATAGCCTGCACATGGGATTCACATTTCTCTTTGGCTGCAATTCGTCCTGAGGGGAGAACTACGTCAACCTAATCTCCCTGATACCCGAGAGTACGTAGGCAACCATATTCTATATGGCCCGATCACAATAAACAAAAAATAACAAAAACATTTCTACCCTCTCTCTACAAAAACTAAAACTACAAAAATACTTCTACACCTTTCTTTGTCAATAAAGCTTCTACACCCATCTGCATTTCACATTCAGCGTTGAACCTCTTACACCAGGTTCAAACTAAGCAGACTTGATCTCCTCTTCAATAGGAGTATGTAGGCAGCCATTATGGTTCAGTCAAACCCCTACCAGAACAAAAATATTTGTCACACGGTACTGGGATCAACCTTCAATTCACCATATTTCATCGGTTTCAGATCAAAGGGATGGAATTACCCAACTTCTTCTCACAAATAGAAGATTCGGTGACCATCTAAGCTGCGGTTGTGCCTCAAAGAGCAATACCAACCCATAAGAGATGAAATTAACTAGGCTTCTCACAAATAGAAGTACTAGTGACCATCTGTGGTGCGGTCAATCTCAGAGAGGAAAAACCACCATCATCTCGAATTTTCCATACAGATACCAGTCCCAAGACACCGAAGATGGTAGGGATATACACAAATCAATGATCCGTTCTAAGAGATCTTGTGACGTCTTAATGTCCACATATCAAGGATAAGTTTAGAATGCATCAAGATCACAAGGCCCTGAAGAAATAGGCAAATATCAAGCAAATATCAAGGCATAACTAAAAGGAAAGTGAATCAAAATATATTTCCACATATACATAATCTTTGTTTGATATATACATATGTGTTGTACATGACAAAATGGCTAAGCTAGTCTGTGCAAGAAAATATAAAGCTATCTACAGATCCGTATGTATGCGGACTATCAGATCTAACATGGCATCCCTCTTTGGAGAAGGAGGTAACGCTGCAAGCTCCTGCCCAAGGGTATCTACATGAGCTAGCAGATCAGAGGCTAACTGCATGGTGGAATAATGCTAATCAATGTAAGCACTCATGTCGTCAAGACTGACAGTTATCTGGGATCTCACTGAAGTACTGTCTTTAATGGCCACATGCCTAGCAGATAATGCAACATCCCGCTCCACAATCAATGCATCCCTGGCTGATATAGCCTCATCCCTCTCTAATAGAGCGGTATCTCTCTCATCAAGAGTTGTCAACATCGAGGCCCTAGCCTGATCTCTATCATAGGTCATCAGATGCAAGCTCTGCTCCAAATCTTTGTCTTTGAATCTTTGAGTACATGATGCTTTTCGTGGTGGGAGAATCCATCACAAATGCTGGTAGCCCAGCAGTCTAGTCATCGATGGGAATGTAAGCCTCCTCTATAGGCTCCTCATCGTCGGAATCAGTCCCCTACACTGTGGATGCTACCACAGCCGATGCAGTCTCTGTCTCCATCCATGCGGAATACTCTACAGAACAACCTAGATGACTGACAAAAAACTCAGCTAGCTCTCGCTGATCCCAACATGCATACAACCTAGATCTATCCTCCACTGATAAACGGTGTGAAGCGAAGCGCTGACTCACTGCCCCTCATAAGGATGCAAATCCTGAAACTAGTCAAACTGACACATCACGGCTAGTGGGTGGTAAGTAATCATGCCCCTCAAACCAGCTAGAGGTAGATAATACATGCCCGGAGCATGAGTAATGAAGCTGTAGGGTGAGCTAAGCCCTGAACACGACAATATAGCAAACGGATCTCTAATCCCTGCTAGAAAAGCTGACCAAGATGCAGCATCTGTACACTCTGCAGGCTGAAAGGAGTATGACATGGCTATATCATGGGTGAAATAATACCCCTGCCGTCTAAATGTGCCAATCGGTCTCAAGTATGACATAAACCACATATACAGCATGACCGAGCTACCTGTGATCACAATTGTCGAATATCACGTGGCCGGATGTAATCTCGTCTTGTACCACTCTATGTCTCAATCCGGTGAGGGTCATGAACTGTCGAGTCATGCCTCCGATCGCCATGTGCACGCAAGGTCTGTCCAACGATAACATCATTAACTGTGCATACTCCTCCAAAGTAGGAGTCAACTCCTGGGTCCCGAATCGAAAAACATGTTTGTCTGATACCCAGTGCTCTAGCATACCCTCTACAAACCATGTGGGGACCTGAAACATCAACAAGGTCATAGTATGCTACATCAAATCATCTACGGTCACCATGTCTGATGGTGACATACTATCATACCATGAGCGCATACCAAATGCCACCAAAAATGGTGGGGTATGATCAATACGGCTAACGGTTGAAGAAGACATCTGTGCGGGCCGTGTCATAAGACCATCCAGGGGTCAATGCTGAATATCTCTGGACATACATATATATGCATAACACAATAACATGCATGATACAATAGATGGCAATATGATATAGGGAATGGAAAACTGTGCATACATTCCTAAGTATATCATCATCTAATACATCTTTGTACAGCTAAAATACAGGAAAATGGGGCAAAGCTACCCAATAACTAACAAAGGCCTATCAAAAGATATAGCGAGAATGGGGCGAAGCTACCCAGCAGCTAACAGAGGTCTATCAAAAGAGATAACGAGAAATATACATCATAAAAAGTCAATGGTGTCGATGTCTACATCATCGATCCTGTCCACTTGATGTAACTTCTCCTGAGTCACTAGATCTCTATCTACAGGGATGTCAGGCCTATACAAAAGAGGATCTGCACCAGCAAAGCCATATGGGTCATCTTAGGGGTCAGCGCTAGAGCTGAAAGGATCAAAAGTATCTACCTCTGAAGGATCTCTGCCCAAATGCAGGATGAAGAGATGTGCCCGGTCTAGCTGCCGGGTCAATCCGTTAATCTGTGTCACATGAGTCGGATCTCTGACACAGGCTAGCCAATTCTTCATCATCATGGATCCTGGAACGCTATCCCCCATAAACTGTATGGCACGGGTCTGAGCTCCAATGGTACGAGGGAACCACCAATGCTGGAATATCTCCTGAGTGCAGGGGCCCTCTGACAATGTAAAACTGTCAATCCCCAACAATGGGATGTCAATGATGGGCAACTGCGAAACAGGCCAATAACGCCTGGCAGGAGGAAAGATTGGCATGTGAATCTCTCCTGTAGTGCTCCTGATAGCACGCTCTCCTAAATAGAGCTCCCATCCTCCATCTATGAAGAGAGGAATCCTACGGGTGGACATAACGTGCTCGACCCCAGTCGGGTACCCATCCTCAAATCCAACACTTGAGTGTTCCCCAGAATAGGGAACCCATGTGATGACATCCGTTGTCAACAACTCCAGCTGTAGGCGGCAATGAGTGAAACCCTCAGTTACAGGGACCTCCACCAGTATGGAATGATGCTATCTCCGTCCTCGTGGATAGGTGTCTAAACCTAGCATGCTCACAGGAAGAAAACATGGAAGCCTCTCATAGGCCCAAAACTGCCAACACAAAGGCAACATCTGCTGTCAATCAACACTCTTAACCTGTACACAAGAAAAGACAAGAGAAATACTCACCAACAGAAATGGGTAGAATCCTAACCACGCCTCAGTCAAGCGCTGCGATCGCATGCGCATTCCCCTGAGGAAGTAGGCAAAGGTGTAGGAACCCCAATCATACTCTCCTATATGGTCCACGTGTCGAGTGGCGCTGATCAAAGAGAAGGACACCGTAGAGGAGTTATCTGCTATGAAGCAGCCCCTAATGATCATCAGGAATAATTTCCAGAGAATGCGATCCCTGACTCTCACATCATCGGGTATAGGCTCACTCAACAGCCTGCCGCTTTCATAGCATCTACGCTCAAAGGACACATCGAATAGTCCCGCCCTCGAGCGCCTCGTCGAAACTCCCAACAAGGATCGACGGCGGTGGGGTAATATCCATTATGCACGTCCACTGGATCCCTCAAACTCCATAGCGATGATAAACCGCCAATCCATAAAGCGTCATCATCACCTCACGGTCCAACAAATAGAGTGGTGATGCGGTGAAACCACCGCTTTCGAGACAATGCCTGAGGTATCCCCAGGGACAGCGACGGGGAAGAATGGAAAAGAACATCCCGAATCCCCAGCCATGTACAATCTCTCTGTAGTCATCATGCAAACCTTGATACATAGAGTGGATGTTGAACCATTTCCCTCGAGGCTGTGTAAAGCCGGGAACCTATATCAAATGCAGATCAACATCAGAATCCTTGACTCCTCATCAATAGGAAATAAGGAAGATTAAAGATCTAACTTCATACCTTGTTTGCGTGCATGTAGATTGAAGGATGCCAACTCAAGTCACCCAAAAGATCTGGGTTCGCCACTTGAATACCCGCGGCACTCCTACGTGGGTCCCACACCTCCGGCTTGCTCCAATTAGAGTTGCAAAGGAGGTCTCACAAGCTGAAAAGGCCAAATCAATAATAAAAATGCTACGCGATTGAGCGGAATAGCCTGGAATCCTAGTTTTTTACGGGTCAAAATTAAACTCCCGTCATCTCATCGGTATTCTCTTAAATGTAGGGTATACTATACAGATGAGCTTAGCTTTCATAAATCATATTTGGTAATACCCCACAAAGGTCCGATGCCGTCATTGTAGGGTCACAACCCTAAACCTTCCTGGCAGGGGTTACAACGCCGAAGCCACGAAATGCTACTGTATCCCCGACGGGGTTACAACGCCAAAGTTATGAATTGATAAAGTATCCCCGATGGGGGTCACAACGCAAATCTTTCAAGCATCCACGTATCCCAGACGGGGGTTACAGTGCATTCTCAACCATTGATACAAACATCAATGAAGGTCAAGCAACCTTGACGTCATGTCAGCCGATGACAAGTAAACCCATCGAAGTAACTTATACACGTATCCCCGGCGGGGGTTACAATGCAATGCAATAATTGACACATACATCAATGAAGGTCAAGCAACCTTGATAATGCACGCAACAAGGATCTATTTGGTGATACACACATCAACGAAGGTCAGGCAACTCTGACAATGATAGACTGTTGGCAGTAACTCCGTCAGGATGAGGAAATATGTTATACACATCCTCAAACAGACAAAACTTTCTCCCCATAATCTCTTGTACATAAGAGGCACCTCTATGGGATATAAGCCAGTGTCTATGATTCGAGACTTTTGTGATAGCCCCAATGTCAACATCCTTGAAGACTTGGATCGCATGTTTAAGCCATCACTGATTGTTATCCCGACATGATTATCATGGAACCGACAATCATTTCGATCATGCATCATACATTTGTATCATGTTGCTGCACATAGCATCATGTTTATCTCACTTGCATTTCAAGTGTCTAGGATTCTTTATCTTATCCATGCCTTGCATTGCATGAATATGATAAAGACGGGCATCTGTAGACACTCAAAATTTTTTGCACGCTTATTCTTGACACATTGCGGGAGGCGATTATCTTCGTAGAGATAACCACGGAAGGCGGCTCATATCCATTCCGGATACTACCAGAAGTTCAGTCCCAAAACTAGAACACACACCGGGAACATCATTTCCAACCCCGGAACACACACCGAAAGGATCATTTCCAACCTCGGAGATAACCCTGAGTTTCGTCCTTGGCGATAACCGCAAGGAATGTTGTTGCCGTTCCGGAGATAACTCCGAAAATGCTTGTTTCAAATACATGCTATCAGCTTCAATCCCAGACCTCCTGCCGAGGCACTCATCCCTCAGACCCGGAGCTAACATCGGGCAGACAAACACACTCATAAGATGACATTGCGGCATACAAACAAGTAGTCCAATCTCAGATGTAACCCTGAGCAACGTCTTCTTTCAACTCAAACTGGCGATAACCCAGGTGAAGAGTCAAACATCATCTTGCCACATAACACCCGTGCGTCATCTCAACACTTCATACATACCTACAATGATGTCCCACAAGAACCAAGGAGTTACAATCCCGAGTGACTATTACGCGTGGCAACACACCGAATAGAATTTGAAGCTTGAAGACTATGGGCATAGTCCCCTCTTCCTGACTTCATACAACCTCTAATCCATGTCATTGCGTAACTCTCGACACTAGCGGTCCGAAGAAGGTCACATATACCTCGTTCGGATGCTCGAATTGAAGTTCTACAAGTTTGAGCGGACATTACAGTGCACGAGTACACGTACTTCGAGACGATGGGACCCGCGAAGCCCGGGGACACCTCGACCAGCCGCAGGTACACCTGCGGCCATCACTCTATAAATATAGACCTTGGGCCAGCCATTTTGAGAGAGAGAAAAAGAGAGAAAGGCGAGGAAGCCCTGTCCAATTTGATCTGTACACACCCATATTGAGTGTTTCCTCATTCTAAACATCTGCTAGCTCACATATAGCTATATTTTTATCCGGCTGGAGCTGAGTGTTTATCCATATAGAGTCATAGAAGTCTATATTGGCAGCCCACTGTAAGCCTTCTTACATTCTATAAAGCCTTTCTTTTCATATTAGCACATACTATTATACACATTGAGAGTCGTGTTGTAATGCGTTTGCGGACTTTCGATCCAGTGGTTTTCATTACATGCATATATATATACTTATATGTATATATTTTATATATGGACTAACATTATCGAGTTATGCCTCGATTGAGCCTAGAATTATGTCTCGAGGCGTTTACTTGCTTATATATATATATATATATAATCATTATGTAAATATCTCATGAGCTGGATTTTATATCAAGACATTTACTCGCTATATATATATATATATATATATATATATATATATATATATATACCTATATATATTTGTTGTCGGACATATCCGATGAGCCCGGATTTACATCCGGTTAGTTTCTTTCGCTTTTATATTTATATATATATATATATATATATATATACCTATATATATAATTGTTGTTTTGGACATATCCGATGAGCCACAGATTTACATCCGGCGTTTATCGCTTTTATATATATATATATATATATATATATATATTTTACATTTCTGTCAGGGCTGAGTTTACTCTGTGGCCTTTTACTGACTTTATTTATATTTCAATCCACTTTGTAGTTTACTTTGTGGCGGTTGATTGCTTTATTGCTTTATTTACATTTCATCTCACCTTTTGGAGTTTACTTCTTGGCGATTGATTACATTATTGCTTTATTTACTTTTCTGATCCCCCATGGAGTTGCTTCGTGGTGGTTGATCATGTCCATATATATATATATATATTACCGCTTTTATATATTTACATTTCCGATCCCCATGGAGTTGCTTTCGTGGTGGTTGATCATGTCTGATATATATATTTACTGACTTTTATATATATAATCGCTTCCTGCTTTCCATACAAACTGCAGTATCATGTGAGCCTAGGAATCATGTGATCACAGATTCAGTTTACTGAATCTAGATTTGGTTCCCGTGATGGACATTTTTCATCTGTAAGCATCTTGTACATCATTTACAGTGTCTAAATTTCCTTAGATGGTTGTCATGCCCATGAGGAATTCGGCACTGCTGTATATTATTTTCTCATAGATGCTTCGCATCTCGATAATAAATGCAAACAAGCCGAACATTTAATAATAAAATGGAAGTATGAAAATGCCTCAATTACTATTTAGCACAGGGTTTGAAAAACCTCTTTTTACAAAACTTCCTTGCTACATCTTGGTTAAAACTGAATTTTTCTATAAATTCAAACCTTGTGTATATAGGTGCGAACGAGGCCTCGCACTACTTTCAAATAATTGCACATTGAACCACACACACACACACACATTCATATAACAGTTTCTTTGAGAAGTGGCGGTGTGTCGGGGGTTGCCTAACACCTTCCCTCCTCATAATCAAGCCCCCGAACCCTAATGAATCTCGGTTTCACACACCCGTACACCACTGTGTCAATGTGCAAACCTTTTCGGTTGTATTGGTACAACCAGTTAAATACACCAACTGGCGACTCTTAAAGTCAAAAATTCGACATTATACTTGTTAGACCCTTTTCACTTGTTTTTTCAAACAAATCTCACATTAACATGAGAACTCCAAAGAACAAGTAACGAAAAGGGACATCTAAAAATCCCGACGTCGACAATACCCCTCTTGTATTATTAGTAGATAACTTGTAGATTTTGCTCTATTTGGAGTTGTTGGCCAACCCTACTCTAGCCATGTGCTACAAATCTCAGCAACTCAGCCTTTTCACCATCCAAATACATTGCATCCAAGTGGTATATATTGATCAAGAGAGAGAAAGTTCATCATTTAGCTAATTTGATCAACATACACTCAATTAAAGCCTCTCTATCTCTAACCCACGAATTCTCTTAGCATATCAGTCCCTAAATCAAGCCCCACTACCTCCACTAACAAATCAGGGGCCTTCAATCAAGATTTGTTCATAGAAAGGTATAAAACCCTAACTGAGAATCTGATCTTTTTAGCTATGTTAAATGTTATGATTTTGTGTTAAAACATGTTGTTGGTAGTGTAAATAAGTGATCTGGGTTGATAGATGTTAGATCCATAACATCTATAGGATCGAATTTGATGATTTTCAAAATTTGGGAAAAAAAAATTTCATGTTGTTTGACAACGAATGTCATACCCCATAAATTCTTCTTTGTTCATGATTTTGTATGTTTTATGTTTTAGACTTGTAGTATGCTATGAGATCTGTGTTCTAGAACTTGTAGCAGGACTAGATCATGCATATAATGTAAGATATTCATGGTCAAACCACGTTGACTGAGCTTGACCAAAGAGTTTATGGGTAACCCAGAAACTCAAAACCAGTGTCTGACAATGTTTTGTCAAGCCGTGATCTGTCAGTTGTTTGTTGTTTTGACTCTATTGTTGTCTTTAAATCACATATAATCACATATAGATTTGATGTAGTGACTGGTCAAACTAGTTAACTCGTTCACGAACTCGGTTTTCTGGAAAACCCAGAAAACTCAAGAACATCCTTTCTGACAGACTTTGACCGGACAAGATCTGAAGATTCTGTTGTTGTTATAGTGATTTTATGTGTTAGATCTATACCTTGACATGTTGGCTACACACTAAAACTCTTAAATCACCAAACCATTACTTGGATCACAAGTTGTGGAAGCCCAAATATGCTTACACGAACTGTTCTTCATTTCTGGGTAACCTAGAAAATGAAGAACAACTCTGACAACTATTTTGCAAGCCAAGATCTCCTTCGTTTTGTGTTGTATGATCATGATTGTTGTTGTATCATGTAGTGTTACATTAGTTCTACAAGCTGTGATCAATAGCTAGCCTAGAAATACATTACACAGTAAATGATTGATGGTTAAACATGGTCCCTCGAAACTGTCATATGAATGTTCTTGGTGCTCAAGAACACCTTAGGCGACGCTTTCTGTCGCTAAAGGCTATAGCGTCAGACTTTTTAATTTTATTTAATTTATTTTCTAAAAATCATTTAAAATAGAAATTAATTATTAAAAATTACAAAAATAATTTTAAAAATAATTTTAAGTTATAAAAATTAACTTTTAATAATTTGGCATATTTTTCATAAATATTAGTATTTATTTAAATATTATAAATATTTAATTTTATTAATAAATACATTAAATAAATTAATTAAAATCATTTTATTATATTAAAAATCATTTTAAATGATAATAATGTATTTAAAAATATTTTAAGTTATAAAATATAACTTTTAATATTTTAAGGTAAATTTCATTAATTATTTAATATTAATGATATTTAGATTTATTTAATAATTATATATGAAATAAATTAATTAAAAAATGATTTTAATATTATAAAAAATCATTTTAAATGAAAATAAAGTGTTTAAAAATATTTTAAGTTATAAAATATAACTTTTAATATTTAAAGGTAAATTTCATTAATAAATTAATATTAATGATATTAGATTTATTTATTAATTATACTAAATAAATAGTTTAAAAATGATTTTATTAAATTAAAAAATCATTTAAAAAGGATATAAATGAATTAAAATATTTTAAGTTATAATAAATGATGTTTAATATTTTGATAAATAATGCATTAATATTTAAATATTAATTGTAATTATTTAAAAATGATTTTAATTATTTTAGAAATTATTTAAGGGTAATATTAATACTTTAAAAATATTTTAAGTTATTATAAATAACTTTAATATTTTGGCAATAGTTTCATTAATATTTTAATATTAATTAAATATTAATGATAATAGAATTATTTAATATTTAAATCATTTAATAATGATTCCAAAGTTTGAAAAATCATGATAAATTATAATAATTGTTTAAAAATTATTATAAGTCATTTAAAAATAATTTGACCGATGTTTAAGTTATATTGAACTTCAGTATAAAGTTTTAGACTCGATAATTACTAATAAAGTCGAGGTTTTGCAAAATATTTCAGAAATTGATATGGACTTAGATAGGTTGACTTGATAAGTGTTTGTTTGTGATTCAATTACTGCTAAACATATGTGATAATGTGCTTAGGTTATGTGTTGACTACAAATAGCAGTGATTCAATTACTGCTAAACATATGTGACAATGTGATTAGGTAATGTGTTGACTGCAAATAGTAGTACTATATGTTATAGTATGTTATTCTAATTGAACAAATGATCTTATTAATGATAGTTCTTGATATAAAAGATAAAACTAAGTTGTGTAAGCAGCAGATCAGGCAAGTATCTTAACCTTGCATTTACTTTAGGCAATGGACATGTGTAAGCTAATATCTAAACTATTCTTTTTTATTGTTCAAATATCATAACCTTGTATATACTTATGCAATGATTCTGTATAAGTAAGTTATTAAATTATAATCTATTGTACAAGTTCTTTAAATCTGTTATTAAAAATGAAGATATATATTCTGTTCGTTAATTTCTAAGCATGGTTATACAAGTGTCCTCACTTGGATAATCATTATATTTTATCAGATGTTGATACATACTTATTGGTTTCCAGTATGTATACATTGACTTAAAAGTCGTCTAAGCTATTTGATTTAGCTAGACACAGTTTTAAAAATATTGTTGAACAAGATAGAACTTTATTGTATCCAATCGAATTGTTTTGGTTCGGATTCTAGACTCGTATGAACATCCCGAATCTGGGAAACTTTTATACGCCTAAGGCGGATATGCTAGACGAAAATATCATTCGAACATGTAGTATAAATCAATATAGGGCATAACGGGCTGATCACCCCCGTGCCTGTAAGTTATGACGGTTTATAGATGAAATTCTATTTAACCTTTTCGAAAGTAGAAAACAATGTTCATAGTATGTCGACTGATCCTCATTTATAGTCACTACGTAGTTTCAAAATTTTGATATAGAATTGATATGTTATTTTTATTGGTTCAGCTTACTTCTCAACTATTGATTCGTTGTAGAAGTGTCATTCAAAAAAAACATTTAATCCTTTCAGCTAATATTTATTATTTCTATTACTTGCTGGGCAATCAAATGCTCATTCTTGCTTTAAATTTAAATGTTTTCAGCTAAGTGTGATCAACCAGAAGGCTCTGCTAAGAATAAGGGAAAAGGAAAGGTTGCAGAATGAGTTTTATGCTATATTATGTAATAGTTTGTCTTTATTAAGACAATGCTATCTATTAATTATCATGTAATGAATGTTTAAAGGTCGCGTACCTGGGATTAGACTCTGATATATGTAAAATTAGGTTTGGTATTTATATTATTGTGATTATTATTAGTATTATTCCGCTCATAGAAATAGTATCGTGAAACACCGAGTTCGGGTTTCAAGTACCTGAATTTAGGGGCGTCACAAGTTGGTATCAAAGCTTTAGGGTTAAAAACCTTAGGTGTGATAAACCTTAGGCTATAACCTTAGGACAGAGGGAAACGTTGAAAATACAAATAACTCATATAGAGTTTAAAAAGAGATGAATCGAATAAATTCATCATCAAACAAAATAAAAGATAACTTATATAAAACTATTATTTACTGTGTGTATATATTATATGCTAAACATGATAATTTATGTGTGTAGATGTCAGGTGGAAAAGGATTAGGATACTCTCAGATCGTAAAGAAAGAGCCAATATCAAAGCCAATAGCTGAAATAGAGGCTCATAATGAAAGCAACTTGGATGAGGTGGTTATTGTGGAAAACGTAGTACCAGATCCGGAAATGGTGGAACTAACAGATAGTGATTCGGACACCGAAGTTGGAGCTGATCAAGCATCAACAGAAGTGCAAAATCTTAAGAACAAGGTTTCTTCTCTGGAAAAGCTGTGGGAATAGAAAATCTTTTAAATAGTCAATTATGAAAAGCGTTAATAGAAATAATGGATGAAAAAGATAAGCTTAAAATCCAAATTGATCAAATGGGAGCTAAAAACAACAAAGCGTGTGTAGATCCGAGCAAGAAGGGGAAAAGAAAGATGAAAGACCGCGATATAGGAAATTCTGATAACAACTAAGGGAACCTTAACCGAATAGAAAAGTGTACAAACTGTAACAAGAAATATGAAGGCTTGTGTCGAAAAGGGGAAAATGTTTGCTACAATTGCGGACATGAGGGACATTTCTCTCCTCATTGTCCCAATCCAAAGCAAGGTGTCTATTTTATTTGTGGGATAGAAGGTCATCAGGCGAAAGGTTGTCCAAGATCAAGAAAAAGACGTAGTGAATAAGTTGTATAGGTACTATTTGAGTATGTATGTTTAATGTAATATATGTGATAAGTATGTTTGTGTAATGTAATATTCTCATCTTTTGTATGAGTCAAAGCAGCAAGTCCCAAATTTTGTGGTCACAAAGGGATAGCAGTATGTGCTATGTTATGTAAAGTACTATGAATCAGTTGAATTAATATGAATCTATGTTTGATTAATGAAATAAGTTTGATATATTAAACTTATATGATAAGGTTTAGAATCTAAAGAATAATTTATGGTCTTATTTAGCCAGATAATACTGCCAAGACGTCAAACTCGAAATCAAAGGGCAAAAGAATTAATCAACAACGCTAGGGGACAACAACCAGACCCGATGAAAAACTTTGCAAACATGGTAGCTCAGACTATGCAATAGGGAATGCCAGCCGGATAATCGCTTGGCGAACTTCAAAGATTTTAAGGCTGTAGGATCGCCACAATTTAGAGGTACAACTGACCCCGTAGAAGCCCAAACTTGGTTGAAGGAAATTAAAAATGCGTTTATGATTGCGAGGTTAGCTTAGGGGCAAAAGATAGCTTTTTCCACTTACATGATGAAAGGAGAGGTGAATTTTTGGTGGAAGGAAAATCAAGCGAGGGAAGGAGAAGGTGTGGTAACTTGGGCTAGGTTTAAAACTTTGTTTTTCGAGAACTATTTCTCGTCTAGTATGCAGGCTAGGATGGAGGTGAAGTTTCTAGAGTTAAAGCAGGAGAACATGACAGTTGCGGAGTATGCCACAAAGTTTAATGAGTTGGCTAGGTTCGCTCTACATCAAGTTAATACGGAGGATAGGAAGGCGAAAAGGTTTGAGCTGGGATTAAAACCATGGCTCTACAACAAGGTGGTGGTGTTGCAGATTAATACCTTTGCAGTACTTTTAGAAAAAGCTATTATAGCCGAGGAAGGGAGTGAGGCCATAAGCCTCTACAATAAGGAGAAAAAGAATAAGGGCAAAGTTGAGGGAGCTGTGAAGGTGGAAACTAATAGTAGGAGTGTGAGTGTACAGAGAAAAGGGAGCAATTTTGGGAATGTTCAAGTCAAACAGGAAGGTGTGAAGAAACAGGCTATTCAGTGTAAGAATTGTGGGAAGAATCACTTGGGCGAGTGTCTGAAAGGAAAATTTGTGTGTTATAAGTGCGGGCAAGAGGGCCATATCTCTCCCAATTGCCCCAATCCAGGAATGAACAGTGGGTGTTTTCTGTGTGGGTCGATGGAACATAAAGTTAAGGACTGTCCGAAAAGGAGAATGGAGGCAGGGAGTGTGAACACGGGGAAAGGTTGCGGGACTCTGGCAATTACGGGACCAACTTCATCAAGCAAGCCAACAAAATTAACTGCAAGAGTCTTCAACATGACAGTTCAAGATACCGTGGCAGCTGGTGATGGAACTCCAAGTATTATTCGTATAACTTTTTTTTTTTCTGTATACATGATTTTCCTATATATAGTAAATTATTTTATATAGACATTTTGAAGGAGGGATTGGAGTTCTATTAGAAATTAATTTTCCATTTAATCAGATAGACAAGCTTTATGCTGAATAGTTAAAGATCAGTTCGATCAAATTTGATCGAGATCTACTTGAAATGACTGTGTATGTTATGTACCCTTATATGTATAAGTTTTGAAACGGTGATTCCGGGGACGAGATCTTTCTAAGGGAGGGTGAATGTAATAACCCGATATTTTCTATATAATTAAATCAAAAATTTTGCGTATAAATTTTTTTATTATTATTTTATTTTAAAAGTGGGAATATGTATAAGGTAAAGCTTATATATTTATGTGATAAATAAAAATTTATTTATTACATGAATAATTTCAAATAATTTTCTTAGAATTATTGACCATTATAAATTATATTTTTATAATTAATTTTGTAGTAAAAATATTTTTATTATTTATTTTCCATGAAAATGTGATTATATATTATTTAAATAATATATGAAATAATTATTGGAATTATTATAATAATTATTTTATTATATGAATTTTAGTTCGATTATTAAGTTAATTATTTGAACTTAATTAATAATTATATATATGCTAGGTAAATTAGATATGGAATCCAAGCCCTAATTCTAGATTTTGAACAAGGAATGAGAATAATAATATAATATTAATTATATTTCAGTGTTATAACTATGTACTATAAGTGTAGACCGATAATGGTTGGTTAGTTATGGTGTGATAGTAAAACCTTAGTATTATTTTGGTAAACCTGTAGACACTCGAAATTTTCTGCATGCCTGTTACTAACATTGCAGGAGGGCAGATTCATCTTTCGGAGATAACCCTGGAAGACAGCTTACATCCATTCTGGATACTACCGGAAGTTTACTTCCAACCTGGAACACAAACCGGGAACATCCATTCCAACCCAGAACACAAATCGGGAACGTCTTTCTAAACCCTGGAACACACACCGGGAATGTCATTTCCAATCTCGAAGATAACCCCAAGGTTTGCAGATCAAAAGACCGACAACAACACCGGAGAGAAGATGGCAGTTGTCTCTCACGATAACACCGTGGCCTCGCCAGCCCCATCCCAAAAAATATCGAGTAAATGACCCATCCTTGGTGATAGCCCTAGTGGATGCTTTTGCAGTTCCGACGATAACTCTAGAATTATTTGTTCCAAACACATGCGATCAACTTCAAGCTCAGACCTCCTACCGAGGCACTCATACCTCAGACCCGGAGCTAACAACGGGTAGATAGGTTCTTTCACAGATGACCTTGCGGTATTCAAACACTTGTAGCAGTCCGATCTCAGATGTAACCTTGAGAAACGTCTACTTTCCGCTCAAACCGGCGATATCCCCAGTGAGGAGTCAAAAAGGTCATCTTACCATCTCATCAAGATGATATCGCGGCATACCAACAAGTAGTCCAATCTCAGATGTAACCCTGAGCAACGTCTACTTTCAACTCAAATCGGCGAGAACCCCGGTGAGGAGTCAAACATCATCTTGCCCCTTCAACACCTGCGCGTCGTCTCGACACTTCATACATACATACATACATACATACAACAATGTCCCACAAGAACCGAGGAGTAACAATCCTGAGTGACTATTACGTGTGGCAGTACTTTGGATAGAATTTGAATCTTGAAGACCATGGGCATAAACCCCTCTTCCTAACTTCGTACAACCTCTAATCCATGTCATTGCGTAACTCTCGACACAAGTGGTTCGAAGAAGGTCAGATATACCTCGTTCGGATGCTCAGATTAAAGTTCTGCAAGTTCAAGCAGACATTATAGTGCATGAGTGCACGTACTACGAGACGATGGGACCCGCGAGGCTCGGATGCACCACGACAAGCCACAGGTACAACCGCGGCTGCCACAGGTGTACCTGTAACTATCCGTCTATATATACAAGCCTTGGGGTCAGCTATTTGAAAAGGAGAAGGAGAGAAAAAGGCGAGGAAGCCCTGCCCATTTTACTCTGCATACACATCTTTTGAGTGTTTCGTCATCTTTAAACACTTGTTAGCTCACATATAGCTATATTTTATCCGGCGGGAGCTAAGTGTTTATCCATTTAAAGTCATACAAGTCTACTTTGGCAGCCCACTGTAAGCCTTCTCACATTAT
Organism: Panax ginseng; assembly: GCA_020205605.1. Classification (NCBI taxonomy): domain Eukaryota; kingdom Viridiplantae; phylum Streptophyta; class Magnoliopsida; order Apiales; family Araliaceae; genus Panax; species Panax ginseng. The sequence goes on from CM035130.1 coordinate 129,016,938, forward strand.
ATAAAGCCTTCTTCTCATATTAGCACACACCGTATATACACATTAAGAGTCGTAGTAGTGTAAGCGTTTGCGGACTTCGGTCCATGGTTTTCATTTACATCAGATATATATAATTATATATGTATATATTTCATATATGGACTAACATTATCGAGTTATGCCTCGATTGAGCCTGAACTTGATGCGAGCGTTTATTGCTTATATATATATATACTTATTTATATAATTGTTGTCAGACATATCTGATGAGCCTGAATTTTACATCTGGAGCATTTACTCGCTTTAATATATATATATATATATATATATATATATATAATTGTTGTCGGACATATCCGATGAGCCTGGATTCACATCTGGTGCGTTTACTGCTTTTATATATATATTTGTACATATACATATATTTATATTTTTGTCAGGCTTGGTGTTTACTTCGTGACCTTTTACAGCTTTGTTTACATTTTCATCCTGCCTGGAGTTTAGTTCGTGGCAGTTGATCGCTTTTACAGCTTTGTTTACATTTTATCCCACCTAGAGTTTACTTCGTGGTGGTTGATTATGTCTATATATATATATATATATATTTATCGCTTTTATATATTTACATTTCTGATCCCCCATGGAGTTGCTTCATGGTGGTTGATCATGTCTGTATATATATACTTACAGCTTTTATATATATATAACTGCTTACTGCTTTCCATACAAATTACAGTATCATGTGAGCCTAGAAATCATGTGATCATAGATTCAGTCCACTGAATCTAGATTCGGTTCCCATGATGGACATTTTTCAAATTATGGCGGACTTGTACATTATTTTTACAATTGTCTGAATTTCCTTAGATGGCTGTCATGCCCATGAGGAGCTTGGCATTGCTGTATATTACTTTCTCGAGAATGCTTCACATCTCAAAAATAAAAGCAAACAAGCCGAACATTTAATAATAAAATGGAAGCATCAAAGGCCTCAATTACTATTGAGCACAGGGTTTGAAAAACCTCTTTTATAAAACATCATTGTTATATCTTGTTTAAAACTGAATTTTTCTATAAATTCAAACCCTATGTATATAGGTACGAACGAGTTACTGCACTACTTCCAAATAATTTCATATTGATCCATACACACACACACACACATTCATATAACAATTTCTTTGAAAAGTGGCGGTCACCGTGGTAACACGGATGTCGGGGGGTGTCTAACACCTTCCCTCCGCATAATTAAGCCCCCGGACCCAAAATGAATCTCGGTTTCACAGACCCATCTAGCAGTGTCAAATCACTGGGTCAATGTGCAAACCTTTTTCGGTTGCGTTGGTGCAACCAGTTAAATACACCAATTGGCGACTCTTAAAGTCAAATCATCAACATTATACATGTCGGACTTTTTTCACTTGTTTTTTCAAACAAATCTCACATTAACATGAGAACACCAAAGAACAAGTAATGAAAAGGACACTCAAAATCCCGCGCCGACAGTGGCGACTCACGGGACTTGATGAAGAGGGCTTAAGCCGCTATTACAAGCTTTTCAAAATTGTTATATGCTTGTGTGTGAATGTTGCATTTACATTTCTGATGAATGTGTACGAATGCATATTTATTTACTACACTGCTAAATATCTATCTGCGATATTAGTGCTTCGCACATGTCATCATTTTGCATAAACGATGAGACACGTTGTATGTGAATGTATGTTGTGTGGTTCCTCCATCAGGAGGCTATCCTGTCGGTGTTTGATTACTGGACTTGCAAGAAGAATAATTCCAGCGAGGCTCAAGAAAGGAACCACCCAGATTCGCTCCAGTTGAAAGACCAAATTAACTTCCCATCAAGTAAATTGCAATGATATGGGAACCTTCATGCCAAAAAGCCACGAGAGAAACCCTAAGATAGGTCAACCTCTGATAAACCAAACGCAGAGGAAAGTCTCTTCATACTTTTCATTTTCAATTACTTGTAAACGCATTTACTTGTAATTTTATTTCATGTTCATCCATATGTAATGGAAAATATGAAGAATATCTGTGCATGCATGACATGTTATCAATTAACAACCGGTTTTACAGGACAAAAATTCCTAAACGGACATGTTATGATAACATTTACATTACCCTAAGACTAAACTACATAAGTCTTTTGTAGGGAAACAATTGGGCCTGTTACCCACTCAAAATCCAAAAAGGCCACGAGCCTACAACCAACCATATCTTCTTCTGACCAGTCTAATGCTGTCTCCTGAGAAGAATTTGACGGATTGAGTAAACAAATTACAGACTTGGCCATTCTACTGAAAGAATTGCACCAGTCCACTCAGGGTACGAAGATCCCTCCACATACAGAATCCTCTACGCAAGGAGGAGTTCAAGGTCTTGAAAAAACAATTCCAGAACCTTAGTTGGATACAACCAACAAAGACCCTGAACACACCCATCACAAAGGAGATCCAGACAATGGTGATATCAGGAAGAAGGTCCTTCAAATGGAGGAAACTATTCGTTTTCTCAAAGGGATTGGAACACATGGCAGTGTTTCATATACAGACCTTTGCATATTTCCCGGTGTTCATTATCCAGAGAAATTCAAGACCCCTGATTTTGAGAAATATGACGGATTAGGGGATCCTTATACACATTTAAAAGTGTTCATTGGAGAACTTGGATCTTACGCAGAAAATGAAAAGCTCAGAATGCAGTTGTTTCAGAAAAGTCTGATTGGAGAAGCCCGTTCATGGTATACCAGAGTAGACAACTCAAAGATCTATAGCTGGGAAGAGCTGGCTCACGCCTTCCTCACTCAATACAGTTATAAATCTTAGATGGCTCCTGACCTGTACCAAATTACCAAGGTTAAGAAACAGTCTAATGAGTCATTTAGAGAGTATGCTCAAAGGTGGAGGTGCCGTGCTGCTCAAGTTATTCCTTCCATGACAGAATCAGAAATGGTCATGACTTTCATAGATGTACAAGAAGCTCCTTTCTATGAAAGAGTTCTAGCTAGTATTGGCAAACCATTCCCTGAAATGATTAAGCACGGAGAGATGACTGAGATGGGATTGAAGTCTGGTAAAATTCAAGACCAAGCCGCTCTTAAAGCTGTTGCTAAGCACATCCATTCCGGATCTTATGGAAACAACCCCCAGAGGGTCCATAAAAAGAAAGAGGAGGAGAAACTACTCCCCTTTTCTAGCACAATCTTCAAACCCTCCATTGCCTAAAAGTGGAGAAATAAAGTGACCTCGAACGTTCACACCCTTAGGGGACTTGCTTGAGAACATTCTTGCTCTTCTGACTGCTTAGAAGAAAATTACACATCTTCTTCCACCAGCCAACCCTAATGGGAGGGGTTTTAATGCTACTCGGAAGTGTGCTTATCATGCCGGAGCACCTGGACATGATACTCAAGATTGTTGCGCCTTGAAACACAAGATTCAAGATCTAATAGACAACGGTGAGATCATGGTCACCAAACCAGATCAACCTCATGTGCAAGACAACCCTCTTCCTTAACACAAAGAAGAAGAGGTCAACATGATCAGTTGGAGCACTGTACAAGGTTCCAATTCTAACGGTGAATCATCCCAAACCATCAAAGAAGGTGTTGACAAATGGGATTATGCAAAGTTCCAGTTTACCATGGAAAGAAAGATGAAAGCTCTTTGCAAACAAATTGAGCAATTGGCAGAACTGGTGACCCACCAGCATAAAGTCACACGCCAATTAATCAGGAAGGAGCATGCATATCTCCTCCTTTTTGTTATGAATGTCTCCTCACCACCTTCAAAAAGCGAAGCTATGGAGGATAAGGTTGCGAAGAGAGCAAATGCTAAAGCCCGTCGGGATTTTGCCAATCAGAGGGAATTCACCTATTTTGGCCAATCTATGGAGGAGATACTATAGATGTTGATCAATAAAGGAAGAATTACCTTCCTTCTCCCTCCAATCAATCCCCATTCAGGACGGTTTAATTCTGATGAAGTGTGTAAATATCATTCACATTCTCGCGGTCACAACACAGAAGAATGCTGGGAACTCCGCCATCTCATTCAGAATCTTATTGATAGCAGTGTCCTGCAAATAGCAGATGATTACACTGTGCAACTCAAGGGTGGGAATGCATGTCCTACCAAATGGAAGGGATCAATAGTAGTCATATCCGAAGTGGATGATGAGACTGTCAAAGTATTTCCCATACAACCAATTCAACTCAAAGAAGCTGACAATCCTTTGAAAGTGGCCGCACCAGAGCCAATTTCTTTATCTTTCAGACCACAATATCATGTTGTCAGCTTAAACAATGTTCCATGGAATTATGGAGAAGCTGAAGAATCCACGTCTCATACTATTGCTACGGTGTCGAAGGAAAATCCACTGTATCTTCCTCAACGGGTTATTAAACCTACTTGCGAAGCAAAGGAGAAGTTTCCCATGGAGAAGATTGAAAAATTCCTCCGCACTATGGGCCACAATGAAGCCAAAGTGGTTTTAAGCTTGCGTGAAGCTCCACACCAGATTTCAATACTGGACTTGGTTTTCGCTTCTGAGAATCATCGGATGATTTTACTAAAGGTTTTAGAAGAAGCCTACTTGTCAAAATCAGTAGATGTGGAAAAATTTCAACATTTGGTTGATCACATTTTCAACAACAATGTGATATCCTTCACTGATAATGACATACCTCCCGAAGGGACAGGTCATTGCAAGCCATTGCATATTATAGTGTTATCTTCCGGGTACATGCTAGCTGGAGTTTTGATAGATGGAGGCTCATCTCTAAATATCTGTCCTTATGCCACCTTGGTGAAGATGAATGTCAATCTCAGGCGGATCCAAAGCAGCCATACGGTTATCAGAGCTTTTGATGGATCCCGACAAAATGATGTTGGAAAGATTGAGTTGCCAATCGAGATTGGTCCAAATACATTCAATGTATCCTTCCACGTCCTTAAGATAGAATCGGGATACAACCTGCTATTGAGGAGACCATGGATACACATGGCTGGAGCCGTTCCCTCCACACTACATCAACAACTCAAATACATTATCAACAACAGTCAATTCACTATCAACGCTGAGTCAGAATATCCTGGACAAGGAACTCTACTAATTAGCAGCTTCAATTCAGAAGTTGAACCGGCCAGTTTCCATACTCTGGAAGTGAGTAACACACAATACCATTCTATTGGAGCACCACTTCCTGTACCCAAGATTTTTGCCGAGGTTATGTCGGCCACTCAAGAAATGATGTCATTGGGTCATCAACCTGGACAAGGGCTGGGTAAAGTTAAGCAGGGTATTAAGCACCCTATTCAAATGTCTAGTCAAATTGGAACAGCCGGACTACGCTATTTTACCAGTTCCAGTCACAGGAATCCTCATAAGCACAAGCAGGTTCCTCAAGCTTCCGCCGCATTGCGATTTTCTATACCTTTACCTCATGAGTTGATGCAATCTCCAGTACCAATCAAAGCAAAAGAGGTGTTGATCCCTGATCCCGAAGCGGAAGGAAAGGAACAAAAATGTAAAAATGACCTTGCCTTGATGATGGTAGGCATACGTGTTATTGTTCATGATGAACATACAAATAGATACACCTCAGACGATGATTGCCTAGATGTCATGGTTATCATTCGGGAAAAGGAGGACAATGACGATCCTTCCATCACTGCAGTCCATCAGGACTTTTCCCTCGACAATTGAAGCAGCACTCCATGCATTGGTCGACGACGGTCAAATGGGCAGAAAATCCCTTTGCCCTGTAGATAACTTTAATTGCTTGCTTTCCTTTATAGTACTAGCAGTTATTTTATCAAGTACATGCTAACACTTTTGTATGATCGAACAGTTGCATATATTAAGTGAAAGCATCTTTTGTTTCAGGACTCTGAATTTAGATGTGCCTGTACTTGCTGATGAAGTGCCTTCTCTCCACAAGGGCTGTAACTTTGATGCAAAGTTGGACTCAGACTTGATGGACATCTAAGAAGACATTGAGACACCTCAGGAGATTAAGTAATGGGTTGTAGATAAACCCAAACCTAATATTGATCAAACCACTTCTTTCAATCTTGGAACCTTAGACAACCACAAGCTAATCCAAATTGGTTCAGACCTTACCACAAATCAATGGAATGACATGGTTGCACTATTAACCCAATTCCAGGATGTGTTTTCATGGTCTCATGAAGACATGGTGGGTTTGTCCACGGACATTGTTCTTTATCGCCTTCCCATCAAAGAAGGATTCAAGCCAGTTAGGCAAAAGCTCAGGCAATTAAAACCTGAATGGAGTTTAAAAGTTAAAGAAGAAATTGTGAAACAATTTCAAGCTGGTATCATCATGGTGTCTACATATCCAGAGTGGATATCCAACATTGTTCCCGTACCTAAACCAGGAGGAAATGTGCAAGTCTGCGTGGATTACCGGGATTTGAACAAAGCTTGCCTTAAAGATAGCTTTCCCGTGCCCTTTATCCACATTTTTATTGACAATACTGCTCAATACAACATGTACTCCTTTGCTGATTGCTTTGCGGGGTACCATCAAATTATAGTCGCTGAGGAAGATCGTGAGAAAAATGCTTTCATCATGCCTTGGGGAACCTTTTGCTATAGACGGTTGTCATTCGGCCTCATCAATGCCGGGGCAACCTATCAGCGGGATTTAATGCACAAAGAGATAGAGATCTACGTGGATGACATCATCATTAAATCCCAGAAGGAGGATGACCACTTAGACCATCTCACCTGATGGGGACTACAAACCCTTGGAAACATACTTCCCCGATGAAGAGGTCATGACAATTCAGCTGCAACAACAGTACGATACATGTCATACGTGGAGAATGTATTTTGATGGAGCTGTTAACACAGATGGCTCTGGAGCTGGAGCAATTCTAATATCCGGTACGAGGGAGCAGTATCCCGTCGCTGTCAAATTTTAGTTTATCAGTACCAACATCACAGTTGAGTATGAAGGATGTATCATGGGGCTAAAACTTGCCCGTTCAATGGGCATCAGGAGGTTAACTGTCTTTGGGGATTCTGAATTGGTACAAGAAATCCACAGGAATCTATCAAACCAAAGAATTACATTTGCTGCCTTACCATCGACAAGTTTTCCAGATGGCTTTGGAGTTTGAAGAAATCTCCTTTCTACATATTCCTCGTAATAGGAATGATTTTGCAGATGCATTAGAAATGTTGGCCTCCTTGGTTTACATACATGACAAGGAAAACATGCCAAGCATCACGTTTACTCTACAAAGAGCCCCAGTCTATGGGAATTACGTTGGAGAAGTATCGGATGAGCTACCTCCCATCCACAATCCTTGGTATCAGCACATCAAGGAGTATCTACGAGATGGATCTACACCCGCTGAGGCGAGCCTAACTGAGAAGAGGTGGATTCATCGACTTGCTATGAAATTCTACCTGAGTGGAGATGCACTCTATAAAAGAGATGCTGGATTAGGTCTCCTCAGATGTCTGGATAAAGACCAAGCTTAGAGACTCATGGATGAGATCCATGGTGGAGTATCTGGCCCTCACATGAGTGGACCCCTACTTGTCAAGAAGATCCTTAAAACAGGGCATTATTGGCTTACACTCAAGGCTGACTCTGATGATCACGTCAAGAGGTGCTATCAATGCCAGATTCATGGGAATGCTATCCACGCCCCTCCAAGGGAATTCCACAATATGAGTTCGCTATGGCCCTTCTCAATGTGGGGGAATGGACGTGATCGGGCCGATCGAGCCCAAAGCCAGTAATGGACATCGATTCATATTCACCATGATCGACTACTTCACCAAATGGGTAGAAGCAGCATCCTTCCCCAGGGTTACTAAAGAAGTTATCATTGCTTTCATCAGAAATAATGTTATCTGTCGATATGGAAAACCAGAGGTCATTGTTTCAGACAATGCTAAGAACCTCAACAACAAAATGATGGAGGAGTTATGTAGAAAATTCCACATCAAACACCTCAACTCTGTCATCTACCATCCAAAGATGAATGGTGCTGTTGAAGCGGCTAATAAAAGGATCAAAAAGATCATGCAGAAAATGTCCGCCAATCACAAAGGATGGCCTGACCTATTGCCTCTAACTTTATTAGCCTACAGAACTTCCATGTGAACTTCCACTGGGGCAACCCCCTACTCATTAGTCTATGGGATGGAAGCAGTTCTCCCTATAGAGGTGGAAATGGAATCCCTCAGAGTATTGATGGATGCTCAGTTGGGTGAAGACCAATGGGTACAAGACATGTATCACCAATTGTCTCTAATAGATGAAAGGCGATCCGCGGCTACCTTCCATGGTCAGTTATATCAGTAAAGGATCGCACGATCCTACAATAGAAAAGTCCGACTACGGCAGTTCAAACAACATGACTTGGTTTTAAAGAAGATCATTGACAACCAAGATCAATCTAAGGGAAAATTCACTCCTAACTGGGAAGGCCCATTTGTTGTCAAAGAAGGTATTAACAGGAGGTGCTCTCAGATTGCAGGAAATGGATGGTGATGAATTTCCACATCTTATCAACTCGAACACCGTAAAATGGTACTATGTCTGAAGTTACCATCAAATAAACATCCTGGTTTTGATCATCGAATCACCAGTCATTCCGATTTTGAACCCTTTCCTTTCTATATACTCTTCTGCCCCTCAGGGAAACATACACTTCAAGCCAGCAGCCTGGTTTTACCTCATTTCAAACCTTCCATACAATTTTGGTTATCCTAAAGATGGGATTTAACCTTTCACAATTTCGGTTATCCTGAAGATGGGATTGAACCTTTCACACTTACAGTTTATCCTGAATACCGGATTAAACTTTTTTACGCTTGCAGTTTATCCTGAAGATGGGATTAAACTTTCCTACGCTTGCAGTTTGTCCTAAGGATGGGATCAAACTTTTTACACACCTGCAGTTTATCCCCATTATGGGATCAAACTTTCTTCTCCTCGCAGTATAGCCTGCACATGGGATTCACGCTTTTTCTTCAGTTGCGATTCATCCTGAGGGGCGAACTACGTCGACCTGATATCCTCTTCAATAGGAGTACGTAGGCAACCATATGCTATATGGCCCGGTCGCAACAACAAAAACAACAAAAATATTTCTGCCCTTTCTATACAAAAACAACAAAAACAACTTCTACTCTTATCTGCCTTTCACATTCAACGTTGAACCTCTTACGCCAGGTTCAAACTACGCATACTTGATCTCCTCTTCAATAGGAGTACGTAGGCAACCATTTATGGTTCAGTCTAATCCCTACCAGAACAAAAATTCTTGTCACACGGTACTGGGATCAACCTTCAATTCGCCTATATTTCATCGGTTTTAGATCAAAGGGATGGAATTACCCAACCTCTTCTCACAAATAGAAGATTCTAAGACTATCTAAGTCATGATCGTGTGCCTCAAAGAGCGTTACACTAACTCATAAGAGATGGAATTAACTAGGCTTCTCATAAATAGAAGTATTGGCAACCATCTGTGGTGCGGTCAATCTCAAAGAGGAAGAAACCACCCTCCTCTCCACTATTCCATAAAGATACCAGTCCCAAGACACTAAAGATGGTAGGGATTTACAAAAATCAATGATCCATTCTGAGAGATCTTGTGACGTATCAATGTCCATCTATCAAGGATAAGTTCAGAATGCATCAACATCACAAGGCCCTGAAGAAATAGGAAAATATCAAGCAAGTATCAAGGCATAACTAAAAGGGAAGTGAATTAAAATATATTTCCCTGCCATACATAATACTGTTTGATATATACATCTGTGTTGTACATGACAAAATGGCTAAGCTAGTCTGTGCAGGAAAATACAAAGCTATCTATAGATCTGTGTGTATGCGGACTATCAGATCTAATATAGCATCCCTCTCTGAAGACGGAGGTAGCACTGAAAGCTTCTGCCCAAGGGTATCTACATGAGCTAGCAGATCAGAGGCTAACTGCATGGTGGCATAATGCTCATCAATGTAAGCACTCATGTCGGCAAGATCGATACCATCCGAGATCTCATCAAGTGGTGTGCTGTGAATGGCCACATCCCTAACAGATAAGGCGGCATCCCGCTCTGCAATCAATGTATCCCTGGCTAATCTAGCCTCATTCCTCTCTAACAGAGCGGTATCTCTCTCATCAAGAGTTGTCAACATCGTGGCCCTAACCTGATCTCTATCATAGGTCATCAGATGTAAGCTCTGCTCCAAATGTTGTGCCGAATACTGAGTAACAGTGGTACTCCGGGTGGGAGAATCCATCACAAATGCTGACAGCCCAGCAGTTAAGTCATCGATGGGAATGACAACCTCCTCTATAGGCTCCTCATCGTCAGAATCAACATCCTGCACTGTGGATACTGCCGCAGTCGATGCAGTCTCTGTCTCCATCCATCCGGAATACTCTGCAGAACAACCTAGATGACTAACAAAAAACTCAGCCAGCTCCCGCTGATCCCAACATGGATACAACCTGGATCTGTCCTCCACTGATAAACGGTGTGAAGCGAAGTGCTAACTCACTGCCCCCTTATAAGGATGAAAATCCTGAAATTGGTCAAACTGACACATCACGGCCAATGGGTGGTAAGTGATCATGCCCCTCAATCCAGCCAGAGGGAGATAATCCATGCCCGGAGCATGAGTAATAAAGCTGTAGGTTGAACTAAGCCCTAAACATGGCAATATAGCAAACGGATCTCTAATCCTCGCCGGAAAAAGTCGACCACGATGACGAAGATCTATATACTCCATAGTCAAAAGGAGTACAACATGGCTATCTCATGGGTGAAGAAAAACCCCTGCCGTCTAAGTGTGCCAATTGGTCTCAAGTGTGACATAAACCACACATACAAAGATGACCGAAGGAGCTACTCAGAAACACTCCTCGCCGGATAAGTGCAAAGAAGAAGATGTAGTCGACCTCGAGTCTCTGCAATGATCATCGGTACAATGGTATAACCCTCCCTGAGAGCTCTCACTGCCACAATGACGCTGATATCCAGCTCCTGCAGGTGTACCTGCGACACTTCTACATGGGTCCCACACCTCCGACTCGCTCCAGTTAGAGTTGCAAAGGAGGTCTCACAAGCTGAAAAGGCCAAATCAGGAATAAAAATGCTACGCGATTGAGCGGAATAACCGAAAATCTTGGTTTCTTGTCTGTCAGAGTTAAACTCCCGTCGTCTCAACGGTATTCTCCTGAATGCAGGGTATACTATATCAATGAGCTAAGCTTTAACATATCATGCTCGAAAATACCCCACAAAGGTCCGATACCGTCATTTGTAGGGTCACAACCCTAAACTTCCCCGGCGGGGGTTATAACGCAAAACCACGAAATATCAAACTTCCCCAGCGGAGGTTACAATGCTGAAGTTATCAAGCATCTACGTATCCCCAGCGGGGGTTACAACGCACATCTTTCAAACATCCATGTATCCCTGGCGGGGGTCACAACGCACATCTTTCAAGCATCTATGTATCCTTGGCGGGGGTTACAACGCAATGCAACCATTGATATATACATCAATGAAGGTCAAGCAGCCTTGACGTCATATCAACCGATGGCAAGTAAACCCATCAAAGCCATTCATCCACGTATCCCCGACGGGGGTTACAATGCAGTACTACCATTGTCACATACATCAATGAAGGTCAAGCAACCTTGACAATGCACCCAGCAGAGATCTATCCGGTGATACATACATCAACGAAGGTTGGGTAACCCTGACGACGACAAACTGTTGGCAGTAACTACGATAGAATGAGGGAATATGTTATACACATCCTCAAACAGACAAAGCTTTATCCCCACAGATCTCTTACACACAAGAGGTACCTCTATAGAATATAAGCCAGTGTTTAGGATTCAAGACTTTGGTGATAGCACCAACATCAACATCCTTGGAGACTTGGATCGCATGTCCAAGTCATCACTGATTGTCATCCCAACAGGATTACATGGCAATCATGCATCATACATTTGAATCATGTTGCTGCACATAACATCATGTTTATCTTGCTTGCTTTTCAAGTGTCTAGGATTCTTTATCCTATCCATGCCTTGCCTTGCATGAATATGATAAAGAGGGGCATCTGTAGACACTCGAAATTTTCTACATGCCTGTTACTAACATTACAGAGGGGCGATTAAGCTCTTTCGGAGATAACCTCGAAGATGTTTACATCCATTCTGGATACTACCGGAAGTTCAGTTCCAACCCGAAACATAAACCGGGAACCTCCGTTCTAACCCGGAACACAAACCAAAAACGTCTTTCTAAACCCTGGAACACACACCGGGAATGTCATTTCCAATCTCGGAGATAACCCCAAGGTTTGCAGATCAAAAGACCGGCAACAACACCGGAGATGAAAGTTCTGTCTTGGCGATAACACCGCGACGCTTAGTTCCAGTCCCAGAAACAACACTGGGAGTAACGACTCCATCCTTGGCGATAGCCCCAATGGATGCTTTTGCAGTTCCGGTGATAACTCTGGAATTGTTTGTTCCAAACACATGGGATTAGCTTCAAGCTCAGACCTCTTGCCGAGGCACTCATACCTCAGACCCGGAGCTAACAATGGGCAGATAGGTTCTTTCACAGATGACCTTGCAGTATTCAAACACTTGCAGCAGTCCAACCTCAGATGTAACCCTGAGCAACGTCTGCTTTCCGCTCAAACTGGCGATAACCCCGGTGAGGAGTCAAAAAGGTCATCTTACCATCTCATGAAGATGATATCGCGACATACCAACAAGTAGTCCAATCTCAAATATAACCCTGAGCAATGTCTACTTTCAACTCAAACCGGCGATAACCCCGGTGAGGAGTCAAACATCATCTTGCCCCTTCAACACCTGCGCGTCGTCTCGACACTTGATACATACATACATACAACAATATCCCATAAGAACCGAGGAATAACAATCCCGAGTGACTATTACGTGTGGTAGTACTTTGGATAGAATTTGAAGCTTGAAGACCATGGGCATAGACCCCTCTTCCTGACTTCGTACAACCTCTAATCTTTGTTATTGCGTAACTCTCGACACAAGCAGTACAAAGAAGTCAGATATACCTCGTTCGGATGCTCGGATTGAAGTTCTGCAAGTTCGAGCGGACATTTTAGTGCATGAGTGCACGATTTCTTTACACGATGGGACCCATGAGGCTCTTATGCACAACCACCACCAGAGTATTAATCATGGTACCGCCATGAGTGTACCTGCGGCCATCCGTCTATATATACAAGCCTTGGGGTCAGCCATTTGAAATGGAGAAGGAGAGAAAAAGGCGAGGAAGCCCTGTCCATTTTACTCTGCATACACATCTTTTGAGTGTTTCCTCATCTTTAAACACTTGTTAGCTCACATATAGCTATCTTTTATCCGGTGGGAGCTGAGTGTTTATCCATTTAAAGTCATAGAAGTCTACTTTGGCAGCCCACTGTAAGCCTTCTCACATTATATAAAGCCTTCTTCTCATATTAGCACACACTATTATACACATTGAGAGTCATGTAGTGTGCGTTTGCCCGGACTTTGGTTCGTGATTTTCATTTCTGTCTGTATATATATACTTATATATATGTATATATTTAATATATGGACTAACATTATCGAGTTATGCCTCGATTGAGCCTAGACTTTGGTCTGGAACGTTTATTGCTTTTATATATATATATATATATATATATATATATATATATATATACTGATATATATAATTGTTGTCAGACATATCTGATGAGCCTAGATTTTACATCCGGAGCATTTACTCGCTTTTATATATATATATATACTTATATATATAATTATTGTCGAACATATCCGATGAGCCTGGATTCACATCTGGTGCGTTTACTGCTTTTATATATATATTTGTACATATATATATATATATTTACATTTCTGTCCGGCCTGGAGTTTACTTCGTGGCCTTTTACAGCTTTGTTTACATTTTCGTCCTGCCTAGAGTTTACTTCGTGGCAGTTGATCGCTTTTACAGCTTTGTTTACATTTCGTCCCACCTAGAGTTTACTTCGTAGTGGTTGATTATGTCCATATATATATATATATATTTACCGCTTTTATATATTTACATTTCTGATCCCCCATGGAGTTGCTTCATGGTGGTCGATCATATCTGTATATATATACTTACAGCTTTTATATATATAACTGCTTACTACTTTCCATACAAATAGCAGTATCATGTGAGCCTAGGAATCATGTGATCATAGATTCAGTCCACTGTATCTAGATTCGGTTCCCATGATGAACATTTTTTAGCTGTAAGCAGCTTGTACATTATTTTACAGTGTCTGAATTTCCTTGGATGGTTGTCATGCCCGTGAGGAGCTCGGAACTGCTGTATATTATTTTCTCGAGAATGCTTCGCATCTCGAAAATAAAAGCAAACAAGCCGAACATTTGATAATAAATGGAAGCATCAAAGGCCTCAATTACTATTGAGCACAGGGTTTGAAAAACCTCTTTTATAAAACATCATTGCTATATCTTGTTTAAAGCTGAATTTTTCTATAAATTCAAACCCAATGTATATAGGTACGAATGAGGTACTGCACTACTTCCAAATAATGTCAAATTGATCCATACACACACACACACATTCATATAACAATTTCTTTGAAAAGTGGCGGTCACCGTGGTAACACGGATGTCGGGGGGTGCCTAACACCTTCCCTCCGCATAATCAAGCCCCCAAACGCAAAATGAATCTCGGTTTCACAGACCCGTCTAGCAGTATCAAATCACTTGGTCAATGTGCAAACCTTTTTCGGTTGCGTTGGTGCAACCAGTTAAATACACCAATTGGCGACTCTTAAAGTCAAATCGTCAACATTATACATGTCGGACCTTTTTCTCTTGTTTTTTTAAACAAATCTCACATTAACATGAGAACACCAAAGAACAAGTAACGAAAAGGGACACTCAAAAATACCGACGTCGACAAAACCCTAATTCAAAAGTCAAATAGGACTTTAAGTTTAGCTAAGATATTGTTTTGTATGATTAATATCAAGTATGGTAGATTTTTATTGCTAATTAGGGAAACTCTAATTAGTAATTAGAAACCCTAATGACTAGAACCCTAATTTAGTAATTATAAACCCTAATTACTAAACTAGAACCCTAAGTACTAAAATAAAAACCCTAATTACTAATTATAATCCCTAATGCTAATTAGTAAATTATTAAACCTAATTTGTGGGTCTAAATACTTAGAAAACCTAAACTAATCAAGAAATCATAATTTTCATTTTTAGAAACTAAAATATTTATTTTTAAACCCTAAATAAAAAGCCTAGAAAATTAAAATTTTGAAAACCTTAGGGTTAAACCATAAGGATTTACCAAGATTACTATCACGCCATTAAAATTTCAAGCCAATTGACCAAAATACTCCTATTGCATTATTAATAGATAACTTGTAGATTTTTCTCTATTTGGAGTTGTTGTCCAACCCTACTCTAGCCATGTGCTACAAATCTCAGCAACTCAGCCTTTTCACCATCCAAATACATTGCATCCAAGTGTTATATATTGATCAAGAGAGAGAAAGTTCATCATTTAGCTCATTTGATCAACATACACTCAACTAAAGCCTCTCTCTCTAACCCACTATCATCCTATTGGGGCTCCACCTCTAATACCCAAAGTTTCTGCCGAGGTAATGTCGGCAAGTCAAGAAATGATTTCCTTGGGTTTTCAACGTGGACATGGGTTAGGAAAGGATCATCAGGGAATCAAGTGTCCAATCCAAGTTCTCAGCCAAACAGGGACATCCGGACTAGGCTACTCCTTTGGCTCCACCCACAGGAATCCGCACAAGCATTCACCGGTTCCTTCATCTACAAGGAGATTGCCTAAACCTATAGGTGCTAATCTTGTACGGCCTTTATTCAAAGTTCTTGCCCTTGTGGTAGCCATGCTGTTTCCTAAGCCAATACCGGTTAAAGGAAAGGAAGTCCTGATTCCAGATTCGGAGGTGGAGGAGAGGAATCAAAGGCGCAAATAAGATATTAAGAGACGGTTATCAAAGATGTACTTCCTGGCACATACCAAAGGTATGAACGAGGATATCTTAGATGACTACTGTCCAGACATCATGGTTATCATTCGAGAGAAGGAGGACGATAACAGCCCCTTCATCACTGTCGTCCACCAGGACTTAACCCTTGGCAATTGGAGCAGCATTCCTTTCTTTTATCGATAAGGGTAAAAAGGGAAGAAACTACCTCTGCCCTGTAGATAATAATAACTGCTTAATTTTGTTGTACAATATTAGCAATTGTTTTTTATTATTTTATGTTAAAACTTTGTATGATTGAATAGTTTCATATATTAAGTGAAAGCAGTTTGTTTCAGGACTCTAAAGTTAGATATGCCTAAACTTGTTGATGAGGTGTCTATTCTTCACAAGGACTGCAACTTTGATGTAAAGTTGGACTCTGACTTGATGGAGATTGAATAAAAGACTATGAGATACCTTAGGAGATCAAAGAATTGGTCGAAGATAAACCTAAGCCAAATCTTGATCATACCACCTCTTTTAACCTTGGAACCTCAGAAAACCCCAAATAAATCCAGATTCGTATGGACCTTACTCCAAGCTAAAGGAATGACATGGTTACTCTATTGACCCAATTCTAGGATGTGTTTTCATGGTCTCATGAAGACATGGTTGGTTTGTCAACGGACATCGTCGGTTTGTCAAGTGACATCGTCATTCATCGCCTTCCCATAAAAGAGAGATTCAAGCCAGTCCGACAGAAACTCAGGTGATTAAAACCTGAGGGAAGTTTATAAGTTAAATAAGAAATTATGAAATAATTTCAAGCCGACATCATCATGGTGTCAACATACCCGGAGTGGCTATCCAACATAGTCCCTGTGCCTAAACCTGGAGGGAAGGTATGAGTTTGCGTGGATTACATGGATCTGAACAAATCTTATCCCAAGGATAGTTTTCCCGTACTGTTCATCCACATACTCATTGACAATACAACTCAGTATGACATGTACTCCTTTCCTGGGTACCATCAAATCATGGTTGCTGAAGAGGATCGTGAGAAAATTGTATTCATCACTCCTTGGGGAACCTTTTGCTTCAGACGGTTGTCATTCGACCTCATCAATGATGGAGCTACCAATCAGTGAGCCATGATGGCTCTTTTTTATGATCTAATGCACAAAGAGATAGAAGTCTATGTGGATGACATTATTGTCAAGTCCCGAAGGGAGGAAGACCACCTAGATCATCTCACAAAGCTTTTTAGCTGGTTGCGTAAGTACAACTTGAAGTTGAACCCAGCCAAGTGCGCCTTTGGCCTCAAATCAGGAAAGCTATTAGGATTCCTAGTTAGCCACAAAGGGATTGAGCTGGATCCTGCTAAAATGTAGGCCATCACAAAAATGCCCATACCTCAGACAGAGCGGCAAATATGGGGATTTTTGTGAAGAATCAACTTCATCAGCTGATTCATCTCCTAACTCACAGCAACCTGTGAGCCTATCTTCAAGATGATAAAGAAGAACTCCTCCAAGAAATGGAATGATGTGTGTCAGAAAGCCTTCCTTGAAATCAAAGAACAACTAATCAAAGGTCCTATTTTGGTACCTCCCAGGGATGGTGTTCCCCTGTTCATGTATCTGTCAATCAATGATAATGCCATGGGCTACATGCTAGGATGGAAATATGATAGAGTCCAAGAAAGAGCTATCTATTACCTCAACAAAAGATTAAGCATCAGTAAACACAAGTACACTTTGATTGAGAAAACTTGTGCTTTAGCATGGGCTTCCATGAGATTACAACATTATCTCCATTGTCACAAAACCCATCTCATATCCTGCGTGGATCCCCTCAAGTACGTGTTCAGTAAACCCATGTTGAATTGTCGACTGTCCAAATAGCAGTTGATCCTACAGCAATTTGACATCATTAGAGTGACTCAAAATTCTATCAACGGTCAAGGAAATGCAGATCAACTAGCAACAAGTTAGGTCATCCTTTATGATTGGCAGACATCTTTTGAATGATGTTTTTGATATTCTTATTAGCTGCTTCACCAACACCATTCATCTTTGGATGATAGATGACAGAGTTGAGATGTTTGATGTGGAATTTATTGCATAACTCCTCCATCATTTGGTTGTTGAGGTTTTTAGCATTGTCTGATACAATCACCTCTAGTTGTCCATATCGACAAATGACACTGTTTCTGATGAAACTAATGATAACTTCTTTAGTAACCCTGGGGGAAGAGGCTGTTTCTATCCACTTGGTGAAGTAGTCGATCATTGTGAAGATAAACCGATGACCATTACTATCTTTGGGCTCGATGGGCCCGATCACGTCCATTCCCTACATTGAGAAGGGCCAGGGTGAAATCATGTTGTGGAGCTCCCTTGGAGGGGCGTGGATAGCATTTCCATGAATTTTTCATTGGTAACATCTCTTGACATGATCATCATAGTCAGACTTGCAGATAACACATGGTGGAGTATGGACAACTAGAGGTTATTATATCAGACAATGCTAAAAACCTCAACAACCAAATGATGGAGGAGTTATGCAATAAATTCCACATCAAACATCTCAACTCTGTCATCTATCATCCAAAGATGAATGGTGTTGGTGAAGCAGCTAATAAGAATATCAAAAACATCATTCAAAAGATGTCCGCCAATCATAAAGGATGACCTAACTTGTTGCCTCTTACTCTATTAGCGTATAGAACGTCAATACGCACTTCTACTAGGGCAGCCACCTACTCATTAACCTATGAAATGGAAGCAGTGCTCCCCATAGAGGTTGAAATGGAATCCCTTAGAGTGTTAATAGACGCTCAGCTGATCAATACCACCAATTGTCTCTAATAGAAGAAAGGCGGGCCGCAACCATCTTCCATGGTCAGTTATACCAACATAGGATCGCTAGATCCTGCATCAAGAAAGTCCAGCTACGACAATTCAAGAAACATAACTTGGTCTTAAAGAAGGTTCTTGACAACCAAGATCAATCCAAAGGAAAATTCACCCAAAAATGGGAAGGCCCGTTTACTGTCAAGGAGATATTGGCAGGAGGAGTACTCAGATTACAAGAGATGGATGGCGAGGAATTCCATCAACTTATTAACTCAGACACCGTGAAATGGTACTATGTTTGAAGTTACCTACAAACCGACATCCTGGTTCTTGATCACCAGATCCCCAGTCAGTTCAGGTTTTCAAAACCTTTCACTACATACAACCTTTCTTCATATCTGTTTGCCCCATAAGGGACAAACATACCTTCCAACCAGCAGCCTTGTTCTGGATCATCAGATCCATCACTCAACTCAGGTTTTCAAAACCTTTCACACTTTCAGTTTTGTCCCACCAGGGATAAAACTTTTCACATCCTCAGTTTGTCCCACCAGGGATTAAACCTTTCACCACTTCAGTTTATCCCACTAGGGATAAAACACTTCCTCACATCTGCAGTCTGTCCCATCAGGGGTGAACTACGCAGACCTGATCTCCTTAATACACAAGAGTACGTAGGCAACCATTTTTATGGTCTAGTGTAACTATAGAAAAAACAAAAAAAATCTCTACACCCATTTTACCCTCTACAACTATAGAAAATATGATTATATATTATTCAAATAATATATGAAATGATTATTGGAATAATTATTTTATTATATGATTTTAGTTCAGATTATTAAGTTAATTATTTTAACTTAATTGATAGTGCTATATATGCAAGATAAATCAGATATGGAGTCTAAACCCTAATTCTAGATTTTAACTAAGGAATGAGAAGAATAATATAATATTATTTTTATTTCTGTGCTATAAATATGTATGTTATGCGTGTAAGGTTAATGTGTAGAACAATTTTAATGTAACCTTCAAAACCCTAATATTACTGATAAACCCTAGTTTTGAAGTTAAATGAGACTTTAAAATCTGTCTAGTAATTATGTTATGTGATTAATGACATTGATTATAAATATTAATGCTAATTAGGAAAAACCTAATTATAGGAAACTCTAATTGTAAATTAGAAACCCTAATTTATAAATTAGTAACCCTAATTATTAAATTGGTAACCCTAATTGTTAATTGTATGCCCTAATACTAATTATTAGATCTTAAACCCTAAATGTTCAAGTATAATGTAATTAGAATACTAATTATAATTAGGAAACTCTAAATTACATTTTTAGGAAACTAATTTTTATTTTCAAACCCTAAATGAAAACCTAGAAATCCATTTTTGGAAAACCTAAGGGTTAAACCCTAAGGGTTAAACTCTAAGAGTTTGTCAAGATTACAATTTGGCCATTAAAATTACAAGTAAAATGACTTAAATGCCCTCCTTGCATTATTTATGAAATAACTTGTAGATATGGCCATAACTTTAGTTGGTGGCTAACTCTTGACTTACTCTTGTACTAAAATCTCTAGCACATCAGCCATTTAACAGCCAATTCATTGCATCTAAGTTATATATATATATATATATTTGAGAGAGAGAAAGTTCCTTCATTTGGTCATTTTTCTCTCAAGCTCTCAACAACTCTTTCTCTCTCCCAAACCTCCAAATTTCATAAGTGTTTCAGTCACTCATTAAACCCTAGAAACATCAAGATCAATTTTAGAGAGCATAGATATCAAAGATTGGATTAGAAAGGTATAAAAGCCCTAACCCTATTTGATCTTATATAGTAAGATAAATTTTGTGTTTAAGTGTTTAATCATGTGTTAGAAGATATTTTAAGATGATCTATGATGATCCATGTGACAACCCGTGAATTTAGAAAATTATTTAAATCTAAAATGATGGATTAAAGGTTGACTAATAAACCTAGACAGAAAATAAGTGAATGGATTTGAGATTTTTGTAAAGAAATTTTGTGAATTTAAAAAATTTTGTGGTGAATTATTCAGGATTAAGGGTATAAATGTATATGAATATTATGTGATGGTTTATATTTGTTTATTATATAAACAAATAAAAGAAGCTAAGGTAATCCTAATTATATATTAGGAATGAAGAATTGAATAACTTAAGGGTTATGATATGGGAGAATATTAGTATATAAATTATATACTAATTTTAAGAGATTTATTTTATACATCTCAATTAATTAATTTTATAACCTAATTATAGCAAGTCTAATTGGGTTAAGGAAATAAATGTGCATGAGTAAGGATTTATGTTATGGTTGAAGGAAATGAAAACCCTAATTAAATAATTAGGGAAAGATAATATTAAAAGTATTGGACCTAATCTTTTTCCATGGCCCAAATATTTTATTGGAAAGCCCAAAGAATTAAATTTAAAGTCCAAAAGATTATTTATGGGAAGCCCAAAACATCAATTATATATGATGGCCCAAACATGGAGCCCAATTGAAGGAAGGGTGGTATATTAAGTAAGCAATAAAAATCAAAGCAAGACTTGGTAAAATAAAGGCCACTTGGCGGGATTATGTAGGAAGAAAATGAGAGGAGAAGAAGGGGTGCACATCATCATGTCAAGCACCACATGTTGGAAAAGATATTTCAAAACAAGTTAGGTGTCACATATAAAATGAAGCCACCGCATTTAATTGGGTCATTAAGTATTATGTTGTAAGACCACAACTTTTATGAATAAAGATGGTTTTTCTATAAATATCATTTTTGAATATTATAGAATGAATTTGATATAATAGTTGGGGGTAATTTTTATAAATTTTGCAAAGTATGCAAGTTGTTATATAATATTCGATTGGTCAGGGAATATTCATTTTATCAGGGAATATTCATAAAACGACAAAATCATTGGTGGACCCCGCAATGGAATTATTGTCGGATTGAGAAAATGACAAAAATATTTTATGAAAATAACGACGGAAGTTGTACTGTTGACTGTTAAAACACCCGGTGTTAAAAGTACAGTAATACACGTGGTTTCATAGTAGATCGCGATATTGATTATTGATGCTTACGTGAGAAGTCACTCAGTTTTGTTCAATTATTGCTACAGTAATTGTTGCAAAGTATCTCACGTTATTTGATTCAATTATTGTCGATATTTTATATATTATTAAATCAATAATTGAGATGACAGAGTTATTAATATTATTATTTGCAATATTAACGATGTCTAGAAGTTCTGCCAAGGAGAGGTTTGGTCATCTAATTACGCGCCAATAGGGAGAAATCCTTATTGCAAAGCCCCCTCTTTCCTGGGAACGACTTGGTCGATTAATATTGTGAATTATAATAATGATGATAAATGTTGTTAAATATATTGAGGTGTCTTTTTATGAAGTCACGGAAGTTTATATATATATATATATATATATATATATAAATAAATTTTGTTATATTAGTATTATTAATGTAATAAAATAGAAAAGCTTTTTATATAAAACAAAATACTTTTATAAAGTTATTTATTTTATTAGACTATAAATAGAATATATTATATTCTATTATGCATAGTGCTTTGCATAGTAAAATCTTTTTATATAAAAATGTAATACTTTTATAAAGTTATTTGTTTTATTAGACAATAATTAGAATATATTATATTTTATTATGCATAGTGTTTTGCATAATGCCTACACATAGTGTTTGTATAGTAAAATCTTTTATATAAAACAAAATACTTTTATAAAGTTATTCGTTTTATTAGATTATAAATAGAATATATTATATTTTATTTAAAAGATTTTATTTTATTAGAATATTTTATTTATACTTGCAAAAGTAAATCAATATGTAATCGTCTCGCTTAAAAAGTAAATCAATTTGACCTGTTTCATGAATTAGTTACTATTCAGGTCCATTCTCCTATAAATAGAAGCTCATTCCTTCATTATTTCTTACGAATTCACTAAAACTCTAGAGAGAGAAACTATAGAGAGAAAGAAGAAAATATTCTGCTACTTCACTACTCCTATATCCAGTTTCTTCTAAGGTAAGGGGTAATATTTCTTTTGTATTCATGAAGAGAACTTCTGTTATTCCATTCTTTATTATTCTATTGGAATAACCTGTATACGCGGGCTACCCTATACTTGGTGAAATTTCTTCTGTTATTCCATTCTTTATCATTATGTTGGAATAACCTGTTTATGCGAACTACCACATACATGGTGAAATTCTTCTATTATTCTATTCTTTATTATTCTGTTGGAACATCCTGTCTGTGTGTTTACGCATGACCTAGTTCCGTTATTTATTATTCTATTGAATATCCCGGCTTAATGTATTACGCTTTGACCGGTTCCATTAATTATTATTCGTTGAATAACCTTTCTGTAAGCTTCTATCGCATGCATGGTGATTTCTGTTGTTATTCCATTCTTTATTATTCTGTTGGAATATCCCATATATCGGTCTAATTTACGATTCGCTTCCGTTATTTATTATTCATTGGAATAATCATGCATGCGATCTTCATCGCATCGCTTTGGTGATTTCTTTTGTTATTCCATTCTTTATTATACTCAGTTGGTTAAAGTTTTGACTTCTATACTCCATGAAATTAGTGGAATATCCTTGATATTTGCGCTTCATCTAGTATCTTTTCATGGAAATATTTTTCAGAGCATTCTTGAATTTTACTCTACAAAGAAGTATCATGTTGACAATTTGGACGTTATTAGTTCCTGGATAAATTAATTCTTGAACTTGTTTTATTAAATTCTTATATCATTGTCATCATCCTCGTGTTTATTTTATGTTGAAAGTCATCTGTGGCCTGTAGTGCATAGATGAACTTGGTATGATTATGACCAGAGATTAATTGGTATAATCATGACCGTAATGTTACAAATGATGTGGTAAAAGTCCTCATTGGCCCGTAGTACATTGATGAACAGTTGTTGGCATGATCATGACCATTGATGAATACACGAATATCCTTGGCCCGTAGTGCATGCATAATTTGTGGTTGTGATACTAATGAATATCCTCGGTAGAAAAGTGGGGATGATGTGGATTATTTATTGTCGAGTCTCATCGATAAAAGTGATGAAAACCTTTTAAATCATAAAAGATAGTAGATTTTATTCTCTACTTGACTCTTTTAATGGATTGCTTGTTCATTTGTAGTTAAACTTGATGTCTATTATATTTTATCGCTTTAACACTGTTGAAGGCTAACGATAATTTATTCTGCATTATCTTAGTCATAATATTTCTTACTGGGCTAGTTGAGCTCACCCTTTTACTTTCATTGTTCTCTTCAGGAAATGAGAACGTAGCAAGGACTAGTCGGGGAACGGAGTGACGGTCCAGATGATAGCTTTAGTAGTCCTCACTATTATATGAAATAGTGTGATAATAAATATATTGAGGACTTATTTTGAGTTTGAATACTGTCTTGAAGACAATATTTGTATTAAAACTCACAGCTCTTGTTGTATATTTAAGATTGTATTTATATTTTGTACCAAGTATTTGGCGACTCAGAATAGGTGATGTATACCTATTTTGGGGGCGTCACAGTTGGTATTTAATTGGTCGATCAAAGTAAAGGAATAATATGTGATATGTTAATTAACCCTTGTTTTGTGGCAGTATTTGAAAATGACATCCGATAATGTTGAGAACATCAATGGAGCACAGGAGACCGTTGAGTCTCCACAGATCAATAATCAGGACAATGTGCATCAGGAAGGCGACAATCCTCATGCAAACAATAACACTGACCAAATGATGAACGATGGAATGTTCAGAGGCTTTCTGCAATCCATGTAGCATCAGGCAAGAGAGACTCTTGTCCGAAATGTAGGTGGAAACACTGGCAACTCTTGGACGGTTACTGCTAAGCAGTTCAAGGAGTTGGGACCACCGGAGTTTTTTGGAGAGCCAAAACCATTTAAGGCGGAGACGTGGATAAGACAGATCAACAAGATATTTGATGTCTTGGGATGCTCCGAGGAGCAAAAGGTTCCCTTTGCCACCTTCATGTTGCGGGCAGAGGCAGATTACTGGTGGGAATCTGTAAAGCGTACTCAACCTGCCTCACTGAAGATGTCTTGGGAGAAGTTCCAAGAGATTTTCAACAACAAGTACTTTCCCGAAAGTATTCGTCACATGAAAGAGGTAGAGTTCATCAAGCTGGAGCAAAACAATATGACCGTGTCGCAGTACGAAGCCAAGTTTCCCGAGTTGTCCCGGTTTGCGTCCCATTTGGTTGATAATGAGGAGAGAATGACGTGAATGTTTCTAAGAGGTTTGAAACCCGAGATACGTCAATATCATATCTCTCAATAAACTTGTTTGTAATTCGGATGTTGTTAATAGGGCTCGGTTATTGAGCGCGATAATGAGTCAACCCAACCAAAAGAGAGCAGCCGACAAAATGATAATACTAGTGATAGCAGTCATCGAAGCGGTGACAACAAGCATGGAGGGAATCAAAATGCCAGAAATGGTAACCACTTCGGTGGTAATCATGGTCTAAACAATAATAGTGGACATTTCAAGAAGAGGAGATTCAACAATGATGGAAAGACGTCAGCATCAGCACCCATCGTTAAGGAAGGAGAATGACCACCTATCATATGCTTTAAAAGTGGAGGGGAGGGATACATCAGTCCAAACTGCGTGATGCCATCCAAATCATGTTACAATTGTGGAAGATAAGGTCACCTGGCCCGATTTTGTCGTGAACCGAAGACAAGTCCAGCTGGGATGGAGGCATCAAAGGTCATCCCAAACAAGACAAAACTGGTAGTTCAAGGGAGAGCATTTGTCGTGACCTCTAAAAAAGCAAGGAACCCGAACGAGGTCATCACGGGTAAGCTTATCATAAACTCTAGCGAAGTATATACCTTATTTGATACCCGTTCTACCCATTCTTTTATTTCTCCTACTTGCGCTCACCGTTTAAATTTGACTCCAGAGAAATTAGACTTTGACTTATCTGTTGAAACTCCATTGGGAGAAACCTTCATTACATCCACTGTTTATAAGTCTTGTTTGGTTCAAATCAGTACCCTCACATTACCTGTCGATCTTATTTCATTGAAAATACTTACATTTGACGTAATTCTAGGGATTGATCGGTGAACTACTCATCATGCAAAAATTGATTATTTTCGTAAGGTTGTTAGCTTTCATATTCCTAACCAACCTATTATGCGAATTCAAGCAACAAAACCATTAAAATTAATCACTGTCATCTCAAGCCATAAAGCTATTCGTTTATTGAAAAACACGAATGTCAAGCTTTCTTAGCTCATGTCACGGATCTAAACAAAATTACGTCAGTTTTGAATGATATTTCTATTGTTAATAAATTTCCTGACGTATTCCCTGAAGAACTTCCTGGCCTACCCCCAGAGCGTGAAATTGATTTTTTATTGACCTTGAACCTGGTATAATACCTATTTCCAAAGCCCCATATCGAATGGCTCCTATTGAACTTCAGGAGTTAAAGAACCAACTGCAGGAATTGTTAGACATCGGTTTCATTCGTCCTTGTACTTCTCCTTGGGGTGCTCCTGTTCTATTCGTGAAAAAGAAAGATGGGAGTATGCGACTTTGTATTGATTATCGGGAGTTGAACCATGTCACCATCAAAAATAGATATCTGTTGCCACGTATTGATGACCTATTTGACCAGTTGCAAGGCACCAAATTCTTTTCAAAGATTGATCTTCGTTCTAGATATCACGAATTGAAGATTAGAACCGATGACATTCCAAAGACGGCTTTCAGAACTCGATACGAGTATTATGAATTCCTAGTCATGTCTTTTGGATTGACTAATGCTCCTGCTGCCTTCATGGATATGATGAACCGAGTATTCAAGGAATATTTAGATCACTTTGTGGTCGTCTTTATTGATGACATCCTCATATATTCCAAAAGCCGTGAAGATGATGAGCAACATTTGAGGCTGATACTCCAAAAGCTTCGTGAAAACAAACTTTATGCCAAGTTGAAGAAATGCGAGTTCTGGCTTGAGGAAGTAGCATTCCTTGGGCATGTGGTATCAAGTCATGGAATATCTGTTGACCTAGCAAAGATTGAAGCTATTCAAAGCTGGGAACAACCTAAATCAGTGACTGAAATACGTAGCTTTCTCGGCTTAGCTGGTTATTATCGGAGATTCGTAGAAGGGTTTTCTCGAATCGCTACTCCATTAACTCAGCTGACTCGGAAGGATACAAAAATCGGTTAGAGTGAGGAATGCGAGAAGAGTTTTCAAGAACTCAAGAGGAGACTTATTTCAGAGACTGCTCGATAATTCCATCCGCTCGGAGGGGATTTGTCATCTACAAAGATGCTTCGCAAAAAGGTTAGGATGTGTTCTCATTCAACATGGGAAAGTCATAGCCTGCCTCTCGACAACTCAAAGAATATGAGAGGAATTATCCTACTCATGATCTAGAGTTGGAAGCAGTCGTTTTTACACTAAAGATTTGGAGGCATTACTTGTATGGGGAGAAAGTGGAGATCTTTACGGATCAGAAAAACCTTAAATATTTCTTCACTCAAAAGGAACTCAACATGCGACAACAATGTTGGCTTGAACTGTTGAAAGATTATGATCATACCATCCAATACCATCCTGGAAAAGAGAACGTGGTAGCTGACGCATTGAGTAGAAGATCATATGCGGGTGCGAGTGCGATATTGTCATCGTAAAGGCCCATTTTGTGTGACTTGCAAAGGATGGAGATAGAGTTAAAGACTACAGGGACCCATGTGATGATGGCGAATATACGAGTAGAACCAACTTTTACCGATAAAGTTAAAGCTGCTCAAACTACAGACTTGGAGCTGATGCGTATGAGGAAGAAAATGCAAGAAGGTGCTATGCTGGAAGCAAGAATCGATGAAGAAGGAATACTTTGAGTCAACTCCAGACTTTGTGTTCCTAACGACCATGATTTAAAGTATAAAATCATGATGGAGGCGCACAACACACCTCGCTTGCAATCCATCTCGGGAGTACCAAAATGTATCTTGATCTTCGCCATACATTTTGGTGGAGAAATATGAAGAGAGAGAGCTACTGCTTATCTCAAGGTGTCTAACTTGTCAACGAGTCAAGGCGGAGCATCAAGTACCAAAAGGTCCATCGCAACCACTTGAAATTCCAGAATGGAAGTGGGAGCACATTACCATGGATTTTGTTACTGGTCTTCCCAAGGTTTCTCAAGGCATAGATGCAATTTGGGTCATTGTTGATAGATTGACCAAGTCTGCTCATTTCTTACCAATATGAGAAACTTATACACTTGAACGTCTTGCTCGTATGTACATAAACGAGGTTGTAAGATTGCATGGTATGCCAGTATCCATAGTTTCTGATCGAGACCCAAGATCCACTTCACGATTTTGGGTAAGTTTACAAAAAGTTATGGGCACGAATTTACGATTTAGTTTGGCATATCATCTTCAGACGGATGTACAATCAGAGAGGACTATTCAAACTCTTGAAGATTTATTAAGACTCTGTGTCCTTGACTTCAACGGAAGTTGGGACAAGTTCTTACCATTGGTGGAGTTTTCCTATAACAACAGTTATCAAGCAAGTATTGGCATGACTCCATTCGAAGCATTGTATGGAAGAAAATGTCATTCTCCAGTATGCTGGGATGAGGTGGGTGACGCAACGTTGTTGGGACCGGAGTTAGTATGTATGACTACGGAAAAGATACAAACGATCCTGCAACGTATAAAAACCTCACATGATCGACAAAAGAGCTATGCTGATCTTCATCGAAAGGACGTGGAATTCGATATTGGAGATCATGTGTTATTACGTGTTGCTCCATGGAAAGGAGTTACGAGATTTGGAAAGAGTGGAAAGCTCAATCCTCGATTCATTGGCCCATTTTTAATCCTCGATCGAGTAGGAACTGTGGCCTATAGACTCGCTTTACCGCCAAGTATGTCTCATGTTCATAACGTTTTTCACACATCCATGTTACATAAATATGTGGAAGACCCGAACCACATTATTGAGTTAGAACCGGACGAAATAGCGGAAGATTTAACGTATGAAGAGGTTCCTGTTCAAATCTTAGATAAGAAGGAACATATTCTACGCTCCAAGGTTATACCTCAAGTCAAAGTTTTGTGGAGAAACCACGATGTTCAGGAAATGACTTGGGAGTTAGAATCTGAAATGAAATCAAGGTATCCTTACCTCTTTGACATACCAGGTACATACCCCAATTTCGAGGGTGAATTTTCTTAAGTAGGGGAGGTTGTAAGACCCCAACTTTTATGAATAAAGATGATTTTTCTATAAATAACATTTTTGAATATTATGTAATGAATTTGATATAATAGTTGGGGGTATAATAATGATGATAAATGTTGTTAAATATATTGAGGTATCTTTTTATGAAGTCATGGAAGTTTATATATATATATTATATAAATAAATTTTATTTTATTAGTATTATTAATGTAATAAAATAGAAAAGCTTTTTATATAAAAATGTAATACTTTTATAAAGTTATTTATTTTATTAGACTATAAATAGAATATATTATATTTTATTATGCATAGTGTCTTGCATAGTAAAATCTTTTATATAAAAATGTAATACGTTTATAAAGTTATTTGTTTTATTAGACAATAATTAGAATATATTATATTTTATTATGCATAATGTTTGCATAAAGGTGCCTACATAGTGTTTGTATAGTAAAATCTTTTTATATAAAATGTAATACTTTTATAAAGTTATTCGTTTTATTAGATTATAAATAGAATATATTATATTTTATTTAAAAGATTTTATTTTATTAGAATATTTTATTTATACCGCAAAAGTAAATCAATATGTATCTGGTCTGCTTAAAAGTAAATCAATTTGGATCGCTCATGAATTAGTTACTATTCACCCATTCTCCTATAAATAGAAGCTCATTCCTTCATTATTTCTTACGAATTCACTAAAACTCTAGAGAGAGAAACTATAGAGAGAAAGAAGAAAAGTATTCTGCTACTTCACTACTCCTATATCCAGTTTCTTCTAAGGTAAGGGGTAATATTTCTTTTGTATTCATGAAGAGAACTTCATTATTCCATTCTTTATTATTCTCGTTGAATAACTCAGATACGCTGCTACCCTATACTTGGTGAAATTTCTTCTGTTATTCCATTCTTTATCATTATGTTGGAATAACCTGTTTATGCGAACTACCGCATACATGGTGAAATTCTTCTGTTATTCCATTCTTTATTATTATATTGAAACATCCTGTCTGTGCGTTTATGCATGACCTGGTTTCGTTATTTATTATTCTGTTGGAATATCCTATCGGTGCGTATTACGCCTGACCTGGTTCCATTAATTATTATTCTATTGGAATAACCTGTCTGTGCAGTCTATTGCATGCATGGTGATTTCTATTGTTATTCCATTCTTTATTATTCTATTGGAATATCCTGTCGGTGCGAATTTCGCCTGACCTGGTTCCGTTATTTATTTTTCTGTTGGAATAACCTGTCTGTGCGGTCTATCGCATACCTGGTGATTTCTTTTGTTATTCCATTCTTTATTATACTCAGTTGGTTAAAGTTTTGACTTCTATACTCCATGAAATTAGTGGAATATCCTTGATATTTACGCTTCATCCAGTATCTTTTCATGGAAATATTCTTCTGAGCATTCTTAAATTTTACTCTACAAAGAAGTATCATGTTGACAATTTGGACGTTATTAGTTCCTGGATAAATTAATTCTTGAACTTGTTTTATTGAATTCTTATATCATTGTCATTATCCTCATGTTTATTTTATGTTGAAAGTCATCTGTGGCCTGTAGTGCATAGATGGACTTGGTATGATTATAACCAGGGATTAATCGGTATAATCATGACCGTAATGTTACAAATGATGTGGTAAAAGTCCTCGTTGGCCCGTAGTGCTTTGATGGACAGTTGTTGGCATGATCATGACCATTGATGAATACACGAATATCCTTGGCCCGTAATGCATGGATAATTTGTGGTTATGATACTAATGAATATCCTTAGCCGTAGTGCAGGGATGATGTGGATTATTTATTAAGCCGAGTCCCAATATTTAAAGTGATGAAAAACCTTTTAAATCATAAAAGATAGTAGATTTTATTCTCTACTTGACTCTTTTAATGGATTGCTTGTTCTGTTGTAGTTAAACTTGATGTCTATTATATTTTATCAGTTTAACACTGTTGAAGGCTAACGATAATTTAGTCTGCATTATCTTAGTCATAATATTTCTTACTGGGCTAGCTGAGCTCACCCTTTTACTTTCATTGTTCTCTTCAGGAAACGAGAACATAGCAGGGACTAGTTGGAGAACGGAGTGACGGTCCATACGATAGCTTTAGTAGTCCTCACTATTCTATGAAATAGTGTGATAATAAATGTATTGAGAACTTATTTTGAGTTTGAATACTGTCTTGAAGACAATATTTTTATTCAAACACACAGCTCTTGTTGTATATTTAAGATTGTATTTGTATTCTGTACCATGTATTTGGCTACTCAGAATAGGTGATGTATACCTATTTTGGGGGCTCACATATGTGGTGATTAATAAGAGAGAAAGAATTAGTGGAGAAGAGAAAAGGAATGGCTAAGAATTGGCCACAAGGAAAGGTTAGTGGAGGAACATGTGGGACAATTAATAAAGCATTAACTAAGGAACTAAACCAAATTTGGGAGAAATGAAGGCCACATGGCCGAATATTTGAAGAGAGAAAAGAGGAGTGCATGTTGTAAGACCCCAACTTATTATAAATAAAATCAAATTTCCTCTATTTATTATTTTGAAATAGTAAGGGTTGATTTGATTAATGTGGTTAGTTATGGGTAAAATGTGCAAATATTTCAAATATGCAAGTGGTTATAAAATATTCATTTTTATCGGAGAATATTCGTTTGCTCGTGGAATATTCTTACTGTCGGGGAATATTCGTACCATGGCGCAGCCTTGTGTGGGCCCCATAACGGAAAGTGATTGGATGAAGAAAACGAAAAGTATAAGTTGTTTATAAATATCAACAGTAGTTGTTATCAAGTATCACTGTTGGAATACCCTATGGTTTAAAACACAAAAAGACACTGTATTGCACCAATTATTGATTCTTACGTAGGAGGACATTACTCAATAATTGTTACAAAGAGTTATCGCTCAATATTTTATTTTATTGATTCAATAATTGCTACATTGATATTTTATATTATTGTTGTTTCAATAATTGTCACTACACAGTATTTTCATTATCAAATCAATAATTCATATTATTTGAATAATATTATTAGATAAGATTATTGGCAATGTCTAGAAAGTTCTCATCTAAGGAGAGGTTTGGTCACCTAATTGCGCTGCTAGTAAGAGAAATCCTTATCGAAAGCCCCTCTTTCTCGAACTTGCCTCGGTCACAAGATTGTGATTCTGTAATATTATTTGTCAATAATTAATTATTAATTTATATGATAAGGAAAATATTCATTTTATGTGAATATAGTTGGAGAAAATTTTTAATGTGACAATTGTTGAAAAATTGTTATTTTATCTTTTCTGATAAATAATTCATTTAAATATATTATTATATTTTAATAATATAATAATGGTGATATTTTTATAATGAATGTGGGATATATGATTATATGAGGAGGAAGAGTATTTTTGTTACAATTAATATTTAAAACATGTTAACCATGTCAGTGGACCCCATTTCTTGACTGAAATTGGTTTATAACCCGTAAAATCGCTCGTTTGTGGATTTCGGTAAACTTCTGCTTGGAATTTGGAAAAACTTAAACTTACAAAGTTGTAGAGAATGGAATTTCCTATGGAAAGGACATGTGGTTTGATTTTTTCTGATAAAAGGGCTATTTATTATGAATTATTGAAGTTTCGTAGTTCCGAAATAATTGATTTTTGAAAGTTTTAATTATTTTTAATAACAAAAACGTTTTTTTTTGTTTTTGTCATTATTTTGTAGCTGAATTCAGATGGTCAAGGTAGGCTAAGGAAAATTTTATAAATATATTAATATTTTATTAAATTTTCTGCTTTGGTGTTTTAAGCATTTTCCTATAAATAGGTGCTTAGGTTAGAATTAAAATCACACCGTAAACCAAGTGTTCTCTCCCTTTCTCTCTTTATATTATCGAGCGTATTCTTGTGAGTATTTTGATACTTTGAGTGTTGCTATACGGTGCAAGTTCCCTTCAAAGACTATATCCCAGATTCCAAATGAAGTACAGCAGTCTTTTCAAGGTAAGGGATATTATTTTTTTTAAAATGATATTATTTCTTCTAATATCATTATATCGGATTATTGATAAGATTTTTCTTGTGAAATTTGTCTTTTAGTGTCGAGGTTACTATTCACGTATACGGCACTATTCACATATACGGCACTATTCACGAATACGACACTATTCACAAGAAAATTAAATTTTCATTTTTTATCCAAAATATCTATTATGGATACTAGCTTTGATTGTATTATGTTTTGATCATTCTTGAATTTTACTTCACTATGATTATTAATGAAGTATTTTTGAACTTGGACTGTTTAAAGTACGAATCATTAATATTTGCTCTTTTGTTTCACTGGATTCGTTTTCTTTAAAATATTTTTCATCATCCTCAGTCCTAAATGATGGTATTACTGAATATCTTTGGCCTGTAGTGCAAAGATGAATGAATTTTTGATGAATATCTTGGACCTGTAGTGCAAAAATGTACAGGTGTTGAGATGAACATGACCGACTGATGAATATATTTGGCCTGTAGTGCAAAGATGAATATTTGGTTCAAGATGAATATTGATTGATGTTAAAGGGATAAAATATTGATGACGGACTTTTAAATTCATAGATAAAAGTAGATTTCATTTTCTATGTAACTCTTCCATGAATTATTATTTCCGCTGCGAATATTGATCTGAAACTTGTTGTCTATTGTATTTTATCAGATTTTTCCCTGTTGAAGACTAACGATAATTTGTTCTATATTATCTTAGTCATAATATTCTTTACTGGGCTAGTTGAGCTCACCCTTTTACTTTTTGTTCCATTTTTCTTCTCAAGAGGCGAGAATGTATCGAGTTCTAGTCGGGGTGTGGAATGATGATTCTAGGAAGTTGTTTCAGTTGTCCTCACCATTTTTATAAAATAATGTACCAATAATTGTAATGAGGACTTATTTGGGTGTGAATATTATTTAGACGACAATATTTATATTTAAACTCACAGTTTTCATGTTGTATTAATAAAGTTGTAGTTGTTTCTGTACCATATTATTGACGACTCAAAATGGGTGATGTATACCTATTTTGGGGGGTGTCACAGCTTGGTATCAAAGCTTAGGATATGATCTCCAAGTGAGATCGGGGAATAGAACTAGGAGGGAGAGATTTAGTAAATTCTTCGCTAAAGGTGTCCTACCAAGCTTATTTGTCACTTGGTCAAGATATAGGATATTATGTGATATGTTGATTTCCTTAATTAACCCTTGTTTTATTATAGTATTTGAGAATGTCGATTGAGAATGTTAACAAAGGAAGTAAATGAGACCGTGGAGACACCTTTACTCACCAACGAGGAGAATGTGCAACAAAGTTAGCAATGTTCCTCTCAGAACAACACCACCGATCGAGAGATGATGAACGACGGATGTTTAGAAGCTTTTTGCGCTTCATGCAAAATCGCATTTGTGGAGACTCGTGTACAAAATACAGTGGAAATGATAACAACGCACGGTTTGTTACAGCCAAGCAGTTCAAAGAGTTGGGACCACCAAAATTCCAGGGAAAGTCGGATCCGATTAAGGCAGAAACGTGGGTCAAACAAATCACCAAGATATTTGATGTCTTGGGATGCACGGAGGAACAGAAGTTTCCATTCGCCACCTTTACGTTCCATAGTGAGGCAGACATCGGGGAATCAGTGAAGCGCACTCCATCCACCACACTCAAAGATGTCTTGGGAGACGTTTCAGAAACTTTTCAATGACAAGTACTTTCCTGAAAGTATTCGTCATATGAAGGAAGTGGAGTTTAATAGATTGGAACAAAACAAAATGATGGTGTCCCAGTACGAGACGAAGTTTGCAGAGTTATCCAGGTTTGCACCTCATTTGGTGGAGAATGAGGAACGTATGACGCGGATGTTTCTGAGAGGTTTGAAACCCGACATACGTCAGTATCTCATTTCTCATAAATTTTCTCTCTATTTAGATGTTGTCAACATGGCTCAATTGTTAGAGCGAGATAACGAGTACGTTCAACCAAGGGACCATAACCAGGATCATATTGGTGACAAAGCAAATATCGTAACAACGATAACCAAATGAAGAAAGAAGAATACTTTATTAAAGGCGGTAACCACTCTGTGGTAATCATGGCCCTGAGAATAGAAGAAGCGAGTCGGGAGGAGATTTTAAAAAGAGGAGATTCAA
Organism: Panax ginseng; assembly: GCA_020205605.1. NCBI lineage: Eukaryota > Viridiplantae > Streptophyta > Magnoliopsida > Apiales > Araliaceae > Panax > Panax ginseng. The sequence continues at coordinate 129,052,437 of CM035130.1, forward strand.
CAATGACCATGTGAAGACGTCAACACCAGTAGCAACTGGTTCTAAGGGAGGAGAACAACCACCGGTCGTATGCTATAAATGTGGAAAAGAGGGACATATCAGCCCAAACTGTCCACAACAGTTCAAGGTATGTTTTAATTGTGGAAAGGAAGGACATATCGCTCGAGATTGTACGGTAGCGAAACCAAGTCCAGCGGGGATAGTGACTCAAAAGGCTGTTCCAGAAAAGTCAAAGTCAACGGTTCCTGGAAGAGCGTTTGTCGTGACTGGTCAAAATGCGAGGAACCCAAACGAGGTGATCACGGGTAAGCTAATCATAAATTCTTGTGAAGTTTATACCTTACTTGATACCTAAGCTACCCATTCATTTATCTCTCCCGCCAGTGCTCAATGTTTAAACTTAACTTCTAGAAATTAGACTTTGATTTATCTCGTGGAGACTCTGTTAGAGAAACTTTCATCACATCCACTATTTATAAATCTTGTTTGATCTAAGTTGGCACCATCACATTACCTGTTGACCTTATCTATTTAAAGATACTTGCTTTTGATGTGATTTTAGGGATTGATTGGTTAACTACTCATGTGAGATCCCAAATTTTATGAATAAAGATTTAAATTTCTCGAAATATTTTTTTTGAATATTATGGTGTGGATTTGATATAATGTTATAGTTGTGGGTAGTATTTATAAATTTTGCAAAGTATGCAAGTTGTTGTATTATATTCGATTGGTCAGGGAATATTCTTTGTGTCCGAGAATATTCGTATTTACGACACAATCATTGGTCAAATTCCACAAACGGAATTATTATCTGATTGAGAAAATGACAAAAATATTTTATTGAAAATAACGGTGGAAGTTTTACCGCTTAATAACGTTGAACTACTCGGTGAGTAAAAGTACAAAGAATACGCATGGTTGCATAGTAGCACACCAGATATTGATTATTGATGCTTACGTGAGAAGTCACTCAGTTTTGTTCAATTATTGCTATAGTAATTGTTGCATAGTATCTCATGTTATTTGATTCAATTATTATCGATATTTTATATATTATTAAATCAATAATTGAAATGACAGAGTTATTAATATTATAAATTGCAATATTAACGATGTCTAGAAGTTCTACCAAGGAGAGGTTTGGTCACCTAATTGCACGCTAATAGAGAGAAATCCTTATTGAAAAGCCCCCTCTTTCCTGGGAACGACCTGGTCGATTAATATTGTGAATTATAATAAAGGTGATAAATGTTGTTAAAATTATTAAGGTGATTTTTATAAAGATTTGCTTATTTTATGGACCCCTATTTACCTATTTTTCAAAATATTCGGTAAATTTTTTTAATAAAGGTGGGGCCCACATGTGAGGCCCATTTGTGTTGGAAAAATGATTTTGGAAATGGAAGAGTATATGTATGTATTGAGTGTATGGAGGGAGAAAATGATATGTGAAAGTGATAGGTGTGATGTGTGTGAGTGGAAAATGGTGGAAAAGTGGTAGTGATAGTGATGTAAAAGAGTGTAATGAAATTGATTTTGGGTGGGTGGGGATTGATGTTGGTTATGGGGAGAAAAATTAAGTTGTGTATATATAATATTGATATATATAAGTTGAAAACATGTGTTTATATATATGTATTATATTTTAATTTTTGTCAGTGATTTTATTGGTTTAGTTGATTGACTTTATCAGATTTGGTTGAAGAAATAATTCTCGTAAAATAATTCGCTCATAAACAAAGACACTTCCATTCTCCTATAAATAGAAGCTCATTCCTTCATTATTTTCTTACTTAATTCACCGAAACTCTAGAGAGAGAAATTATAGAGAGAAAGAAGAAGAGTTTTTTTTGTTACTTCACTACTCTTATATCCAGCCTTTTACTAGGTAGGGTGTTATTTCTTTTGTATTCAAGAAGAGAACTTCATTATTCCATCTTTATTATTCTCATTGAATAACTCAGTACACGCCATGCTACCCTATACTTGGTGAAATTCTTCCCAGATTTCATTCTTTATTATTCTCGTTAGAATATCCTGCTCAAGGCTATATGCTTTGGGACCGGTTCCGCCTTTTATTATTCTCGCTGAATATCATGTTCAGGTTATACTTCTGACCGGTTCCGCCTTTAATTATTCATTTATTCTATTGGAACATCCCGTCAGTGTGAATTTCACCTGACCTGGTTCCGTTATTTATTATTTATTTTGTTGTTATTCCATTCCTTATTATTCTGTTGGAACATCCTGTCTGTGTGTATTACGCATGACCTGGTTCTGTTATTTAATATTCTGTTGGAATAACCTATCTATGCGAAGTACCGCATGCATGGTGATTTCTTTTGTTATTCTAGTCTTTATTATACTTAGTTGGTTAAAGTTTTGACTTCTATACTCCATGAAATTAGTGGAATATTCTTGATATTTGCACTTCATCCAGTATCTTTTCATGGAAATATTCTTCTGAGCATTCTTAAATTTTATTTTACAAAGAAGTATCATGTTGACAATTTGGACGTTATTGGTTCCTGGATAAAATAATTCTTGAATTTGTTTTATTGAATTCTTATATCATTGTCATCATCCTCATGTTTATATTTTATTGAAAGTCATCTGTGGCCTGTAATGCATGGATGGACTTGGTATGATTATGACCAGGGATTATTCGGTGTAATCATGACCGTAATGTTACAAATGATGTGGTAAAAGTCCTCATTTGCCCGTAGTGCATTGATGGACGCTTGTTGGCATGATCATGACCATCGATGAATACACGAATATCCTCGGCCCGTGAGTGCATGGATAATTTGTGGTCGTGACCTCGATGAATATCCTCGGTCAGAAGTGGTGGATGATGTGGATTATTTAATAAGTCGAGTCTCAAATATAAAAGTGATGAAAACCTTTTAAATCATAAAAGATAGTAGACTCTATTCTCTACTTGACTCTTTTAATGGATTGCTTATGCCGCTGCAGTTAAACTTGATGTCTATTATATTTTATCAGTTTAACATTATTGAAGATTAATGATATTTTATACTGCATTATCTTAGTCATAATATTTCTTACTGGGCTAGTTGAGCTCACCCTTTCTTTCACTGTTCTCTTTAGGAAATGAGAACGTAGCTGGGACGAGTAGGGGAACAGAGTGATGGTCCTAGATGGTGTATTAGTAGTCCTCACTATTCTGTTAAATAGTGTGACAATAAATGTAACGATGACTCTATTTGAGAGTGGATATTGTCTAGAAGACAATATTTGTATTTAAACTCACAGCTCTATTGTTGTATAATTAAGATTGTATTTGTATTTTTTACCATGTATTTGGAAACTCAGAATAGGTGATGCATACCTATTTTGGGGGCGTCACAGTTGGTGTCAAAGCTAAGGGATATGATCCATGGCTAAGATGTGAGACAAGAGCTAGGAGGGGAGAGACGGGGAATTCCTTCGCTAGTATGACCTACCTAAGTTTATTTGATATTTAAATTGGTCGGTCAGAGTATAGGGATAATATGTGATATGTTATTTAACCCTTGTTTTGTGGCAGTATTTGAAAATGACATCCGAGAATGTTGAGAATATCAATGGAGCACAGGAGACCGTTGAGTCTCCACAGATCAATAATCAGGACAATGAGCAACATGATGGCGATAATCCTCCTGTAAACAACAACACTGATCAATTGACGAACGACGGTACGTTTAGGAGCTTTTTAGAATTCATGCAACATCAGGCGAAGGAGACTCCTGTTAGTAATGCAGGTAAAAATAATGGCAACCCACGGTCGGTCACCACTAAACAATTCAAGGAGCTGGGACCACCAGAGTTTTTTGGAGAGCCAAAACCACTTAAAGCGGAGACATGGATAAAGCAGATCTGCAAGATATTTGATGTCTTGGGATGCTCCGAGGAACAAAAGGTTCCTTTGCCACCTTCATGTTGCAAGCGTGAGGCAGACATCGGTGGGAATCAGAAACGACTCAACCTCGCGCAAAGACTAAAGATGACTTGGGAGAAGTTCCAAGAATTGTTCAACGACAAGTACTTTCCCAAAAGTATTCGCACATGAAAGAGGTAGAGTTCATTAAACTGAACAAAACAACATGACCAAGTGTCGCAAAGACGGGCCAAGTTCGCCGAAAGTTGTCCCGGGCCAAGGCCTCATTTGGTCGATAATGAGGAGAGAATGACACGAATGTTTCTAAGAGGTTTGAAACCCGAGATACGACAATATCTTATCTCTCATAAACCGTGTTTGTATTCGGATGTTGTTAATAGGGCTCGCTTATTGAGCGCGATAATGACTCAACCCAACCAAAAGAGAGCAAATAAGAAAATGATAATACCAAAGGATAAAGAAATTAATCGAAGCGGTGATAATAAGCGTGGAGGGAATCAACATGCCAGTAATGGTAACCACTTTGGTGGTAATCATGGCCAAAATAATAAGAATGGTTATTTCAAGAAGAGAAGATTCAACAATGATGGAAAGACGCCAAAGACCAAAGACCCGTTGTTAAGGAAGGAGAACGACCACCTATCATATGCTTCAAATGCGGAGGGGAGGGACACATCAGTCTAAACTGCGCGATGCCATCCAAAGCATGTTACAATTATGGAAGAGAAGGTCACCTTGCCTGATTTTGTCATGCACCGAAGACAAGTCCAGCTGGGATGGAGGCATCAAAGGCCATCCCAGACAAAACAAAGTCGGTGGTTTCAGGAAGAGCTTTTTTTGTGACTTCTCAAAAAGTAAGTGACCCAAACAATGCTACCACGGGTTAGTTAATTATAAATTATTGCGAAGTCTATACCTTATTAGATACCGATTCTATCTATTATTTTATCTCTCTTGCTTGCATTCAACGTTTAAATTTGACTCCGGAGAAGTTAGACTTTGACTTATTGGTTGAAACTTCGTTAGTAGGAGCCTTCATTACCTCCACTATTTATAAATCTTGTTCATTCAAATTGATATTTTCACGTTACTTGTCGATCTTATCTCTTTAAAAATACTTGCCTTTGATGTGATTTTTTAAACGATTGGTTAAATACTTATCATGCTTTTCATAAGGTTGTTAGCTTTCATACTCCTAACCAACTTGTTATGCGAATTCAAAGTAACCAAACCACTAAAGTCAATCATTGTCATATCAAGCCATAAGTAAAGAGCCCGATCCTTTTAGTGTTGACTTCCTTGTGTTGAATGCACCGAAGCCAGACTTTCTGTAGGCGACATCGTGAATGAAGATGGCAAGTTGATAGGTATCAATGTGACGTACTATCCAAGTCTTGGATGAGAGTCACAGTTTTGAATGATAATTCTATCATTAATAAATTTCTTGACGTATTCTTAAAGACTTCTTAGCCTACCCTAGAGCGTGAAATCGAATTTTGTTTTGACCCCAGTACAAAACCTCATTTCTAAAACCCTCAAATATTTCTTCAACTAAAATGAACGTAATATGCGCCAAAGACGTTGGCTCGAGCTATTGAAGATTACGATCGTACCATTCAATATCATCATGGAAAAGCAAACATGGTAGCTGACGTGTTGAATAGAAGATCGTATGCGATTACAAGTGCGAATATACGAACCCACGTAAAGATAACAAATATACGAGTAGAATCGACTTTAATCGATCAAGTTAAAGCCGCTCAAGCTACACACCCGAATCTAATGAATGTGAAGAAGAAGGTTCAAGAGGGAGTTATTATAGAAGCAAGAATCAACGAAGAGAGGAAATCTAAACCCTCGATTTAATTGGCCCATTTGAAATCTTAGATCGAGTAGGAACTGTGGCTTATAGGCTCGTTTTACTGCCAAATATGTTGCGTGTTCATAACGTTTATCACGTATCGATGTTATGTAAATATGTGGACCACCCGAACCACATTATTGATTTAGAACCGGACGAGATAGTGGATGATTTAACATTTAAGGAGATACGTGTTAAAATCTTGAATAAGAAGAATCGTATTCAACACTCAAGGGTTATACCTCAAGAGTTAGAATCTAAAATGAAGTCAAGGTATCCTCATCTCTGCTCGATACATAGTATATATACGTAAATTTTGAGGGCTAAATTCCATAAGGAGGGGAGATTGTGAGACCCCAAATTTTACTTTAATAAAGATTTAAATTTCTCAAATATTTTTTTGAATATTATGGTGTGGATTTGATATAATGTTATAGTTGTGGGTAGTATTTATAAATTTTGCAAAGTATGCAAGTTGTTGTATTATATTCGATTGGTCGGGGAATATTCTTTGTGTGTCGGGGAATATTCGCATTTACGGCACAATCATCGGTGGACCCCACAACGGAATTATTGTCGGATTGAGAAAACAACAAAAATATTGTATTGAAAATAACGGCGGAAGTTTTACTGTTAATACTGTTGAACTAATCGGTAGTAAAAGTACAGTAATACGCGTGGTTGCATAGTAGCACACGGTATTACTTATTGACGCTTATGTGAGAAGTCCCTCAGTTTTGTTCAATTATTGCTATAGTAATTGTTGAATAGTATCTCACGTTATTTGATTCAATTATTGTCGATATTTTATATATTATTAAATCAATAATTGAAATGACATAGTTATTAATATTATAAATTGCAAAATTAACGATGTCTAGAAGTCTGCCAAGGAGAGGTTTGGTCACCTAATTGCGCGCCAATAGGGAGAAATCCTAATTGGAAAGCCCCCTCTTTCCTGGGAACGACCTGGTCGATTAATATTGTGAATTATAATAAAGGTGATAAATGTTGTTAAAATTATTAAGGTGATTTTTATAAAGATTTGCTTATTTTATGGACCCCTATTTACCCATTTTTCAAAATATTCGGTAGAAAATTTTTATAAAGGTGGGGCCCATTTGTGTTGGAAAAATGATTTTGGAAATGGAAGAGTATATGTATGTATTGAGTGTATGGAGGGAGAAAATGATATGTGAAAGTGATAGGTGTGATGTGTGTGTGAGTGGAAAATGGTGGAAAAGTGGTAGTGTGATAGTGATGTGTAAGAGTGTAATGAAATTGATTTTGGGTGGGTGGGGGATTGATGTTGGTTATGGGGGAGAAACATTAAGTTGTGTATATATAATATTGATATATATAAGTTGAAAACATGTGTTTATATATATGTATTATATTTTAATTTTTGTTGTGATTTTATTGGTTAGTTGATTGACTTTATTGTATTTGGTTGAAGAAATAATTCTGCAGAAATAATTCGTTCATAAACAGTACACTTCCATTCTCCTATAAATAGAAGCTCATTCCTTCATTATTTTCTTACGAATTCACTGAAACTCTAGAGAGAGAAATTATAGAGAGAAAGAAGAAGAGTTTTTTTTTGTTACTTCACTACTCTTATATCCAGTTCTTTTACGGTAAGGGGTGTTATTTCTTTTGTATTCAAGAAGAGAACTTCATTATTCCATCTTTATTATTCTCATTGGAATAACTCATATATCGGCCTACCCTATATACTTGGTGAAATTCTTCTTCAGATTTCATTCTTTATTATTCTGTTAGAATATCCTCGTTCATGCTATATGCGGACCGGTTCCGCCTTTATTATTCTCATTGGAATATCATGTTCTGGCTATACTGTAACTCGGGTTCCGTCTTAATTATTCATTTATTCTATTGGAACATCCCGTCAGTGTGAATTTCACCTGACCTGGTTCCGTTATTTATTATTTATTCTGTTGTTATTCCATTCCTTATTATTCTGTTGGAACATCCTGTCTGTGTGTATTACGCATGACCTGGTTCTGTTATTTAATATTCTGTTAGAATAACCTGTCTATGCGAAGTACCGCATGCATGGTGATTTCTTTTGTTATTCCAGTGTTTATTATACTCAGTTGGTTAAAGTTTTGACTTCTATACTCCATGAAATTAGTGGAATATTCTTGATATTTGTGCTTCATCCAGTATCTTTTCATGGAAATATTCTTCTGAGCATTCTTAAATTTTATTTTACAAAGAAGTATCATGTTGATAATTTGGACGTTATTGGTTCCTGGATAAAATAATTCTTGAATTTGTTTTATTGAATTCTTATATCATTGTCATCATCCTCATGTTTATATTTTATTGAAAGTCATCTGTGGCCTGTAGTGCATGGATGGACTTGGTATGATTATGACCAGGGATTATTCGGTGTAATCATGACCGTAATGTTATAAATGATGTGGTAAAAGTCCTCATTAGCCCGTAGTGCATTGATGGACAGTTGTTGGCATGATCATGACCATTGATGAATACACGAATATCCTTGGCCCATAGTGCATGGATAATTTGTGGTCGTGACCCTGATGAATATCCTTGGCCGTAATGCAGGGATGATATGGATTATTTAATAAGGTGAGTCTCAGCGATAAAAGTGATGAAAACCTTTTTAAATCATAAAAGATAATAGACTTTATTCTCTACTTGACTCTTTTAATGGATTGCTTATGCCGCTGTAGTTAAACTTGATGTCTATTATATTTTATCAGTTTAACATTGTTGAAGACTAATGATATTTTATCCTGCATTATCTTAGTCATAATATTTCTTACTGGGCTAGTTGAGCTCACCCTTTCTTTCACTGTTCTCTTTAGGAAATGAGAACGTAGCTGGGACGAGTCGGGGAACGGAGTGATGGTCCTAGATGGTGTATTAGTAGTCCTCATTATTCTGTTAAATAGTATGACAATAAATGTAACGAGGACTCTATTTGAGAGTGGATATTGTCTAGAGGACAATATTTGTATTTAAACTCACAGCTCTATTATTGTATAATTAAGATTGTATTTGTATTTTTTACCATGTCTTTGGCGACTCAGAATAGGTGATGCATACCTATTTTGGGGGCGTCACAACTCATTATTCCAAAATTGATTGTTTTTGTAAGGTTGTTAGTTTTTCGTATTCCTAACCAACTTGTTGTACGAATTCAAGCAACTAAACCATTAAAATTAACCAGTGTCATATCTAGTCATAAAGCTATTCGTTTATTGAAATACGGATGTCAAGCTTTCTCAGCCCATGTTATGGATTTGAATAAAGACACGTCAGATTTGAATAATATTCCTGTTGTTAGTAAATTTCCGACGTGTTTCTCAAGAACTTCCCCGCTCTACCCCGTAACATGAAGTTGAATTCTTTATTGATCTTGAACCTGGTACAAAGCCCATTTCTAAAACCCCATATCGAATGGCTCCTATTGAACTTTAGGAGTTAAAGGTCCAACTACAGGAGTTGTTGGACATCGCCCATTCGTCCCTAGTACATCTCCTTGGGGTGCTCCTGTTTTATTTGTAAAGAAGAAAGACGGGATTATGCGACTTTGTATTGACTATCGATAATTGAACCATGTCACCATCAAGAATAGGTATCCGTTACCTCGTATTGATGACCTATTTGACTAGTTGCAAGGAGCACAATTCTTTTCAAAGATCGATCTTCGTTCTGGATATCATCAGCTGAAGATTAGAACTGAGGATATTCCAAAGACTGCCTTCAGAACTCGATATGGGCATTATGAATTTTTAGTTATGTCTTTTGGATTGACTAATGCTCCTACGACTTTCATGGATATGATGAACCGAGTATTCAAGGACTATTTGGATCAGTTCGTTGTTGTCTTTATTGATGACATTCTCATATATTCCAAAAGCCGTGAATATCATGAGCACCATTTGAAGCTGGTACTCCAAAGGCTTTGTGAAAACAAGCTATATGCCAAGTTGAAGAAATCCAAATTCTGGCTTGAGGAAGTAGCATTCCTTGGGCACGTGGTGTCAAAACATGGAATATCTGTTGACCCGACAAAGATTGAGGCAATACAAAGTTGGGAGCAACCGAAGTCGGTAACCGAAGTACGTAGCTTTTTGGGCTTAGCTGGTTATTATCGGAGATTCGTGAAAGGATTTTCTCGAATCGCTACTCCGTTAACTCAGCTGACTCAGAAAGATACAAAATTTGTATGGAGCGAGGAATGCGAGAAGAGTTTCCAAGAGCTCAAGAGGAGACTCATTTCGGCACCTGTTCTGATAATACCATCTGGTCGGATGGATTTGTTATCTACAGCGATGCTTCAGGCAAAGGGTTAGGATGTGTTCTCATGCAATGTGGGAAAGTCATAGCCTATGCCTCGCGACAACTTAAAGAATATGAGAGGAATTATCCTACTCATGATCTAGAGTTGGCAGCAGTCGTTTTTGCGCTAAAGATCTGGAGGCACTATCTATATGGAGAGAAAGTGGAGATATATTCAAACCATAAAAGCCTCAAATATTTCTTCATCCAAAAGGAACTCAACATGCGACAACGACGTTGGCTCGAGCTGTCAAAAGATTATGACCACACCATTCAATACCATCCTAGAAAAGCAAACGTGGTAGCTGGCGCGTTGAGTAGAAGATCATATGCAGGAACGAGTACGATGATGTCAAGTATACGTATAGAACCAACTTTAATCGACGAAGTTAAAGTTGCTCAAGCCACAGACCTGGAGTTGATGCGTATGAAGAAGAAAGTACAAGAGGGTGCTATTCCAGAAGCAAGAATCGATGAAGAAGGAATACTTTGAGTCCACTCCAGACTTTGTGTTCCTAACGATTCTGATTTAAAGAACAAGATCATGATGGAGGCACACAATACACCATTCGCAATCCATCCTGGAAGTACCAAAATGTATCGTGATCTTCGACATACATTTTGGTGGAACAATATGAAGAGAGAGATCGTGAAGTTTATCTCGAGGTGTTTAACTTGTCAACATGTAAAGGCGGAGCATCAAGTGCCTAAGGGTCCATTGTAACCACTTGAGATTCCAAAATGGATGTGGGAACACATTACCATGGATTTCGTTACGGGTCTTCCCACGGTTTCTCAAGGCATAAAGGCTATTTGGGTTATTGTTGATAGATTAACCAAGTCTGCTTATTTCTTGCCGATATGGGAGACTTATTCCCTTGAACGTCTTGCTCATATATATGTAAATGAGATTGTGAGATTGCATGGCATGCCAGTATCTATAGTTTTGGATCGTGACCCAAAATTTACTTCACGATTTTGGGTTAGCTTGCAAAAAGCTATGGGGACGGATTTATTTATTCTTTTAAGATACCATCCTCAAATGGACAGACAATCAGAATGGACTATTCAAACTCTTAAAGATCTATTAAGACTTTGTGTCCTAGATTTCAAAGGGAGTTGGGATAAGTATTTACCTTTGGTGGAATTCTCCTACAACAACCGTTATTAGGCAAGTATAGGTGTGACTCCATTCCAAGCATTATATGGAAGAAAGTGTCGCTCTCCAGTATGTTGGGATGAGGTGGGTGAAGCAACATTGTTGGGACCAGAGTTGGTACGTATGACTACAGAAAAGATCCAAATGATTCGATAACATATACAAACGGCACAAGATCGACAAAAGAGTTTTGCGGATCTTCATCGAAAGGACGTGGAATTTAGTATTGGGGATCATGTATTGTTATGTGTTGCTCCATGGAAGGGAGTTACAAGATTTGGGAAGAGAGGAAAGCTCAATCCATGATTTATTGGTCCATTTCAGATTCTTGACCGAGTAGGAAATGTAGCCTATAGACTCGCGTTACCTCCAAGTATGTCTCGTGTTCATAATATTTTTTTATATATCTGTGCTTTGTAAATATGTGAAAGACCCGAACCATGTTATTGAGTTAGAACCAGACGAGATAGCCGGAGACTTAACGTACAAAGAGGTACCTATCAAGATCTTGGATAGGAAGGAGTATGTCTTACGTACAAAGGTCATACCACAAGTTAAAGTTTTGTGGACAAACCATGCTACTGAGGAAATGACATGGGAGTTGGAAACGAAAATGAAAGCGAGGTATCCTCACCTTTTCGAAACACCAGGTACGTACGTCAATTTTAAGGACGAAATTTCATAAGAAGGGGAGGTTGTAAGACCCTAACTTATTACAAATAAAATCAAATTTCCTCTTTTTATTATTTTGAAACAGTAAGGGTTGATTTGATTAATGTGGTTAGTTATGGGTAAAATGCGAAAATATTTTAAATATGCAAGTGGTTATAAAATATTTATTTTTATCGGAGAATATTCGTTTGCTCGTGGAATATTATTACTGTCGGGGAATATTCGTACGACGGCACATCCTTGTGTGGGCCCTATAATGGAAAGCGATTGGATAAAGAAAACGATAAGTATAAGTTGTTTATAAATAACAGCGTAGTTGTTACCGTTAATACTGTTGGAATACCCGGTGGTTAAAACACAGTAGCACATGGTATTGCACCAATTATTGATTCTTACATAGGAAGGCATTACTCAATAATTATTACAGTAGTTACTGTTCAATATTTTATTTTATTGATTTAATAATTGCTACATTGATATTTTATATTATTGTTGTTTCAATAATTGTCACTACACAGTATTTTTATTATCAGATCAATAATTCATATTATTTGAAAAATATTATTAGATAAGATTATTGGCAATGTCTAGAAAGTTCTGTCTAAGGAGAGGTTTGGTCACCTAATTGCGCGCCAGTAAGGAAAAATCCTTATTGGAAAGCCCCTCTTTCCCGGAACCGCACTCGTTGTCGATGATTGTGATTCTCAGAGTATTATTTGTCAATAATTAATTATTGATTTATATGATAAGGAAAATATTCATTTTATGTGGATATAGATGGAGAAAATTTTTAATATGACAATTGTTGAAAAATTATTATTTTATCTTTTCTCGATAAATAATTCATTTAAATATATTATTATATTTTAATAATATAATAATGGTGATATTTTTACAATGAATGTGAGATATATGATTATATGAGGAGGAGGAGTATTTTTGTTAAAATTAATGTTTAAAACATGTTAAACATGTCAGTGGACTCCATTTCTTGACTGAAATTGGTTTATAGCCCGTAAAATCGCCCGTTTTTGGATTTCGGTCAACTTCTGCTTGGAATTTGGAAAAACTTAAACTTACAAAAATGTATAGAATAGAATTTCCTATGGAAATGACATGTGGTTCGAATTTTTCTGATAAAAGGGCTATTTATTATGAATTATTGAAGTTCCGCAGTTCCGAAATAATTTATTTTTGAAAGTTTTAATTATTTTTAATAACAAAAACGTTTTTTTTGTTTTTGTCATTATTTAGTAGCTGAATTCAGATGGTCAAGGTAGGCTAAGGAAAATTTTATAAATATATTAATATTTTATTAAATTTTCTGCTTAGGTGTTCTAAGCATTTTTCTATAAATAGGGTGATTAGGTTAGAATTGAAAATCACACCAGAAATTGAAGTTTTCTATCCCTTTCTCTCTTTATATTATCGAGCGTATTCTTGTGAGTATTTTGATACTTTGAGTGTTGCTATACGGTGCAAGTTCCCTTCAGCACTATATCCGGTATCCAGCTAGAAGTACAGTCTTTTCAAGGTAAGGGATATTATATTTTTTAAAATGATATTATTTCTTCTAATATCATTATACCGGATTATTGGTAAGATTTTTCTTGTGAAATTCTTGACTTTTAGTGTCGGGGTTACTATTCACGTATATGGCACTATTCACGTATACGACACTATTCACGAATACGACACTATTCACAGAAAAATTAAATTTTTGTTTTTTGTCCAAAATATCTATTATGGATACTAGCTTTGATTGTATCCATGTTTTGATCATTCTTGAATTTTACTTCACTATGATTATTAATGAAGTATTTTTGAACTTGAACTGTTTAAAGTACGAATCCTTAATATTTGCTCTTTTGTTTCACTTTGGATTCGCTTTCTTTAAAATATTTTCATCATCCTCACCCTAAATGATGGTATTCATCGAATATCTTTGGCCCGTAGTGCAAAGATGAATGAATTTTGATGAATATCTTGGACTCAGAGTGCAAAATGTACAGGTGTTGAGATGAACATGATTGATCGATGAATATATTTGGCACAGAGTGCAAAGATGAATATTTGGTTCAAGATGAATATTGATTGATGTTAAAGGGATAAAATATTGATGACGGACTTTTAAATTCATAGATAAAAGTAGATTTCATTCTCTACGTAACTCTTCTATGAATTATTGATCTGAAACTTGTTGTCTATTGTATTTTATCAGATTTTTCCCTGTTGAAGACTAACGATAATTTGTTCTATATTATCTTAGTCACAATATTCTTTACTGGGCTAGTTGAGCTCACCCTTTTCCTTTTTTGTTCCATTTTTCTTCTCAGGAGGCGAGAATGTAGCGAGTTATAGTCGGGGTGTGGAATGATGATTTTAGAAAGTTGTTTTAGTAATCTTCACCATTTTTGTAAAATAATGTACCAATAATTGTAATGAGGACTTATTTGGGTATGAATATTGTCTAGACGACAATATTTGGATTTAAACTCACAGTTTTCATGTTGCATTAATAAAGTTGTAGTTGTTTCTGTACCATGTTATTGACGACTCAAAATGGGTGATGTATACCTATTTTGGGGGCGTCACACATGTCATCATTTTACACCACACATTTGTAAAAAGATCTTCCACCAATTAAACTAAGTGTCATTTATTTTAAGGAACCACCTTGCCTAATAATCTTCCACATATTTATGTGATGATTATGTGTAAAAGAAAGAGAGAATGTGGTGGAGAAAAAAGAGGCCACATATGGCAAGATGTTTTTGTGAGAGGAAAAGGAGGATGAGTATAGATATTTGTTATATAACTATCTCTAATAACAAGCTAACTTGGTTTCTTTCTCTTTCATCCATTCCAATTAGATAACATAAGAAGAAAAAAAGCCAAATAGAGGGAGAGAGAAAGAGGAGGTTCAACAGCCATGTAGGAGAGGAAGAGGAATTTTTGGTGAGACATCAAGGCTCCATAATCAAGCTAAGAAGAAGAAGAAGGAGAGCATGGTAATGAAAGGTATAAATACCTTTTGTTTATGTAATTTGTGATTATTGTAAATCGAACCTTGAATCTATGTTTCTAAACTTAAATACCATGAATATACTTGTTAATGAGTGTTTCATGTTTAGATATACAAATATTGGGTGTTATTTTAGTTGGAAATCAAAAGTAAAGAAAAGTGATTTTCTAGTTTATAAACCATAAATTTTCTATGTACTTTGGATTTCCACTGTTTTTGATCTACACCTTCTTTTTATGATCCGTCAAAGAGAGGTGCTAAATATGTAAGGTAACTACTAAAACCAAGTGGTAGCACTAAAAAATATTGAGTACACAATCTGTAGTGACTGTTTTAGCCAAAACAGTTTCAACTTTATAAAAGAAAGAAGACTATTTTTGGACAGTCAAGGGTAGGGGTAGTTTCGTCATTTTTCTGAGATTCAAAAATTCTGGAAATATTTAGGATGATAATATGATAAGTTTTCTAACATCTCCAAGTGGAATCACTGAAAAAGGAGTTGTAGATTTCCGTATGAACTATTTTTAACAAAGCACGAAAAACTGTAAAATGACAAAAAGATACTACCTGGAAATTTAAAAGGGCATTTTTGGCCACTTAGTTAATGAAATAAATTCCAGCCTTTTGGGACATGAAAATATATGGTATAAAGTAGCTCCTGTCAAAAACTTAGCTCATTCCGACTTAAAATGACCAAGTTATGACCATTTTAATTTTTGTGATTTTCCGACAAAAACGTCTATACCGGAGTTCTATTACTCCGATGGTCATTAAATTTAAACTGGAGGCTCACGTTAACACGTATAGGATTGTGCCAAGAGTTGGGAATTTCTGGAGTTATACGTGAGGTAGTTAATTTCTTAAGGAATTAACTATAAATTGATTTTTGAAAAATACTTAATGGAGTTGAAAAATTCTAGAAAAATACTTTTTGTGTATGGAATACATGTGTATATGATTGGCCAAAGGATAGAAAAATAATAAGCTGATTTTATATTTTCGTAAATAGTGTATTTCAGCTTCCTGAAATGAACATTTCAGGTTACTGAAATGAGAAACCAAAATGTCAGAAGAGATGTCAGTTTTGTTTTAGCTTGCTAAGTTAGAAACTAAAATGATATATTAAGTTTTCTAACGTCATAAATAGTTTAGCAAGTTATATTAAGAACTTATAATATATAATATTAAAGTATTTAAATCATATAAATATGATAGTAATGATTGAAATATCATGATAAATGATAATTATTATGTAAAAATTATTACGAGACTTGGAAAAATTATTTTGATTGATAATATAATTATCTAAGATAATGGTTAAGTGTTTAGGCAGAGTTTAGTTGAACTTAAACTCGATAATTATCTGACTAGACCGTCGGGATGTCGATATTGTACCAGATTCAACTCAGACTGAAATAGTTTGAATTTATACCGAGTCATAGGTAGTTTGTGGACTGATAGGGTTATATGTTATGTGTTTAGGATTATTTTATAATTATATATAACAGTATTATACTGTGATGATATTATTCTAATTGGAGATCTATATTATCAACAATAGGTTTTCGGATAAAGCAATATAAACTGTGTAGCAGTAGTCAGTGATACAGGCAAGTTCCTAACCTTGAACTTCTAATTATTGTGCAAGTTTTCTCTAAACTCGACCTCGAGTTGTTCTTTCAATTATGCTTATGGCTAATCATTGCTGATTACCATGTCTACGATTTGTTGAATAGCTTTCTGTGCAAATAATGCATGTGTTCATCAGGTATGAAAGTCTGATCACCTTCATTACCATCTAGTCCAGTTATACATTGTTCATGTTCTTTCTTGACCATTCAATTCCTATTGACTTGGTTGTTCAGTTATAAAAATTTATTCATGCTAGTTCATAACTATATTGTTGAATGTTAGCCAGCTATTATTCAAATTCTTTTAATCATGATATATCCTCAAATAAATTTATACTTGTTGGGCAACCTTTTTCCTCACCCTTGCTATATCATGATAAACATTGCAGATTAAGACGAATACGTCGGATACAGGGAAAAGATAAAGACAAGTCCAGCTTTGGATTATATGTGCAGATAAAGTTTGAAACAGTGTTGTATATTAATGTTATTGTAAGCCAAATAAGTTATGAATTGTGTATTAAGTGAAGGTTTGTTGGGTAAAATCTATATATGCACAACACGCAAGTATACGTGGTCAACAAGTAATAAAGTGATGAGTAGAGTATCGTTCCCATAGAGACAAATTAGAAAGAAACTTAACCTTGCAAGTATCAATTTCTTATTAACCCTAATTTTATTAAACTATTCAATTCAATGATTATAATTAGGAAAACTAAATTAAGAAATAAATAAATTACCACAAAACAATCACAAATATCAAAATCTGAAATTTCAGACAATTACTAGAGAATTAGACTTATGGTTTCACCCTAGGCTTCACTCTGATTTCTACATCTTTATTCCAATTCAATTCACTATCCCAGTTTATTAATCAAGAACATGAATGTAGTAATAGCCACCTCTTGATGCACTAATACCGTATTAACTTAAATCCACAAATTAGATAGAAACAAGTTAAACACCTTAATCAACTAATTCACTATATCTCTATGTGAATTATAATTAAAGAAGGTTTTAGATTAAGTTCTCTATCCGATTACATGCGATGTCAAGCATATCTCTACCTTAACATTCATCACGATTCTGCTATTCACAAAATTCATGAACACATGCTACATTAACTAAGTCTAGATTCGAATATCCTCTCTCGATTCCATTCAAATCCACAAAGAATTGTTGATCAGGCAATTCATAAATTCAAGCTCAAATTAATATAGATAAACTGGAAATAGCTTATTGAACTGGAAATAAAGGTTTACAAAATCATTGATTCACTTAAGGATCCATCATAAGCCTAAAAAGTGAATTAGTTCATCATAAATGAATTAACTACTGATTAAATCAAAGATAACATTCTTTCAATTACAAATAATAGTCTAAGAAGAAGAAAATTGAAAAACACCCTTCACGTAGCCTAGAATTGCAATTGTCCCAAAAATATCCTCAAAATCTTCCTCTAATGCTGGCTAAGAAAAACTAGAATTGATCTTCGTAATATGCCTTGTGTATTTTTTAATTCGTTGTTAATGGAGTAATATATGTCCAACACACAAGTCCCAGTCGAAATTCTCCACTCATTAGAGTTCATATGCTATTCAAACGCTCAAATTCATATCCCAGCAAAGTTCCAAACATAATAGCAGACTTCATCGATTGAGACCCCCTTGACGGGTCTCAGGCTATATTGAGCCCGGTGGCATCCTTTCTACTAAAATCATTTGAAGACCCCAGCCATGTATATACAAACAAATAAGCAGCCCGTGGCCCTCTATTCTACTAACTGACTTTTTTTGCTTCATGAATTCTTCCAAAAATGCTCCCAATTGACTCCAAATCTCGTTAAATGCCACATCAACCACCTTACACATAAAAGAACACAAAAACAAATAAAAACAAACATGAACACAAGAAAATAGCAACAATTAACCGTGAAATGGACAATGATTCATGTATATGAAATCCACTTATCAAAATCCCCCAAACTTAAACCTTGCTAGTCCTCGAGCACAAAACAAACTACATGCTATGCAATGCAATGAGATGAAATGAATATGATCTAATCTTTATGCTTACATATCCAACAGTATCGCATAATCAAAATTATCTTATCGACCTCAGAGAAAACAAGCAACTCTACAATATTAATCACCCAAACCAAACCACAATTCCGTATTAATTCTCAAATCTTACACCATCATCACTAGTATAGTGTGCGTGTTTGATAAACATCCATGATAACTTATACGGACTCAAATTCAATACATAACCAATTTCTTAGAAGGAATTATACAATGCAAACTTAAAAATTCCAAACATAGACAAGTTCCAACTAAAACTAAGCAATTACTATTTCCAGGGGTTCACACATGGAACTTATACTTTATTTATATATATTTTTTTCTTTTCTTTTTTTCTTCATGGGGGCTTTTTTGCTCTTTTCCCGTTTTTTTAACCATGACTGTGCAATGTTTCATTCCATTAGGCTAACAGTGTTACCCCTTAGCAAGCTTTCAACCAACGACTCCCAGACCATAAAAACCTTAGGGCGCTAGGTGTAAAGACAATCCCCTCGGGCGTACTTGCTCAAGTAACAAAGGCCCCGAAACAAAACTAGCCACGGTATTATTTTATTTAATTTTTTAGATTTTTTTTCTTTAAACATAAAGCTTATGTACCCCCACAGTTATTCCCCCAAACTTAGGTTCTTTCCCAATTCTTCGCCTTTACTGTCTATCCTTGTCATTTTCTCATTTACTCTAGCATTATCCTTTAGAAACTATTTATATATCAATTTGAACCGACCAGTCAACAAAGATGTTATTAGCGTGCTAACCTTTTTATACCAGTTTCAAACAAGCGCAAGATTCGATTCATAACAGAAATTATATCACAGTTCTAATAATTAATGTTGTATTGGTTAACTTATTCTCAATCTCATCATTGGACCACAAATAACATGAGCTACAACACTGCTGGACATATGCACACACAATATTTAACTTTTTTTTTAGATAACATAACAAAATGCACTATTCACAAAATTAAAAACAATTCCATAACAAAAATAACCTAAGCTGCTATGTATGCACCTAATCTATCATGCAACTATGTCAAAACCTATATGCAACATCATAGTTCCTAATTACTATGCAAAACTAGAATGCAAAATGACAAATTTAAACCTAAGTACTACATATGTATGCAAACAAGAATTTAAATCCCCCAAACTTAAGTAATTCAATGCCCTCATTGGATGAATAATCATAATTAAGTACGTGAGGACTTCCCTGTAATTGCTTAAGTCTGAGGAGGTGGTTGTTGATCTTCTTCTTCTGAATCACTTGGTGGAAACCGCAACATTGGCACAAGCTGGTGATATAGAAATTGTGCAGCTGGATTGAAGCTCTGAAGGGTTGTGTTGAGTGAGGCGAAAGACGCGTTCATAGCATCAAACATGTGGTCTTGCCTCAATGCGAGTCGCCGCTTCTCCCGACGTGCTACTTTGTACTGGGCATTCATTTGACGTTGAAATTCAAGGAACTAAGGACTGGATAGTGCCTCGGTCTGCGGTACCTGCTCGGTTTCTTTATCTCCCATAGCCTCATCCTCATCCTCTGAGGTGTCTGTAGCATCAACTTCATCCTCCGAAGCCGATGGAAAAATAAAACCCAGTCCTCGAGGATGAGAATCGCCCCCAGCCCATACTGAATACTGTGCTATCATTCTGGAGTCTAGCAACGCAAGCGGCATCTGTGTGGGCTCATCGTCCGACCATCTCACACCTTCTTGGTGACACAACCCACATATGAATGATGGGTGTGGCAAGCCGCCCGAAAAGTTTCCACATAAACACCGACGGATGGAGAAACAAATGATGGCCCCGACGTTAATGATGAAGTCTTGCACAATCGCATATAGCAGTAACGCCTTTTCTTTGGTCACGTCTGAGGTGTGTTAGGATGGATACAGTTTAGCACATAGGAATGTGTACCAAATTTTGCCATACCGACTGAGATCTTTGCTATGGAACACTGTGCCTCCCTTCCAACCTTTGATCCATGTTGTTCCCAATTTAGTCATTTCCTTTAGTATTGCCTCATAGTCTGGATCAAAATCCTGTAGTTTGGCATATTGGCATTGTCGAGGCACACACAATTGGTGGAAGGTGTTGATTGCATTGGAACTGAACGGAACCAAGCGACCCCGCACATAAGCGTTGAATGGGGCTTTGTCCTCGGCGTTCGCATAGAATTCCTTGACTATGTTGACCACGGAGGGTTCAGGATCTTCGATGAATTTGTTCCAACCCTTCTGATAGATTTGCTGCATCATCTCTCCATCAACAGGATCCGGTGCCAATCCCCGCTCCGGTGTAAGGGCTTTTGTCAACATATAATCATACCAGTAGGCAGCGGCGACACTCATAAATTTTCGGCGATCAAAGGTCCGTGTCGGTTGTGCAGGCCTTAAACTCTCTCCTTTTTGGCTTTTCGATGTGGGTTGTGAAGCCATTTGCTCTTTATTACTTGTATCATAGTATCTTCCCCCCCCCCCAAACTTGGTTCACACACTTTGTCGAACACGTGGTGTGCACAGACAAATTTTCCCCCAAACTTGTCAATTTCACCCTCAATTGCTCTCAAGTAGTCCCTATGAATGCCCTAATTCTAAAATAGTTGAAGGGTTCTATGAAGAATTTGGGATGAGATGTGGCAATATATAGAGGTGGTGTGATGGGGTATATTGGTGGATTGAAGAGGTGGAGAGAAGTAATGGAGTATTGGGATTAGTGGGGTAGAAGTGGGTGTAGTGGGTGGTGGTTGGAGTTATAATGGAGGAGTATTTGATGGTGGCACAATCGTGGGTGAGAAGTAGGAGTAGTGGGATTGATGTAGAGGTTCAATTGATGGAAAAAGTGATGAGGAGCAACACACATAACTGCCGAGAAGTCGATTGCATTCCAGACCTCGCCTTTAAGCCAGAGGTGCTAGGCTTAGAAAGACCAGCTCCATGAGCATAGCTATTGTTAATCGGCATTGAGGACCCCTTGTTGGGGTGCAAGAAAAAAAGGCACATCAAGCGGGCATGTATTATGTTATCTGAAGTAGGGGACCTCCGCCCCGGTGAGGGGTACAATTCATTTTGGGCCCGCCCCGGCGGGCATGGCTTCTGCTAAACTTCTTTGTTTCCCATCTTTGATTCATGCTAAGCCACTCAATAATCCTTTTCCCATCCTGCAAGACATGGCTTTAGTGGATTATTGATAAATTAGAGTATCGTGGAGAGATTAACTGGACTTTTATTATATAATACTACCTAATAACTTAATAAAAACTATATTCTACAATTATGAATGAAAATACGAGAAATAAATGAAAGATTGGGTTGCCTCCCAATTAGCGCTTGATTTTAAGTCGTTCAGCCTGACTACTCCTTGTTCATGGTGCATCGGCCAAAGTGATGGCAATGACATCGATGTTGGACTCGCCACCCCAATAGTGCTTTAAATGTTGACCGTTGACTTTGAACATTTGTAACAGATTGCGACTGTAAAGTTCAATGGCGCCATGAGAGAACACCCGCTTTATAGTGAATGGTCCCGACCATCTCGACTTAAGCTTTCTTGGGAATTATCGCAGTTGTGAGTTGAACAAAAGGACTGATTGACCCGGTTCGAATGTTCTATGCAAAATTTTCTGATCGTGCCATCTCCTAACTTTTTCCTTGTATAACTTGGAGTTCTCATAGGCTTGAAGCCGAAATTCATCGAGCTCATTTAGTTGAAGTAATCTCTTTTCCCCTACAGCTGCTTGATCGAAATTGAGTTTTTGTATTGCCCAATAAGCCTTATGTTGTAGCTCGACTGGTAGGTGACAAGCCTTTCTGTACAGTAGTTGGTATGGTGACATCCTGAGCGGTGTCTTATACGCAGTCTGGTATGCCCATAATGCATCATCCAACCGGAGCGACCAATCCTTACGATTTAGATTCACCACTTTCTCCAATATTTCTTGACTTCCCTATTCGATACCTCAGCCTGCCCACTAGTTTGGGGATGATAAGTCGTTGCTACCTTGTGGTTGACCCCATACCTTGCCAATAGAGCTATGAATGATTTATTGCAAAAGTGACTACCTTCGTCACTTATAATTTCTCTTGGCATGCCAAACCTCGTGAAAATGTTTTTCTGTAGAAATTTGAGGACCATCTTGGCATCGTTTGATGGTAATGTTGCATCTTCAACCCACTTTGATATGTAATCCACTGCAAGTAGAATATACTGATTGTTCAGAGACGAAGGGAATGGCCCCATGAAATCGATGCCCCATACATCAAAAATTTCAACTTCGAGAATCGTTTATAGAGGCATCTCATTCCTTTTTGAAATGTTGCCCACCCTTTGACACATATCACATGTTTTGACAATACGGTGGGCGTCCTTGAATAGTTCAGGCCAATAAAACCCAGATTGCAACACCTTCGCTGCTGTCCTCTCACTCCCATAATGTCCCCCATACGTAGATGAGTGGCACTCATGCAGAATGTTCTTCACTTCACTGTAGGGCACACACCTTCTAATCATTTTGTCGGCGCACTTCTTGAATAAATAAGGTTCGTCCCATATGTACCATTTTACATCATGAAGAAACTTCTTTTTCTGTTGTCTTGTGAGGTCAGGTGGAAGAACGTTGCTCACAAGATAATTCGCATAATCCGCATACCAAGGAAATTCTGTATTCATCCCAAACAATTGCTCATCCGGGAATGAT
The DNA here is from genome assembly GCA_020205605.1 of Panax ginseng. Taxonomy (NCBI): domain Eukaryota; kingdom Viridiplantae; phylum Streptophyta; class Magnoliopsida; order Apiales; family Araliaceae; genus Panax; species Panax ginseng. The sequence continues at coordinate 129,075,800 of CM035130.1, forward strand.
TCGTTAATTTCACTCTTTTCCTCTTTCAATTTCCCTTGGTTTTCCAACCTAGACAAGTGATCGGCTACTTGATTCTACGTCCTTTCTATCCTTTATTTCTAAATCAAACTCTTAAAGTAAGAGAATCCATCAGATAAGGCATGGCTTAGCATCTTTTTTCGCAATTAGGTACCAAATAGCCGAATGGTCCATGTAGACTATCACCTTAGTCCCGATCAAGTATGCCCAGAATTTGTCAAACGCATACACTACTGCAAGCAATTCCTTTTCCATAGTTGTATAGTTTATTTGAGTATCCGTGAGTGTTTTGCTTGCATAATATATGGCGTGGAACACCTTCTCTCGATGTTAACCCAAAACAGCCCCAACCGCGTAGTCGCTTGCATCACACATCAGCTCGAACGACATATTCCAATCTGGTGCGACAATCATGGGGGCTGTCATCAACTTCTTTTTCAACAACTCAAAATCTTCCTTATACTTTTTGTCAAAACTAAAAATAGCATCCTTCTCTAAAAAGACTGGATAAAGGTTTTGCAATTTTAGAGAAGTCCTTTATGAATCTCCTGTAGAACCCCGCATGTCCCAGAAAACTTCTAATACCCTTACCTGAGCTTGGTGGAGGCAGTTTCTCAATTGTTTCCAGCTTCGCTTTGTCAACCTCCAATCCTTGAGCTGATACCTTGTGGTCCAAAATTATGCCCTCCTCAACCATGAAGTGGCATTTTTCCAAATTAAGCACGAGGTTCGTATCCTTGCATCTCTGTAACAACAATACCAAATTTCTTAGACAAGTATCAAAGTTATCCCCATAGATAGAAAAGTCGTCCATGAAGACTTCAACATTTTTCTCCACCTTGTTTGAGAAAATGGCCATCATACACCATTGGAAGGTCGCATGTGCATTACATAACCCGAATGACATCCTCCTGAATGCGAATATGCCGTAAGGGCGCGTAAATGTAGTCTTCTCTTGATCCTCAAGAGCGATGACTATCTGGTTATAGCCCGAGTATCCATCCAATAAATAGTAATACTTAATTCCCGCCAATCTGTCCAACATTTGATCGATAAAGGGCAGCGGAAAATGATCTTTTCGGGTTGCTTTATTCAACTTCCTATAATCAATACAAACCCTCCAACCTGTCACTATTTTTGTCGGTATTAACTCATTATCCTTATTTTGTACCACAGTCATACCTCCCTTTTTAGGCACACACTGGACCGGACTAACCCACTTACTGTCGAAAATCGGGTAGATGATATCGGCATCTAACAACTTCAAAATTTAATTCTTCACAACTTCCTTCATGATGGGGTTAAGTTGTCGTTGTTGCTCCACCATCGGTTTTGCATCATCTTCCATCAGAATCTTGTGCATGCAAAATGAAGGGCTGATTCCTTTATATCAGCAATTGTCCACCCTATCGCTGATTTATGTTCCCTAAGCACCCTCAGCAACTTTTCTTCCTGCAAATCATTAAGTGAAGCAGAAATAATAACATGTAAAGAATTTGAATTTCCTAAATACGCATACCTGAGATGTTTAGAGAGTGGCTTAAGTTCTAAAGTTGGTGGCTCCTCCAATAACGATTTCAATTTTTCTATGGCTATCTCCTCCGTGTGCAAGGGTTCAAATGGTGCTCTAAATCGGCTCACTCGTGGCAACGAATCTAGCATCTGTAAGTAGTCCACAAATTCTGGGTCGTCGAACTCTTTATCCCCCAATAAAGTTTTTTCTAAGGGATCATTGACCAAACTCATGCCCATATCTTCACTGATAATTTGCTCAATTATATCCATTTGAAAACATTCTTCCTCATCCGTAGGGAATTACATGGCCTTGAACACGTTGAATTTGATTTCTTGATCTTGGACCCTCATAGTAAGTTCCCCTTTTTGAAAGTCTATGAGTGTCCTACCCGTGGCCAATAAAGGTCTCCCTAGGATAATAGGGATGTTCTTGTCCTCCTTAAAATCCAGAATAATAAAGTCCGCGGGGAAAATAAACTTATCCACCTTAACTAGTATGTCCTCTAATGTGACGCCCCTAAAATAGGTATAAATCACCCATCTTGGGTTGCCAAATACATGGTACATAATTCAAATACAATCTTAATTATACAACATGAGCTGAGAGTTTTTACATGAATATTGTCATCTACACAATATCCAAACTCAAATACAGTCCTCATTACATTTATTGGCACACTATTTTATAGAATAGTGAGGACTATAACACCATCTAGGGCCATCACTCCGTTCCCCGACTAGTTTCGACTACGTTCTCATTTCCTGAAGAGAACAATGGAAGTAAAAGGGTGAGCTCAACTAGCCCAGTAAAAAATATTATGACTAAGATAATGCAGAATAAGTTATCATTAGCCTTCAACAATGTTAAACTGATAGAATATAATAGACAACAAGTTTAACTGCAGTGGAACAAGCAATCCATTAGAAGAGTCAAGTAGAGCATGATATCTACTATCTTCTATGATTTAAAAAGTTTATCATTCACTTTATTGTTGGGACTCAACTTAATAAATAGATCACATCATCGAATCATCCATGCACTACGGGCCAAGGATATTCATTAGTATCACGTCCACAAATTATTCTTAGACTACATGCCAAGAATTATTCGTGTAATCATAAATGGTCATGACTATACCGAATTATCCCTAGTCATAATCATACCAATCAACAGTCCATCTATGCACGTAAGCCAAAGATGACTTTCATCATAATATAAGCATGAAGATGAAGACAATGATATAAGAATTCAATAAAACAAGTTCAGGGATAAATTTTTAAAGATTTATAATTTAATTTATCCCAAAATCAATAACGTCCAAATTTTCAACATGATACTGCTTTGTAGAGTGAAATTCAAGAATAATATCCATGTATCAAAAATAATTTGGACATAAAAGAAATAAATTTTTGGGTGAATAGTACCCCATGAATAGTACCCTGTGAATAGTACTTTGGGAATAGTACCCCGTAAATAGTATCCCGACATGAAAAGTTCCCTGAATACCCGAGTGAACAATATTATAGTAAATAGTAAAACCAGGTGAATAGTAACTCATGAATAGTACCCCGACATGAAAAGTGCCCTGAATACTCGAGTGAATAATATTATAGTGAATAGTAAAGCTGGGTGAATAGTAATCCGTGAATAGTAACTCGTGAATAGTACTTTGGGTGAAAATATTAATATTTAATAAGAAAGTTCATATCAATATTCCAATTAAATGATACTTGATGAAGTGCAAAACTCAAGGATATTCCACTAATTTCAAGGATTATAGAAGCAATATTTACCATAGTAAGTTTAGATTTAAGAATATGAAAAGAATTAACATACAAAAACTGCAAATGGATTTTCACTTGTCATACGGTACGTAATCCGCATAGACAGGTTATTCCGACATACTAAAGGAAGAATAGGAAAAATAGTGTTCCTTATGAATACGAAAGAAATAATACCCCTTACGAATGCAACAAATAATACCTCTTACGAATACAACAAATAATATCCCTTACCTTAGTAGAAAGCTGGGTACTGCAAAAGTGAAGTAGCAGAATACTCTTCTTCTTGCTCTCTATAGTTTCTCTCTCTATAGCGTCTCTTGTGAATCTCCGTGAATTGGTGTGAATGAAAGAAGAATTAAGCTTCTATTTATAGGAGAATGGACAAAATAGTATCTAATTCATGAACAGTCCAGATTGATTTACTATTAGAACGGACGGTCCAGATTGATTACTATTAAAACCACAACCGATGGTCCAGATTGATTTAATTTTAAAACTACCACTAACGGTCCAGATTGATTACTTTTTAAACCACCATCGACGGTCCAAATTGATTACTTTCAAAACCACCACCGATGGTCCAGATTGATTACTTTTAAAACCACCACCGACGGTCCAGATTGATTTACTATTTAAACCACCACCGACGGTCCATATTGATTACTTTTAAAACCACCACTGACGGTCCAGATTGATTTACTATTAAAACCACCACCAATGCTCCAGGATCGGTTTAACTTATTATTACACTTTAGCCCTAAAGTTTTCCAAGTTTGCATTATTTCCCTCTAACTTTTGTAATTCAAATATCTTCAATAAACACATTCTTAATACTTCAACAATTATTCATCATTAATATTATAACTCACAATATTTAACAACCAGTTGTTCCCAGGAAAGAGGAGGCTTTCTTTTAAGGATTTCTCCTTATTAGCGCGCAATTAGGTGACCAAACCTCTCCTTAACAGAACTTCTAGACATTGTCAATATTGCAAATAATAATATGAATAACTTTATCGTCTCAATTATTGATTTAATAATATATAAAATATTGAAAATAATTGAATCAAATAACGTGAGATACTATGCAACAATTACTGTAGCAATAATTGAGTATAACTGAGTGACTTCTCACGTAAGCATCAATAATCAATACCGTAGCTACTACTGCAACCACGCCAGACATCAGATTTTTTACCACCAGGTAGTTTAACAGTTTAACAGTAAAACTTTCACCTTTATTTTTATAAAAAGATATTTATGTCGTTTTCTGACAATACTTCCATTGTGGGGTCCACCAATGATTGTGCCATCGTACGAATATTCCCTGTTAAAACGAATATTCTCCGACCAATCGAATATTCACTGACACAACAAATATTTTATATCAACTTTCTTACTTTGCAAAATTTTACAAATATTACCCACAACTATAACATTATATCATATCCACACCATAATATTCAAAAATATATTTTGAGAAAAATTATTCTTTATTCAAACAAAGTTGGGGTCTTACATATGCCTCTCGAATATGTGACTGACCTATTTGCCAGCTGCAATGAAATATTCGTAGGCTTTGGAGCGGGCAAACCCAATTCCGTGTATACTGACAGTGGCATAAGGTTCACACTCGCCCCCAAATCACATAAACATTTGTGAAAAGACATGTTCCTGATCGTGCATGGGATAGTGAAACTCCCCGGGTCTTTCAACTTGGGTGGTAACTTCTGCTATAACACCGCACTACACTCCTCTGTTAGTTCCACTATTTCAAAGTCTTCCCATTTCTTCTTTCTTTACAGAATACCTTTCATGAATTTTGTATAATTCAGCATCTGCTCTAGGGCTTCTGTGAATGGGATGTTAATATGAAGTTTCTTGAAAACTTCCAAAAACTTTGCGAATTGCTTATCTAATTTCTGTTTGTGGACCCTCTGCTGAAACAGTGGTGGAGGATACACAATTGGCTTGTTGTCTAACTTTTGTTTCTCACTTTGCTCATCCTCACCCTTACTTACTTCAACCGCGTTACTGTCATCAAATTTTTCATCTGATGTCGCTGAATTTTCTGCATCTCTACCAACGAGATATTTTCCACTCCTCAATGTAATTACCTGACACTGTTCGTGGTTTCCCTTCTAATTTCTCTCTATATCACTCAGTAGGGTCCCTTGTGGCCTGTTATTTAATGCTAAGGCAATTTTCCCCATCTAATTTTCCAAGTTCTTGATGGCCATTGCTTAATTTTTCATATCTACCTCATTGCTAGTTATATACTTCGACACCAACTCCTCGAAATGTAATTTTCTTTCCTGATGTTGAGTTGGTTGTTGGTGATTCTGAAAACCTAGGGGATATGATGGTCGTGGAGCTTGATGTTACTAATTATTGCTCCACGAGAAATTTGGGTGATTCCTATTCCCCTGAGTATAAGTGTTTTGGTACATATTATGCGGACCCCTGTTGTAGCTTCCTACGAATTGGACGGATGATAGATTGATTACGCACTAATCTGTAGGATGGTCACCCACACACAATTCACACACTACCGCAACCTGCTGTACCTAAGCCCTTGTCATGACATCCAACTTCTTGGACAACGCAGAAATCTGTGCTTGTATTACTGTCACCCCATCTACTTCTAACACCCTAGCTTCCTTTTCCTGTGTTATTCTTACTGTGGGCCACTGGTAGTTGTTAGCCTCCATGGTTTTAATCAAGTTATAGGCTTCCTCATAACTCTTAGCCATGAATGCTCCGACCGACGTTGCATCAATACTGGTTCTAAGATTTCCATGTAGTCCGTTACAAAAGGTATTCATTTGCAGCCACTTGGGCAATCCATGATGTGGGCACTTTCTGAGCAACTCCTTGTATCTCTCCCATGTTTCAACTCAAATATTGTTATCTCATTCCTCATTTTTGCAGTTTTAGCCGGTGGGAAAAATTTGGCGAGGAATTTCTGAGCTAAGTCTTCCCACGTAGTTATCGAACCCGGCGATAGAGAGTGTAACCAACTCTTCGCCTTGTACCGTAAAGTGAATGGGAACAAGCGAAGTCTCGCCGCATCATCTGACACCCCATTATACCTAAAGGTGTCGCATATCTCCAAAAATCTGACTAGATGTTTATTCGGATCGTCATTTGCGAATCCCCCAAATAGCACTGAATTCTGGATCATCTGAATCGTCCCAGGCTTGATTTTGAATGTATTTGCAGCAATTACGGGCCTGGTGATGCTTGACTGCAGTTTAGTCACCTTGGGTGTGGCGAAGTCCCTTAATGCTTTCTGATCTTCAGCTGCCATTGCCTCTTCTATCTCAGAATTTTCAAAGTCTTGCCTCGTTTCCTTGATCTACTTACTTAACCTCTGAAACTGTTTCTCAATTTCGTCCTCAAAAGGCAGCAAGTCTGGATTTTTTGACCGAGTTTGCATAAACCACTTCAAAAAAAACCTGAAATAAGAGGAACAAAACAAAAATAAAAATGTTTAAGTAAAACTGGATTAATTAAACTGATATTGTAAAAATATTAAGATCTATACTAAATTATCCCCGACAATGGCACCTAAAACTTGTTGGATAAAATCTATATACGCACAACACGCAAGTATATACGTGGTCAACAAGTAATAAAGTAATGAGTAGAGTATCGTTCCCACAGAGACAAATTAGAAAGAAACTTAACCTTACAAGTATCAATTTCTTATTAACCATAATTTTATTAAACTATTCAATTCAATGATTATAATTATGAAAACTAAATTAAGAAATAAATAAATTACCACAAAACAATCACAAATATCAAAATCTGGAATTTTAAACAATTACTGGAGAATTAGACTTATGATTTCACCCTAGGCTTCACTCTGATTTCTACACCTTTATTCTAATTCAATTTACTATCCCAGTTTATTAATTAAGAACATGAATGTAGTAATAGCCACCTCTTGATGCACTAATACCGTATTAACTTAAATCCACAAATTAGATAGAAACAAGTTAAACACCTTAATCAACTAACTCACTATATCTCTATGTGAATTATAATTAAAAAATGTTTTAAATTAAGTTCTCTATCCGATTACATGTGATGTCAAGCATATCTCTACCTTAACATTCATCACGATTCTGCTATTCACAAAATTCATGAACACATGCTACATTAACTACGTCTAGATTCGAATATCCTCTCTCGATTCCATTCAAATCCACAAATAATTGTTGATCAGACAATTCATAAATTCAAGCTCAAATTAATATAGATAAACTGGAAATAACTTATTGAACTGGAAATAAAGGTTTACAAAATCATTGATTCACTTAAGGATCCATCATAAGCCTAAAAAGTGAATTAGTTCATCATAAATGAATTAACTACTGAATAAATCAAAGATAACATTCTTTCAATTACAAATAATAGTCTAAGAAGAAGAATATTGAAAAACACCCTTCATGTAGCCTAGAATTGCAATTGTCCCGAAAATCTCCTCAAAATCTTCCTCTAATGCTTGCTAAGAAAAACTGGAATTGATCTTCGTAATATGCCTTGTGTATTGTTTAATTCGTTGTTAATGGAGTAATAAATGTCCAACACACAAGTCCCAGTCAAAATTCTCCACTCATTAGAGTCTATATACTATTCAAACGCTTAAATTCATATCCCAGCAAAGTTCCAAACACATCAGGAGACTTCATCAATGAGTTTGAATATCTTACTAAAATCATCAACAACGATAAAAATAATATAATAATTTACATTGATATAATATAAATATTCGCTGTTGTGAGGTACCATGAAACCATTACTACGATCACGAAAATTCAATATCTTATTAAACTTAAAATATAACTTAATCATCCTTAAATACATCATAATAAGCATAATTCAATAATAATAACATAACTTAATCATCTTAAATACATCATAATAAGCATAACAATAATCTTAAAGGAAGTTAAGTTATTCGTCGCTTTCGCCCTTTCCCTTGTCCTTTCCTCAAAAGTACCGCTTGTTCTCGCTTTTAACTGTAATGTTTTTAGAAGCAAGAATGAGCAACAAGTTTGCCCAAAGAAGTAATATAGCCGTAAGAACAAGCGCTTATAGCATTTAAATCTTCAAGGGTATAATAATAATTGGTAGTTCAAGGATATCAAGAAATATCAAGAGTATTCAATAGGTGTCGCTATAGATCAAGGATATCAACAACTTTCGTGATTTATTCATTTCGAGGTTCAATATGAATGAGCACTGAGAGGTCACTAAGGACTAAGAACTCTTACTAGAATTAACAGTATTACACTGTAATCCAATATAAATGAGTACAACAGTGATCAGCCTAAAGTACCCTACGTTATGCATAACATTTAATCATACTTATGTATGCATCGCTTGCCTCGACAATATATAATTTCCCTTCAACGAGGGTTGTTCATCTCAAGAGATTTACGATAGTCCGCACCAAGTCAATCGGTTTGATAGCTTTTTAACACATAATAATAGTCTAGTCGAATCAAAGGCTTAGACAATTTTTATAATGCATTTAAGAACAATAAGTCCAATGCTTGCAACAACGCCAAGGTATACAAATGATTTTCGAATAGAAATGTATATTTTCTTGATAAAAATATGGTTGATATGACAACAATTCAAATGTATACAAAGTGAGAATTAAGGAACTTGCCTCGCTTCGTTGATTATGTTTACCTTTGACACCTTGTCACGATATCGCCTATAATATAATAATATAGTCGCATAAATTAGTGATTGTTGAAAACCGACTCACTTTAGCTATTAATCGCATGTCATCCTAGTTTAAGGTACTAGTCTCTCATACAATACATAATTTATTTTAAAAAAAATATACTACATTTCTTACTTACTACACATTTATGCTCACAAATAAGAAAACTATGCACATAACATTAATTTATTAAACCAAGTTGCTCAATTTAGTTTACACCAACTAATTTTATTAATTAGAGTCCAAAAGGACTTTTCACAACCCGCTTGCTTATTGCTATAAACCAAAGACTCATTTTCTTTTTGATTAATTAATGCCACATTAGAGTGTAGCTTAAGGGTAAATACACCTACCCTTTTATTACTTCCTAAAAATATTATGCATATAATGTCACAATTTAATGTTTTAATGTTATTATTAAATTAGTTTAGTATACTCGATATATATATTCATTACCTCCATGTTGGCTAATCAAAATATTTCTTTGAAATACATTACAAATATAATACATAAACAACCCCACTTTATGGAAACACTCTTCTTATTGAATTTAAATATTACTCTATTTATCCTCAATGACCATTATGGAATAACAATTTTTTTTTAGAACCAAGTCCTACGTTTGGTCTTGCTGGAGGTACTAAAAATGTGTTTGATATAAAGCCTTCTAAATCTTCACATTGCCCACATTTTACTATCCAAGAATACTTAACAGGTAAGGCTAAAAGATTTGAAATTTTCATGCATAGCAACTCCTTTAATAAGAACATGTAGCCACCAAAATTATTGGACATGTACAACAACTTTTCTTAAACAATTAAATATATGTTGGCCTAAAAATTACAACCACAAGTAGCAAGAGCATCCTTGTTGCACTTTAAAATAATTCATATGTAGCAACATATTATTGATTATGTAAACAACTAATAATAATTTATTTTTTTTTTTTTTTCACAACTAGACCTCATGCTAATGTAACAGATAATTTGACTTAAACATAGCAAATACAAAGCATCATTCCTATACCACACAAATAAAAGATTACATATAACAAACCATTTAAAAGATACACCAAACCGCCTTTCCTTCTTTTCATTTACATGCTTTGTTTGTCTTTTTTTTTTTTTCCACTACGAAAATCATTTATGCATTCTTGCAAATTAATTTATTTATTTTGAAAGCACATGGTAAATATTAATTTAGCATGCATACATTTAGTTTAGCATACTAATTTTTTACAAGCAACACAAAATATCCACATTACTTCAAAAAGAAAACAAGTGTGTACTAGAAATTAAATGGAAGTAATTTTATTTAACTATTTTGTTTTTATACCTTAGCTTGAAAAATTTGAAATGGGTTGCCAAGTGAAGAGTCATTGCTTGCTTTCCTTCTCTCTTCAATCAACACTCCCACTTTCTCTATAATGATTCTTGCTTTTTTTTTTTAAAAACTAGAGCAAGGGGTTTATATATACTAAAAAAAAGTGCATAAATTAATTAAAAGTCTTCTTGGCCATCCCCCTACAATAACTTTATAAAGATCCTTAAGTGCTCTATGACATCCCATCACCCATGTCCCATCAGTGTTGTCAATAAAAAAAAAAATAATCGCAATGCTTCCTTTTTTCTTGGATCCATGGTCCCAAAATGATGGTCTCAATTATGTAATACCCAATGATAGAACTCTTAGCTTGTTTTTGATCATTTATTTAAAAGGTTAATTGGCTTTCAAATCTACTTTTTGCTACATTGTGGTTCGCCAAAATTTTACTAGTTTCCATGAAAATGGTTAAAAAAAATTGGATAAAAATTCACATGCTAAAAAATGGGTGGTTTACCAATTATAAGGTTGGGTTCTAATCCTTTTGGCTTACATACATATTAAAGAGTTATTAAGTTTAGACTTTATTTGGCTAGCCACACACACCCATCCCAAATTTACAAGTAACAAAATAGTTTGGCTAGAAAAATCTTATTAAAGTCCTCCTACTAAATCAATTTAGGCCTACCACCTTATCCTACCAGATTTATTATTTGGATTATAAACATGTAGATACTTAATTATTATGGCAAAGAAATTAATTAATTTAATTTACCCAAATAACACTAAATTATACACCACCTTAATAATTATTAATAAGTTGGGTTATTTCACATAATTTAAGTTACTCACTTAAATAATAATAAAATGATTTAGTCCATCCGCATAAGCTTTCAAACCAATTCAATGATTTATCATTACTCCGTATAGTTAAATAAATTAATTATATACCACCTCTCTTATTGTCATCTTTTACTTAGTAATGCATTCCTCCTTTAATTTATTCCTCACTAATTCCATCATTGTGTCACACAAGACATTTCATAAGCTTATCATAATTCTCCACATCTTATCAATTATTAAAAGTTCAATTTAATTCAATTGAGTTACTCACCTCATGTTGTCTAAGCATTTATAAAATAAATATTCACACGCTCTATTTATATAAATATTAATATTAAATCATAAAATTTACTATTATTACATCCTCCCCCCTTATAAAAATTCCGCCCTCGAATTGATACAAGGTTACACAAAAAGATGGGGATAGTCTCTCCTCATCCTATCTTCTAATTCCCATGTGGCCTCCTCGACATCGTGGTTTCGCCAAACTACTTTTTACGTAAGATATAACTTTGTTTCTTAGCGCTTTGTTCTTTCTTATCTAATATCCGGACAGAATTTCTTCATATGCCAGATTCTTCTCTACTTGAATGGGCTCATAGGAAATCACGTGTCTATAGTCGACTTTTACAAACATAGTAAGGAAATGTGAAACACGGTTGTGGATGTGTTCCATTTCGGGTGGCAAAGCAACCTTGTATGCCACTTCTCCCACTCACTTCAATATCTCGAATGGTCCTATGAACCTCGGACTCAATTTTCCTTTCTTTTTTCGAATCGATCTTTCCTTTCCAAGGAGACACCTTCAAAAATACAAAACTACCGACTTCAAAGTCTCTTGGCTCGACGATGCAAATCGGCAGATACTTCTTTTCGCGATCTTGAGTCGCTACCAATCGCCCCTTATTGTTGTTACCACGCCGACCATTTGCTGAACTAATTTCGGGCCCAAAAGTCGTCGTTCTTCTCCGACTTCATCCCAACATAATGGTGTTCTACACTTTCTCCCGTAAAAAGAGCTTCATATGGGGGCATACCGATACTCGCATGATAGCTATTATTGTGTTTAATTCTACCAATGGTAAATGGTCGTCCCAATTCCCTCAAGTCCATCACGCAAGCTCTAAGCATGTCCTCCAACGTTTGTATGGTTCGCTCACTCTTTGCCACCGCTTTGAGGGTGATAAGCGAAGATTTAATCTCAATTGAGTTCCCATTCGCTCTCGCAAACTTTTCCAAAATTTTGACGTGAAACGCGGATCTCGATCGGAGATAATCGACACCGACACTCCATGTCGCGATACGATTTCCTTTACATATAAATTTGCTAACCGGTTTAAAATTGAATCGAATCTTGATGGGTAGAAAATGAGTTGTCTTTTTGTTAGTCGGTCCACAATAACCCAAATGGCATCATAACCCTTTGTATAACCTAAGTCCAACCACGAAGTCCATCGTAATGTGCTCCCATTTCCATTCTAAAATTTCCAATGGGTTGAAGTAGTCCACTTGGCCTCCGTGTTCGCTTTGACTCTTTGACAAGTAAGACATCTACTAACACACTCTACAACCTCTCTTTTTTCAAATTAGGCCACCAAAAGTGGTGTCAAGATCCCAGACATTTTTTGTGCCTCCCGGATGAACAAAATACGTCAGATTGTGTGCTTCGTAAGATTTCCTCCTCGCCTCAATTATCCGCACCCATACTCGACCCTCAAACCTTAATATACCGTCCTTATCTACTTTGAACCTTTCTTCCTTATCTTCTACTATTCTCTTCTTTATCTTCTCACATTCTTCATCTTTCTCTTGTGCTTCCTTTATTCTATCCAATAACGCCAAGAGCTCTCATCATGAGTAATTTTCCTTCCGCTTCTTTTGGTTCCTCCACCTCTATTTCCAACTTTTCCATTTCTCTTATTAATTCTTCTTGAGTTGTCAATTTGAATAACTTCTCCTTCCTTTTCTACTCAAAGCGCCGGCTACAACGCTTGCTTTTCCCCCGTGATAAAGAATTTCACAAATATAATCCTTGATTAGTTCCAACCACCTTCTTTGTTGCATGTTCAACTCCTTCCGTGTGAAGATATATTTCAGACTCTTGTGATCCGTATATATCTCACATTTTTCTCCATACAAATAGTGCCTCCAAATCTTTAACGCAAAAACTACCGCCGCTAACTCCAAATCATGGGTAGGGTATCGTTTCTCGAAATCTTTCAACTGTCGTGAGGCATATGCAATGACCTTGCCATGTTGCATTAGCACACAACCAAGTCCTCTATGCGATGCATCACTATACACCACAAATCCTCCCGTATCATCTGGTAATGATAATACAGGCGCCTCACTCAACCTCCTCTTCAATTCTTGGAAACTCTCCTCGTATTTGTCCGTCCACACGAACTTCTCTGTCTTCCTTGTTAGATTGGTCAGCGGGGTTGCTATCTTAGAAAAATCTTGGATAAATCTTCGATAGTACCCAGCTAAACCTAAGAAACTCCTAACTTCTGTTGGTGTCTTCGGTTGTTCCCAGTTACTTACCGCTTCCACTTTTGCAGGATCCATGGAAATTCCATTTTGATCTATCACGTGTCCTAGAAATTGAACCCTTTCCATCCAAAATTCACATTTTGAAAATTTAGCGTACATCTTTTCCCTTCTCAATGCTTCCAATACCATCTTCAGTGTGTTCTACGTGTTTTCCTTCGCCTTTGAATAAATCAAAATGTCATCGATAAATACTACTACTTAACTTATCTAAGTATGGTCTAAAAACTCGGTTCATCAAGTCCATGAATGTTGCCGGAGCATTGGTTAACCCAAATGACATCACTAAAAATTCGTAATGTCCGTAGCGAGTTCAAAACGCCGTCTTTTGTATGTCCTCCTCTCGCACTTTCAACCGATGATAACCCGCTTCGAAATCTATCTTGAAAACACTTCGCTCCCTTCAAATGATCAAAAAGGTCATTTATCCTTGGCAATGGATATCTATTCTTAATTGTCACTCTTGCTCAACTCCCGATAATCGATACAGAGCCTCATCGATCCATCCTTTTCTTTACAAACAACACCGGTGCTCCCCAAGGAGACACACTTGGTCGAATGTAACCCTTATCTAGTAACTCTTGCAATTGAATCATCAATTCCTTCATTTCTACCGGGCGCCATATGATATGGGGCTTTCAAATTGGTGCGGTTCCCTGTGCTAAGTCTATTATGAATTCATTTCTCCGTCTGCCGGAAGACCAGCAGATCATCTCGAAACACGCCTTGGAAATCTCTTACCATCGATATATTCTTTTATTTCCATTCCTTTTTTTTGAGTATCCACTATATAGGCTAAATAACCTACACATCCTTTCTTTAACACTTTCTTGGCCTGCATCATCGTAAGGCAACACGATTGCTTGAGCGATGAACTACCATAAAACACTACCTTAGACCGATTTGAGGTCTGAAGGCTCACACTCTTCTTCTGACAATCTATTATCGCAGTGTGGCCGGATAACCAATCCATTCCTAATATCACATCAAACTCTCCCAGTTTAATCGAATTAAGTCTACGCTTAGTTCGTGACCTCTAATGTTTGCATAATAGTTTGGTAAACAAACTCTATGGGAATTACTTCCTTATTCGCAATCTCTACGTTCAATGAATTTTCTAAATGTTCGTGGAGGTATGTTTAGTCGATTAACAAATTCTTCGTATAATAAAGGAATAGGTAGCACCAATCAAATAATACATAGGCATTTATATTATTGATTGAGGAGAATACCGACACCACGCCCTTTGTAGTCACTACGTCTTGGATACCATGTTAAAGGTTCTGGATAATGGCTGGTTGGATTGGATTGCGTTGGTCCGTCGATCATCGCCTTGTTGCCCCCTCCCTGCTGGCGCTTCCTCCGTTGTTTCCCCTTCTTTGGGCAATCCTTGATTTGATGTTCAATTGAGCCACACGCCAAACATCCTCGATCTTTTTCGGCTTTGGGCAATTGGGTGAAATGTGCCTTCTTGGCGCATGCTTGTAGCAGACGCTCATACTTCTTCCAAAGATTCCCTCGATGGTTTTTCCCACATTTTGAGCAAGCTTCACTTCTTTTCTTAAACCCTCCTTGATAACTTTCTCTCGATCGGTTGATGTTTCGGTGGTTGGTTGGTTGTTGTTGTTGTTGTTGTTGTTGTTGTTGTTGTTGCGTTATCCCATTTCCTCTTTCCCGATAACTTCCACCACTACTACTCCTCCACGAAGTTTCTCCCCAAAGACTCTTGTTCTTCTTCTCCTTGTTGTATTGGCTCAATGCCTCGCTACCTCCCTCAAAGAATTATCGCCTTTCTCCAATAATGTGGCGAAACGAGTCAATTTGAAGGACCGACACCTTGTTGAACAACCAAGGTTTTAGTCCAAGTTCGAGCGCCGAGATTTCCTTTCTTCAATGTCTACTTGATGTGTTGCGAATAATCGTATGAGTTCATTGAACTTGGCCGCATACTGTGCCACTGTTATCTCCCCTTGTTTTAGTTCTAGAAACTTTACCTCCATCCTATTCTTCATGCTTTTCGGGAAGTAATTCTCGAAGAACAAAGTCTTAAACCTTTCCCAGGTTATAGTCCCTTCTCCCGCCCTCTGTTGATTTGCTTCCCACCAGTAGTTTGCTTCACCCCTCATCATATATGTAGCGAACACAATTTTTTGGTCTTCACCCACACGAGCAATGGCGAAGGCTTTCTCCATTTCCTTGATCCACGTTTATGCTTACGATAGGATCGGTAGAGTACCTATGAATTCCAGAGGTCCCACACTCTTAAAGTCCTTTGAAGTTTGCATGACTGAGCTACTTGGGGAATGGGTGGTACTTGTTCATTTCTTCCCCAAGAGCCTCCCCTAACAAATCTACAAGCCTCGGATGGGATCTACTTGTCCTCTCTCATCATTAACCGACTCTTCCGGTGCAGTTAATCTACGTCTGGGCGGCATTTTTCTGCATCACAAAACTTCCATTTTTTATTATCTAATTATATTACTTAAACAATTCTCCATAAAAGGAATAAGATTTCAGAATACATTTCAGAATAAGATCATTTATATTCATATGCCAAATTGTTACATTACATGATTATCTCTTGCATACTTCTATAAATGACACAACTTATCCCCTAATATCACAAAAGATGGGGACAACCATTAACATACTACCCTCTAATATAACTCAAAAGTTTGGGGCTTACAACTATCTCACATTCTACATAAAAGACCTAAATTACAACAATAGATAATACACTACATAATGAACTACAACTAATAACTTTAACGCCTAGACTTAATCTATCATTCATGCCTCACACAGCACTCGTAATTCTCCGAGTAATGTGCACCACCAAATCTCTACTTATGGTGTGCCGAAGTCGTCCCTCGCTTTCTGCGGGTAGTGATTTACCCCATCAATCACCTCTCTCCATGGCCAAAGCGCATTGCATCAGCCCATCCTGTTCATCTTCCTCCTTTTACACCTCACTTCATCTTCTAGATCGTTAGCCCTATCATTGGCTCCTTCCCACTTCTCTTCGAAATGGATCCTATCCATTACCTCCATCTCTAACCGAGTACCGGAGCTTTTCCTTCTCCGTCCCTCTCGCTCAACTCCTCTCGCTTCCATCTCTTCCAACTTCCCCCAGCTTCTACATTCCTAGCCACCGCCTCAGGAAACAAAGTCCCCATCTGATCCCTATCTCCTTACGGTGAGCAATCTCCACCTCCATCTCCTGATCACTAACTTTCTCTGGTGGTCTTCATCCCTCAGCTTTTGAACTCGGACTCCTTTCCCTTTAGCCTCAACCTCTAACTCCTCAACTCGCACCCTAACTCTAAAATCACCTCCTCATACTCCCCAACATCCTATCCTCGAAAGTAGCCTCGCTTGAGTCCTCCATGGGCTCATCCACCATACGCCTCCTCCATAGGCTCCTCCTCCGATCGCTCTCCTGCATTGGCTCCATCTCCTCTTCCTCATCATCATCATCGATAGGGACTACAGCTTGATATAGGCTCTGCTTATCAATGGTGCCTCATATACCACGTGTGTATGTCACGCTGCTCCTCTTCTACTACTCGGCTTAGGTCCTCCCATGTCACCATCCTACAATCACCAACACAAGACAAAACAAACAACAACTCCATTAGAATGTTAAATAACATAAGTTCATTGTATAGAATGAAGTTATATTCTATAACACGCTAAGTCTCTCTCTCTCTGAAAACTCTATATGAGTTTTCATCCCTTTCTATCTTCTAAGTTCTCCTAAGTTATAATCTAAGGGCTCTCGCCTCCTAAGGTTTATAACTATAGCTTTGATACCAACCTCATGACGCCCCAAAATTCGGACACCCATATCTCGAATTCTATGCATCACGCGCAATTTCAAATATCTTACTAAAATCATCAACAACGAAAATAATATAATAATTTACATTGATATAATATAAATATTCGTGTCCCAAGATACCGTAACCATTACTACGATAATTCAAAGATTAAACTTAACATAACTTAATCATCCTTAAATACATCATAATAAGCATAACAATAATAATAATACTTCAAATCTTAAAGGACTAAGTTATTCTCATTCAGCCTTGCCCTTTCCTCTTCATCCTTTCCTCAAGTATCTTTTTTTTCTCTTAACTCAGAATGTTTTTTAGAAGCAAGAATGAGCAACAAGTTTGCCCACCAAGTAATATAGCCGTAAGAACAAGCGCTTATAGCATTTAAATCTTCAAGGGTATAATAATAATTGGTAGTTCAAGGATATCAAGAAATATCAAGAGTATTCAATAGGTATCGCTATAGAATCAAAGGATATCAACAACTTTCGTGATTTATTCATTTCGAGGTTCAATATGAATGAGCAATCAGAGTATCTACTAGGACTAAGAACTCTTACTAGAATTAACGATTATACTGTAATCCAATATAAACGAGTACAATAGGTGATCAAATTTAAAGTACCCTACTACGTTATGCATAACATTTAATCATACTCATATATGCACGCTTGCCATCCGACAATATATAATTTCCCCTTCAATGAGGGTTGTTCATCTCAGTAGATTTACGATAGTCCGCACCAAGTCAATCGGTTTGGATAGCTTTTTAACACATAATAATAGTCTAGTCGAATCAAAGGCTTAGACAATTTTTATAATGCATTTAAGAACGATAAGTCCAATGCTTGCAACAACGTCAAGGTATACAAATGATTTTCGAATAGAAACAGATATTTGCTTGATAAAAATATGATTGATATGACAACAATTCAAATGAATACAGTGTGAGAATTAAGGAACTTGCCTCGTTCGTCGATTATGTTTACCTTTGACACCTTGTCACGTATACTGCCTATAATATAATAATATAGCCGTACAAATTAGTGATTGTTGAAAACCGACTCACTTTAGCTATTAATCGCATGTCATCCTAGTTTAAGGTACTAGTCTCTCATACAATACATAATTTTTTTTTAAAAAATACTACATTTCTTACATACTACACATTTATGCTCACAATTAAGAAAACTATGCACATAACATTAATTTATTAAACTGTTGCTCAATTTAGTTTACCTGAACTAATTTTATTAATTAGAGTCCAAAAGGACTTTTCACAACCCGCTTGTTTATTGCTAAAAACCTGCACTCATTTTCTTTTTGAAATTAATGCCACATTAGAGTGTAGCTTAAGGGTAAATACACCTACCCTTTTTATTACTTCCTAAAAATATTATGCACATAGTGTCATAATTTAATGTTTTAATGTTATTATTAAATTAGTTTAGTGTACTGATATATATATTTCATTACCTCCATGTTGGCTAATTAAAATATTTCTTTGAAAGACATTACAAATATAATACATAAACAACCCCACTTTATGGAAACACTCTTCTTATTGAATTTAAATATTACTCTATTTATCCTCAATGACCATTATGGAATAACAAATTTTATTTTTTATTTTTTTTTAGAACCAAGTCCTACGTTGGTCTTCTTTGGAGGTACTAAAATGTGTTTGATATAAAGCCTTCTAAATCTTCACATTGCCCCCATTTTACTATCCAAGAATACTTAATAGGTAAGGCTAAAAGATCTTTAATTCTCATGCATACTAACTCCTTTAATAAGAAATTAGCCACCAAAATTATAAGACATGTACAACAACTAAAAAAAACAATTACATGTAGCATAACCTTACAAACTAACAACCACAAATAAAATTTGCCTTAAAAAAATAATTCAAATGTATACACATATTATTGAAAGATCACAATATATCAACCCTTTACTTTTTACACCCAAACTAGACCTCATGCTAATGTATAATTTGACTTAAACATAGCAGCATGCAAAGCATCATTTTATTTTTCCATGCATAAAAGATCCTTATATAAAAAACAAATTAAATGAAGACCCAATAATAACACACACACTTTTCATTTACATGCTTTTGGGTTTTTTTTTTTTCCACTACGTAAAATCATTTATGCATTCTTGCAAATTAATTTATTTATTTTGAAAGCACATGGTAAATATTAATTTAGCATGCACACATTTAGTTTAGCATACTAATTTTTTACAAGCAACACAAAATATCCACATTACTTCAAAAAGAAAACAAGTGTGTACTAGAAATTAAATGGAAGTAATTTTATTTAACTATTTTGTTTTTTTATACCTTAGCTTGAAAAATTTGAAATGAGTTGCCAAGGTGAAGAGTTGTTCATTGCTTTTCCTTCTCTCTTCACCGAACACTCCCACTTTCTCTATAATGGTTCTTGCTTTTTTTTTAAAAAAAAAACTAGAGCAAGGGGTTTATATATACTAAAAAAAAAGTGCATAAATTAATTAAAAGTCTTCTTGGCCATCCCCTACAATAACTTTATAAAGCATCCCTAAGTGCTCTATGACATCCCATCACCCATGTCCCATTGTGTTGTCAACAAAAAAAAACAACTTACGCAAAGCTTCCTTTTTCTTGGATCCAATGGTCCCATAATGATAGTCTCAATTATGTAATACCCCATGATAGAACTCCTTCCGTTGAATTTGATCATTTATTTAAAAGGCTAATTGGCTTTCAAATCTACATAATTGCTACATTGCACTTGTTTGCCAAAAAAAATGGGTGGACAAATTTCCATATGGTCACTAAAATTTAAAATAAAATGGGTGGATAAAAATTTCACATGCCAAAATGGGTGGAAAAAAATTTCATATGGCTAGGTTCTAATTCCCTTGGGCTTACACACATATTAATAAAGAGTTATTAAACTTGGACTCTATTTGGCTAGCCACACACACCCCCAACCGAAATTACAAGTAATATAATAGTTTGGCTAGAAAACTCATTAAGTCCGCCTACTAAATTAATTTAGGCCTACCACCTTATCCTACCAGATTTATTATTTTGATTATAAACATGTAGATACTTAATTATTATGGCAGCAATTAATTAATTTAATTTACCCAAATAACACTAAATTATACACCACCTTAATAATTATTAATAAGTTGGGTTATTTCACATAATTTAAGTTACTCACTTAAATAATAATAAAAAATGATTTAGTCCATCCGCATGCTTTCAAACCAATTCAATGATTTATCATTACTCGTATAATGTTAAATAAATTAATTATATACCACCTCTCTTATTGTCATCTTTTACTTAGTAATGCATTCCTCCTTTAATTTATTCCTCACTAATTCTATCATTGTGTCACACAAGACATTTCATAAGCTTATCATAATTCTCCACATCTTATCAATTATTAAAAGTTTAATTTAATTCAATTGAGATACTCACCTCATGTTGTCTAAGCATTTATAAAATAAATATTCACACGTTGCCTCTATTTATATAAATATTAATATTAAATCATAAAATTTACTAAATTCATTAAAAATGGAAAATAATTTCAAAATTAAAAATTTGTTTTAAAAATTATTTGAAGTTATAAAAATTAACTTTTAATAATTTGACATATTTTTAATAAATATTAGTATTTATTTGAATATTATTGATATTTAATTTATTTAATAAATGCATTAAATAAATTAATTAAAAAATGATTTTATTATATTAAAAATCATTTTAAATGATAATAAGGTTTTAAAAATATTTTAAGTTATAAAATATAACTTTTAATATTTTAAAGCAAATTTCATTAATTATTTAATATTAATAATATTAGATTATTTAATAATTATATTAAATAAATTAGTTTAAAAATGATTTTAATATTAAAAAATTATTTTAAATGAAAATAAAGAGTTTAAAATATTTGAAGTTATAAAATATAACTTTTATTATTTAAAGGTAAATTTCATTAATAATTTAATATTAAGTGATATTTGATTTATTTAATAATTATATTAAATAAGTAGTTTAAAATTGATTTTATTTATCTAAAATTATTTAAAAGGATATAAATAAATTAAAAATATTTTAAGTTGTAATTAATGACTTTTAATATTTGGATAAGTAATACATTAATATTTAAATATTAATGATAATTATTTAAAATGATTTTAATTATTTTGAAAAACTCATTTAAGGGTAATAAAATATTTTAAAAGTATTTTAAGTTATTATAAATAACTTTAATATTTTGGTATTGGCTTCATTAATAATTTAATATTAATTAAATATTAATGATAATAGAATTATTTAATATTTAAATCATTGTATAATGATTCGGTGTTTTGAAAAATCATGATAAATTATAATAATTATTTAAAAATTATTATAAGTCAATTAAAAATAATATGATTGATATTTACATTTATTGAACCATGGAACAGAGTTTTAAACTCGATAATTACCCGATACAACCGTCGCTACACCGAAACATTTCAGAAATTGATTTGGACTTAGATAATTTGACTACATACATGTATGTTTGTGATCCAATGACTGCTAAACATATGTGACAATGTGATTAGGTTATGTGCTGACTGCAAATAGCAGTACTATGTGATATGATATGTTATTCTAATTGACAAAATAATCTTATTTATGATAGGTTGCTATATAAAAGATAAAACTAAGTTGCGTATTGTAAGCAGCATATCAGATAAGTATCCTACCTTTGCATTTACTTTATGCAATGGACATGAGTAAGAAAGTTTCAGAATTATATTATCATTGTGCCAGATTATTACTCTATTATTATCGATTATGTATCCAATCATTTGTATTCATACATGTTCTTAAATTATCCGATCATTGTTTATCAATACAGTATTATTATATAATTCAGATATTTATTCTGTTCGTTAATTTCTAAATATGGTTATACAAGTGTCCTCACTTGGATAATCATTGTATTTAATCACATGTTGATACATACTTATTGGTTTCTAGTATGTATACGTTGACTTAAAAGCCGTCTAAGCTATTTGATCCGGCTAGACACAACCTTAAAAATATTGTTGAACAAGATAGAACTTTATTGTTATCCAACTGAATTATTTTGGTTCGGATTCCCGACTAAGTATGAACATCCCGTACATGGGAAACTTTTATGCGCCAAAGGCGGATAAGATGAACGATAATATCGTTCTTGCATCTAGTATTGATCAATATAGGGCATAACGGGCTGATCACCCCCCGTGCCTATAAGTTATGACGGTTTACAGATAAAGTTCTGTTTAACCTTTTTAAAAATTGAAAATAATGTTCATAGTCTGTCGACTGATCTCCAGTTATAGTAAGTACGTAGTTTTAAAATTTTGATATAGAATTGATATGTTGTTATTATTGGTTCAACTTACTTCACAACTGTTGATTCGTTGTAGAAGTGTCATTCAAAGAAAATATTTAATCCTTTCAGCTAATATTTATTGATGTTATTACTTGTTGGGCACCCAAATGCTCATTCTTGCTTAATTTAAATGTTTCAGCCAATCGTGATCAACCTTAAGGTTCATGCAGAAACAAAGGAAAAGGAAAGCAAACAAAATAAGATTTATGGTATTTTATGTAATAGTTAAGACTTTATTAAGACAATGATATCTATTAATTATCATGTAATGAATGTTTAAAGGTCGCGTACCTGGGATTAGACTCTAATATATATAAATTAAATTTGGTATTTATATTATTGTTATTATTATTAGTATTATTCCGCTCATAGAAATGGTATCGTGAAGCACCGAGTTCGGGTTTCAAGAACCTGAATTTGGGGGCATCATAGGATGGTATCAGAGCTTTAGGGTTAGAAACCTTACGTGGGATAGACCTTAGGCTATAACCTTAGAACAGAGGGAAACATTGAAAATACAAATAACTCAGATAGAGTTTAAAAGGAGATGAATTGGATAAATTAATCGTCAAACAAAATAAAAGATAAACTATATTAAACTATTATTTGCAATGTGTATATACTATATGCTAATCAGGATAATTTATGTGTGTAAATGTTAGGTGGAAAAGGCTTATTATATGCTTATAACTTGAAGAAGGATCACATCCATACACCCGAGCTATTATCAAAGCCAATAGCTGAAGTAGAGGCTCATGTTGAAGGTAACCTTGATGAGGTGATCATTCTGGAAAATATAATACCAAATTCAGAAATGATAAAACTGACAGATAGTGGTTCGGGCACCAAAGTTGAAGCTGATCAAGCATCAATGGAAATGAAGAATCTGAAGGACCAGGTTTTCTCTTTGGAAAAGTTGTGGGAAATAGAAAAGCTGCTAAATAGTCAATTGTGACAGGTGTTAATAAAAACAATGGAAGATCGAGATAAGCTTAAAATCCAAATTGATCAGATTGGAGCCAAATGAAACAAATCATGTGCAGCTCCGAGAAAGAAGGGGAAAAAAAAGATAAAAGACCACGACTTCGGAAAATTCGATAATAACCAAGGGAAAAAGATATGTTATATTTGTGGCCATGAGGGACATACCTATCCTCATTGTCCCGACTTTAAGCAAGGTGAATGTTTTATTTATGGGTTGGAAGGTCATCCGGCGAAAGGTTGTCCAGAATCAGGAAAAAGGTGTAGGAAATAAGTAGAATTAGTATTTGATTATGTATGTTTGGTAATGTGTATATGATATATATGCATATGTATTGTAATATTCCCAACTTTTGAATAAGTTATAGTAGCAAATCCCGACTTCTGTGGTCACAGAGGGCTAGCGAATGTTTAAAGCTATATGTGCTATGCTATGTAAAGTATTTTAAAATTGCTAAATGAATATGAATCTATGTTTGAGTAATGAAACAAGTTTAATATATTAAACTTATATGATAAGGTTTAGAATATAAGTTAATAAAGAATAATTTATGGTCTTATTTAACCAGATAATGCCGCCAAGACGTCAAACTCAAAATCAGAGTGCAGAAGAATTTGTCAACAACGCTGCAGGACAACAACAAGACCCGATGTAAAACTTTGCGAACACGGTAGCTCAGGCTATGCAACAGGGAATGTCAGCCGTAGGGAACCAGCCGGATAATCACTTGGCAAACTTCAAAGATTTTAAGGTTGTAGGACCACATGAATTTAGTGGTACAACTGACCATGTAGAAGCCCAAACTTGGGTTAAGGAGATAAAAAAGGCGTTTATAATTGCTAGGGTAGCTAACGGGAAAAAGATAGATGTTGCCACGTACATGATGAATGGGGAGGCAAATTTTTGGTGGGAGGCAAATCAAGCTAGGGCAGGAGAAGGAGTAGTTACTTGGGCTAGGTTTAAGACTTTGTTTTTCAAGAACTATTTCTCGTATAGTATGCAAGCTAGGATGGATGTGAAATTTTTGGAATTAAAGCAAGAGAACATGACGGTTGCGGAGTATGCCACAAAGTTCAATGAATTGGCTAGGTTCGCTCCGCATCAAGTTGATACAGAGGCTAGGAAGGCGAGAAGGTTTGAGCTGGGATTAAAACCCTGACTCTTCAACATGGTGGCAGTGTTGCAGATAAACACTTTTGCAGCACTCATGGAAAAAGCTATTATAGCTGAGGAGGGGAGTGAGGCCATGAGCCTCTATAACAAGGAAAGAAAGAATAAGGGTAAAGTCGAGGGAGCTGGAAAGGTGGAAACTAATAGTGGAAGTAGGGGTGAGAAAAGAAAGGGAGCAATTTTGGGAATATCCAGGTGAAGCAAGCTGGATGAAGACCAATGATTACAAGATCGGTACCACCAATTGTCTCTAATAGAAGAAAGGCAGGCCGCAACCATCTTCCATGGTCAGTTATACCAACATAGGATCGTTAGATCCTACAACAAGAAAGTCTAGCTACGGCAATTCAAGAAACATGACTTGGTCTTGAAGAAGGTTATTGACAACCAAGATCAATCCAAAGGAAAATTCACCCCAAACTGGGAAGGCCCGTTTATTGTCAAGGAGGTATTGGCAAGAGGAGCACTCAGATTATAAGAGATTGATGGCGAGGAATTTTATCAACTCATTAATTCGGACATTGTGAAATGGTACTGTGTTTTAAGTTACCTGCAAACCAGCATCCTGGTTCTGAATCACCAGATCCCCAGTCAGTTTAGGTTTTCAAAACCTTTCACTATATACAACCTTTATGCATATCTGTTTGCCCCATCAGGGACAAACATACCTTCCAACCAGTAGCCTTGTTCTGGATCATCAGATCCATCACTCAACTCAGGTTTTCAAAACATTTCACACTTTCAGTTTTGTCCCAGTAGGGATAAAACTTTTCACATCCTCAGTTTGTCCCACCAAGGATTAAACATTTCACCACTTCAGTTTATCCCACTAGGGATAAAACACTTCCTCACATCTTCAGTCTGTCCCATCAGGGGCGAACTATGCATACCTGATCTCCTTAATACATGGGAGTACGGAGGCAGCAATTTTTATGGTCTGGTCTAACTACAGAAAAAAAATACAAAAATCTCTACACCATTTTACCCTCAACAACTTTCAACCTTTTTATGCTAGGTTGGAACTACGCAGACCTAATCTCCCCTCATCATTGGGAGTACGTAGGCAACCATTCATGGTTCAGTCTCACCCCTTACCAAAACACAAAAACTTGTCAATGGTACTGGGATTATCCTTCAAACCTTCAAACCACACATAGTCAGCTAAGACCAAAGGGATGGAACTACCTGGGCTCCCCACACAAATGGGAGAAAAACCGGTGACCATTTAAGTTGTGGTTGAGTCCTCAAAGAGAAACACCAACCCATAAGAGATGGAACTACCTGGGCTCCCTAATACAAAGGAGTACTGGCGACCATCAGTGGGGCGGTCAACCTCAGAGAGGAAAGCCACAATCCTCTCCATAACCACATACAAGAAACCAGTCCCAAGACACCAAAAGGTAGGAAATACAAAGATCAACGATCCATTCTGAAAGATCATGAGACATCTCAATGTCCATCCATCAAGGGGAAGTTCAGAATATATCAAGATCACAAGCCCTGGAGAACAGGCAAATATCAAGCAATTAACAAGGCATAACTAAAACATGAAGTGAATCAAAATATATTTCCTTGCCACATAATACTATTTGATATATACAATGTGTCATGTAAATGACAAAAATGATTAAGCTAGTCTGTGCAGGAAAATCCAAGCTAATCTACAATCTAGTGGATAAGCACACTATCAAGTCTAACATGATATCCCTCTCAGAAGAAGGGGGTAACTCTGTGAGCTCATGCCCAAGGGTATCAATGCGAGCCAAGAGATCCACAACCATCTGCATGGTGACACTATGCTCATCAATGAACGTGCTCATCTCTACAATGATATCAGCAGTATGGGATCGTAATGCAGTACTATTTGTAAAAGTGGCATCTCGAGCAGATAGAGCACCGTCCAGCTCAATAACAGCGGCATCTCTAGATGATCTAGCCTCATCCCACTAAGCAACAACGGTATCTCTATGAGCTAGAGCATCATCTCTTTCAACTAGAGCGTCATCTCTACTAGAAAGAGCTATCAACATCAAGGCCCTAGCCTGATCCCTCTCACATTTCATCAGATGTAGACTCTGCTCTAAAAACTCTTCCAAATGTAGAGTCACAGTAGCAGCAGTACTGGGGGAATCAACAAGAGCCGATGTCAACCCCACAAATAGCTCGTTCATAGTGGGAGAATTAGGGTCCTCCATACACTGTCATAATCAATCTCCGGCTCTGTGAATACAACCCTAGCCAATGTAATCTCTGCCTCCAGCCATGCAGAATACTCTGTAGAATGACTTGGATGGCTAGTAGTAAAATTAGCCCTCCCATGCTGGGCCCAACATGCATAAACCCTGGACAAATCCTCTGCTGACAAAAGCCGAGAAGATAAACACTAACCCAATGCCCCCTCAAAGAGATGTACATCCTAAAACTGGTTAAATTGTGCCATCACAGCTAGTCGGTGATAAGTGATCATACCCCTAAAACCAGCCAAAGGAAGTTAATCCATGCTAGATGCATTAGTGATGAAGCTGTAGGGAGAACTAATCCCTGAACACAACAGAATATCAATTGGATCCTCAATTCATGCCAAGAAAACTAACCAAGAAGCAGCGTTAATACACTCTGCTGACTGAAAGGAGTAAGATATGGCTATCTCATTGGAAAAATAATACCCATGGCGTCGGAATGTGCTAATCGATCTTAAGTGTGTCATAAACCACACGTATAGCAAGACCAAACTGCTTGTAAATATCCCCGCAGAATGGGACTGGCAATACGTGGCTGACCTCAAGGTCTCTGCTAGAATCATCGGTAAAATGGTATGTCCCTCCCGGAGATCTTGCACTACTATAATCACACTGTTTTCTAAGTTATCCATGTACAATGGCATGTATAGATAAGGCACCATACACATCAAGAGTATATCTACTTTGGAAATACGCTAATCATCCTCCAATGTGGTGAAATCCCTGGAGTGCTAAAAATAACTGTCCAAAGAGCCAAATATGTCAATTAGAAAATGCATGGACACTATATGCCTAGAAGAGATCTCATCCTGCGCAACTATGCACCTCAAGCCTGTGAGGGTCATAAACTATCGGCTCATATCCCCGATTGCCATCCAAGCGCAAGGCCTGTCTAGTGGAAAATCTATCAGATGCTCATACTCCTCCATGGTAGGAGTCAACTCGTGGGTCTCAAACCGGAACACCAGCCTATCCGGCACCTAGTGCTTCATCATGCCCTCTACAAAACCCAATGGAATCTTGAACATTAGGAGGGTCACAGAGTGCCACATCAGCTAATCTAAGGTCACCCAATCTAGGGAGGATAAATTATCATACCACGATCTCAAACAAGAGGCCACCAATACTGGTGGGGTATGATCTATCTGGCTAACTGTCGATGAAGACATCTGTAAGGCCGTGTCATAAGAACATCCAAGGGTCAATGATGAACTCATCTTTGGAAATACATATATATAACATAATACATGCATGATAAATAATAGATGACAATATGATGTAGGGAATGGAAAATAATATATATACATTCCTAAGTACATCATCATGTAATACATCATCTCTGTATATAACTAAAAAATTCAAAGAAATGGGGCACAACCGCCCAACAACTAACAGAGGCCTATCAAAAGATATAACCAGAATGGGGCACAACCACCCACTATCTAACAGAACCCTATCAAAAGATAGAGCGAGAAATACATCAGAAGAAGTCAATAGTGTTGATGTCTACATCATCTAACCTATCCATTTGATGTAACTCCTCTTGAGTCATGATATTTCCACCTGTAGGGATATTAGGCTGATATAATGGAGGATCTGTACCGGAACAACAATCTGAATATGGGCCACCTGAAGGGCTAGCCCCTGAGCTGGAAGGATCAAAAGTGTCCCCCTTGGAAGGATTTCTGACAAAATATCGGATGAAAAAATGTGCCAGGTCCAACTGCTGGGTCAAACTATCAATTTGCGTCAAACGAGTAGGCTCTCTGACACAAGCAATCCAATTTACCATCATGACGAAGCCATGAACCATATCACCCATGAATTATGTGGCGCGAGTCTGAGCTCCAATGGTTTGAGGGAACCACTAGCGGTAGAATGCCTCTTGAGTGAACGGTTCCTCTAACAAATCAAAGCCATCAATTTCCACCAACGGGATATCACTGATCGACAGTTACGACATGGGCCAATAATGCTAGACAGGAGGATAGATCGGTATACAGATCTCTCATGTGGTGTTCCTGATAGCACGCTCTCCTAAATAGTGCTCCCATCGTCCATCTGTGAAGAGAGGAATCCGACGGGTGGACATCATATGCTCGACACCAGTCGGCAAACCACCGTCAAAGCCAACTGTCAAGTGGTCCTTAGAATAGGGAACCCACGTAATGACATCATCTGTCAACAACTCCAACTGTAAGCGTGGATGGAAGAAACCCTCAGCTACAGGAACCTCCGCTAAAGTGGAGTGATGCCATCGCCGTCCCCGTGGGTATGTATATAAACCTAACACCCTAGTGGGACACGTACATGGAAGCCTCTCATAGGGCCAAAACTACCAGTACAAGAGAAAATATCTGCGGTTAGTCAACACTCTTAACCTGTACAAGGGAAATCAAAAGAGAAATACTCACCAGCAGGAATGGGTAAAATTCTAGCCAAACCTCTGTCAAGCCATACTAGCGCTAGCGCATTCCCTTGAGGAAATAGGCAAAGGTATAAGAGCCCCAGTAAAACTCTCCAATACGGTCCACCTCCCGTGTGGCCCTGACTAAAGCGAACGATACCGTGGAAGAGTTATCTGTCAGTAAAGAACCCCGGAGGATCATCAAGAACAATTGCTGAAGAATGCAATCTCTAACTCTCATATCACTCACTCAAAGCCCCACTCATGACATCTACACTCAAAGGACCAGTGCAGACTTTCCTACCTTTGAGCACCTCAGCCTAGATTCCTAGCAAGGATCTGACGGCAGTCGGGGAAATATTAGCCACACAAGGCACTAGCACCCCAGAAATCTCTATACCGATGATAAATCGCCAATCCATCGACATCATCATCACATCGTAATCCAGCAAATGGAGAGATGGAGTTTGGTGAAACCAGCGCTCAGACAATACCCTAAGGTAACCCAGGGACAACGAAAGGGGAGGATGGAAAAGAACCCCTCAAAACCCCAAGCATGCATAATCACTCGGTACTCTGGGTGAAGAGTCTGGTATAGAGAGTGTATACTGAACAAATTCACTCGAGGCTCCGTAAAGCCGGGAACCTACATCACAAATGCAAATCAACATCAGAACCCTTGTTCCTCATCGATAGGAAAAAGGAAGATTAAACAAAACTTTTACCTTGTTCGCATGTAAATAGATCGAGGGGTTGTAACTCAAATCATCTAGAAGCTCTGGATTCATCACATTTATGGTTGGAAGATGCCTACGGGGAACAGAACGAAGGTCAAGCAGCCTTGATGTTTATCAGCCGTTGGCAAGTAAATCCAGTGAAGCATCGAGGGTGGTCCGATGATATGCAGCCATTGAAGCACATTTCAATGAAGGTCAAACAACCTTGACGTTTTCAGCCTTTAGCAATTAAATCTAGTAAAGCATCAGAGGTGGTCCGATGATTTTCAGTCGTTGAAGCACATTTTAGAGACGGTTAAGCAACCTTGACATTTTCAGCCATTGGCAATTAAATCCAACAAAGCATCGGAGATGGTCCGATGATATTAGTCGTTGAATCACATTTCAACGAAGGTCAGGCAGCCCTAACAACACAAACTATTGGCAGTAACTCCAACAGAACACTAGAAAGACCTGGCGATACAAACTGGGAAAAATCATCCTCATCGGGGAGGAACGGTGATGGAATCTGTTATACAAATATTCATCAGACAAAGCACAACTCCCCAAGAGTCTCTCGCACATGAGAAGAACATCTTCGGTAGAAAGTCTGCGTTGAGGGTTACTGACTTTGGTGATAACCCTAATGTCAACATCCTCTAGTCTCATTTCGTGAAGCAACCTCCATTCCATATACTCAGCATACATTTGCATCATAATTATCCTGTCATATTTCTAGTGTCTAGTAATCTTTATCCTATCCATCCCATTGCATTGCATGAATATGATAAAGAGGGGTATCTGTAGACACTCAAAATTTTGCATTCCTGTTACTAACCCTGCAAGAGGGCAAAATTGTCTTCCAGAGAATACCCTGGGAGTCACATCAACTTAATATCGGAGGCAACCCTGAGATAATCAGTTCCAGTCCTAGAGACAACCCCAAGATGCTCAATTTCAAATCTTAGAGTTACCCCGAGGGAAGCAGTTCCAGTTCTAGAGATAACCCTAGAATAGACAATTTCTGCCCTAAAGATAACCCCGGGACAATCAGTTCCAACCCCGGAGATAACCCAGGGAGGTTAGGCACACCTCAGAGATAACTTTGAGGACATTCAACACACACAACAGCCCACCCTTAGAGATAACCCTGAGCAACGACTGCTACATCTGCACAGAGCCGGAGATAATCCCGGTGAGGGGGCAAAATCATCATTTTGCCACCTCAATACTACATTCACATTGTCTCAACATCATTTCAACCTACATTTTATACAAAAGTGTCCCACAAGAACCATAACTCAAAATCTCGAGTGACTACTACACAAGACAGCACACCGGATAGAATTTGAAGACTTGAAGATCTGGTCATGGACCCATCTTCCTGACTTCGTACAACCTCTTATCCAACGTCATTGTGTAGCTCTCGACAACAGCATTCCAAAAAAGTATAGCATGCCTACATCGGATGCCCCGATTGAAAGTTATGAAGGTTCGAGCGGACAACACATTGTATGAGTGCACGTTCTTAGAGATGGCAGGACCCACATGGCCTGGGGAAATCCGGGCCACCACAGGTAGACTCGCGGCCATCAGTTCTGTAAATAAAGTCCTTGGGTTGACATTTAAAAAAAAGAAATAGCGAGGAAACCCTGTAGATCTCAAAGAAGAGGCCACTAATATGGGTGGGGTATGCTCAATCCGACTAACAGTGGATGAAGACATCTGTAGAGCCGTATCATAAGACCATCCAGGGGTTAATGCTAAACTCACCTTTGGGAATGCATATCCATGACATAATATATGCATCATGATGCATAATAAATGACAGATGACAATATGATGTAGGGAATAAAAAGCATTATACATACATTCCTAAGTACATCATCATCTAATACATCATATGTATATACAACTGGAAATAAAATACAAAGAACTGGGGCACAACCACCCAATATCTAGCAGAGGCCTATCAAGAGAAATAACGAGAAATGGTTCAAAAAAAGTTACTGATGTCTACATCATCCAATCTATCCATCTGATGTAACTCCTCCAGAGTCACTGAATCTCTGCCAGAAGAGATATTAGCCTGATATAATGGAGGATATGTGTAACGACCGAGAAAATCAGATTAATTGTAAAATAATTTTATTTGATTAAATAATGAATAAAATTATAATATATGCTATTATAATGAGTAAGCAAGATGAAGGTTGTTCTATAACCTAAGAATATTATAATATCGTAGTATTTTGGCTACATGAAGGAATTAAAGTGTTGGAATTTCCAAGATGAAAATAAAAGTTTTCTGAGAAATTTTCTGAAAAACCCTATTCATCAATATCTGCTCGGGAATTTTTTTTTGAACATCCGAGAAATACGTAATAATAGAATAATATGGAAGGATGAATTATGTAATAATAATTCAAGTATAGCAAACGCAGTTTTTTTCCTACGTACTAAGTTCGAGAATGTTAAGGAAAGTAAAGAGTTAATAAATGATGATCGTGTGATACAAGTATATTATCTGACGAATGATGAATCTGAGTATGATATGAAGTATTATACAAGTATGTATGAAAGATGGTATATCGTATATGATGAATGATTATACAAACTAGTATACGAGAAGAATACATAGACTATATGTTTTAAGACTTATGCCAATTGTAATGGATTTGTAGGGTTTTTATAGGAACTGGGCAAGCCCAAGTGTAAACTTGTTAAGGCTCAATGAATTATAATGTAAGCACAAATGTTAAGCCAAAATTATTAAAATCTAAGCCCAAACCAAGAACCGAACCCGTGGATCGAACCGAAGGGTCACCGAGCAAGAAAACCCATGGGGCAACCCATGTGGGCCCCATAGGTGAGTCATGGCTGGCCATGTGTGGTGGCCAAGCAAGAGATAAGATGTGTGGTGGCCAAGTCTTGAATAGTAAGGAGGTGGATGAAAGGAGGTGGAATGGCCTAAAAGACTAATATGCCCTAACCTTGTAAAATCTATAAATAGAAGAGGTTGTTGGTCATTTCTTGTTGTTCAAATTCACTAACATCCTAGAGCTATGCATATAGATAGAAAAGTGAGGAAAGCAAGTCTTTGATAATCCAAGAAGAAAAAAGAAGAAAGAAAGCTAGAACATTAAGGGTAAGAAACCTCAACCATTATTCTTCATCTCTACAATTATAGTTTGATAGAGAAGTCGATAATGGTGGAGCATGTATGATAAGGAGTAATAAGGATGGTTGTTAGAGGACTTAAACTTTAATAAACCATGAGTAAGTGAATTATAATCATAAAAATTTTGAATTAATGAAGAACATTGAAGAATTATAATTTTGTTGTTGATGGACATGTTTAAAACCACCATTTGTAGGCGTAGATGATTCATGTTGTGTTAATGAAAGAAATCCATTTGTAACGGTGTAAAAATCTCAAGTAGAGAAGTTATGGCGAAATTTACGAGATTAGACGATAATCATCGAAATCGTTAAATTCTTAGAATGAAAGTCAAAAGTCACCATTTAACTCGGAAATGTTGGTTTTCGATGGAGAATAGCCTAAATTTGCATTTTAGAGTTGCGAACTCAAAAATTATTAAATTCCAACTTAGAACGAAGAAACGAGTTACGAACGTTTACGAACGTTTAACATTTTCGTAAGAGAGAACTTAATAGGTGAATTCCATGTTAACAGATTCGAAAATGTAAAATTCTTAAATGAAAGCATAGTTCATGTGATTTATGAGCTAATGGCTTTTGAACGGGCCAATTCAGACTTAGAATGAACAAGTTATGAGGCCAGAAAATTTACAAAAGAATAAATCATCAAAGTTATGCGAGGCAGCGAGGCCGGTTGCTTTCTACGACCCAAGGCTTTATAGTTGGCACCACAGCGACAGACCAAGCCCCAAACCTACTGGAGAGTGGCGCCGTAGCGTGGCCACTAGTACAGAGCGTGGCGCCGCGATGCCAAGAACAAGACCCAGACACTGTTAAGTCGCGCCATAGCGCAGACTTTGGTAAGGAAAGTTGGCGCCATAGAGCCACACTAGGAATTACATAGTAAGGAATTATAATGAATGTAAAGAATCTACAAGTTGATTAATGGTGAATTATAAATTTAATGAACTTAAAGTAATGACCGTAAGGATTGTTATAACCTTAAGAATTATAACTAAAGGTTGACAAATGATTACTTGAACATAAACACAATGTAATGCGATAAACCGTAACCAATGTTAAGTAATCTAAAAGATAATTAGATTGAGAAGAAGGGTAAGATACATTAGTGACCATACCTGATTGATTATGACTTAATGTGGTATGTTATGTGGTTATGTATTGTACAATTTATAAGACTCAAAAGGAAAGTATATAATCTACAGAAGACGCTGAAGGCAAGTGTTCTAACCCTTGTCTATGTTCATTCTAGACAAGCTTTTTGATTCATGTATCTTATGCATGGATTGATGTATAATGAAGTCAAAGCCAATTCCTTCGGCTAGACCTACTGTATATGGTGGATTTCCTTATAATCTATCAAAATGTTATCAAAGTTGCTATCTTTTGCCAAACTGTTTTGGTATGGATTTCAAAGAAAGGCTGGGTATGAATAAACAAACGTTTTGTCGTCAAACGATAGGCACGTGTGGTTGCCAAAACTTAAACGTAAATACGTTTAAAGATGAAGTGTTGTACAACATAGAGTACTATAGGCTGATAACCTAGACGTGCTCGTAAGATATACAAGACTTATGAAATTGGTGCCGGGTTTTCCTTTTCAAAGAAAGAACGGAATACTCAAGGTCTTGGACCAAAAGTTATGTTTAATGAACGTTGTTTATTGTGAAATTTTTTTAGAGAAAAGAGAAGTGCTATTTTGATTTGTCTATAATACTTCATAACTATTGATTTAGTTATTGAAGATATATGATTCACATAATTTAAGCATGTTGTTTAAATGAAATTGTCATACTTTCTAAGCTAGTTATGCTCACTCTTTCTTGAACCATATGAATGTAGCTAAGACCGAACGACCTGAAGGATCCAATAAGGATAAAGGTAAGGCTAAGGCAGACAAATAAGCTGTCTATGTAATAGTATAGGATGAATATTATAATTATTTGATATTATGACAAAGAACATGTGTAACAGTTACAAAGAACCTGGGAAAAGGAATATTATTTTGGAATATATAGAAGACATATTCACTCTTTTGAGCTATAGGTTATAAAACTTAAGGGGGGAAAACAACCTTAAGTCATAACCTTAAGAAGAGTTAAAGAAGTAAAAGATGAAGTTAACCCTAAAAATGCATTAAATGTGATATATGCTTTTAATATTCTAATGATGTTTACTAATCAAACTATTTTGTTTTGTTGTAGATGTCAGGAGATAACGTAATGTATAGGG
Organism: Panax ginseng; assembly: GCA_020205605.1. Lineage (NCBI taxonomy): Eukaryota > Viridiplantae > Streptophyta > Magnoliopsida > Apiales > Araliaceae > Panax > Panax ginseng. The sequence continues at coordinate 129,111,787 of CM035130.1, forward strand.
ATATACATGTCGTTAGTGAGGAGTCTCTGAATCAAGTAGAGATTTTACCGACACCTATAGCAGAAGACTCGGAAAACTTAGACTTTATGTCTTTGTTTGATGGCATGTTAGAGGAGGAGGTAGAGGTGGTATCATTTAACACGGTAGCACCTGCAGAAGAGATGACTCTGAGGGAGTCAATGGAATCATTGTTCATTACAGTGTTGGATATAAATATCCAATATGGAAATGAGGTGAAATTATTAAAGGAGATGATCCATGATATCTGTGACACCCCCAAATCCAGGTACTTTATTCCCACAAGACTTGGTGTTCACTTTCCATTCATTCACATCTATCTACCAAAATATAATAAAATTAAATTAGAAATCCTCCCTTTAAATGGTTTACATCATTAATTAAAATGTCTTCCCAGGTTGTCTAACCTTAAACATCAATCAAGTGCAGAATTAAAATAATTACATCACATCATTAAATATAAAGTCTATCACCGTGACAATAAATGAAATTACAAGTCTTCATCACTTGCATACTTTTCCCTTTCCTTTGGTAGTCGTAGGTTCATCGACCTTCTCAACTTTAGCTGCAATGGGTGTATATATATGCAAGAGTGAGAAAAACAATTGCTCACTAGATATAACAATGAATCAACAAAAGAATAATAACTGCCAATGAATAGGCTCATCAAAACTAAATAATATTCTATCAATGATAACCAAAAACGAGAATCAAAATAAGAAATATATCTAAGGGTCATAAGACCACGAACTATGTCCATGGTTACAAGTAATCTTTTAACTTAAACCTAAACAGTTATACTGTAAGGACTTCACGTACTTAGGGGGATCAGCTCTTCGTACCATGTATTGTGCACAAATATCTAAATGCATTGCGTATCCCCTATAATAGGGTTGTTCTTCTCAGTTTTAGAGTACAAGTCCGTACCAAAGAAAGTTTGGTTTAGATAAGCTTCAAGTGTAATTTAGAGTTTAACGACCATCAACTAAAGGATTAGTTGAATCAACAAAGTTTGATAACACTATATTTGATCACCAACAACATAGTATGGAACAATGAATAATCATAGATGAACTAACTATTTATTAAACTCATGTTTAGAAATAACTAAAACATAAGTATTGAATTAAACAATAAACCTTGCTTGAACAATAATAAGCTAAGGCTATGATCTTATTAAATTAGAAATGACATTACTGAACATACATTAACTGATAGCAAGCTGAAAACAAAACTTGCTCAACATGATAATAACTTGTGCAAAGTAATTTAAAATAAAATAGCTCAATATTAGAGACAAGAATTCAAGAAGTTACATCCATTATAAAGGAATAGAACTTAAGAAACTTGCTTAGCTATAAACAAGTTTGAGAGAATCAACCACGATTAGAATTCCAATAAAATTAGGATTAAAGCTTGCTCAAATAAAATTTAGGAACAAAGGACTTGCTTAATAAAATTTTAAGGTAGGAAACTTGCTCAATGTAAAGAGGTAAGATTTAGAAACTTGCCTGATGCGTAAGCTATAAATTTACAACTCACGTTCACCTACACATAGTATTCGAATCACAATATCTATTAGATATACTAACATTCACTTATCAAAATAACACTCTCTTCTAGTTAGACTTGTTATTTTAGTACAAGTTTTACTTTACCATACACATTTCAGAATCACAAGTGCTAACTTCACAACACTTATTCATTATTCATTATATAACATATCATTTTCATAACTTACTAATTTTACACTTTAAAATTACTAACCACGTGATACGATTCTGTTTTAACCTCTTCCTTATATGTTTATTACATTAACATAATCTTAGACCAAGTTACAATGGTTGTCCAATGTCTACAGAAGTAGCAAACTTCACTGTCTCAAAACAGGGTATGGCGCAATTTGCCGTACAAAACACAGGGCCTGCAATCTGCATATGCTTATTTATAGTGCAGTTGTGCCATTTCTAGCCTTGACACCAATAGCAAGACCTTTGGTGCCTGAGCGAAACAATCTGCTGACTAACAATTACTCGTTTTTAACCCAACTAACAAAAATTTCACCCACAAAACAGTAAATTTAACATATGTAATTAGTACAAAACTAATACAAACATGATTGCTCTCATATTCAACCACTTAGAACACTTAAACAATAACTTTAACAAATTTAAATCCATAAATTTCATGTTTTTATACAAAAAATCCATTTTTGAGTTCTTTCACAAAAATTCACACCGTGATCACAATTCTACACCAAATTACTTCGTGGAAACTACGTTCTCTTCGTTTCTTAATGGACTAGCGTAATTGAGACTCAATTTACAGATTAACATACAAATTGACCACCATATTTGGTACTTTTACAAACCACATATAAAAACATGTACTATAAATATTCTTCTTCCTTTTTAACCATAATTAACATAATAATTCCTGTCTAAACACTAGTTCTAATCATCACAAACACATAAAATCACCTTTAATCAGTTGTATAACAACAAATTAAAATTTTGAATTCGTAGAACATAGAAATTATGTCGTAAAACTCATATATATGTATATATATATATATATATATATATATATATATTAAGGTTATGTAAAAAATACCTTCTTATGCTTGAGCAATCCTTGCTAACCACTAATAATTTCTTAGAAACACAGAAATCTCTCAATCTCTCTCTATTCTCTTTCAACTTTTCTCTGTATTTTCCTCCTTCTTCCTTCTTAGGCTTAGCAACCAATTATCAGTATGCGTAAAATAAAACTGATAGCCAAAGCCATAATACGCATACTAATTGTATCAGTTACAAAATAAACGTATAGGTTATAAATATATTTTATTTATTATTTAATTTAATTTATTTGTTTTATTTATTATAATAAAATTCAAAATTAAAAAGCCACAAGGCTTTGTTTGGCAAAAACTCTTTAAAATAAAGACTTAATATTTTAAGCCTTGTTTAGCAACCAATTTAAAACTTCTTTAATTTATTTTAATAAACAATTTATTTTATAATTTATAATCAAATATTATTTATTTGAATTTCCATAACAATTCTTAGTTACATAAATTTAGTCCAACATACTCAATAAATTCTCCACTTAATTCAATTATCACAAAATTGTAATCTTATTATAATTTTATTTAATAAATTAACATACCACTTTAAATTATTAAATTAAAACAACAATATAACATCTCAAGTTATATTACAACTCTCTAAATTATAAATTAATTTAATTTAGAATATTATCTAATAAATTTAATTCATAAATATTTACTAATAATAACCAAATCAATAAAATATTTATTTCATTTAATAAATATTTTAAATTACAAATAATAAAATCTTGGATTGTTACATCATTCTCTCCTTACAAGGATTTTGTCCCCAGGATCATAAATCAAACAACTCATTCGTCACATTCTTCCCTCCTTACAAAGATTCTGTCCCCAGAATTCGAAGACACAGATTAAACAAATAACTCAGGGTAGCTCTTTATCATTTCAAAGGGTCCAATAAACCTTGGGCTTAGCTTCCCCTTTTTACCAAAATGAATTTTCCCCTTCCAAGGAGAAACTTTTAAGAACACGAAATTTCCTACGTTGAATTCACGATCTTGTCTGTGTTAATCAGCATACTTCTTACATGCATCTTAGCGACTATCAATCTTGTCTGATGAGTTTAACAACCTCGGCGGAGTTCTTTGTATCGATTCGGTCCTAACATTTGGCATTCACCGACTTCATCCCAGCATAGTGGAGTTCTGCATTTCCTACCGTATAATGCCACATATGGCGGCATGCCAATGCTTGCGTGGTAACTGTTGTTGTATGCAAATTCAACCATCGGTAGATGATCATCCCAGTTTCCTTTGAAATCCATGATGCATGCGCTAAGCATATCCTCTAACGTCTAGATTGTTAGTTCACTTTGACCATCTGTTTGCAGATGATATTCCATACACATCTTCAATTATGTTCCCATGCATTCTTGCAGTTTCTTCCAGAAGTTTGATGTGAACCTCAGATCTCTGTTTGATACAATTGATATTGGAACACTACAAGAAAAAGGTTCATCAGCGACCGCCTATCAGCGATCGCAGACGGTCGCAGATAGATATCAGCGACCGAACACGGTCACTGATAGTCGTCGCATTAAATTTGGTCACTGGGATGCACATCAGCGACCACTATTAGCGACCGCGTCATTTGCGACTGATATGAGCGACCGAAATGACAAATTTGGTCGCTAAGCTGAGTCAGCATGGTCGAGGGACAAAGCTGACGTGGTCCACGTGTTAGCGACCACTATCAGTGACCGCATGCTGTCGCTGATACCTTCAAATGATTAGCGGTCACAAATTCATCTATACAAATTCGTCAATCTCCTCGCAATTGAGAAGAATGTAATTATGTGCAGCATGTAATTCTTGTTCAGAGAGGAATATGCGCTTCCCTTTTCCATAAGCGCGACCCGATAGACCAAATACAGAGAGCCGACCATTTAGTTCAACATTTCCCCCATCATCATGTCTCGATACTCGATTGGCCTTTGTCAAGACTTCGTCCGGAAAATAGTCTGAGACAAACGTAGATATCTCATCGAAACCATATACCTCACATATCGACCCCTCGACATAAGCTCTATTCTTCACCTTCTTCTTAAGGTTTCCCATCACCCTCTCGAAAGGGTACATCCATCTATATTTAACTGGTCCCCCAACACGAGCTTCATAGGGAAGATGGATTTGCAAATGCTCCATGGAGTCAAAAAAACCAGGTGAAATATTCTAGTTTACACGTGATCTCTATGATGTTCTTCTCAAGTACAGACATGTCCTTCTCATTTAATGATTTTGAATATAAGTCTTTGAAGAAACGACTAAGATCCGTCAAAGCATCCCATATTGGTTTATCAAGCAGATTCTGAAAGTCTATAGGCATGAGTCTTTCCATGAACACATGACATTTATGACTCTTCATCCCTTGCAATTTCCCACCCGTAACACACCTTGAAATGTTTGACGCATATCCATCTGGTAGTTTCAGAGACTTAACCCATGTGCACACATCTTCAACTTGCTTTTTGGACAATGTGCACCTTGCATGCGGTTTGACAATCTTACCATTAGGAGATTCATAAAGTTCTAATCCAGGACGCTTACAAATATCTTTCATGTCCAAATGTGCCTTATCGTTATCTTTTGTCTTCCCCATAACATTCGTCACAGTGTTAAACATATTGTCAAACACATTCTTCTCAATATGCATCACATCTAGATTATGACGAATCAAATTTGTAGACCAATAAGGAAGTTCCCAAAAGATGCTTCTCCGAACCCAGTTATGAGATACGCCAAACCCATTGATTATGTTTATGGCATTAATCTTACCAAATGGGATAACCGACAATCTCATCACACGATCTCGCATCTCTATTCCCGACAATCGCGATGCAGGCATATTATTGTCTACTTTCCCTTTCCTGAAGTGTTCTCTATTTCTTCGAAACGGGTGATCTACCAGTAAGAACCGATGATGATAGTCAAACCAACAAGGCTTTCGACCTTTTGATAGATTAAACCACTTTGTATGCTCCATACAATACGAACAAGCTAACTTCCGTGTGTACTCCATCCATTAACATACCATAAAATTTGGAAGTCACTTATAGTCCATATAACCATTTGCCTTAAGGTTGAAATTTGTTTTCATTGAAACATCCTAAATCATGCTCCATCCTCCCACAATACCTTCAACTCGCTCTATAAGAGGTCTCAAGTAAACATCTATGTTCTTTCCGGGACTCTTAGGACCGGGGAACCACGAGTGAAAAAACAAGTATGGGTATTTATTTCACACATCCAAGGAGGCAAGTTATGCGGAGTAACAATCACATACCAACAACATGAGTGCGGAACAAGCCCAGAGTGGCCAAACGGTTGAAACCATCGGTGGACAATCCAAGCCTCATATTTCTAGGTTCTAATGCAAACCGGGGATGTGTTAAGTTGAAATCTTTCCAAGCTTTTATCTGCGGGATGATTTAGTTCTCCATCTTTAGGCTGGAGATTTAGCATGCCAACTCATATGTTCAGCTGTTCTTGAAGACATGTACAATCTTTTTAGCCGATGTGTTATTGGAAAATACCTTATAATCTTAAACGGTATACTTGATTTTTTTGTAGTCATGCCCTCTTTATTAGGCCTAAACCGATCATGACTGCAAAACGTGCACCTTGTCATCTTTCATTTTCTTTATAAAATAACATGCAATCGTTGGGACATGCATCGATATTTTGGTATCCAAGACCCAACTTCTTCACCATTTTCTTATAAAAGTAATAGTTACCAGGTAATTTCTCATCATCAGGAAACATACTCTTAATGGCCTTCAAGAACGACTCAAAACACTCGTGGCTCATGTTGTGATCAGCCTTGATGTTATGTAATGTCGCCACTGCAGACAATGTGGTGTGTTTGGTGCAACCATGCCACAATGGCTCGCTACCCTCGTCTAACAACTTAAAGAAGTCTTTGGCATCAGAATTCATAGGTTGCTCTATGCCTTGTTCCCAATCAAAATCTGGCCCTGCAATATCATGAACCATTTCATTCATACGATGAGTACTACTGCCCGAATTGTGTACTTCTGTGATGCCACCACCTCTTCTCTGCCCATGTGACCATCATCATTCTTCGTAATTTTTCATGAACCCAGAAACAAGTAAATGATAGTTTACCATGTCTCTGTCCATATAATTTACATTATTACACTTCAAACATGGACATCGTATCTGCGACTTACCATTCATACATTCCGGGTGACTATACGCATAATCCAAAAACACTTGGCAACCAGCTCTAAATTCAGCTGTAGCACGTATCTGGGCACTTGATTTTCGTCGTGCCATCCAACTACGGTCTGAATAGAGGTCCATGATTCCACGGTACCTACTACAGACAACATTATAAATGTTAACATATGACTTGAGCATACATGTAATCATGCATATGATTAACATTTAAGCATACTTGTAAGCATATGAGTTGAGCATAATTGTAACCATATCACTTGAGCGTACTTGTAACCATATGACTTGAGCACACTTGTAAGCATATGAATGACATTTAAGCATACTTGTAAGCATATGACTTGAGAGCATACTTGTAAGCATATGATTAACGTTTAAGCATACTTGATGTTAACGAATGAATGAAAATTAAAGTAGTATGAGAAACTTTAAATGTTATTAAATTTAGTATGAGAAACTAAATAAATGCTACTTAGTGTAAAAGTTATATTATATCATGTTATTTTATTTTAATTTATTTTAAATTTGTTTTTATTGTTTATCGTAAGTGAATACGTAAGGTATTTCATTAATGCTAGCTTTATATCAGACTTTGCTAACTCATTTATACAACTTTTGAGTATCTTGGAGATTCATTCATATCAACTAGCACTGCTTATTTTGGCTAATAGCCCCCTAATAGCTTACCATGCTAATAACCAAGTTTGGCTTGGCCCCGTGATGCTTGGCTAATCTTGGTGTGGCCTCGTGTGGCTTCGCGGCCCCAAGCCCAGCCCATCAGCTCCAACATCCCCTTAATAGGCTCTAGTGGATCACCAATAGGCTCGTTAATAGTATAAATGTTCGCAACTACCTGACCAATAAATTTTTTTTGCTAGAGTCTCCCCTGTAATATGGACTAGCGACATGCACGACAGCATGTATATAAGGTCATTTCTAGGCATCCAAGACACAAATCAAGAGTTCACATAGACGATCTTACATAAGTATAAGTAATGTGAAGAAAAGCCTAACTATTACCCATAAACGATCTTGCATAAGTATAGTTCTCATATAGGTATAGATTTGACTATAATTTCACGAACAGTCCACATGTAGGCAAAAGAAACCTTTAGGCATTCAAACAACTTTAAAATCATGATAATAAAAGGTTCTTTAGGCATGATTAAATACTAAATTATACTAACAGTCCCCAAGCCTTTCATTATAAATATTATTACATCAAATAATTGCTATATACTTTGTATTCATGGTTTTCATGATTTTGACCAAAACATCCACTTTATAGTAATAGAACAAATCACAGTCAAGAGACAGAAAATAATTATAAAATTTAATAACTTAATGAAGATCTCCAACACATTTTAAGACCACGTACTCCACTCCAATCAGCAGAGACAAAAGAAAGCATCACTTTAAAATGAATCAATAAACTATTACAATTAATCGAAAAATATGAAATAGTCGCAATGAATCAAATTCACTGAAAACCCTACCAACAATCCATATAATCAAGATACCCAACCCAAGACCCACAAACACAAACAAAATTCAATTAGGCATTGCCCCATCTAATATGCAAAGGTCTTAAAACTTTGCATATCATACACTATTTGGGACACTTTGCTTCCATCTAATATGCAAAGGTCTTAAAACTTTCTGCAAATTCATAGGAAAATAGGGCATTGAACCAAAAGTTATGAAAAAAAATTCAATTAACCCTACCAACAATTCATATAATCAAGATACCCAACCCAAGACCCACAAATAAACACAAAACAAATTCAATTAACCTAATAAAAAAAAGGGACAGAATACCTCAGATAGAGAATGGGCGAGAATGAGGGACAAAATACCTCAAGTGGCGGAATGGGCAAGGCGGTGACGGGGCGGAATGGGCGAGGCAGACATAATATGCTCCCCTATCTCCCTCTTCTCTCTATCTGCTCCCTTTTTTTTTTCTTCGCGTCTGTGTCGAGCAAATGGTTGGCCTGATAACATTAAGAATGATCGTGATAAGCCTTGATGTAACCACATGCGGTTAAGCTATTTTTAATGATGTGGGCGCTTTCGGCTGACCGCATCTGATTCTTGATAAGGATTAATCATTAACAAAAAAATCTCCAGGTTTACGTTACAAAATTTTTGGGGGGAAATTCATGTTAGCGACCGATCAGCGATCGCCTGCGGTCGCTGATATCAACTAGTGAGTAGAATTAATCCCGATCGCAGGTAGCGGTCGCTACTACTATTATCAGCGATCGTATATGCGGTCGCTGATATTATTGGTCGCAGATAGGCCTTTTTTTTGTAGAGGAACTCCATGTCTTGAGACGATCTCCTTGACGTACAAATTTTTCCAGCTAATCAAGATTAAATCTAATCTTTATTGGCAAAAAGTGTGTTGATTTCATTAATCTATCCACTATCACCCAAATCGCATCGTATCCTTTCTGAGTCGTTGGAAGACCTACCACAAAATCCATTATGATATGCTCCCATTTCCATTCTGGTCTTTCTAATGGTTGAAGTAATACGTTTGGCCTTTGATGTTCTGCCTTTACTCTCTGACATGTCAAGCATTTCGCAACAAATTCAACGTCTCTTTTCATATTTGGCCACCAAAAGTGTCGCTGCAAATCTTGATACATTTTCGTACTTCCCGGATGAATAGAATATCATGAGTTATGAGCCTCTGACAAGATTTCTTCTTTAATATCCTGTACTAATGGAACCCAAATTCATCCCTCAAACCTTAGCACTCCTTCAGTATCACCATTGTACTTCATCTAATTACCATCAACTATACTTTCCTTTATTTTTCTACATTCTTCATCTTGTAGTGAGCATTCTTTATCTTGTCCACCAAAGTTGAACTAACTTCTATCTGGAACAATCTTTCATCAGTTTCTTTTGAAAATTTGATTTCCAACTCTAGTCTTGCCATTGCTGAAATGAGTTCCTCCTGGTTGGTTAACAACATCAACTTCTCACAACCTTTCCTACTCAAGGAAACTGCAACCACATATGCTTTGCCCAGATGATAAAAGATCTCGCAATCATAATCATCTATTAATTCCATCCATCTCCTTTGACGCATGTTTAGGTCCTTTTGTGTGAAAATATACTTCAGATTCTTATGGTCTGTGTATATCTCACATTTTTCTCCATAGAGATAGTGTCTCCACATCTTCAAAGCAAATACTACTGCCGCCAATTCTAAATCACGAGTCGAATACCCTTTCTAGTAGACTTTTGATTGCATTGATGCATACACAATGACTTTTCCTTTCTGCATAAGGACACAATATAATGCCACGAAATTCGGTCTATTTCACATCCAGATTTCGTACGTCATGATCCCATCTTCTTCCAAACATACATCATTATATAGCTAAATATAACAACATACATCCTCAAATCCCAGGTTCTAAAACCTTAAAACCTCTTTCATTCCAAATAATGATAATTACATTATTCATTACATCTTGTACAAGTGACTTTTATCCGCCACCATGGATACATAATCGTTCATTAAACTATTCTATAGTTTAATTCTATCATTCTATATTATAAGTCTTCGCTTGATCTTCACGCTCATTCATCTAATGAATGGCATTTCTTCTGGATACCGATCAGCTTAATCTTTCCGGGATCCTTAAGTTCTTCTAACATCGTTCGCTAAAAATATTTTTATTTAAAGCAAGTGTGAGCATTCAATTTCCCAGCAAGTCATAACAGTTGAACAAACAACTTTAAGAATTCAAACATTCTTGTAAGACTTCAATAACCGAACAAAGGTTATGAAACAACTTAAATAATAGGAATAATCTCAATTTCTATCATTTTAAAACATTAGTTACATTCACTCTGAAATACTTTCATTCTCTACTCTCTTTCATACATATTCTATCTGGCTAGAATCAATAACACAGACTTAACAATAACGGTTCATGTATAAATAGAACATGCTCATATTGAACAGTTCAATCACAGAACAATTCATATCATAGAAACACCGAAGTGTTCACATTATGGCATAAGGCCTCATATATTCTAACACCTTGTACAAATATCACACATTTGCACATAGACAGAACTTCTCAAGTTCAACATCTGAGAAGTTTTAGAAACTAGCATTCATTTAAAATATGAATGAAGTTAGGAAACTTGCCTTACACACAACTACAGCTTACGTTGAACTGCTCATTCCAATCCCTATAACACATAAGGAAATAACACATACACCAATTAGTCATATACTTGACTTACACATTCGTTTACTTAACTTTACTTCTTAGGGTTCGCGTTCTTGTAATATAATTTTACGCGACTAACTTTCATTACCGGTTTACGGCTTCATGACATACGGAGATGTCTTACTCAAAACGTTCATCATCTTTGATGATTCACATTCTTATCTTCTTCTTATAACTTCTCTAGGACTCGTACACACATCGCTTCTCTCTGGCGGTAGTCCAGATGGTACTTTCTGAGTGGTTTCCCACAAACAACCAACAAACAAGTTCCCCGCCTCATCTACACTACCATCACGGTTGAGAGTTAGATCGGTTGCCGATTTAGATATATACCTTCGCTCTCAGAAGGAATTGTTTAGCCCAGCTCCCATATGTCAACCATCAAAGGTTACGATTGTACTACAACTTAACTTATCTTAACTTATTCGAACTTATTAAACTATAATCTTCGTTAAGTTAATTTCTCATTCCTTATGGCTTCCTGACAACTAAATGCCACCCTTCAGGATTCATTCTTATACGACTCACCTTCAGCTTTCATTACCTTTATTAACGTTCATTACGACATCCACGATAATTCATGTCTTACTTACTACCTTTGCCAACGTATAGGTCATACAATTAGGGTATACTTAGAATGAGCGTTCGACACGAATACGATTCATGAGGATCGTTTACGTATTCAACGTTCACTTTGCTCATCTCTTAATCTCTCATTCAACCTTTACTCAAGGTTTTATTCACTTTCGATCGTTATCCATCCCATGAACCCCATGTTCATTATTCTTTTTTAATGTCAAAGCCATACTTTTCGTTGTATGCTACGACCGATCGTTCATCGCAACAACGTTGCCTTTGTAGCGTCTATACGCTTTACACTTATCTCTCACTACCATATCATAACTTCAAAATGTTATTCATTACCCTCGTTCCCCAACGTCTAGGGAGTTACAATCATAGCAATCCCCCACATTTGTTTATAGCGACTACGGTCCTCGGATATCGGTTACGTAACCCGCATTCATATTCTTTATCTTTTAATCTCGATTAATCTTTTTGTTCAATCTTCATTAAAGGTTTAATTCACTTATTTAAGTGTTACATTCGATTAACTATACGCTGAATAGTTTTTGTTACACTTCCCCCAGGATTTGAGCAGTTAAAAGCTCTTCTCTGGCTTTTTCCCTACACTGGCGCTGCGACGCCACTCTCCCGTTTATATCTCATGTTGCGGCGTGAGTTTGTAGTACTCGGGCTCTTGGTCTGGCGCTACAGCGCCACCTTTCAAGGCATGGTTGGCGCCGCAGCGCCAAGCCCTAACCCTAGAAAATTTCTCTAAGTGTTAAATCCAATTTGAGACGCTTACTTCCCGCTTTCATAACTTATTCGTTATAACTCGGAACGAGGTCGTTCCAAAGTCATTCTCTTCCTTATCTTATTTACTTCAATCCCCTCGAACAAAACTTCGTTCAGAATCCATTAACATGCTATTCGATTGGCTTAATCTTTGCCCTTTGTTCGTTTTAAGTTTTTAACGCTTTTTGTTCATTCGTCCGTAATTTGGTTATCCGAACTCGGAATTAGTTCATTCTTGAGTCCACGAGTCACATTTTCTAAGTTCTCTTATTTTCTTATGAAACCCTACATGTTTGGGTTCATTTACTAACTTTCTAATTCTCGTTCGTCTTTTACAAAATTTTCGCCATAACTTCGTTATATCTAAGTTTTAATCCATTCTTCATGAACGTTTCTACCGTTCCTAACCAAGCAATAAGCATCTAACTTATACACGATGGTTTTAAACTTGTCCATCAACAACAATTATACTACGATGGTTTTAAATTTGTCGATCAACAACGTTCTTCGTGTTCTTCGCGTATTCTTCGTGTTCTTCATTTTTTAATCGATATTTTGGATTATGATTTCACTTTTTCTTGGAATTTGATGTTATAGAACATCATTCCTTACTTATTTAACCTACTCATTCATAAGATTCATTCAGATAGCTCAAAATCCTTACGAATCTTATACTTCCTTAAGAAATTTATAAAATAAACTTTAAATTCTAATTTCTTAATTTTCTTACGATTTCAACCATATGAAATCATTTCTAACTTAATCTACTTCTTATCTTCATTAAGTTATGTTTTTGAACATATTAAACTTAAAGAAAATTAGAAGAAACTAGGGTTCGGATTACCGTTCTTCATTAATCTCCTTCCGTCGGATAAAGCATGCACTTCAGCAAGCTTTTCCTCTTCCTCTTCCTCTTCTTCTCCCATCCAAACTCTCTCTATTTCTCTCTCAAGTGTTGGTTGAAAGTTGCAATCAAACAAATGAGATTAAGGCTTGCTTATATAGAAAACCAAGGCTAGGAGCATTTTAGTCATTTTGCTCTCCCTAACCTCCTTACTATTCAAGGCATAAGGGCTAAGTTAAGTTAGCCCTCAAGTTTGCTTAGCCCTTAAGTTTTGTTGTTCCGTCTTTTGGGTTTCGTGTGACAGTTTTAAAAACTGCGATTCTCAAAATCCAAATATTTTTGGATATTTCGTCTTTCCTTTACCGATTAACTTTTATGTATTCTTCGAATTTTTGAAAAAAAAAACACTTTTTGGTGTCGAGAGTTTTCCTTCACGTTTTCCCCTAACGTAGCTAAACGAATAAACATAACAGTACTTTTCGTCATTTTTATTTTGTTCATTTCTGCACGTTTTTTAAGAAAAACTTTTATTGGCTAACTTAACTTTTCACGACATATTATCGTCAAATCTTTTGACGGAATGTCATTTCGACATACCGAACTCTCAAAAAGGCTTAGGTTATTTAAACCCTAACCCTAAGGTTTCGTCGAGTGAATAATGCATATTTCGTCTTTTTCCTCGGAAATATTTTTGTTCTCGAAATTTTTTAATTTTCGTCTTGAAAATTCTTACTCTTTCAACCTAGCTCGTAGCCAGAATCCTCCGGAATTATAATCATCATATGTTCTAGAATGATTAATAAACACATAGCACATAATATTATTAATAAAAATTCATTTTATTAATAACTAATTCTTTAAACTTAAATTCTGGACGATCCGAATTTCTAGGTCTTTACACTCTTTCCCTCTTATAAAAATTCTGTCCTCAGAATTTCATAAAACCACACCCTTACCCGGGTCATCACATTCCCCCTTCTTCATAGAATTCCGTCCTCGAAATTTTAGCTTACCCATCTTCTCAACTTCTCTTCAAAGAAGTTCCTATCTTTCAAACATTGTCTCACCTTCACAACTTTAGAAAGAATTATGAAGTAGAATGAAAAATGAGGAATATAAAAATTCCTTTAAAACATATCATACTTTTGCTGAGGGGTCAAATCGACCACGAACTCTTACTAGGTTTAATAGCATAACGCTGTAACCTTTCTTCCACGGTCAGTTTACAATCACAAAGAAGGTAAAGCACCTCTTCAATATGTAGGTGATCAACCTATCGTATAACCCCATTTCAGGGTATGTTCACCTCAGACTTAATCATTAGATTCCGCACCAAAACAATTTGGTTTGGCATAGCTCTTCAAAGAAAGCTCAATTTTCTTTTAGTCATGACATACCATTCGTCTTAGCCAAATCAAGTAGCTTAGACCATACCAATAAATTGGACATCAACTTGAAACATTCGTCTAGTCAACTCACTTGACATCGACCAATTCTTTAAATTCTTTTGCAATACATCAAAACGTTTCATGACGTCGTGATACCGTACTTTTCACAGTACGTTAAGGACTTCATCAGTTTATGACTTTGTCATTATACATCATACCATAGCGGGTTGTTGATCCTAAGATCACTTCCAACACTAGGTTCAATTGCATTAATAACTCCATCCTTTTACCATCTTTGCATCAAATGCACTGACGATATAAAATTCATTTTGATATTTTAAATCAATTTGTGTCTAGCCGAATCAACTAGTGTAGACATATCAAGAATTGTTCCTTTAAAATCCATTGGTTACAAAAATTGAACCAATTCTTTCATTTTCTAAAACACGCACTTCAACACGAATTCAAGAAACTTTGAAATCTAGCAAAGTTAGATGACTTGGAATATCTTATCCTTCATCTTCCTTCATTGTCTTACTTGTGATAATACTTAATCTTCTCTAACACCTTCAATGCTAAGTCTCTTCGAAAATAACTCATTTCGATCTAAACATTCCTATACCTTAAATACGATCCATCAACTTACTACACATTATGAGTTCAGGAACTTTCCATAATAATATAAGTTTAAGAACTATCCCAGACAGACCATAAGTGTCCATTCGCTGAGAAGTTCAAAAACATACCATATAATTATGAGTCACGAACTTACCATAAATATGAGTTTCAAGAACTCGCACCTACCTTATCATTCTCTACCTATCAAGTATATACATGAGAAAAGATTCACCTTCTCGTCATATACATCTTGATAGCACGACCAATTTCAATGATTATCACTATAATAAACTGAGTGGTTGTTACACAAAAACATAAACCTCTGCCCATATGAAGATTCATACAACTCAGCTATCACATGAGCCCTCAATTGAAATCTTACAACTTCTAACTTTCTCTTTACTTAATACAAATTTTCTTTAATTCGTATGCTATCCTTTACAACTCAATCTGAGATATTCTTCCCATATTACTTTATAGTACCATTCATTTATAGCATTGGCTATAAATCATTCATCGTTTAACAACTTGTCTGTTACTACGATTTACTATGATCACGTGGTGATCTTCTTATCCTTCTCTCTACGATTATAGTCTTAGGTACTCATACTTAAGATTTATAACCTATCAGCTCTGATACTAACTTGTGACGCTAATAGTACTTTCAACCATAGCACCTCACAAGGGTACCTATCAATTTACCACCGACTTGTTCGGCGTCCCCTACAGAAAATCTGGCTTTGGTGCATTCCCTTATAGAGACATCACCAGCAAAAGGCTCGGGGTTCTTCATGCATTGCGCTTATAGCTCTGATACCAACCTGTAACGCCCCGAAATCCGGTCTATATTCACATTTGGATTTTGTACGTCACGATCCCATCTTCTTCCAAACATACATCATTATATAGCTAAATATAACAACATACATCGTCAAATCCCAGGTTCTAAAACCTTAAAACCTCTTTCATTCCAAATAATGATAATTACATTATTCATTACATCTTATACAAGTGACTTTTATCTGCCACCAAGGATACATATTCGTTCATTAAACTATTCTATAGTTTAATTCTATCATTCTATATTACAAGTCTTTGCTTGATCTTCAAGCTCATTCATCTAATGAATGACACTTCTTCTGGATACTGATCAACTTAATCTTTCCGGGATCCTTAAGTTCTTCTAACATCGTTCGCAAAAAATGTTTTTATTTAAAACAAGTGTTAGCATTCAATTGCCCAGGAAGTCATAACAGTTGAACAAACAACTTTAAGAATTCAAACATTCTTGTAAGATTTCAACAACCGAACAAAGGTTATGAAGCAGCTTGAATAATAGGAATAATCTCGATTCCTATCATTTTAAAACATTATTTACATTCACTTTGAAATACTTTCATTCTCTACTCTCTTTCATACGTATTCTTTCTAGCTAGAATCAATAGCACAGACTTAACAATAATGGTTCATGTATAAATAGAACATGCTCACATTGAACAGTTCAATCAAAGAACAGTTCATATCATAGAAACACCAAAGTGTTCACATTGTGGCACAAGGCCTCATATATTCTAACACCTTGTACAAATATCACACATTTGCACATAGACAGAACTTCTCAAGTTCAACATCTGAGAAGTTTTAGAAACTAGCATTCATTTAAAATATGAATGAAGTTAGGAAACTTGCCTTATGTACAGCTACAGCTTACGCTGAACTGCTCATTCAAATCCCTATAACACATAAGGAAATAACACACACACCAATTAGTCATATACTTGACTTACACATTGGTTTACTTAACTTTAATTCTTAGGGTTCGCGTTCTTGTAATATAATTTTACGCGACTAACTTTCATTACCGGTTTACGGCTTCATGACATACGGAGATGTCTTACTCAAAACGTTCATCATCTTTGATGATTCACATTCTTATCTTCTTCTTATAACTTCTCTAGGACTCAGAACACATCGCTTCTCTGCTGGTAGTCCATATGGTACTCTGAGTGGTTTTCCACAAACAACCAACAAACAAGTTCCCGTCTCATCTACACTGCCATCACAGTGAGTTAGATCGGTTGCCAGTTTCGTATATACCTTCGCTCTCTGAAGGAATTGTTTAGCCTAGCTCCCATATGTCAACCATCAAAGGTTACGATTGTACTACAACTTAACTTATCTTAACTTATCCGAACTTATTAAACTATAATCTTCGTTAAGTTAATTTCTCATTCCTTATGGCTTTCTGACAACTAAATGCCACCCCTAAGGATTCATTCTTATATGACTCACCTTCGGCTTTCATTACCCTTATTACCGTTAATTACGACTTCCACGATAATTCATGTCTTACTTACTACCTTTGCCAATGTATAGGTCATATAATCAGGGTATACTTAGAATGAACGTTCGACGCGAATACGATTCATGAGGATCGTTTACATATTTAACGTTCACTTTGCTTGTCTCTTAATCTCTCATTCAACATTTACTCAAGGTTTTAATCAATTTCGATCGTTATCCATCCCATGAACCCCATGTTCATTATTCTTTCTTAATGTCAAAGCCATACTTTTCGTTGTATGCTACGACCGATCGTTCATCGCAACAACGTTGCGTTTGTAGCGTCTATACGCTTTACACTTATCTCTCACTACCATATCATAACATCAAAATGTTATTCATTACCCTCGTTCCCCAACGTCTAGGGAGTTACAATCATAGCAATCCCCCACGTTTGTTTATAGCGACTACGGTCCCCGGATATCGGTTACGTAACCCACATTCACATTCTTTATCTTTTAATCTCGATTAATCTTTTTGTTCAATCTTCATTAAAGGTTTAATTCACTTGTTTAAGTGTTACATTCGATTAACTATACGCTGAATAGTTTTTGTTACACTTCCCCCAGGATTTGAGAAGTTAAAAGCTCTTCTCTAGCTTTTTTTCCCTACAATCAGACAAGCATTCTCTCCCTTTTATCTCTCATGTCATGGCAATGCGAGTTTGTAGTACCCGGCTTCTGTCTCAGCATTGTTGCAGTCCTTTTCAAGGCATGACTGGCCCCACGGCGCCAAGCCCTAACCCTAGAAAATTTCTCTAAGTGTTAAATCCAATTTGAGACGCTTATTTCCTGTTTTCATAACTTATTCATTATAACTCGGAACGAGGTCGTTCCAAAGCAATTCTCTTCCTTATCTTACGTACTTCAATCCCCCTAGGATAGAACTTTTAGAAACTAGCATTCATTTAAAATATGAATGAAGTTAGGAAGCTTGCCTTACGTACAGCTACAGCTTACGCTGAACTGCTCATTCAAATCCCTATAACACATAAGGAAATAACACATACACCAATTAGTCATATACTTAACTTACACATTGGTTTACTTAACTTTACTTCTTAGGGTTCGCGTTCTTGCAATATAATTTTACGCGACAAACTTTCATTACCAGTTTATGGCTTCATGACATACGGAGATGTCTTACTCAAAACGTTCATCATCTTTAATGATTCACATTCTTATCTTCTTCTTATAACTTCTCTAGGACTCAGCACACATCGCTTCTCTGCTGGTAGTCCATATGGTACTCTGAGTGGTTTCCCACAAACAAACAACAAACAAGTTCCCATCTCATCTACACTGCCATCACAGTGAGTTAGATCGGTTGCCAGTTTTGTATATACCTTCACTCTCTGAAGGAATTGTTTAGCCCAACTCCTATATGTCAACCATCAAAGGTTACGATTGTACTACAACTTAACTTATCTTAACTTATTCGAACTTATTAAACTATAATCTTCGTTAAGTTAATTTCTCATTCGTTATGGCTTCCTGACAACTAAATGCCACCCCTCAGGATTAATTCTTGTACGACTCACCTTCGGCTTTCATTACCCTTATTACCATTCATTACGGCTTCCTCGATAATTCACGTCTTACTTACTAACTTTGCCAACGTCTAGGTCATACAATCAGGGTATACTTAGAACGTTCGTTCGACGCAAATACGATTCACGAGGATCGTTCACGTATTCAACGTTCACGTTTCTCGTCTCTTAATCTCTCATTCAACCTTTACTCAAGGTTTTAATCGCTTTCGATCGTTATCCATCCCATGAACCCAATGTTCATTATTCTTTCTTAATATCAAAGCCATACTGTTCGTTGTATGCTATGACCGATCGTTCATCGCAACAACGTTGAATTTATAGCGTCTATACACTTTACACTTATCTCTCACTACCATGTCATAACATCGAAATGTTATTCATTACCCTCGTTCCCCAACGTCTAGGGAAATACAATAATAGCAATCCCCCACGTTTGTTTATCGCGACTACGGTCCCCGGATATCGGTTACGTAACCCGCGTTCACATTCTTTATCTTTTAATCTTGATTAATCTTTTTGTTCAACCTTATTAAAGGTTTAATTCACTTGTTTAAGTGTTACATTTGATTAACTATATGCTCAATAGTTTTTGTTACACTTCCCCTAGGATTTGAGTTGTTAAAAGCTCTTCTCTGGCTTTTTCCCTACACTGGTGCTGTGGCGCAACTCTCCCTTTTATCTCTTGCGCTATGACACGAGTTTGCGCATGCCTTTTCTTGGTGCGGTGTTTGCAGTGCCACCTTTTCAAAGGCATGGTCAGCCATGCAAGGACTGAAGCCTTAACCCTAGAAAATTTCTCTAAGTGTTAAATCCAATTTGAGATGTTTACTTCCCGCTTTCATAACTTATTCGTTATAACTCAGAACGAGGTTGTTCCAAATCCATTATCTTCCTTATCCTATGTACTTCAATCCCCCTAGGATAGAACTTTATTCTGAATCCGTTAACATGCCATTCGATTGGCTTAATCTTTGCCCTTCGTTCGTTTTAAGTTTTTAACGCTTTTTGTTTGTTCGTCCGTAATTTGGTTATTCGAACTCGGAATTCGTTCATTCTTGAGTCCACGACTCACGTTTTCTACGTTCTCTTATTTTCTTATGAAACCCTACATTTTCAGGTTCATTTACTAACTTTCTAATTCTCGTTCGTCTTTTACAAAATTTTTGCCATAACTTCGTTATAGCTAAGTTTTAATCCATTCTTCATGAATGTTTCTACCATTCCTAACCAAGCAATAAGCATCTAACTTATACACGATGGTTTTAAACTTGTCCATTAACAACAATTATACTACGATGATTTTAAATTTGTCCATCAACAACGTTCTTTGTGTTATTCAATTTTTAAACGATATTTTGGATTACGATTTCACTTTTTCTTGGAATTTGATGTTATAGAACATCATTCCTTACTTATTTAACCTACTCATTCATAAGATTCATTCAGATCGCTCAAAATCCTTACGAATCTTATACTTCCTTAAGAAATTTATAAAATAAACTTCAAAATCTTATTTCTTAATTTTCTTATGATTTCAACCATATGAAATCATTTCTAACTTAATCTACTTCTTATCTTCATTAAGTTATATTTTTGAACATATTAAACTTAAAGAAAATAAGAATAAACTAGGGTTCGGATTACCGTTCTTCATTAATCTCCTTCCGTCGGACAAAGCGTGCACTCCGGCAAGCTTTTCCTCTTCCTCTTCATCTTCTTCTTCTTCTCCCATCGAACTCTCTCTCTTTCTCTCTCAATTGTTGGTTAAAATTTTGAATCAAACAAATGAGCTTAAGGCTTGTCTATATAGAAAACCAAGGCTAGGGGCATTTTAGTCATTTTCCCCTCCCTATTCAAGGCTTAAGGACTAAGTTAACTTAGCCCTCAAGTTTGCTTAGCCCTTAAGTTTCGTAGTTCCGTCTTTTGGGTTTTATCCGACAGTTTTAAAAACTGCGATTCTCGAAATCCAAATATTTTTGGATATTTCGTCTTTCCTTTACCGATTAACTTTTACGTATTCTTCTGGTTCAAAAAAGCTGAAAACACTTTTTTGGTGTCAAGCGTTTTCCTTCACGTTTTCCCCTAACGTAGCTAAACGAATAAAAAGTACATAACAATACTTTTCTTCATTTTTATTTTGTCAGATTTCTGCACGAGAAAAACTTTTATCGGCTTACTTAACTTTTCACGACATATTATCGTCAAATCTTTCGAGGGAATGTCATTTTGACATACCGAACTCTCGGAAAGGCTTAGGTTATTTAAACCCTAACCCTTAGGTTTCATCGGGTGAATAGTGCCTATTTCGTCTTTTTCCCCGAAAATATTTTTGTTCTCGGAAATTTTTTATTTTCATCTTGAAAATTCTTACTCTTTCAACCTAGCTCGTAGCCAGAATCCTCCCGACTTATAATCATCCTAGGTTCTAGAACGATTAATAAACACATAGTAGATAATATTATTAATAAAAATTCATTTTATTAATAACAAATTCTTTAAACTTAAATTTTGGACGATCCGAATTTTTGGGTCATTACACATAACCTAATCCCTTGTGTGATCGTCACTATACAACACAAAGTTTCCTGTATTATCTAGTAATGACAACACACGTGCCACACTTAACCTCTTCTTTAATTCCTTAAAACTCTCTTCGTACTTTTTCGTCCAAACAAATTTTATAGCTTTTCTCGTTAAATTTGTCAACGGAGTGGCAATCTTGGAAAAATCTTGAATAAACCATCTGTAATATTCTGCCAATCCCAAGAAACTTTTTACTTCTGATGGAGTTCTTGGTTGTTCCCAATTTTTTATAGCTTCGACTTTTGATGGGTCCACTGAAATCCCATGTTTATCAATTACATGCCCAAGAAATTGTACACGTTCTAGCCAAAATTCACATTTACAAAATTTCGCATACAACTTTTCTTTTCTTAGAGTCTCTAGCGTCAGACGTAAGTGTTCCACGTGTTCTTCTTGAGATTTAGAGTACACTAGAATATCATCGATAAATACCACCACAAACTTGTCTAAAAATGGTTTAAAAACCATGTTCATCAAATCCATGAACGTTGCAGGGGCGTTTTTCAAACCAAAAGACATTACTAAAAACTCGTAATGTCCATACCGAGTTGTGAATGCCGTCTTTGGTACATCCTCCTTCCTTACTTTCAATTGGTGATACCCACTTCTCAAATCTATTTTCGAGAAATATCTAGCACCATTCAATTGATCAAACAAGTCATCTATTCTTGGCAATGGATACTTGTTTTTAATAGTGACTTTGTTTAATTCCCTATAATTAATGCAAAGACGCATTGACCCATCCTTCTTCTTCACGAATAACACTGGTGCTCCCCACGGTGATACACTCGGCTGAATGTATTTCTTGTCTAATAACTCTTGCAATTATACCATTAATTCCTTCATCTCTACTGGAGCCATCCTGTATGGGGCCTTCGATATCGGAGCAGTTCCTGGTGCCAAATCGATAACGAACTCGATCTCTCTGTCAGGTGTAAGTCCTGGCAAATGTTCCGGAAACACATTTACAAAGTCCCTAACCACTGGTATCCCCTCCAGTTTCATTTCCTTCTTCTTTTGAGTATCGACTATGTAGGCTAGGTACCCTACACAACCCTGACACAATAACTTCTTGGCCTACATAACTGTCAGACACCTTGCTTGTCTAGGCGATTTGCTACCATAGAAAACTACTTTTGACGGAGTCATAAAGTTTACACACTTCTTTTGGCAATCAATTATCGTTCTATAATTAAATAGCCAATCCATTCCCAATATAACATCAAACTCTCCAAGTTTTATCGGGATTAAATCTACTGTCCTAATATTCCCCTTAATATTCACCCTACAATTCTTGAATACGAATTTAACAGGAATTACCTCCCTATTCACAATTTCTATGTGTAAAGGAAAATTCAACTCTTCACTAGATATTTTTAACCTCTTAGAAAATTCATCAGATATAAACGAGCAAGTAGCACCCGAATCAAATAATACATATGCATTTATATCATTGATTGTGATAATACCTGACACGACATCTTTTGATTGCACTACGTCCTGCACCGTCATGTTGAAGGTTCTGGTTGTGGGTTTGTTAGGTGATGTTGGTCCAACAATAGGCAGTGTACCTCCATCGCCACTTCCCTTGTTTCCAATTGTCTCACCAAATTGCTTCTTTGGACACTTGCGAGCAAAATGGTCCTTCGACCCGCAGGTGTAGTAATCATCTTCTCTGGTTAATTGCAATTTGGGGCAATGTGACCCTCCTGGCCACAGTTAAAGCACACACATTTCCCCCATAAGCACATACCCGTGTGAAACCTTCTGCATGTAGCACATGCATTGATTTTCTTCTTCTGCTGGTTACCTTGCTGATTTCCAGCTTCCGCATTTGCATTCCACTTCCTCTTTAAATTATTGTTAACATTTCCACCGTTACCACCACCATTCTTAGCTTCACCCTCATTCTTCTTCTTTCTCTGCTCCTGATTGTGCTTTCTTACAGCCTCGCCTCCACTCTCAACGAGAATTGCCTTCTCAAGCACCGCCGCAAACATTTTTAACTAGAACAGAGAGACTCTGCTGTACAACCAGGGCTTCAGTCCCTGCTCAAATCTCCTTGCCTTGCGCTCATCCGTGTTCACTTGATATGGTACAAACCTCGCCAACTCATTGAACCTTGCTGTATACTCCGACACTGTCATTATGCCCTATTTTAACTCTAGAAACTGCACTTCCATCTGATTCTTTGAACTCTCTAGGAAATAGGACTCGAAGAATATCTCCTTAAATCTATCCCAAGTCATTACTCCTTGACCTCCTCGAGTTTTATTGGCTTGCCACCAATAACTAGCCTCTACTTTCAACAAAAAACGTTGCAAAAGTAGTCTTCTGATTCTCACATACTCTAGCAACATCGAAAACTTTCTCTATCTCCATGATCCAGGTTTGTGCCTTAACTGGATTCATGGACCCACGTAATTCTGGTGGTCCAACCGCCTTGAAGTCCTTAAATGTCACGGCTTGATTCTGCGGTTGATTCTGTAATGCACCCATCAATAGTGTCACTAACTGTTGAACGGGGTTAGCTTACACATTGTTATTGTTGGTAGATCCCCCAGGGGTTCTTTACCGAGCTTGACGTCTTCTTGGAGGCATTTTCTGTTAAAAATACACTCATTAGACTATTACTCAAGTTTTTAAGTATTTTTTTTTCTTAATTAGCATCATCACTTAACACATTACACTTTAAATAAAATAATAAATTTTATTCATTCATAATCTTTTAGAAAACATAAGAACAATAGCAGCACTGCTACTTACATTACTTTCCTGAACTACTAAAGTTCCAGGATAACATCATCATCATATCCCATAGGTTACATAACACTTGAGATTTACATTTTATTTATCATATCATAAATCACATATCAAGTACATTTATGACGACCTACTAAAACACTGCATAGCCTTACGATGTTTCTCTTCTCTAATACGGAACATTGTTTGACGATCTAACATGTACGATGGCAGCATCTCAAACTGAATTGGATAACACATAACTTGATCTTGAGCTCGATTGATTACTGTATTGAAAACACTATTCATCTCTTCCATCTTGATCCTCTTTACTTGTACCTCTCTCTGTGCTACCCCAGCTCGTTTAGTAGCTTCTTCATACGCGCTACGGCTCTTGCCCTCTTAGTAGATTCTTCCTTCAGCTCGTTCTTCAAGTCTGCGATCTCCTCTGTCAGTTGCTCATTTCCTCCTTCAGTGTGAATCAGCTTCTCTTCGACACTACTCAGACGTTCCTGTAGATCCTGGATCTCGTCATCCTTCTGCGCCATTGAGGTTTGTTGTTCAGCTACTATCTCTCTCAACAACTCAATGCTATCCTTAAGTTCTACATTTCGATCGTATACTTCGTCGTGCATACGGGCAACGATCGAGCTAAATGGAATATCTTCCTCCTCATCCCCCTCATCCTAATTCACTATGGCAGCTCCTCAGGGTCTGCCTCGTCCGTCTCTATCTCATCATCCTCATCAGGTAACCTTTCCTTGTCAACCACTGTGACTAACGAAGTTGTTTCTCGTGGCAGTAGTTGTTCCCAAACCACCTGAATATGTAACGCCCCCAAAATTGGGACAATTTCTCTCCCTATCTTGTGCATTAATATTATCCCGTTCTAGCTTTAAAATATTATTTAATGTTAAAAAAGCTAAAAACGCGAAATAATTTTTTTTTCTTTCTTTCCATTCATTCATTCCCTGAATCGCAACCTTTACAATTCTTCTTTGTACTAGAATCATATCTATTCTTATTTCAGAATAAACATTCTTTATCCATTCAACATTTCAAACTATACATAACTGCCAATTACATTTGACAAAACTATCAATCATAGATTTATACCATTTCTGATTCAAGGAAATGTATTCATTTTGCACAACGTTTAATCTTTATCATCTGTATAGCAAGTAATATTGCAAAAAGTTTGTGTTTGCAAGATTGAGCTCGACAGCCCAGCTAGTTTTCTAGTTCTATTATGTTTGTGGATTAAATGTGATTATGTGGTGAGTTACATACCATGCTTTCTGAATTGTTAAAGTCAAAATATGACTAAGTTAATTAGGTTATAGAACTCAATTTATATGTGATATGTGATAGCACATGTTGTATGATGTAACTCGATAAATTAGAAATGTAAAATGTTTAAATGTATGTTTTGTATACTAAAATGATATTTCAGTTTACTGACATGTTATCTAGCTTATTAAGATGACATATAAAAAGGGATAACTTATAAGTACAAATTATGATCTGATTAAAAGTCTATCAAAGTATAACAATAACATTAAGACTTAAGCGTAATGTCTAATACTTAACTATATGTTTAAAGGTTAGACACTTTAATATAAGATGATAAGATTATAAGTGAGTTATGTTATGACTTATCGAAAGATCAATTTTAGGTCTTTTATCTAAAGAAGTTAAAGTAAATTGCTTAGCAGTAGACCGCGATTGAGGCAAGTTCTCTAACTCAAACTTGAGTTATTATTTTTAAAGCATATTAGTGAATAATTATTGTTGATTATTCACATCTATAATGATTATTGATACTCGCACTCGGTGCAATTAAATTATTGTTCTATTATTATTGAACTGTGAATTAGTTAAAGTTCTTTCATTCATGAACTGTTTAAGATATGGATCTATGCTCATTGTATCGGCTAGATCAAGTATGTTTAAATTTGTTAAATCAAATATGTTGTTAAAAGCTGTTCTTCACCACTTGACTTGGTAAGGACTCAAGACTGAGAAAAAGAACAATTTGATTAAAGCATTATTGAAAAACAATTATTTCTCGTATATTAAGTGTTTATGTATAATACACCGGGTATGAAAGGCTGATCCCCTTCATTACCAAAACTTATTAAAAGGACCAGTTTAAATACTGACTACCTTAGCATATGTTCATGGTCACTATGACCACTCAGCATTTGTTATTCAACTATTCGAATATTCAGTTATCAAGACTTAATTCATGTTCTTTCATAATTAATTTCTATTGTTGAACACTGAACGATAAATTTCATGTTAATCATGATATATCTTCCTTGTACTTATACTTGTTAAGCAAAGTTGTTGCCTACCCTTGCTATATCATGACAATTATTTCAGCTAAGCCAGAGAGTTCAAGTAAGAAGGATATAGGCAAGGGAAAGGTCCAAGAATAGATAATATAAATGTTTAAGTATAATGAGATACTATGTTTGACGTTTATGTAAACCTTTTGTGTCACTTTATGTAACATAAGTAAGGTATGTTTATGTTAAGGTAATAAACCTTGGGATATTGTATAAGACTTTATTATAATGAACAATATATGTTTATTATTCCACAATAATATATAGAATGCTTATGAAGATGATGTACCGTGAGCACTGAATCTGAGGTTAGAGAACCCAGATTTGGGGGCGTCATAGAATATCTCGAGGCTCCTCCTTTCTAGGCATCTAGTATCCTTCCTCCATAGCTTGACTGGATTCTCCTACATTAGCTATCCTGACAATAAAACATTTAAGTTTTAATTACTACTCATTACTACTCGACGCTCACGAGTACATAGGTTTTAATCATATAAGCACATAAGTGTTTTAGTACTTCTTCCTTAAAACTCGATAAGAGTTTATCACCACTATCTTTTCAAATGTTACTTCCTAAGGCTTTTTCCCACCTAAGGTTCATAACCTAAAGCTTTGATACCAACTTGTGACACCCCCAAATCCAGGTACTTCATTCCCATAAGACTTGGTGTTCACTTTCCATTCATTAATATCTATCTACCCAAATATATTAAAATTAAATTAGAAATCCTCCTTTTCAATGGGTTACATCATTAATCAAAAAGTCTTCCCAGGTTGTCTAACTTTAAGCATCAATCAAGTGCGGAATTAAAATAATTACATCACATCATTAAATATAAAGTATATCATCATGACAATAAATGAAATTACAAGTCTTCATCACTTGCACATTTTTCCCTTTCCTTTACTAGTCGTAGGTTCATCGACCTTCTCAACTTTAGCTGCAATGAGTGTATATATATGCAAGAGTGAGCAAAACAATGGCTCACTAGATATAACAATGAATCAATAAGAGAATAATAACTGCCAATGAATAGGCTCATCAAAACTGAATAATATTCTATCAATGATAACCAAAAACGGGAATCAAAATAAGAAATATATCTGAGGGTCATAAGACCACGAACTATGTCCACAATTACAAGTAATCTTCAACTTTAACCTAAACAGTTATATTGTAGGGACTTCACGTACTTAAGGGGATCAGCTCTTCGTACCATGTATTGTGCACAAACATCTAAACGTATAGTTTAACGACCATCAACTAAAAGACTAGTTCAAGTCCGCACTAAAGAAAGTTTGGTTTGGATAATCTTCAAGGGTAATTTATAGTTTAACGACCATCAACTAAAAGACTAGTTCAATCAACAAAGTTTGATAACACTATAGTTGATCACCAACAACATAGTATGGAACAATGAATAATCATAGATGAACTAACTATTTATTAAATTCATGTTTGGAAATAACTAAAACATAAGTATTGAATGAAACAATTAACCTTGCTTGAACAATAATAAGCTAAGGCTATGATCTTATTTAATTAGAAATGACATTACTGAACATACATTAACTGATAACAAGCTGAAAACAAAACTTGCTCAGCATGATAATAACTTGTGCAAAGTAATTTAAAATAAAATAGCTCAATATTAGAGACAAGAATTCAAGAAGTTACATCCATTATAAAGGAATAGAACTTAAGAAACTTGCTTAGCTATAAACAAGTTAGAGAGAATCAACCACGATTAGAATTCCAATAAAATTATGATTAAATCTTGCTCAAATAAAATTTAGGAACAAAGACTTGCTTAATAAAATTTTAAGGTAGGAAACTTGCTCAATGCAAAGAGGTAAGGTTTAGAAACTTTCCTCGTGCGTAAGCTATAAATTTATAACTCACGTTCACCTACATATAGTATTAGAATCATAATATCTATTAGATATACTAACATTCATTTATCAAAATAACACTCTCTTCTAGTTAGACTTGTTATTTTAGTACAAGTGTTACTTTACCATACACATTTCAGAATCACAAGTGCTAACTTCACAACACTTATTCATTATTCATTAAATAACATATCATTTTCATAACTTACTAATTTTACACTTTAAAATTACTAACGACATGATACGATTCTGTTTTAACCTCTTCCTTAAATGTTTATTACATTAATATAATCTTAGACCAAGTTACAATGGTTGTCCAAAGTCTGCAGAAGTAGCAGACTTCACTTTCTCAATAGGTATGGCTATAATCATACACATACACAAGCCTCGATCAAGACACACCGCACCATTTAAAGGCCTTGACACAGGTAGCAATAGTAAATTGCTACCTGCATGATAGAAATAATACGCATGACTAACAAAGACTCTGTTTTTAGCCCAACTAACACGAATTTCACCCACAAAACAGTAACTTTAACATATGTAATTGGTACAAAACTAATAAAACATGATTGCTCACATATTCAACCACTTAGAACACTTAAACAATAACTTTAACTAATTTAAATCCTTAAATTTCATGTTTTCATACAAAAACTCCATTTTTGAGTTGCTTCACAAAAATTCATAATATGATAACAATTCTACACCAAATTACTTCGTTCAAACTACGTTCTCTTCGTTTCTTAATGGACTAGCATAATCAAGACTCAATTTATAGATTAACATACAAATTGACCACCATATTTGGTACTTCTATAAACCACTATAAAAACATGTACTACAAATATTCTTCTTCCTTTTTAACCGTATTTAACATAACAATTCCTGTCGAAACACTAGTTCTAATCATCACAAACACATATAATCACTTTTAATCAGTTGTATAACAACAAATTAAAATTTTGAATTCGCAGAACATAGAAATTATGTCGTAAAACTCATATATATGTATGTATATATATATATATAATATTAAGGTTATGTAAAAAAATACCTTCTTATGCTTGAGCAATCCTTACTAACCACTGATAATTTCTCAAAAACACATAAATCTCTCAATCTCTCTCTATTCTCTCTCAACTTTTCTCTATATTTTCCTCTTTCTTCCTTCTTAGGCTTAGCAACCAATTATCAGTATGCGTAAAATAAAACTGATAGCCAAAGCCATAATACTCATACTAATTGTATCAGTTACAAAATAAACATATAGGTTATAAATATATTTTATTTATTATTTGATTTATTTTATTTGTTTTAATTATTTTATTTATTATAATAAAATTCAAAATTCAAAAGCCACAAGGCTTTGTTTGGTAAAAACTCTTTAAAATAAAGACTTAATATTTTAAGCCTTGTTTGGTAACCAATTAAAAACTTCTTTAATTTATTTTAATAAACAATTTAGTTTATAATTTATAATCACATATTATTTATTTGAATTTCCATAACAATTCTTAGTTACATAAACTAAGTCCAACATACTTAATAAATTATGCACTTAATTCAATTATCACAAAATTATAATCTTATTATAATTTTATTTAATAAATTAACACACCGCTTTAAATTTTTAAATTAAAACAACAATATAACATCTCATGTTATATTACAACTCTCTAAATTATAAATTAATTTAATTTAGAATATTATCTAATAAATTTAATTCATAAATATTTACTAATAATAACCAAATCAATAAAATATTTATTTTATTTAATAAATATTTTAAATTACTAATAATAAAATCTTGGATATTTCCACATCAGGTGGATACGGAGGTGACAAAGGTAAGGAGATTCGAGCAGGGCTTGAAACCCTGGCTCTATAGCCGGATATCAGTATTTCAAAGTACTTCATTTGGAACCATTATGGAGAAGGCAATAATTGCCGAGGGTGGTAACGAGGCTCTAAGCCAGTACCACATGGAGAAGAAAAATAAGAATAAGGTAGATGAGGGAGTGGAAACAAAGGGAGCCAGTGGTGGTGGTAACGGTCAGAAGAGGAAGGGTTTTAACTATGGGAATACCGGAGTAAAGCAAGGAGATCCTAAGAAGAGGATGGAGGCATGCAAGAACTGTGGTAAGACTCACTTAGGAGTCTGTCTCAAGGGAAAGTCAGTATGTTACAACTGTGGACATGGGGGACATATTTCGCCTAACTGTCCAAGTCCGAAGAAGAACCATGGATGCTTCATTTGTGAATCAACTGATCACATGGCGAAGAACTACCTGAAGAAGGGGACGGACGGAAGTAAGGGCACTAATAGTTGTAAGCTAGCTATTAGTGGTCCAGCTCAAACGGGTAGGCCGATGGCCCGTACCTTTAACATGATGGTCCAAGATGTAGTTGCATCAAAGGATGTAGTTGCAGGTATTATCCTGATCAACGATATAAATACTTATGTGTTGTTTGATTCGGGTGCTACTTGTTCTTTCATAGCATGTGATTTTGCTAAACGATTAGGATTCATTCCCAAAAAATTGCTTATACCTTTGAATATCAAGGTAGCAAATGTGGAAATAATTCCTGTTGAAAATATTCATAGACGTTGTTGTGTAGAAATATGAGGTTATAAATTATCGGTAGATTTGATACCGATAAAGTTGGGAGAATTAGATGTGATTCTCGGGATTGATTGGTTGTTTAACCATAGTGCAATTATAGATTGTTAAATGAAATGTGTAAACATTAGAATGTTGAAACAACCTCATGTAGTGTTTTATGGTAATAAATCGACGGGACATTTGTGTTGTCTTTCCATGACACAAACTAGGAAATTGTTGAGGAAGGGATGTGTAGGTTATTTGTGTCATGTTGTTGATACCCAAGGAGTGGGAGCAATGATGGAGCAAATACCAATAGTCAAAGATTTTGTGGATGTATTTCCAATCTAATTACCAGGTCTTCCACCCGATAGGGAGATTGAATTCGTAATAGATATTGTATGGCGCTAATAGAGATGAAGGAGCTAATGGTTCAATTACAAGAACTGTTGGATAGAAAGTACATATAACCGAGTGTTTCATCGTGGGGAGCACCGATACTATTTGTAAAGAAGAAGGACGGATCGTTGAGACTTTGTATCGACTATCGAGAGTTAAAAAAGTTAACGATAAAGAATAATTACCCATTGCCCAGGATCGATGATCTCTTTGATCAGTTGAAAAGGGCAAAGTATTTTTCTAAGATAGATTTGCGAATGGGGTATCATCAATTGAAGGTTAGAAAGGAGGATGTACCCAAGATAGCCTTCAGAACTCGTTATGGCCATTGCGAGTTTTTGGTGATGTCATTTGGGTTGACAAATGCACCAGCTGCATTTATGGATATGATGAACAAAGTGTTCAAATAATATTTGGACAAGTTCATCGTAGTCTTTATCGATGATATTCTATTCAATTTTAAGACGCCAGAAGATCACGTTGAACACCTATGATTAGTGTTAGAGACACTAAGGAAGGAGAAGTTATATGCGAAATTCACAGTTTTGGCTAGAAAGGGCACAGTTTTTAGGACATGTGATTGACTGGGATGGAATTTCAGTGGACCCAGAAAAGGTGGATGCAGTTATTAGTTGGGAACAACCAAAGACGCCGACTAAGGTACGGAGTTTCCTAGGGTTAGCGGGATACTATCGAAGATTTATCCAAGATTTTTCTAAGATATTTACTCCATTGACTAATTTGACAAGGAAGATAGTGAAGACCGTGTGGACTGAGAAGTGTGAAGACAGTTTTCAATAACTAAAGAAAAGGTTGAGTGAAGCACTTGTAGTATCTTTACCCGATGATACAGGAAATTTTGTAGTTTATAGCGATGCTTCGCATAGAGGACTTGGTTGCGTGCTCATGCAGCATGGCAAGGTCATTGCGTATACATCACGTTAGTTGAAGGATTATGAGAAAGTTTATCATACTCATGATCTGGAACTGGTCGCGGTAGTGTTTGCCTTAAAGATATGGAGGCATTATATTTATGGAGAGAAATGTGATATAAACACGGACCATAAGAGTATAAAATATATCTTCACACAAAAGGATTTAAATATGAGACAAAGGAGATGGCTGAAGTTGATAAAGGATTATGACTGCGATATCCTGTATCACCTAGGAAAAGCCAATGTAGTGGCCGACGCCTTAAGTAGAAAGGGTCGGGAAAAGTTGTCTATGTTAACGGCTCAAATTGAGTTATTAACCGAGATGGCTAGAATGGAGTTAGAGGTGAAGTTACCGAGTGAGTCCGGACATCGATTGTTTATAACAGAGATTCGATCCACCATTGTAGAGAAAGTCAAGGAGGTACAACTCAGAAATGATGAGTGTGACTAGATGAGGAAGCGGCTAACAAATGAAAAAGAAATAAAGTATAATCTTGATAATGGGGGATTATTAAGATTTGAAGGAAGAATTGGGTTCCGAAAGAGATAGAATTGAAAGAGGAAGTGTTATAAGAAGCTCATAGTTCGAGGTACTCGATTCATCCTGGTAGCAGTAAGATGTATCAAGACCTTCGACAGAGTTTTTGTGGCCAGACATGAAGAGAGAGATAACAGAATATGTGAGTAGGTGCCTAACTTGTCAAAAAGTTAAGGCCAAAAACATCAACGACCAAGTGGCTTGTTACAGTCATTGGAGATTCCGGAGTGGATGTGGGAGCATATCACGATGGACTTTGTGGTGGGACTTCCGCTTACACAGAAAGGGTATGATGTTATTTTGGTAATAGTGGTCCGATTGACGAAGTCGGCTCACTTTTTGCCAATAAGAGGAGTCAAGTATAGCTTAGATCAATTAGCTAAACATTATGTTAAGGAAATTATTTCCAGACACGGAGTACCAGTTTTAATAGTGTCAGATCGTGATCCGCGATTCACATCAAACTTTTGGAGAAGTCTGCAAGAACAGTTGGGAACACAGTTAAAATTAAGTACATCGTATCATCCACAAATAGATGGGCAGAGCGAAAGGATAATTTAGACGCTAGAAGATATGTTGAGATCTTGTGTCATGGATTTCAAGG
The DNA here is from genome assembly GCA_020205605.1 of Panax ginseng. NCBI lineage: Eukaryota > Viridiplantae > Streptophyta > Magnoliopsida > Apiales > Araliaceae > Panax > Panax ginseng. The sequence continues at coordinate 129,145,641 of CM035130.1, forward strand.
GTAGTTGGGATGATCATCTACCATTAGTAGAGTTTGTGTATAACAACAGTTATCATGCGAGCATAGGCATGCCACCTTACAAAGCTTTATACGGAAGGAAGTTCAGAACACCATTGTGTTGGGATGAAGTAGGAGAACGATGGATGCTAGGACTTGAATTAGTGCATCAAACAACATATTTAGTTAAGCTGATACGAATGCGATTGGAAGCAGCTCAAGACAGACATAAGAAGTTTGCGGATTTGCATCGAGTAAACAGAGAGTTTGAAGTAGGCTCGTATATATTTCTAAAGGTATCTCCTGGAAAGGAAAGATATGCTTTAGAAAGAAGGGAAAGTTAAGTTCAAGGTTTATAGGACCTTTTGAGGTATTAAAACGAGTAGGGGAGGTAGCTTACATGGTAGCATTACATCCAGACCTAGAACGAATAGAGAATGTGTTTTATGTATTCGTGTTATGTCCTTATATGCCAGATTATAAGAACATAATATAGTATGAGCCTATTCATATCAAGAAAGACTTGATATATGAAGATATACCTATTCAAATCGTTGATAGAAAAGAGAAAGTTCTGAGGAATAAAGGTATCCCTTTGGTAAAGGTGTTATTGAAGAATCACGATGCCGAAGAAGCAACGTGGGAACTTGAAGAAAAGATGAAGAAGAGTTACCCTCAATTATTTGTTTAAGTAAAGTGAGATTCTGGGGACATAATCCTTTTAGGGGGGGGGGGTGAATGTAACGACCGAGAAAATCAGATTAATTGTAAAATAATTTTATTTGATTAAATAATGAATATATGTTATTATAATGAATAAATTCTATAACCTAAGAATGTTATAATATCGTAGTATTTTGGTTACGTGAAGGAATTAAAGTGTTGGAATTTCCAAGACAAATAAAAGTTTTCTGAGAAATTTTTCAAAATACACTATTCATCAAACATCCTTGCTCGGGAATTATTTTTTGAACTTCCAAGAAATACGTAATGATAGAATAATAAGAAAGGATGGATTATGTAATAATAATTTAAGTATAGCAAACACAATTTTTGGCCTGCGTACTAAGTTCGAGAATGTTAAGGAAAGTAAAGAGTTAATAAATGATGATCGTGTGATACGCAAGTATTATACGAGGCAATGAATACGAGTATGATATGAAGTATTATACAAGTATGTATGAAAGATGGTATATCATATATGATGAATGATTATACAAACTAGTATACGAGAAGAATACGTAGACTATACGTTATAAGACTTAAGCCAATTGTAATTGACTTGTAGGATTTTTATAAGAATTGGGCAAGCCCGAGTATAAACTTGTTATGGCCCAATGAATTATAATGCAAGCCCAAATGTTACGCCAAAATTATTAAAACCTAAGCCCAAACCTAGAGCTGGACCCGTGGATCAAACCGAAGGGTCATCTGGCAAGAAAACCCATGGGGCAACCCATATGGGCCCCATAGGTGAGTCATGGCTGGCCATGTGTGGTGGCCAAGCAAGAGATAAGTTGTGTGGTGGCCAAGTCTTGAATAGTAAGGAGGTGGATGAAAGGAGGTGGAATGGCCTAAAAGACTAATATGCCCTAACCTTGTAAAATCTATAAATAGAAGAGGTTGTTGGTCATTTTTTGCTTGTTCAAATTCACCAACATCCTAGAGCTAAGCATATAGAGAGAAAGAGGAAAGCTAGTCTTTGATAATCCAAGAAGAAAGAAGAAGAAAAAAAGCTAGAACATCAAGGGTAAGAAACCTAAACCATTATTGTTCATCTCTTCAATTATAGTTTGATAGTGAAGTGGATAGTGGTGGAGCATGTATGATAAGGATTAATAAGGATGGTTGTTAGAAGACTTAAACTTTAATAAACCATGAGTAAGTGAATTATAATCATAAAAATTATGATTTAATGAAGAACATTGAAGAATTGTAATTTTGTTGTTGATGGATAAATGTAGGCTTAGATGATTCATGTTGTGTTAATGAAAGAAATCCATTTATAACGGTGTAAAAATCTCAAGTAACGAAGTTATGGTGAAATTTATGAGATTAGACGATAATCGTCGAAATCGTTAAATTCTCGGAATAAAAGTCAAAAGTAACCATTTAACTCAGAACGTTGGTTTTCGATGGAGAATAGTCTAAATTTACATTTTAGAGTTGCAGACTCGAAGATGATCAAATTCCGACTTAGAATGAAGAAACGAGCTATGAACGTTCACTAACGTTTAACATTTTTGTAAGAGAGAACTTAATAGGTGAATTCCATGTTAACGGATTCGAAAATATAAAATTCTTTAATGAAAGCATAGTTCATGTGATTTATGAGCTAATGGCTTTTGAACGAGCCAATTCGGACTTAGAATGAACACGTTATGAGGCTGAAAAATTTACAAATGAAGAAATATGTCAAAGTTATCTAAGGCACAGGGCCGGCACCGCAGCGCCAGACCAAGCTCCAAACCTACTAAAGAGTGGCGTCATAGTGCGTCCATTAGTATAGAGCGTGGTGCCGCAGCGCCAAGAACAAGACCCAGACATTGTTGAGTCGCGCCACATCGCGGACTTTGGTAAAGAAAGCTGGCGCCGCAGCGCCAGCACTAGGAATGACATAGTAAGGAATGGTGATGAATGTAAAGAATATAGAAGTTAATTAATGGTGAATTATAACTTTAATGAACTTAAAGTAATGATCGTAAGGATTGTTATAACCTTAATAATTACAACTAAAGGTTGACGAACGATTACTTGAACATAAACACAAAGTAATACGATAAACCGTAACGAATGTTAAACACTCTAAAAGATAATTAGATTGATAAGAAGGGTAAGATACATTAGTGACCATACATGATTAATTATGACCTAATGTGGTATGTTATGTGGTTATGTATTGTAGAATCCGTAAGACTTAAAAGGAAAGTATATTATTTATAGAAGACGTTGAAGGCAAGTGTTCTAACCCTTTTCTATGTTCATTCTGGACAAGCTTTGTGATTCATGTATCTTACGCATGGATTGATGTATAATGAAGTCAAAGCCAATTCCTTCGGCTAGACCTAATGTATATGGTGGATTTCCTTATAATCTATCAAAATGTTATCATTGTTGCTATCTTTTGCAAATTGTTTTGGTATGGATTTCAAAGAAAGACTGAGTATGAATAAACCAAAATTTTATCGTCAAACGATAGGAACATGAGGTTGCCAAAACATAAACATAAATACATTTAAAGAAGAAGTGTTGTACAACATAGAGTACTATAAGTTGATCACTTAGACGTGCTCATAAGATATACCAGACTTAAGGACTTGGTGTCGGGTTGTCCTTTTCAAAGAAAGAATGGAATACTCAAGGTCTTGGACCAAAAGTTATGTTTAATGAACGTTGTTCATTGTGAAAGGTTTTTAAAGAAATGAGAAGTGCTATTTTGAATTGTCTATAGTACTTCATAATTATTGATTCAGTTATTGAAGATATACGATTCATATGATTCAAGCCTGTTGTTTAAATGAAATTATTATACTTTCTGAGCTAGTTATGCTCACTCTTGCTTGAACCATATGAATGCAGCTAAGACCGAACGACCTGAAGGATCCAATAAGGATAAAGGAAATGCTAAGGCAGACAAATAAGCTATCTATGTAATAGTATAGGATGAATGTTGTAATTATTTGATATTATGACAAAGAACATATGTAATTATTACAAAGAACTTGGGAAAAGGAATATTTTTTTGGAATATATAGAAGACATATTCACTATTTTGAGTCATTTTAATTAAATATATGTGTGAAATGTAGCACCGTGTAGCACCATCTATCGGGTTGGAAGATACCAAGATTTGGGGGCGTCACAATATGCGCCGATAAAACCATCATAATATGGGCCACCTGAAAGACCAGCACCAGAGATGGTAGGATCAAAAGTATCCACCTTTGATGGATCTCTACCTAAATGTCGGATAAAGAAATGTGCACGGTGCAACTGTTGTGTCAAGCTCATAATTTGCGTCAAATTAGTAGGCTCTCTGACGTAGTAAATTCAATTTGTCATCATAACGGAGCCAGAAACCATATCCCCTATGAACTGTGTGGCGCGGGTCTGAGGTCCAATGGTGCGAGGGAACCACCAGCGATAAAAAGCCTCCGTAGTGAAAGGTCCCTCTAACAAAGTAAAACCATCTATGCCCGTTAAGGGAATCTCAATGATCGGCTGAGACAAAGGCTAATGACGTCTGGCAGGAGGAAAGAATAGAATGCGTATCTCTCCTATGGTGCTTCTAATTGCATGCTCTCCCAAATAGAGATCCCAACCTCCATCAATAAGGAGAGGAATCTGACAGGTGGACAATACATACTCGACGCCAGTTAGGAAACCACCCTTAAAGCCAATTGTCAAGTGGTCCTCAGAGTAAAAAACCATGTAATGACATCTGCGGTCAACAACTCCAACTGTAGACGATAATGGGTGAAACCCTTAGCTACAGGAACCTCCGCCAAAGTGGAGTAATGCCATCGTCATTCCCATGGATAAGTGTCCAGACCTAACATGCTAACAGGATGGAGACATGGGAGCCTCTCGTAGGACCAAAACTGCCAATACAAATATCAAATATTTACGATCAGTCAAACTGGCTACCCAAACAAGGGAAATCAAGAAAAAATGCTCACCAGTAAGAATAGGTAAAACTCTTACCAAGCCTCTTTCACGCCCTCTGAGCTTAGGTGCATCCCTCTGAGGAAGTAGGCAAAGGTGTAAGAGCCCCAATCAAACTCTCTAATATGGTCCACCTACTAAGTGGCGTTGACTAAAGCAAATGATACCATCGAAGGTTTATCAGCCAGGAAACAACCCTTGAGGATGATCAGAAATATTCGCTGAAGGATGCAATCTCTAAGCCTCCGATTATTAGGCAATGGCTAAGTAAGAGCCCCACTCATGGCATCTACATGCAAGGGACTAGAACGGACAGTCTGACCCTTGAGCACCGTAGCTGAGTCTCCTAACAAGGATCTGACGGCAGTCGGGGAGATGCTAGCCACTAAAGGCACTGACGCCCCTAAAAACTCCAACTCAGTGATGAATTGCCAATCCATCAGTGTCATCATCACCTCACAATCCAACAAATGGAGAGTCTGGGTCTGATGAAACCAGCGCTTAGACAAAGCCCTGAGATAACCCCAGGGAAAATGACGGGGGGGGGGGGGGATGGAAAAGCCTCGAAGCCCCATGCATGAACAATCTCTCGGTACTCTGGATGGACAGTCTGGTACAGAGAATGTATGCTAAATAGTTCCCTTCAGGCTGCGTAAAGCTAGGAACCTAATTCAAATTGAAAATCAAAATCAGAACACTTGCCCCTACAAATGGGAAAAGGAAGATCAACACGGCTATTACCTCATTAACATGAAGATAAATCGAGGGGTGACGACTCAAGTCATCCAAGAGATCAGGAATCGCCACATTTATAGATGGAAGCTCCTTGCGGGGAATGGAAGAAGAAGGAGAAGGATCCGCAATAGGTACGTCCTCTTCTTCGTCCTCAACATCCGGTCTCTCAACCCGGATAAGGCCAATCATTGACATAGTCAACCAAGTCTGGACATCTTAAGATCTCCTCCTCATACCTGAAGAGGTCCTACGGGAGCTACTCGGCTGGTCTGGATCCATATGTCTGGACAAAAGTCTCTAAATTGTAAGACGCCAACTTTTATGAATAAAGATGAATTTTCTATAATTATCATTTTTTTGAATATTATGGAATGAATTTGATGTAATGTTATAGTTGTGGGTAATAGTTATAAATTTTGTAAAGTACGCAAGTTGTTATATAATATTCGATTGGTCGGGGAATATTCATTTTAGCAGGAATATTCGTACGACGGCACAATCATTGGTGGACCCCACAACAGAATTATTGTCAGATTGAGTAAATGACAAAAATATTTTATAAAAATAATGGTGAAAGTTTTATCGTTAACTGGTGAAACACCCGGTGTTAAAACTACAGGAATACGCATGGTTGCATAGTAGCACACGACATTGATTATTGATGCTTAAGTCACTCAGTTTTGTTCAATTATTGCTTCAGTAATTGTTGCATAGTATCTCACATTAATTGATTCAATTATTGTCGATATTTTATATATTATTAAATAAATAATTGAGACGCCGAAGTTATTTATATTATTATTTGCAATATTAACGATGTCTAGAAATTCTGTCAAGGAGAGGTTTGGTCACCTAATTGCTCGCCAATATGGAGAAATCCTTATTGAAAGCCCTCTTTCTGAGGAACGACACGGTCGATTGATTAATAGTGTGAATTATAATAATGATGATGAAGTTTTGTTTTATTAGTATTATTAATGTAATAAAATAGAAAAGATTTTTATATAAAACAAAATACTTTTATAAACTTATTCGCTTTTACTAGACTATAAATAGAATATATTATATTCTATTATGCATAGTATTTTGCATAGTAAAATCTTTTTATATAAAATAGAATACTTTTATAAAGTTATTCGTTTTATTAGACTATAAATAGAATATATTATATTTTATTATGCATAGTGTTTGCATAGTGCTTGCATAGTATTTTGCATAGTGCCTGCATAGTGTTTTGTATAGTAAAATCTTTTTATAAAAAACAAAATACTTTTATAAAGTTATTCATTTTATTAGATTATAAATAGAATATATTATATTTTATTTAAAAGATTTTGTTTTATTAGAATATTTTATAGTAAACCAACTGACCGTCTGCTTAAAAGTAAATCAATCTGACCATTCAGAATTAATTACTATTCACCCATTCTCCTATAATTAGAACCTCATTCCTTCATTATTTCGCATTTAATTCAATTTAAACTCTAGAGAGAAACTATAGAGAGAAAAGAAGAAAAGTATTATGCTACTTCACTACACCTATATCCAAATTTGTTCTAAGGTAAGGGGTATTATTTCTTTCGTATTCATGAAGAGAACTTCTGTTATTCCATTTTTTTTATTCTGTTGGAATAACCTATATACGCAGTCTACCCTATACTTGGTGAAATTCTTTTGTTATTCCATTCTTTATCATTATGTTGGAATAACCTGTCTATGCGAAGTACCGCATACATAGTGAAATTCTTCTGTTATTCCATTCTTTATCATTATGTTGGAATAATTTGTCTATGCGAAGTACCGCATACATGGTGAAATTCTTCTATTATTCCATTCTTTATTATTCTGTTGGAACATTTTGTCTGTGCATTTACGCATGATCTGGTTCCATTATTTATTATTCTGTTGGAACATCCCGTCGGTGCGAATTTCGCCTGACTTGGTTTCGTTATTTATTATTCTGTTGGAATATCCTGTTTGTGCGTTTATGCATGACCTGGTTCCATTATTTATTATTCTATTGGAATAACCTATTTCTGCAGTCTATCGCATGCCTGGTGATTTCTTTTGTTATTCCATTCTTTATTATACTTAGTTGGTTAAAGTTTGACTTCTATATTCCATGAAATTAGTGGAATATCCTTAATATTTGCGCTTCATCTAGTATCTTTTCATGGAAATATTCTTCTGAGCATTCTTGAATTTTACTCTACAAAGAAGTATCATGTTGATAATTTGGACGTTATTAGTTCCTGGATTAATTAATTCTTGAACTTGTTTTATTGAATTCTTATATCATTGTCATCATCCTCATATTTATATTATGTTGAAAGTCATCTGTGGCCTGTAGTGCATAGATGGACTTGGTATGATTATGACATCAGGATTAATCGGTATATTCATTCACATCCGTAATGTTACAAATGATGTGGTAAAAGTCCTCTCGTCGGCCCGTAGTGCATTGATGGACGCTTGTTGGCATGATCATGACCATTGATGAATACACGAATATCCTTGGCCCGTAGTGCATGGATAATTTGTGGTTGTGATACTAATGAATATCCTTGGCCGTAGTGCAGGGATGATGTGGATTATTTTTTAAGCTGAGTCCCAGCGATAAAAGTGATGAAAAACCTTTTAAATCATAAAAGATAGTAGATTTTATTCTTTACTTGACTCTTTTAATGGATTGCTTGTTCATTATTGCAGCTTAAACTTGATGTTTGTTATATTGTATCAGTTTAACACTGTTGAAGGCTAATGATAATTTATTCTGTATTATCTTAGTCATAATATTTCTTACTGAGCTAGTTGAGCTCGCCCTTTTACTTTCATTGTTCTCTTTAGGAAATGAGAACGTAGCAGGGACTAGTGGGGAACGCAGTGACGGTCCAGATAATAGCATTAGTAGTCCTCACTATTCTGTTAAATAGTGTGATAATAAATGTAATGAGGACTCAATTGAGTGTGGATATTGTCTAGATGACAATATTTGTATTAAAACTCATAGCATATGTTTTGTCGTATTTTACACCACTGTTGTATAATTAAGTTGTATTTGAATTTTGTACCATGTATCTGGCGACCCAAGATGGGTGATGTATACCTATTTTAGGGGTGTCACAGTTGGTATCAAAGCTTAGAGATATGATCCCTGGATAAGATGGGAGACAAGAAATAGGAGGGGAGAGACGGGGAATTCCTTCGCTAGCATGACCTACCTAAGTTTATTTGGTATTTAATTGGTTAGTCAGAGTATAGGGATAATATCTGATATGTTAATTAACCCTTGTTTTGTGGCAGTATTTGAAAATGACATCCGAGAATGTTGAGAACATCAATGGAGCCTAGGAGACCGTTGAGTCTCCACAGATCAATAATCAGGATAATGTGCATTAGGAAGGCGATAATCCTCAGGCAAATAACAACACAGACCAGATGATGAACGATGAAATGTTCAGAGGCTTTATGAAATTCATGTAACATTATCCAAGAGCGGCTCCTGTCCAAAATGCAGGTGGAAACATTGGCAACTCCACTACAAGAAAAAGACCTATCAGCGACCAAATATATCAGCGACCGCATATCCGGTAGCTGATAGTCTTAATCATGACCGATATCGTAATTATATTATTTTCCCGTCATACCTTATATCCGCTGATCGAATCGGTCATTGATCGGTCATTATAACAAATTTCCCACCCAAAAATTGGTAGGAAATGTTGGCGCGTAGTTTTTTTCATGATTATTATAATCGGCGACCGCATGCGGTCGCTGATAAGTCCATGTTATTAAAAATCAAATCACCGCATGCCGTCAGCCGATAAGTCCATGTTATTAAAATCGCGACCGCATGCCGTCAGCCGATGGCGTCGGCCGATCCTTTTAATCTAATGCCTTTTCGCCGACAAAGAGCTTCGTAATCGTAAAGAAAAAAAAAGAAGAGGGAGACCAATAGGAGACGAGGAAGAAGGGGGGAAGAGGGAGAAGAAGAAATCTTGTTGTCATTCATACGATTGGGTTAGCTTTCTCCTTCAATTGGTGTTAGGTACCAAATTATATAACAAATATTTGATATATATATAGATATGTGTGTGTGTGTGTGTGTTATGTTATGTTATGTTTGAATATTTGGGTTTTTCTTCTTCTTTTCGGCTACTGTAGCTTGTGGGTTTCGATTGAATGCGATTATTTGTTAATTTATGTGGTTCAAATGTTTGATTGAATGTATTAGTCTCCAATGTTAGTATAATGGGTTAGTCTCTAATGTTAATATTTTTGTATAATGTTGGTATTTGTGTTTGCACTTGGAATTATTTTGTATAATGTTAGTCTCTAATGTTAATATTTTTTTGTATAATGTTAGTTTAATGGGTTAGTCTCTAATGTTAATATTTTTTGTATAATGTTGGTATTTGTGGTTTATGAGTTGGTATTTGTGTTTGGCACTTGGAATTATTTTGTATAATGTTAGTCTCTAATGTTAATATTTTTTTGTATAATGTTAGTTTAATGGGTTATTCTCTAATGTTAATATTTTTGTATAATGTTGGTATTTGTGGTTCATGAGTTGGTATTTGTGTTTGACACTTGAATTATTATAGATTTCATACCTCTTCGTAGATATCTTTGTGGTCCAAATCTTGTTGGGTAGGGTAGGAGGATAATTGGGATTGACAAAATTTATGCTTAAGCATTTATTTCCCACCTAATGGCTTTTTGATTTTTAATGTACTGTATTTGGGTTATTCCTAGGTCACACGCTAGGGGTGAGTTGGTCTATATAATTGTGAGTGCAATGACCAATGCTATATACTTTTAAAGAAGAGGAGATGATATCGAATTGAATTAGTTGCACTTACATTAATAAATGTCAAACCACTAACATTGGAGTCTAAGGGTATTTTAGCGATTAGGAATCTCGTGGTATTGTTCAATGAAACTTTTGAATTGTTATCATTTCCGATATTATCATTATGTGTTCATTGTGATTGAGTTGAGTCTCCATCGCATTATAACGCTTTTCCTCAATCTGATTTATGTGATGTAATTTGCGTGATAAAGAGGTTCTAGAAAAGGGGCTTTCAAAAAGTGTATACTCAACACAAAGTTAGCTTTATCACCGAGACTCTACGCCAAAGAAGTTTGTTTGCTCTATTTCTTCTTTTATTTTTAGTCAATTTGTATAGCCATCATATTATAGGTATTGATATTTATAGCAATTATTTGATGTAATAATATTTATAATGGAAGGCTTGGGGACCAAGTAGTATAATTTAGTACTTAATCATGCCTAAAGTACCTTGTATGAACCGCTTTTGGATGTGAAGAAGTTAGTTAACTGATACAAGCATGATAATGGATATAGGGTAATTTTATTATCATGATTTTAAAATTGTTTGAATGCCTAAAGGTTTCTTTTTCCTACATGTGGATTGTTTATGAAATTATAGTCAAATCTATGCCTATATGAGAACTATTATATCAAATTTTTGCAACTAAAGTTTTAAGACAGTATGGAGTCCCTATATTGTCTACACATATCATTTAAAAGGTGTTCCTTAACTTAGTTATGGTCTCAGTGTTGTGTATCGACCAAATTTCATGTTTAAAAGCCATGAAAAGTAAGCTTTAAGTGGCAACTAAGACTTAAGTATAGAATTCTCATACTTGGACCATGTGGGCAAGTTTCAATAGTCATAATATGACATAAGTAAGCTACAAAAGCTAAAGAAACCAAGCCTAAACTGCTTTTGAGCATTAAACTTGTGAAAAGTCACATTTTTAAGTCCAAAAGTGGACTGCTTTGGGTGACCTTTAGTGCCTCGATCTTATAAGACTATAATGAACTCATATAAAATTGCTAACTCATGCTTGTGATGATTCCTAATTATTGCAATGACCAAAGCTACTAAGAAAATCAAGTTAGGATCTATTAAGGGATGTTGGAGTCGATGGGTCGGGCTTGGCAATCATGAGGCCACGACGAGGCCACACCAAGCTTAGCCAAGCCTCACGGGCCAAGCCAAGCTTAGTTGTTAGCATGGTATGGTAAGCTATTAAAATAATTAAGCCAAAATAAAGCAATCTAGGGAACCGTTAGTGCAACAGAGAAGGTAACTAGATTGACTTGGTCAATAAAGAGACTATTTTGGCTATAACAGAAAAACAAGGGTATTTAACACTTATGTATACAAGAATAAAAATAAAAAAGTATGCTCTCAAGTCATATGCTTACAAGTATGCTTAAATGTCATTCATATGCTTACAAGTATGCTCAAGTCATATGATTACAAGTATGCTCAAGTCATATGCTTACAAGTATGCTTAAGTTATATGCTTAGAAGTATTCTTAAATGTTAATCATATGCATGCTTACAAGTATGCTCAAGTCATATGGTTACAAGTATGCTCAAGTCATATGTTAACATTTATAATGTTGTCTGCGTAGTAGGTACTGTGGAATCATGGACCTCTATTCGCATCAGAGTTGGATGGCACGACGAAAGTCAAGTGCCCAGATAGGTGCTACAGCTGAATTTAGAGCTGGTTGCCAAGTGTTTTTGGAGTATGCGTATAGTCACCCGAAATGTATGAATGGTAAGTCGCAGATACGATGTCCATGTTTGAAGTGTAAGAATGTAAATTAGAGGACAATAATGATGTAATCCAGTTAGAGGGTGGAGATGAACCTGATGAATTGGATCCCGAGATGCTTATTGTGCTGATAGCGTTGATATTGAGGAAGAGTTATTGATCGACAACGACATACGTAATCAAGAAGATGGTTATGAATCTCCGATACTTGTACAAAATGATTCTCGACTCATCGTACAACGATTTTCATTAAAATGTATGTGTAGTTATAATTGTACAAAATGTATGTTTATGTTCATGTTCATGTTCATGTTTAGTTCATAATTATGTACATTTCATTTATGTTCTCTATATAGGAATGTTCTCTATATCCTTAACTATATCATTTGTAGTTGTTGTAGTTAACTATTTTGCGCCATGTTTATGTATCTTTCACTTATGATAATCGTAGTTAACTATTTCATAAAATTAATTGTCATTCATAATTTCATACTAACATCCTAATTTTTTTATTTATAGATGTCTTCCAACTCCGCAAAGACGAAAAGCGCTGGGTTGGGTTGGGCCCTAATCATGTGCCAAGGCCCTCGGCTAATCCGGATGATCGCATTCTTATACGTATCCGCCCTCCTCCGTAAAAAGCACGTAAGTTAAACATCGTATATATAAGGGTTAATATTTTCATTGTTATAAATATATTTTAATGTAAATTATCAGATATTGTAGTGATTTTCAAGATAGTAAAATTGTGAAGTGCATTTCACAATTATGTTTATGTAATCCGCCTCACGCTGTGATTGCATGGGCGAGCACACCTCTCGCCCATAAGGATACATTTTGACCGAATTTCGTGTATGTTTTTATTAATTATGATGATTATATTAATATAATATTCAAAGGATAATTTTTAGTAATGTTATTATTGTTGTTTTATTTGCGTAAAAGGTATAGATGGGAGGACGCCTTGAGTTTTTGATTCTGACATTATTCGCGTAAGTCGCTGCGTCCGCACTAAGGATAACTTAAATAAAGAACGACAAAAAGCCATTCACAATGCCGAGATCGACCATCCGTGCCCGTGGAGAAGATTATATGCACGAGCATAGCCCACGGTGGTGCACCCACCATATGGGCCGAGATGTGTGCCCAATGGAGAGCCGAGAGTGGGTGAAAAGACGAAAGACCTGCCACACAAAACAGAGCCTCGGTGTATCCGAAGGCTTAAAAGCTAAAAGGAACATACAAGGCGGCAAGATTTTCACGCTTCAGACAGATATCAACGCTGTGGTAATGTGATTTACAAGTTTTAATATGTTTTCAATCATGAATTATAGAAAATATATCCCATTTTTACTTAGTAATATTGTGTTATTTTTGTATAGAGTCTCGGCCTCAAGGTCACCCTATCCATCGGGTCGGATGTGACGCACCACCCGTGATGGTTCCGCTCGAGGCTATCCGGAGATAGCGGTAATAAATTTTAACAACTTGATCTTTAATTAATGCTTACAAAATTAATTTATTTTAACTATTTAATTATTAACATGATGACATGCGAGGACACTTATAAGCGCTTATTGAATGAGCGCTATCCCGAAGGCACTCCACGTCCGCTCTATCGATCAAGAGTTGTGGGAGAGGCGTCCATAGAAGAAGAACTACGTTAAAGGCCAAGGACAACGACGACGCCCATCCTTCATGGCTCATGCCGCTTCTTCTACCCAAATTACATAGTCATCTAGCCATCCAAATTGCTCATACTCCTACCGACCGTGTTAGAGCTATATGTTAAGATCGGGATCTTCCAAGATACCGGGCGGACATCCGGGGCTCTGAGTCTTGAGGAGTTAGTCAAGCAAGAGCTAAGCCAGCAAAGCAGCAGAATATCACAACACCTGGGAAGGCGACGAGGTATAAAATCAATTTGTTGTATATTGTCGTAATATACCAATATTAACATAGTTAGTAAATATTTATAACTTGTTTTATTATTTTGTTATTATTACAGGGTGATCAAGGAGGCGGTGATGCTTGATTAGTACCTGCTTTAGATTAGTTTTATAGTTATAATATAAGTTTGTACTTGTTTCATTCTTAGATGTTTGTATATCATTACTTAAACAATTTTTAAAATGTTATTATATTTATTCAAAATCATATTGGTTTTGAATGGTTTATATTCTAGTTTAGTGTATGTGTTATATGATGGACGATGGATGTTTATATTGTTGTGTATGCCGTTTATTGTGTATGTGTGTTGGATAAAATAGTACAAAATGTGTACAGTGTTTTTGGATTTATGCAAAAAAATAGAAGATTCTCCGTTATTTTATTTTTAATATTAGCGATCGCATGCGGTCACGATTCCGGTCACGACATCGTAAAACACGCCGCCTTTGGCCATATTATGTCGACTTCAAATTAGCGAATCGGATTTGCCATTTCGGTCACCGATATCGGTCCGCTACTAATCTATTACTAATAGTGGTCGCCGATGTGCATTTTAGCGACCGTGATTTTGTGCGACGCTTTTAGCGACCGGCAGACGGTCATGCAGATAGATATCAAGAAAGGTCACCGATAAGCTTTTTTTGTTGTAGTGCTCTCGGATGGTCACCGCTAAGCAGTTCAAGGAACTGGGACCACCGGAGTTTTTTGGAGAGCCAAAACCACTTAAGGTAGAGACGTGGATAAAGCAGATCAACAAGATATTTGATGTCTTGGGATGCTCCGAGGAGCAAAGGTTCTTTTTCCACCTTCATGTTGCGCGTGAAGGTAGATTACCGGTGGGAATCAGAAGCGTACTCAACTCGCCCGCATCAAGATGTCTTGGGAGAAGTTCTAAGAACTGTTCAATGACAAGTACTTTCCTGAAAGTATTCGTCACATGAAAGAGGTAGAATTCATTAAGCTAGAGCAAAACAACATGATCGTGTCGCAGTACGAAGTCAAGTTTGTCGAGTTGTCCCGGTTTGCGTCCCACTTGGTTGATAATGAGGAGAGAATGACGCGAATGTTTCTAAGAGGTTTTAAACACGAGATACGTCAATATCTTATCTCTCATAAACTGTGTTTGTATTCAGATGTTGTTAATAGGGGTCAATTATTAGAGCGCGATAATGAGTCAACCCAACCAAAGGAGAGCAAAAGCAAGAAATGATAATACTAGTGATAATAAATATCATCGTAGTGACAATAAGCGTCGAGGGAATCAACATGCCAGAAATGGTAACCACTTCGGTGGTAATCATGGCCAAAATAATAAGAATGGACATTTCAAGAAGAGGAGATTCAACAATGAGGGAAAGACGTCAGCACCAGTACCCGTTGTTAAGGAAGGAGAACGACCACCAATCATATTCTTCAAATGCAGAGGGGAGGGACACATCAGTCCAAACTGCGCGATGCCGTCCAAAGCATTTTATAATTGTGGAAAAGAAGGTCACCTAGCCCGATTTTGTCGTTCACCGAAGACAAGTTCAGCTAGGATGGAGGCACCAAAGGACGTCCTAGAAAAGTCAAAGCGAGTAGTGCAAGGGATAGCGTTTGTCGTGACCTCCCAGAGAGCAAGGAACCCGAACGAGGTCATCATGGGTAAGCTTATCATAAACTCTAGCGAAGTTTATACCTTATTTGATATTGGTTCTACCCATTCTTTTATTTCTCCTATTTGCGCTCAATGTTTAAATTTGACTCCGAAGAAATTAGACTTTGACTTATCTGTTAAAACTCCATTGGGAGAAACCTTCATTACATCCACTGTTTATAAGTCTTGTTTGGTTCAAATCGGTACCCTCACATTACCTGTCGATCTTATTTCATTGAAAATACTTGCATTTGACGTAATTCTAGGGATTGATTGGTTAACTACTCATCATGCAAAAATTGATTATTTTTGTAAGGTTGTTAGCTTTCATATTCCTAACCAACCTATTATGCGAATTCAAGCAATCAAACCATTAAAATCAATCACTGTCATCTCAAGCCATAAAGTTATTCGTTTATTAAAAAATGAATGTCAAGTTTTCTTAGCTCATGTCACAGATCTAAACAGAAATACGTTAGTTTTAAATGATATTTCTATTGTTAATGAATTTCCTGACGTATTCCCTGAAGAACTTCCTGGCCTAACCCCAGGGCGTGAAATTGAATTTTGTATCGACCTTGAACCCGGTACAAAACCCATTTCCAAAGCCCCATATCAAATGGCTCTTATTGAACTTCAGGAGTCAAAGACCCAACTGCAGGAATTGTTAGACCGGTTTCATTCGTCCTAGTACGTCTCCTTGGGTTGCTCCTGTTCTATTCGTGAAGAAGAAAGATGGGAGTATGCGACTTTGTATTGATTATCGGGAGTTGAACCATGTCACTATCAAAAATAGATATCCATTGCCTCGCATTGATGACCTGTTTGACCAGTTGCAAGGCGCCAAATTTTTTTCAAAGATTGATCTTCGTTTCGGATATCACCAATTGAAGATTAGAACCGATGACATTCCAAAGACGTCTTTTAGAAATCGGTACGGGCATTATGAATTCCTAGTCGTGTCTTTTGGATTAACTAATGCTCTTGCTGCCTTCATGGATATGATGAACTGAGTATTCAAGGAATATTTGGATCACTTTGTGGTCGTCTTTATTGATGTCATCCTTATTTATTCCAAAAGCCTTGAAGATCATGAGCAACACTTGAGGCTGATACTTCAAAAGCTTCGTGAATATAAGCTTTATGCCAAGTTGAAGAAATGCGAGTTCCGGCTTAAGGAAGTAGCATTCCTTGGGCACATGGTATCAAGTCATAGAATATCTGTTGACCCAGAAAAGATTGAAGCTATTCAAAGCTGGGAGCAACCTAAATCAGTGACTGAAGTACGTAGCTTTCTCGGCTTTGCTGGTTATTATCGGAGATTCGTAGAAGGGTTTTCTCGAATCGCTACTCCCTTAACTCAGCTGACTCGGAAAGATACAAAATTCGGTTGGAATGAGGAATATGAGAAGAGTTTTCAAGAATTTAAGAGGAGACTCAATTCAGCACCTGTTCTGACAATACCATATCGCTAGGAGGGATTTATCATATACAGTGATGCTTTAGGCAAAGGGTTAGGATGTGTTCTCATGCAACATGGGAAAGTCATAGCCTATGCCTCTTGACAACTCAAAGAATATGAGAGGAATTATCCTACTCATGATCTAGAGTTGGCAGCTGTTGTTTTTGCACTAAAGATTTGGAGGCATTACTTGTGTGGGGAGGAAGTGGAGATCTTTACGGATCATAAAAGCCTCAAATATTTCTTTACTCAAAAGGAACTCAACATGCAACAGCGATGTTTGCTTGAACTATTGAAAGATTATGATCAAACCATCCAATTCCATCTTGGAAAAACAAACGTGGTAGCTGACGCATTGAATAGAAGATCATATGCGGGTACGAGTGTGATATTGTCAACGCAGAGGCCCATTTTGTATGACTTGAAAAGGATGGAGATGGAGATAAAGACTCCAGGGACACGCATGATGATGGCAAATATACGAGTAGAACCGACTTTAATCGATAAAGTTAAAGCTGCTCAAGCTACAGACCTAGAGCTGATGCGTATGAGGAAGAAAGTACAAGAAGGTGCTATGCCGGAAGCAAGAATCGATGAAGAAGGAATACTTCGAGTCAACTCCAGACTTTGTTTTCCTAACGATCCTGAGTTAAAGTATAAAATCTTGATGGAGGCGCACAACACACCGTTTGTAATCCATCCTGAGAGTAACAAAATGTATCATGATCTTCGACATACATTTTGGGGGGGGGGGCAATATTAAAAAGAGAGATAGCGCTGTTTATCTCAAGGTGTTTAACTTGTCAACGAGTCAAGGCAGAGCATCAAGTACCAAAAAGTCCATTGCAACCACTTGAAATTCCAGAATGAAAGTGGGAGCACATTACCAGGGATTTTGTTACTGGTCTTCCCAAGGTTTCTCAAGGCATAGATGCAATTTGGGTCATTATTGATAGATTGACCAAGTCTGCTCATTTCTTCCCAATACGAGAAACTTATACACTTGAACGACTTGCTCGTATGTACATAAACGAGATTGTAAGACTTCATGGTATGCCAGTATCAATAGTTTCTGATTGAGACCCAAGATTCACTTCATAATTTTGGGTTAGTTTACAAAAAGCTATGCGCATGGATTTATAATTTAGTTCGGCATATCATCCCCAGACGGACGAACAATCAGAGAGGACTATTCAAACTCTTGAAGATTTATTAAGACTCCGTGTCCTTGACTTTAAGGGAAGTTGGGATAAGTTCTTATCATTGGTGGAGTTTTCTTACAACAAAAGTTATCAAACAAGTATTGGCATGGCTCCATTCGAGGCGTTGTATGGAAGAAAGTGTCGTTCTCCAGTATGCTAAGATGAGGTGGGTGAAGCAACATTGTTGGGACCGGAGTTGGTACGTATCACTACAGAAAAGATTCAAATGATTCGATAATGTATAAAAACCTCACAAGACCGACAAAAGAGTTATGCTGATCTTCATCGAAAGGACGTGGAATTCGATATTGGAGATCATGTGTTGTTATGTGTTGCTCCATGAAAAGGAGTTACGAGATTTGGAAAGAGAGGAAAGCTCAATCCTCGATTCATTAGCCCATTTTTAATCCTCGATCGAGTAAGGACTGTAGCCTATAGACTCGCTTTATCGCCAAGTATGTCTCGTGTTCATAACGTTTTTCATATATCCATGTTACGTAAATATGTGAAAAACTCGAACCACATTATTGAATTAGAACCGGACGAAATAGCGAAAGATTTAACGTATGAAGAGGTTCCTGTTCAAATCTTGGATAAGAAGGAACATATTCTATGCTCCAAGGTTATACCTCAAGCCAAAATTTTATGGAGGAACCACGATGTTGAGAAAATGACCTGGGAGTTAGAATCTGAAATGAAATCAAGGTATTCTTACCTCTTCGACATACCAGGTACGTACCGTAATTTCGAGGGCGAAATTTCATAAGATGGGGAGATTGTAAGACCCCAACTTTTATGAATAAAGATGAATTTTCTATAATTATCATTTTTTTGAATATTATGGAATGAATTTGATGTAATGTTATAGTTTTGGGTAAGAGTTATAAATTTTGCAAAGTACGCAAGTTGTTATATAATATTTGATTGGTCGGGGAATATTCGTTTTAGCAGGGAATATTCGTACGACGGCACAATCATTGGTGGACCCCACAACAAAATTATTGTCGGATTGAGTAAACGACAAAAATATTTTATGAAAATAACCACAGAAGTTTTATCATTAACTGTTGAAACACCCGGTGTTAAAAGTATAGGAATACGCGTGGTTGCATAGTAGCACACGGTATTAATTATTGATGCTTAAGTCACTCAATTTTGTTCAATTATTGTTTCAGTAATTGTTGCATAGTATCTCACATTAATTGATTCAATTATTGTTGATATTTTTTATATTATTAAATCAATAATTGAGATGACGAAGTTATTAATATTATTATTTGCAATATTAAGGTTGTATAGAAGTTCTGCCAAGGAGATGTTTGGTCACCTAATTGAGCGTCAATAGGGAGAAATCCTTATTGGAAAACCCCCTCTTTCCTGGGAACGACATGTTCGATTAAAATTATGAATTATAATAATGATGATAAATGTTGTTAAATATATTGAGGTGTCTTTTTATGAAGTCACGGAAGTTTATATATATATATATATATATATATATATAAATTCTGCTTTTATTAGTATTATTAATGTAATAAAATGTAAAAGCTTTTTATATAAAATGTAATACTTTTATAAAGTTATTTGTTTTATTAGACTATAAATAGAATATATTATATTCTATTATGCATAGTAAAATCTTTTTATATAAAAATGTAATACTTTTATAAAGTTATTCGCTTTATTAGACTATAAATAGAATATATTATATTTTATTATGCATAGTGTTTTCATAGTAGTGTCTCATAGTAAAATCTTTTTATATAAAAAAGTAATACTTTTATAAAGTTATTCATTTTATTAGATTATAAATAGAATATATTATATTTTATTTAAAAGATTTTGTTTTATTAGAATATTTTATAGTAAACTAATACTGACCGTCCGATTAAAAGTAAATCAATCTGACCATTCAGAGTTAGTTACTATTCAAATCCATTATCCTATAAATAGAAGCTCATTCCTTCATTATTTCGTATTTAATTCAATTTAAACTATAGAGAGAGAAACTATAGAGAGAAAGAAGAAAAGTATTCTGCTACTTCACTACTCCTATATCCAGTTGTTCTAAGGTAAGGGGTATTATTTCTTTCGTATTCATGAAGAGAACTTCTATTATTCCATTCTTTATTATTCTGTTGGAACATTTTATCTGTGCATTTACGCATGATCTGGTTCCATTATTTATTATTCTGTTGGAACATCCTATCGGTCATGTAATTTCACTTTGACCGGTTTCGTTATTTATTATTCCATTGGAATATCCTGCTTGTGCGCTTATGCATGACTTCGGTTACGTTATTTATTATTCTATTGGAATAACCTGTCTGTGCAGTCTATCGCATGCCTGGTGATTTCTTTTGTTATTCCATTCTTTATTATACTTAGTTGGTTAAAGTTTGACTTCTATATTCCATGAAATTAGTGGAATATCCTTAATATTTGCGCTTCATCTAGTATCTTTTCATGGAAATATTCTTCTGAGCATTCTTGAATTTTACTCTACAAAGAAGTATCATGTTGACAATTTGGACGTTATTAGTTCCTGGATTAATTAATTCTTGAACTTATTTTATTGAATTCTTATATCATTGTCATCATCCTCATATTTATATTATGTTGAAAGTCATCTGTGGCACAGAAAGTGCATAGATGGACTTGGTATGATTATGACCAAGGATTAATTCCAGATAATCATTACCGTAATGTTACAAATGTTGTGGTAAAAGTCCTCGGTGGCCCGTGTGAGTGCATTGATGGATGATTGTTGGCATGATCATGACCATTGATGAATACACGAATATCCTTGGCCCGTAGTGCATGGATAATTTGTGGTTGTGATACTAATGAATATCCTCGGTCAGTAGTGCAGTGGATGATGTAGATTATTTTTAAGTTGAGTCCCAAATGATAAAAGTGATGAAAACCTTTTAAATCATAAAAGATAGTAGATTTTATTCTCTACTGACTCTTTTAATGGATTGCTTGTTCAATTTAGCTTAAACTTGATGTTTGTTATATTGTATCGCTTTAACAATCATTGAAGGCTAATGATAATTTATTCTGTATTATCTTAGTCATAATATTTCTTACTAAGCTGGTTGAGCTCGCCCTTTTACTTTCATTGTTCTCTTTAGGAAATGAGAACGTAGCAGGGACTAGTGGGGAACGGAGTGACGGTCCAGATAATAGCATTAGTAGTCCTCACTATTCTGTTAAATAGTGTGATAATAAATGTAATGAGGACTCAATTGAGTGTGGATATTGTCTAGATGACAATATTTGTATTAAAACTCATAGCATATGTTTTGTCGTATTTTACAAGACTATTGTATAATTAAGTTGTATTTGAATTTTGTACCATGTATCTGGCGACCCAAGATGGGTGATGTATACCTATTTTGGGGGCGTCACACAAATCACCTCAGAAAGGGTGTGGTAAATTCTAACATGGAGCTCATTAAATTCAATTCATAGCTTCATGTCTGCATGCATTACTTTAACATACATCTATAGTAGACTTAAAAATGCATGTTTATTCAATGCCTAGACTCGTGGAATTTTTTTGCCAGAGACTCCTTTGTAAAAAGGACTATCCATAAGCACGTAGGCATGACTAGGTGGTCATTCAATAGTGCACCAACTCAAAGTCATGAACATCTTATATGCATGAAAAAACATCAAAGTCATATCCATCATTGTAGCCTAATTACCAGGATTGCTTTGCTTTAAAACCTTTGCTCATTTATCCTCAAATAGGATAAAAAAATAAGAGAAAAAGATGCCAATTGACTGTTCCAAATGTTAATTTTTTCACATCAATATGTTTATCATGGTAAAAGACTAACATTTACTGCGTTGAACAATTTTTATCAAGTCATATGAACGTGCATATTAACTACTATGTGTTTTGAAGCATTTTGTATGATATCTCACTTTCCAATTATCAAAACTAGAAAAGAAAACATGTAAACGTTACCAGGATAGTGCAGAACGATTGTACGGTGATGGATTTTGCAGAAAGCAGCCTGAACTCAGTAGATTTGAAGAAGAAATCTTGGATTCTCTGTGTGCCTTCAACTTGAAAATTACTTGTGAAGGATATGGGAGGTGGTATATAACCCACTCGGTGGTGGAATTCAACGCACTACAGCCCACGAGTCAACTCATATACCTGTATGTCCCCACCCTCCCACTAGATCAAATTTAAGTTGCAAAGGAGGTCCTAGAAGCTGAAGAGTCAAATTAGGAAAAAAGGTGCTACGTGATTAAGTGGAAAGAGCCTAAAATCCTGAATTCAGATACCAAACTGCGGGTCTACATATAAGTATTCGCCTGGATATAGGGTTCAAAAAACTGATGATAAAAGCTATTGAAAGCGGCCCTTGTCAACGCAACGTGAAGGTTCGATGCCATCAACCGGGGGTGGTGATTGCAATAAAAAACATGCAAACTCGTCAAGAGTATAGCTCATAAGAAATACATCCCATCGAAGATTTCAAACATCCTTAACAATGTAAGCCATTGAAAGCTACTTCAACGAGGGTCAGGCATCCCTGACACTACAAACCATTGGCGACAACTTTAGCGAAGCATCGAAAATGATATGGTCATGTAAGTCGTTGAAATCTACTTCAACGAAGATCAGGGTGTCTTATATTGCAAGACATTAGCAATAACTCCAGCAATGCGTTAAAGAAGTCTGATGATGCAAACCAAGGAAAACCATATGCATCGGTGAGGACCAATGATGGAATCTGTTATACAAATCCCCAACAATTAAAACGTTATCCCTAGAGGAACTATCATCATTGACCTGGTAAAAAGTCGGAACAATGATGATAATGTCAGCGTAATGGAAAGAAACATCCCATGGTGGCAACCAAGCCACACTATCATCCAGATAAAACATCAACAATCCTAAAGAGTAGCTCGCAAAAGAGAAGAACGTCTTTGGTGGAAAGCATTTCCAAAAGATCAAGGACATTTATGAGAACCCCAATGTCAACATCTGATGGTCTCAACCATTGGAAACCTCCACTGCAATGATCTTGAAGACATCTCGGTAACTTGTCAGCAAACCAGGCTCAGATATCACTGATGGACAGTTCAAAACCGCGGGCGACAACCTCAGCATTGGATCGAGAGATTCTGGAAATGAGAGATTTGTAAACTTTCATTCGAGTAGACATCAAAGTGGTTCAATAGAGCCATTATTGACAACTCCATCCCCCAACAAAAATGGTTAGAGAAGGCAGTTATCACATCCCATTGGAAATCATTCCAACAACAACATTCAACATAATATAGCATCATGTTGCATTGCATTTGTATCATCCTAAGCTTGTCATATTTCAAATGTCTAGTACTCTTTATCTTATCCATACCTTTACATTGCATGAACATGATAAAGAGGGGCATCTACAGACACTCAAAAATTTGCATTCCTGTTACTAACCTAACAAGAGGCCAAAATCGTCTTCCAGGGATAAACCTAGAAGTTAATTAAGTTCCAACCCTGGAGATAACCCCGGGAGATCCAATTCCAACCCCTGAGATAACCCCAAGAGATCCAGTTACAACCCCAGAGATAACCCCGAGAGAGTCAGTTCCAAACCCGGAGATAACCCCGGAAGATCTAGTTTTCAATCTCAAAGATAACCCCGAGAGATTCAGTCCAACTTTTGAAGATAACCCCTTGAGATCCAGTTTCCAATCTCAGAGATAACCCTAAGAGATTCATTCCAACCCTAGATATAACCCCAGGAGGTCAAGCCAACCTCAGAGATAACCCTGAAGACAGTCAGAGTCAACAGCAAGCCAATCTCGGAGATAACCCTGAGAAAAGAGTGCTACATTTGTGCCTAAGTCGGAGATAACCCCAGGAGGGGCACAATGGTCATTTTGCCACCTCAACAACACATCAACGTCGTCTCAACATAGTTCAACTCAATCTGCATCCAAAGATGTCCAACAAGAATTATAGCTCCAATCCCGAGTGACAACTGTACAAGACAGCTCAACGGATAGACAACAAAGACTTGGAGATCTCATTATGGACTCATCTTCCCAACTTCGAACAATCTCTAATCCCATGTCATTGTGTAGCTCTCAACAATGGATTTTTTAAAAGGTACAACGTGCCTCCATCGAATGCCCAGATTAAAAGTTATGAATGTTCGAGCAGATAGTGTGTAGTCCAAGTGCACGTACTTCGAGATGATGAGACTCACAAAGCACGAGGCAGCCCGAGGCAACCCAAGAAGCCGTAAATAGACCCGCGATCGCAATTTGGTTGACCACACTCTGCTATCGCAGAAGTCGACCGGTGGCTGCCATGAGTTGACTCATGACCACTGTCTATAAATATGAGCCCCTATCAGCTCATTTGAAAGAAAAAGAAGAAGAAAAGAGAGAAAACTCTGTCTATTTCAGCCCTTAACCTCTTCTAGAGTGCTCCAAACTAAATGATTCTTCTTTCTAAACACTTGTAAGCTTATGTTCTAAAACATACTAAAGTTTAACAGGTGGAAACCGAGTTTTAAGGCCCCAAAAGCTATCTGAAGTCTTCTTGGCAGCCCACTGTAAGATTTTGAAGATTTTTAAGCTTTCTACTGCTTTAATATATATATATATTCACTGCTTTTATATATATCTGTTTTAACTGCTTTCGCAATGTAGATTTTTAATCTTCCAGCCTGTGGACTAGATTTGTTTAAATCCAGTTATCTCTAACTTTGACCGGTTCAAAAGTGACTAAACTGGAACCGTTGAAGCTAGAATGACTTAGATTTATTTAA
The DNA here is from genome assembly GCA_020205605.1 of Panax ginseng. NCBI lineage: Eukaryota > Viridiplantae > Streptophyta > Magnoliopsida > Apiales > Araliaceae > Panax > Panax ginseng. The sequence continues at coordinate 129,170,685 of CM035130.1, forward strand.
ATCTAGTTTTCTTTCTAGCTTTTGCACATATTAATCTATCATGTGAGCCTAGAAGTCGTGTGATCGAAGATTCAACTTGTGAATCTATATTCGGTTCCCACGATGGACATTTTTCAGTTGCATCTAGCTTGTAAATTATATATTGTGTCTGGATATCCTTGGATGGCTCTCATGCCCATAAGGAGTTTGAAAATGCTATGTATCTTACTTTCTCGAAATGCTTTGCATCTCGAAAATAAAAGCAATCAAGACGAATACATAATAAAATGGAAATATCAAAGGCCTCAATTACTATTGAGCATAAGGGTTTGAAAACCTTTTTTTCAAAACAACATTGCTATATCTTGCCTAAAACTAAACTTGTATATACAAGTCAAACCCTTTGTATATAGGTGCAAAACAAGACATATTACTACTTCCAAATAATTGCACATAGGCCCAATACATACATACACATGCAGGTAAATAAGGTAATTGACAAGTTACTGAGAACTGTTTTCACAGGTCGTCAGGTGCCTAACACCTTCCCCGCTTAATCAAGCCACTGAACTCAATGAATCTTGATTTCCAAGGCCAATTAAACACTCTTCAACTATTAGGCTTTGTGTAAACCTTTTCAAGATCGGTTGAGTAGGTGCAACCATTTTAAATCTACCAACTGGCGACTCTAAAAGTCAAATCGTCGACATTCACATGTCAGACCTTTTCAAACTCACCTTTTAAGACAAAACTCAACCAAATGACAACACAAAAGGGCAAGCACAGGAAGGGACACAAATCCACATACTAATACACTACAGGGCTCATTTTAACATGTATTATTTTGTTGATTGCTTCGTTGGGTACCATCAGATCATGGTTGCTGAAGAGGACCCGGAGAAAACAACCTTCATCATTCCCTGGGGAATTTTTTGTTATAGACATTTATCATCAGCCTTATCAATGCCAGTGCCACCTATCATCGAGCCATGATGGCTCTTTTCCATGATTTAATGCACAAAGAAATAGTGGTCTACGTGGATGAAATCATCGTCAAATCCCGGAAGGAAGATGACCATATAGACCATCTCAAAAAGTTTTTTAACCGATTGGGCAAATACAACTTGAAGCTGAATCTGACCAAGTCTGCCTTCAGTGTCAAATCGGGCACATTGCTGGGATTTCTAGTAAGCCATAGAGGCATTAAATTGGATCCCACCAAAATTGAAACAATCACCGAGATGCCCGTGCCGCAAACAGAAAGGGAAATAGGGGGATTTCTGGGGAGAATCAATTTCATCAGCAGATTCATCTCTCAACTCACAACAACGTGTGAGCCTATCTTTAAGTTGTTAAGGAAAAACTCATCCATGAAGTTGAATGAAGAGTGCCAAAAAGCCTTCATTTCCATCAGAAAACAATTGGTCAAAGCTCCCTTCTTGGTACCTCTAAGGGACAACGTTCCCATGTTTATGTACATGTCAGTCAATGACAATGCTATGGGCTGCATGCAGGGATAAAAAGATGATAGAGGTAAGGAAAGAGTTATCTATTACCTCAGCAAAAGATTCAGCAGCTGCGAGCAAAAGTATACTTTGATTGAAAAGACTTGTTGTGCATTAGCATGGGTCACCACGAGGTTACAACATTATCTCCATGGTCACATAACCTATCTCATATCATGCATGGATCCTTTGAAATACATATTCAACAAATCCATGATGAATTGCCGACTGTCCAAATGGCAGTTGATCCTCCAATAATTCGACATCATCTACGTGACTCAAAAGTCCATCAAAGGTTAAGGAATTGTGGATCAATTGGATGAAGTGCCATCAGGGAATTTTGAACCCTTGGAAACGAATTTCCCCGATGATGGAGTAATGGCGATTCAACAAAGCCATTAGGAAAATACAGTCCGATCATGGAAATTATATTTTGATGGAGCTGTAAACATGGAAGGTGTCAGAGCAGAGCAGTTCTGGTATCTATTTTGGGAGAACATTATCCCGTGGCTATCAAATTGCAGTTTGTCAATATCAACAACACAGCTGAGAACGAAGGTTATATAATGGGATTGAAGCTGGCACAATCCATGGATATCAAACGGTTAGCTATCTTTAGGGATTCCGATCTAGTTATCAAGCAAACCACTGGGGCATATCACACTAAAGAATTGCATTTGTTGCCTTACCATCAACATGTTATCAAGATGGTTATTTAATTCTAAGAAATATCCTTGATCCACATCTCTCGATACATGAATGATTTTGTAGATGCACTAGTAACCCTTGCCTCATTAATCAGAATGTCTGAAAGGGGGGCATCCCAGGTATCAAACTTACAAGCGAAAAGGCACCAGCCTATGAATATTACATTGGAGAAGTATTAGATGAACTACCTCCCATCAAATAGCCCTGGTATCATGACATCAAAGAATATCTTCGAGATGGATCTACACCCGCTGGGGCAAGTCACGTTGAAAGAAAGTGGATCCATAAAATGTCCATGAAATTATATCCAAGCGAAGACGCACTCAACAAAATGGATGCGAGAATAGGCCTTCTAAGATGCCTAGATAAAGACCAAGCCAAAAGAATCATGGATGAAGTCCATGGTGGAGTATGTGGTCCACACATGAGCGGTCCTTTGCCCAGAAGATATTAAAAATAGGGCATTATTGGATTTCTCTCAAAGTCGACTATAATGATCATGTCAGGAGATGCTATCAATGTCAAATTCATGGAAATGCCATCAATGCTCCTGCAAGTTAACTACATAATATGAGTTCACAATGACCCTTTTCGATGTGGGAATGGACATGATTGGGCCAATCGAGTCCAAAACTAGCAATGGTCATCGATTTATCTTCACCTTAATCGATTATTTAACCAAATCGGTAGAAGCGGCCTCTTTTCCCAAAGTCACCAAAGAGATAATCATTGGTTTCATCAGAAATAATGTCATCAGTCGATATGGACAACTGGAGGTGATCGTATAGGACAATGCCAAAAATCTAAACAACCAGATGATGAAGGAGTTATGCAGCAAATTCCACATCAAACATCTTAACTCCATCATTTATCGTCTAAAGATGAACTGTGCTCTTGAAGTAAACAATAAGAACGTCAAGAAGATTATCCAAAAGATGTACGCCAATCACAAAGATGTTTTGACTTATTGCCTTTGACTTTGCTAGCCTACAAAACATCAATGCGCACTTCTACTGGGGCTACCCCTACTCATTGGTCTATGACATGGAGGTAGTGCTCCCCATAGAGGTAGAAATGGAGTCATTAAGAGTATTGGTAGATGTTTAAATGCAGGAAGACTAGTGGTTGCAAGACCAGTACCACCAATTATCTCTAATAGATAAGAAGAGGACCATAACTATCTTTTATGGTCAATTATATCAGCAGAGGATTACTCAGTCTTATAACAAGAAAGTCCAGCTTCGACAATTCAAAGAAACTGACTTGGTACTGAAGAAAGTCCTTGCCAATAAAGATCAATGAAAAAGAAAGTTCGCCCCGAACTGGGAAGGCCCTTTCATTATCAAGGAAGTGTTGACGGGAGTAGCCCTCATAATAAAAGAAATGGTCGGCGAAGAATTTCCCCAGCTTATCAATTCAGACACCGTGAAAAGGTATTATGTCTGAAATCACCTACTACCCACCATTCTGGTTTCGATAAAAAAAATTAAATCAAATCAATCAATTCAATTCAGGTTTTTGCTAGAGAGCCTGAACAACGAAAGACCTGATCTCCCCTAATCAATGGGAGTACATAGGCAGCTATTTACGGTGCGGTCAAACCAAATAAAAAAAACCCAAAAAACTAGGACAAACACTTCTTAAATTGTTCAAGCAAGAGCCTGAACTACGTAAACCTGATCTCCCCGCATCAATGGGAGTACATAGGCAACCAAATATGGTACGGTCTAACCCCTACAAAAATCCAAAAACCCTTTTAACAAAGCTCAAACTCCAACCAGTACTTTTCAACCTTTCAAGCCAGAGCCTGAAATAAGTAAGACCTGATCTCCCCTCATTAATTGGAGTATGTAGGCAACCATTTATGGCGAGGTAGAACCCTCAAAGAGGAAAGCCAAACACTTTTCTTGAACCTCAACCACATCAAAGACTAGTCCCAAGACACCAAAAAATAAGAAACCTAAAGATCAACGACCCATTCTAAAAGATCCTAGGACATCTTAATGGCAATCCATCAAGGAGAAGTTCAAGACACATCAAGATAGCAAGTCATAAAGAAAATGACAACTATCAAGCAAGTGACAAGACATATCTAAAAGGGAAGTGAATCAAAATATATTTTCTTGCCATATATTGTTGTTTGATATATACAATGTATCATTTTCATGACAAAATTGGCTAACCTAGGTTATACAGGAAAATTAAAGCTAGTCTACAACCCATAGATAAATGGGCCAGCAAGTTCAACATGGCATCCCTCTAAGAAGATGGAGGTGAATCTATAAGCTCCTTCCTCAAGGTATCCATGCGAGCCAGAAGATCCACAACCATCTGTATAGTGCTACCATGCTCATCATGATTGTACTCATATCTGCTACGATGCTAGCTATGTGGGATCTATGTGCAGTACTATAAGCAGTGGCAGCATCTCGGGTAGCTCGAGCCTCATCCCGCTCAACAAAAGCAGCATCTTGAGTCACTCGAGCCTCATCCCACTCAATAAAAGTAGAATCCCTACTAGCTCGGGTGTCATCCCTCTTTGTAAAAGTAGAATCTCTACCAGAAAGAGATGTCAACATCAGAGCCCTAGCCTGATTCATCTCAAATTTCATCAGATATAACCTCTGCTACAAATACTCTACAAAAGGTGGAGCCATAGCAGTGGGAATACTGGGGGAATCAATCAGAGCTACTGTTAAACCAGTAAATAGTGCATCCTCGGTAGGAGAATAAGGGTCCTCCATAGGCTCCTCATCATCAGAATCAATACTCAGATCTAAGTGAACAACCATTGTTGATGCAATATCTGCCTCTAGCCATGCAGAATACTTTGAAGAGTGACCCGGATGACTAGTCGAAAAGTTATCCCTCTTTTTGACGAGTCTAACAATCATAAATTCTAGTCAAGTCCTCTGCTAACAAAAGTCGAGCTGACAGTCACTGACCTAATGCTCCGTCAAAGGGATGAAGATCATGAAATTGATAAAACTATCCCATGACAACTAGTGGATGATATGTGGTCACCCCTCTCAAGCCAGCCAAGGGAAGATAGTTCATGCCAACTGAATGAGTGATAAAGCTATAGGGAAAGCTGAGCCCTGAACAAGGAAAGATGGAAAATGGATCCTCAATCCCTGTCAGAAAAGCCAACCAAGATGCTGTGTCTGTACACTCTGCCGACTGAAAGGAATAAGACATAGCTATCTGATGAGTAAAGCAGTACCCAACTAGATGAAGCGCAAAACTCAATGATATTCTACTAATTTTAGGGATTATTGAAGCAATACTTACCATAGTAAGTTTAGATTGAAGAATATGAAAAGAAATAATATACGAAACTGCAAATGGATTTTCACCTGTTATTCGATAATCTGCGTAGATAGATCTTTTCCACAAATAAAGAATGAATACGAATGATAATATCCCTTATGATTACAAAAAGTAGTATACCTTACAAAATACTGCAATGTGAAGTAGCAAAATACTCTTCTTTTTCTCTCTATAGTTTCTCTCTCTATAGTTTCTCTTGTGAGTCTTAGTGAATTGGTGAGAATGAAAGAAAAATAAGCTTCTATTTATAAGAGAATGGACTAAATAGTAACTTATTCACGGACGGTCCAGATTAATTTACTATTAAAACTGCAACCAACGGTCCAGATTGATTTACTATTACAACCATAACTGACGGGCCATATTGATTTACTATTAAATCAACAACTAACAGTCAATGTTGATTTACTATTAAAACCACAACTGACGGCCCATATTGATTTACTATTAAATCAACAACTAACATTCAATGTTGATTTACTATTAAAACCACAACTGACGGTCCAAAAAATTAGTACATCTCACCATGGAATAATAAGTCAGACTTACAACAAACGCATCATGACAAACCCCTCTATTTATATCAAAAAGTGAATAAATATTCACCACAAATCATTTATCTTAAATAAACACATTTTTAATCTTTCAGCAATTATTCATCATTAATATTATAACTCACAATATTGAGAACAAAATCGTTCCCTGGAAAGAGGGGGCTTTTCGATAAGGATTTCTCCTTATTGGCGCGCAATTAAATAACATAACCCCTTTCCTCGACAGAACTTTATAGACATTGTCAATAATGCAAATAATAATAGGAATAAATGTGTTGTCTCAATTATTGATTTAATAATATAAATTATTGTGCACATGATACTGTGACAATAATTGAATCAATAATCTGAGATATTATGCAGCAAATACTATGTTAATTATTAAATAAACTGAGTGACTTCTTACGTAAGCATCAATAATCAGAGATACTGTACAATATAGTGTGCTACTATGCAACCACGTGTATTACTGTTCTTTTATCACTGGTATTTCAACAATGTAATGGTAAATATTTTGCTGTTATTTTTATAAAAAGATCATTTATGTCGCTTTTTATATTTGACAATTATTCCGTTGTGGGGCCCACCAGTGATTGTGTCATCATACAGATATTCCCCAATAAAAAGAATATTTTCCGACCAAATGAATATTCCCCGACACAACGAATATTTTATATCAACTTGTTTACTTTGTAAAATTTTCACATATCACCCTTAACTTTAACCTTTTATCAATATAACCATTTACTAAATAAAATAATAGTTATAAGAAAATTGAATACTTTCATTTCATAAAATTTGGGGTCTTACAATCTCCCTTCCTAATGAAATTTCATCACCAAAATCTACGTACCTGGTAGTTGGAAGAGGTGAGAATACCTTGCTTTCATTTCAGATTCTATTTTCCCGATCATATCCTCTATATCATGATTTCTCCATTGTTCCTCTCTTGGATTTCAGATATCATTTCAGAATACAGTTTCAAAACAAAGGTTAATTGACATATCACAATTTGTCAACTTATTAAGTTAGAAAATTCTGCTTAGGTGGGATACGCACTAGCGAAGGATATTACTCGCCTCTCCCCTCCTAGTTCTAATTTAAGATCTCTGCGAGATACCATATCCCTAAGCTCTGATACCAACTGTGATGCCCCCAAAATAGGTCAACACAACCCATTTTGAGTGGCTAGATACATGGTATAGAATCCAAATAAAAACTTCATTTATATAACTATTAAACTATCGTGCAAAATATGACAACACATAAGCTGTGAGTTTCAATATAAATAACAGTACTCACATTCCAAATTAAAGATACTGTACATAAAGGTACAGTCGATAACTGTTCTATGAATTAAAATCATTGGAAAATGCTCAAGGAATCCTTCATACATGGGAGGCCATACATCTAAGTTATAATAGATATCACAGGACTTGAGCATTAACCTTTGTTGACCCAGTAGACCCCAAAGAAGAATGAGAAGATTACTATTCTGTTCATTCTAATAGTGTGTATCTGTCGACGTCGGGATTTTTATTTGTCCCTTTTCTGTTCTTGTTCATTGGTGTTCTCATGTTATGTGAGATTTGTTTGAAAAAACAAGTGAAAAAGGTCCGACATGTATATGTCGACGATTTGACTGTAAGAGTGGCCAGTTGGTGTTTTTAACTGGTTGCACCAACGCAACCGAGAAAAGGTTTGCACATTGACCCAGTGATGTGACACTGCTAAACAGGTATGTGAAACCGAGATTCATTTGGGTTTGTGGGCTTGATTATGCAGAGGGAAGGTGTTAGGCACCCCCCAACATCCGTGTTACCACGGTGACCGCAACTTTTCAAGAAAATGTTATATAAATGTGTGTGTGTGTGTGTGGGTCGATGTGCTTTTATTTGGAAGCAGTGTGAGGCCTCGTTCGTACCTATATACAAAGGATTTAAATTTGTATGAAAAATTCAGTTTTAAACAAGATATAGCAATGAGGTTTTGTAAAAGAGGTTTTTCAAACCCTGTGCTTAATAATAATTGAGACCTTTAATAGTTCCATTTTATTATTAAATGTTTGACATTGTTACTTTTATTTTCGAGATGCGAAGCATCTTCGAGAAAATAATATATAGCAGTGCTGAACTCCTCATGGGCATGAAAGCCATCTAAAGAAATTCAAACACCGTGAATAATTTACAAGCTATTTACAGCTGAAAAATGTCCATCACGGGAACCGAATCTAGATTCAGTAGACTGAATCCATGATCACATGATTCCTAGGCTCATATGATGCCGTAGTTAACATGAAAAGCAGTAAGCAGTTATATATATAGAAGCTGTAAATATATATATATATATATATAAATATATATATATACAGACATGATCAACCACCACGAAGTACCTCCACGGGGGATCAGAAATGTAAATATATAAAAGCGGTAAATATATATATATATATAGACATAATCAACCACCACGAAGCACCTCCATGGGGGATCAGAAATGTAAATATATAAAAGCGGTAAATATATATATATATATATATATATTTATATATATAAAGACGTGATCAACCACCACGAAGCACCTCCATGGGAGATCAAAAATGTAAATAAAGTAGTAAATGCGATAAACCTCCATGAAGTAAACTCCAGACAGGACAGAATGTAAATAAAGTAGTAAAAGGCCACGAAGTAAACTCCAAACCTGACAAAAATGTAAATATATATATATATATATATATAATGCACATGAGTAAATGCACTAGATATAAAATCCGTGCTCATCGAATAGAGTTTTACAATAGTTTATATATATATATATATATATATATATATATATATATATATATAAATGCTCTCGGACGTGAGTCCAGGCTCAATCGAGGTATAACTCGATAATGTTAGTCCATATATATATATATATATATATATATATATATATACAAGTACATATACATACAAACAGAAATGAAAACCACGGACCGAAGTCCGGCCATACACACACAATACGACTCTCAACATGAAGAAAAGTGTGTGCAAAGATGAAGAGAAAGGCTTTATAGTGTGTAAGAAGGCTTAAAGTGGACTGCCAAAGAAGACTACTATAGCTTTAAGTGGATGAACACTCGGTTCCTGCCGATAAAAATATAGCTATATGTGAGCTCACAAGTGTTTAAAATGATAAAACACTCAATATAGGGTGTGTACAAGGAAAATTGGACATGGCTTCCTTGCATTTCTTCTCTTGAATATGGGCACCCCAAGCCCTATATATATAGAGGGGGAAGCCGCAAGTGTACATGCAGCTGCCGCAGATGTACCTGCAGCTGCCCGGGTTGCCCCGGGCTCTGCGGGTCCTGCCGTCTCAAAGTACATGCACACGTGCAATGTGATGTCCACTCGAAATTACAAAAATACAATTCGAGCATCCAATTGAGGTGTATAACACCAGTTTTGGACTGCCATTGTCGAGAGCCACACAATGACATGGGATTAGAGGTACTACAAAGTCAGGAAGATGGAACCATGTTCTATTTCTTCAAGCTTCAAATTCTATCCGGTGTTCTACCTTGCGTAGTAGTCACTCGGGATTGTAACTCCTCGGTTCTTATGGGACATTGTTGTGTAGAATGTATGTTGACTGTTGTTTGTTGAGATGGCGCCATGTGGGGTTGAGGTGGCAATTTGACGACCTTGCCCTTCACCGGGGTTATCTCCAGTTTTAGCTAATAAAGTAGATGATGCGCAAGGTTATCTCTGAGATTGGGCTGCTGGAAGTGTTAAATACCCTCAAGGTTGTATCTGAGGTGTGTCTGTCCTCCCAGGGTTATCTCCGGGTTTGGTAGTTGAGTGCCTCGGTGTGAGTCCCGAGGTTGAAGTTGACTGCGTGGGTTGAATCGAGCATCTCCGGGGTTATCTCCCGAACTGCAACTGCACTCCTTGGGGTTATCTCCAAGTTTGATATTGTCTTTCCCGGTGTTGTTTTCGGGATTGAGAGTGAACATCTCTGGGTTATCTCCAAGTTGAAACGACCTTCTCCGGTGGAATTTCTGGTATTTGCATTGTTTTCCCCGGGGATATCTTCGAGGTGGGAAAATGATACTCCCAGTGTGTTTTTTGGGGTTGAAACTGAACTTCTGATGGTATTTATGGGATTAAGCTGAGCTATCTTCCAGGGTTACCTCTGAAAGAAAATTTTACGCTTCCTGCAATGTTAGTAACATGTAGGCAGAAAATTTTGAGTGTCTACTGATGCCCCACTTTATCATATTCATGCAATGCAATGGCATGGATAGGATAAAGAATACTAGATACTTGAAATGCAACAAGATGATTATGATGAAATGCATAATGCAAATGTATGTGGTTTATTGGATTGTTCTCCAACATGATGGGATGATTGTCAGCTCCCTGTTGCTTCTACCGGGGGCGGCAATAAATAACCAACCTGATGAACTATCTTGGATGCGTGATCCATAGTTACCAGGAATCTCTAGGATTGTTAATGTTGGGGTTATCACCAAAGTCTTGAATCCTTGATACAGACTTTATCTTGAAGATGCATCTCTCATGTATAAGAGATTCTGTGGGGATAGAGCTTTGTCTGTTGAGGATGTGTATAACATATTCCATCATCGGTACTCCCCGATGAGGATGTTCTTCCCTAGTTTGTATCTCCAGGTCTTTCCGCTGCTCTGTTGGAGTTACTGCCAACAGTCGGTGTTGTCAGGGTTGCCTGACCTTCGTTGACATGTGCATCAACGGATGAGATCCCTGCTGGGGATAATGTCAAGGCTTCTTGACCTTCATTGTTGTGTACATCAACGGTTGAAAATGCGTGACATCCCCGTCGGGGATAAGGTTTTAGGGCTACGACCCTGAACTGACGGCATCGAACCTTTGTGAGGTATTGCCGAATTTAGTTTGCAACAGCTGAGATCATTGGTATAGTGTACCCTGTGTTTGGGTGAATACCAATGAATGATATGTAAAGCCATAGTTTGGCCTGTGAAAACCAGGATTACAGGCTATTCCGCTCAATCGCGTAGCGTTTTTATTCCTGATTTAGCCTTTTCAGCTTGTAAGAACTCCTTTGCAACTCGAATTGGACCGAGCCGGAGGGGTGGGATCCATATAGGGTGCCGCAGTACACTCGCAATAGCCATGAGTGGACTGCGCTACCAATCGTGGATTATATTTAAATAGGCTGGTTACTTTCCCAATTCATTTTCAAGCTGCGTCGCGAAGGAAATCTGTGAGCTCTTCTTTAGATCTGCTGAGTTTGGATGACTTTCTACAAATTATGTCACCGTACAAGTGTCATACACTGTCCTGGTAACGTATGCATGTCTTCTTTTCTAGTTTTTGTCCGTTGGAAAATGACTTATCACATAAAATGCATCTAAACACATAGTAGTGATTATGCATACTGAAATGACTTGCCAAAAAATATTCAACATAGTAAATGTTAGTATTAAACCATGCTGAACATAATGATGTGAAAAAATTTTACTTTTGAAACATTCAAATTGAAACCTTTTTCTGCTATTTCTTATCCTATTTGAGGACAAATGAGCTAAGTTGAAAAAGCAAAATAATAATAGTAATTAGGCTACCCTTACGGATTTTTTACTTTGATGTATTAATGCATGTAGCATGTTTATGACTGTGGATAGGTGTGCTACTGAATGGCCACCTAGTCATGCCTATGTGCGTGTGGATAGTCCTATTTACAAAGGGGACTATGACAAAATTTTTCCAAAATGTAGGCATTGGGTAGTCATGTATTTTTAACTCTACTATAGATGTATGTTAAAATAATGCATGCATGCATGTAGTCATAACACTGCATTTTGAAAAGCTCCAGGTTAGAATTTACCACACCCTTTTGAGGTGATTTGGAGACTTATTGTCCAGATATATGGATCTGGATCAGCCGAGTAGTTCCCACGGGACCACTTCAGGTGTGCGGAAGAGGGCTTCTAAAGTGACTCGACCCCATTCTATTTGACAGCCTCGTCGTTTGGCGGAGGCGGTGATACGTTATGTTCGGATTGATCTACCAGATGTGGAGGACAAGGAGGAGGAAATACCGGTTGAGGCTCCCGTTCTTACTACACATGTTCCCCACAGGGACCTCCCGAGTATTCAGGTGGTGAACCCAGAGCTTCTAGGAAATCTGAGTAGACATCCCTCAATTTATTTTCATGCAAATGAGGTACAAAGCTAAATTTTGATCTTCCTTCTTTCTATTGATGAGGAGTAAAGGGTTCTGATGTTGATATGCTTTGTGATGGAGGTTCCTGGCTTTACACAGCCTAGAGGGAACTGGTTCAACATTTACTCCATGTACCAGGCTCTGCATCTTGACTATAGAGTGATCGTGCATGACTGGGTATTTGGGGCATTCTTTTCCATCCTTCCCCGCCGCTGTCCCTGGGGTTACCTCAGGGCATTGTCTGAGCGCTTGTTTCACCAGACTCAGTCACTCCATTTGTTGGACTTTGAGGTGATGATAACGATGATGGATTGGCAGTTTATCACAGGTATGGAGTTTGGAGGGGCACTCGAGCCTTGTACGACGGATATTACCCCGAATGCTGTCTGATCCTTGCTAGGAGTGCCAGTGGAGGCTCTCAAAGGCAGGACTATTCGTACAGGTCCTTTGAGCATAGATGCTATCAGTGGGTTGTTGAGTGACCCTATACCCGCTGATGTAAGAGTCAGGGATCACATTCTTTGGCGATTGTTCCTGATGATCATTAGGGGCTGCTTCATAGCTAATAACTCTTCTACGATGTCATTCATTTTGATCAGCGCCACGCGATAGGTGGACCATATTAGAGAGTATGATTGGGGTTCCAACACCTTTGCCTATTTCCTCAGAGGAATGTGCATGCGTTCGCATGGCTTGACAGAGGCTTGGCTAGGATTTTACCCATTTCTACTGGTGAGTATTTCTTTTATAATTTCATATGTGTAGGTTAAGAGTGTTGACTGATAGCAGATGTTTGCCTTTATGTTGGCAGTTTTGGGCCTATGAGAGGCTCCCATACTTACGTCCAGTAAGTGTGTTAGGATTAGATACTTACCCACGAGGATGGCGATGACATCATTCCATACTGGCGGAGTTCCTTGTAGCTGAGGGTTTCACTCATTGCCGCCTATAGCTGGAGTTGTTGACAGCTGATGTCATCACATGGATTCCCTATTCAGGGGAGCATTTGAGCATTAGATTTGAGGATGGGTACCCGACTGGTGTCAAGTACGTGATTTCCACCCGTAGGATTCCTCTCTTTAAAGATGGAGGATGGGAGGTCCATTTAGGAGAGCATGCTATCAGGAGCACCACAGGAGAGATTCGTATACCGATCTTTCCTCCTGCCAGGTGTTATTAGCCTGTTTCGCAGTCACCCATTATTGATATCCCATTGTTGGGTGTTGACAGTTTCACATTATCAGAGGGTCCCTGGACTCAGGAGATATTCTATCATTGGTGGTTCCCTCGTACCATTGGAGCCCAGACCCGAGCCACTCAGTTCATGGGGGATATGGTTCCTGGATCCGTGATGATGACAGATTGGCTAGCCTGTGTCTAAGATCTGACTCATTTGACACAGATTAACAGTTTGACCCGGCAGTTGGACCAGGCTCATTTCTTTATCCAGCACTTGGGCAGAGATCCTTCAGAGGCAGATACTTTTGATCCTTCCAGCTCTGACGCTGGCCCCTCAGGTAACCCATATGGTTTTGCTAGTGCAGATCCTCCCTTGTATAGGCCTGACATCCTGTTGATTGAGATCTAGTGACTTAGGAGGAGTTACATCAGGTGGACATGATTCATGATGTATATATTAACACCATTTCCTTCTTCTGATGTATATTCTCATTATCTATTTTGATAGGCCTCTGTTAGATATTGGGTGGCTTTCCCCCATTCTCATAATATCTTTTGATAGGCCTCTGTTAGATGTAGGGCGTCTATTCCCCATTTCCCTGTATTTCTAGCTATACAGAGATGTATTAGATGATGATATTCTTAGGAATATATGTACAATTTTCTATTCCCTATATCATATTGCCATCTATTGTTCATCATGCATGTATTATGTTATGTATATGTATGTATGTCCAGAGATATTCAGCATTGACCCCTAGATGGTCTTATGACACAACCCGTACATATGTCTTCTTCAACAGTTAGTCGTATTGATCATACCCCATCAGTATTAGTGGAATCCCGACTGAGATTGTGGTATGATAATATGTCACCTTCAGACAGGGTAACTGTAGATCTGTTATTGGAGCATACTATGACTCTCCTGATGTTTCAGGTTACCGCAGGCTTTGTAGAGGGTATGCTGGAGCATTGGATACCGGAGAGACAGGTCTTCTGATTTGGCATCCACGAGTTGACTCCTACTCTGGAGGAGTACGCACGGTTGACGGCGCTGCCATTAGACAAATCTTGCACACGGATGGCCATCAGCGACATGAACCGACAGTTTATAACTCTCACCAGGCTGAGGTGTAGAGTTGTACAAGATGAGATCACATCCGGTCACGTTGTATCCCAACATTTTTTGATTGACAGATTTGGCTCTGAGGATAGTTATACACGGCACTCCGGGACCATGCCGGAGGATCATTGGCACTCGGCCAGAGTAGATGTCTTGCTACTGTGCGAATTATCGTATGTATACATGCCACGGTACATGTATGAGCTAGATATTAGCGTCATCATGGAAGTGAGAGCTCTTAGGGAGGGTCACACCATTGTACTGATGATCATCGTAGAGACGCTGAGGTCAACCACATATTGCAACACTTTCCTTGCAGAGGTATTCACTGGCAGCTCGGTCATATTGTACGTGTGGTTTATGTCACACTTGAGACCGATTGGCACTTTCAGATGACATGGGTATTGTTTCACCCATGAGATAGCTATGTCGTACTCCTTTTAGCCTGCGGAGTGTACAAATCCTGCATCTTGGTCCATTTTCCTGGCAGGGATCGGAGATCTGTTTGATATATTATCGTGTACAGGGCTCAGCTCACCCTACAACTTTATCACTCATGCTCCGGGCATGGATTATCTCCATCTAGCCAGTTTGAGGGGCATGACTACTTACCACCCACTGGCCATGATGTGTCAGTTTGACCAGTTCTAGGACTTCCATCCTTTTGAGGGGGCATTGAGTCAGCGCTTAGCTTCTTGCCACTTATCAGCAGAGGATAGATCCAGGTTATATGCCTATTGGGATCAGCGTGAGCTAGCTGAGTCTTCCGTTAGCCACCCTGGTTGTTCTGCAGAGTATGCAGCATGGATGGCGATAGAGACGGCATTGACTATGGCAGTATCCACAGAACAGGGATTGATTTTGATAATGGGGAGCCTATGGAGGAGACTTTTATGCCCACCGAGGAGGATTTGACTACTAGGTTGCTAGCAGTTGTGATGGATTCTCCCACTACGAGTGCTACTGTGATTCAGTATTCAGCACAGTATTTGGAGTAGAGTCTTCATTTGATAACCTTTGAGAGAGATCAGGCTAGGGCCTTAATGTTGACAACTCTTGATGGGAGAGACGTCGCTCTATTAGAGAGAGATGAGGCCAGATCACCCAGAGATGCATTGATTGTAGAGCGGGATGCTACCCTATCTGCCCGGGATGTGGCCATCACAGATAGTAATTCAGTGAGATCCCTTACGACTGGCATCCTTACCGATATGAATGCATACATTGATGAGTTAGATACCATTGGGCAGGAGCTTTAAGTGTTACCTCCTTCTTCGGAGAGAGATGCTATGTTAGATCTGATAATACGCATACATACAGATCCATAGATAGACTTGTATTTTCCTGTGTAGACTAGCTTAGCCATTTTATCATGTACAAAACATATGTATATATCAAACAGCATTATATATGGCAGGGAAATATATTTTGATTTACTTCCCTTTTAGTTGCACCTTGATACTTGCTTGATATTTGTCTGTTTCTTCAGGGTTTGTGATCTTGATGTATTCTAAACTCATCCTTGATGTGTGGACATTGAGACGTCGCAGGATCTTTCAGAATAGATCATTGATCTGTGTTTTTCTCTACCATCTTTGGTGTCTTGGGACTAGTTTCCGTATAGAAATGTGGAGAGAAGTGTGACTTTTCCTCTCTGAGTTTGACTGCACCACAGATGGTCGCCAGTACTCATATTTGAGAGGAGCCTAGTTAATTCCATCTCTTACGGATTGGTGTTGCTCTTTGAGGCACAACCACAACTTAGATGGTCGCCGGATCTCCTATTTGCGAGGAGAGGTGAGGTAGTTCCATCCCTTTGGTCTGAAGCTGATGAAATGTGGTGGATTGAAGTTTGATTCTAGTACTAGATGACAAGTCATTGTGTTTTGGTAGGGGGTTAGACTGAACCATAAATGGTTGCCTACGTACTCCTATTGAAGAGGAGATCAGGTCTGCGTAGTTTGAACCTGGTGTAAGAGCTTCAACGCTGAATGTAAAAGGGTGTAGGAATATTTTTGTTGTTTTTGTTTATGTAAAGAAAGGGAAAAAAAATTTTTGTTTTTTTTTTATTACGACCGGGCCATATAGAATATGGTTGGCTACGTACTCCCAGGTATCAGGAAGATCAGGTCGACGTAGTTCGCCCCTTAGGACGATTTGCAGCCAAAGAAAAGTTTGATCCGATATGCAGGTTAAACTGCGGGGGAAAGAAAGTTTGATCCTATATTTGGGAAAAACTGCAGGTGTAAAAAAGTTTGATCCTAAGTTCAGGACAAACTGCAAGTGTGAAAAAGTTTGATGCTATGTTCAGGACAAACTGCAGGTGTGAAAGGTTCAATCCCTGGTGGGATAACCAAAATTGTATGAAAGGTTTGAAATGAGGTGAAACCAGGATGCTGGCTTGAAGAGTATGTTTCCCTGAGGGGCAGAAAATCATGAATAAGATTTTGTATGTAAGAAAGGGTTAGAAAACTTGAATAACTGGTGATCTGATGATCCAAAACAAGGATGTTTGCTTGATGGTAACCTCAAACATAGTACCGTTTCACGATGTCTAAGTTGATGAGTTGTGGAAATTCATCGCCGTCCATTTCTTGTAGTCTGAGAGCGCCTCCTGTCAATACCTCCTTGACAACAAACGGGCCTTCCCAGTTAAGAGTGAATTTTCCCTTATATTGATCTTGGTTGTCAATGATCTTCTTCAAAACTAAGTCATGTTGTTTAAACTGCCGTAGCCGAACTTTTCTGTTGTAGGATCTGGCTATCCTTTGTTGATATAACTGACCATGGAAGATAGTCGTGATTCACCTTTCGTCTATTAAAGACAATTGGTGATATCTATCTTGTACCCATTGGTCTTTATCCAGCTGAGCGTACATCAATACTTTGAGGGATTCAATTTCCACCCCTATGGGGAGTACTGCTTCCATCCCATAGGCTAATAAGTAGGGGGTTGCCCAGTTGAAGTACGCATTGAAGTTATATAGGCTAATAAAGTCAAAGACAACAAGTTAGGCCATCATTTGTGGTTGGCGGACATCTTCTGCCTGATCTTCTTGAGGTTTTTATTAGCCGCTTCAAAAGCACCATTCATATTTGGATAGTAGATGATGGAATTAAGGTGTTTGATGTAGAATTTACTGCATAACTCCTCCATCATTTTGTTGTTGAGGTTCTTAGCATTGTCTGACACAATTACCTCTAGTTGTCCATATCAACAAATGACATTGTTTATAATGAAAGCAATGATGACTTCTTTGGTAACCCTGGGGAAGAAGGCTGCTTCTACCCACTTGGTGAAGTAGTCGATCATGGTGAAGATAAACTGATGCCCATTACTGGCTTTGGGCTCAATCGGCCCGGTCACGTCCATTCCATACATTGAGAAGGGCCAAGGTGAACTCATATTATGGAGTTCCCTTGGAAGGGCATGGATAGCATTTCCATGCATTTGGCATTGATAACACCTCTTGACGTGATCATCACAGTCAACTTTAAGCGTAAGCCAATAATGCCCTGTTCTAAGGATCTTCTTAACAAATAGGGGTCCACTCATGTGTGGGCCACATACTCCACCATTGATTTCATCCATGAGCCTCTGAACTTGGTCTTTGTCCAGACAACTAAGGAGTCCTAATCCAACATCTCTTTTGTAGAGTGCATCTCCGCTCAAGTAAAATTTTATAGCCAATCAAAGGATCCGCCTTTTTTCAGTCGGGCTCACCTCAGCGGGTGTAGATCCATCTCGTAGATATTCCTTGATATGCTGATACCAAGGGTGTTGGATAGGAGGTAGCTCATCAGATACTTCTCCAACATAATTCCCATAGGTTGGAGCCTTTTGTAGGGCAAATGAGACGCTTAGCTTGTTTTCCTTGTCATGTATGTTGGTCAAAGAGGCCAAAGTTGCTAGCGCATCCGCAAAATCATTCCTACTCCAAGGAATGTGGAGGAAGTTTACTTCTTCGAACTTCGAAGACATCTGTAAAACTTGTCGATGGTAAGGCACCAAATGTAGTTCTTTGGTTTGATAAATTCTCGTGGTTTGTTTGATTACCAACTCTGAATCCCCAAAGACAGTTAACTATATGATGCCCATTAAGTGAACAAGTTTTAGCCAGATGATCGACCTTCATACTCGGTACGTGTTGTTGGTGTTTGACAAACTATAATTTAACTACGACGGATACCGCTCCCGTCATCAATACTAGAACTGCTTCAACTCCAGAACCTTCCATGTTAATAACTCCATCAAAATACATTTTCCATGTATAGTATGCATCGTACTGATGGTGTTGCTGAATTGCCATGAACCCTTCATTAGGGAAGTTTGTTTCTAAGGGTTTGTAATCCCTTGTGGGTGCGGCGACCAGTTGATCCGCAATTCCTTGACCTTTAATGGACTTTTGCGTCACGTAGACGATGTCAAATTTTTATAGAATCAACTGCCATCTTGACAGCTGATAATTCAGTATGGGCTTACTGAACACATATTTGAGAGGATCCACGCAGGATATGAGATGTGTTGTGTGACCATGAAGGTACTGATGGAACCTTATGGAAGCCAATGCTAAAGTATAACAAGTCTTCTCAATCAGAATGTACTTTTGTTCACCGCTGCTGAATCTTTTGGTGAGGTAGTAGATAGCTCGCTCTTGGCCTCTATTGTCTTTTTGTCCCAGCATGTAGCCTATGTCATTGTCATTAATTGACAGGTACATGAATAGGGGAGCATTATCCCTTGGAGGTACCAAAACAGGAGCGTTAACCAACTGCTCTTTGATTGTAAAGAAGGCTTTCTAACACTCATTATTCCATTTCATAGAGGAGTTCTTCCTTAATAGCTTGAAGATGGGCTCACAGGTTGTTGTTAGTTGAGAGATGAACTTGCTAATGAAGTTGATTCTTAACAAAAATCCCCGAATTTCCTTATTTGTCTGAGGAATGGGCATTTCCTTGATGGCCTGGATTTTGGTGGGATCCAGCTCAATCACTTTGTGACTGACTAGGAAATATAGCAACTTGCATGATTTAACACCAAAGGCGCACTTGGCTAGATTCAACATCAAGTTGTACTTATGCAACCTGTTGAAAAGCTTCTTGAGATGGTCTAAGTGGTCTTCTTCCCTTTGGGATTTGACAATGACGTCATCCACGTAGATCTCTATTTTTTGTGTATTAAGTCGTGGAAAAGAGCCATCATAGCTCGCTGATAGGTTGCCCCAGCATTGATGAGGCCAAATGATAATCGTCTATAACAAAAGGTTCCCCAAGGCGTGATGAAAGCAGTTTTCTCACGATCCTCCTCAGCAACCATAATTTGATGATATCCCGTGAAGCAGTCCGCAAAGGAGTACATGCCCTATTGAGCAGTATTGTCAATGAGAATGTGGATTACTGGTACGAGAAAGCTATCTTAAAGGCAAGCTTTATTTAGATCCCGGTAATCCACGCAAACTCACACCTTTCCTCCTGGTTTAGGCATATGGACGACGTTTGATAGATAATCAGGGTATATATATACACCATGATGATGCCTTCTTGAAATTGTTTAACCGTTAAACTCGACTCAAGATTCAATCGCCTGAGCTTCTGCCTGACTGGATTGAATCCCTATATAATGGGAAGGCGATGAAGGACAATGTTAGTGGACAAACCCACCATGTCTTCGTGAGACCATGAAAACACATCCTGGAATTGGGTTAGTAGCGTAACCATGTCACTCCTATGGTTTGGAGTGAGGTCTGAACCAATCCGGATTAGCTTAGGGTTTTCCAAGGTTACGAGATTGAATGAGGTGGTTTGATCAAGATTTGGTTTAGTTTTGTCTTCGACCCATTCCTTAATCTCCTGAGGTATCTCAATGTCCTCTTGTATTTCCTTCAAGTTTGAGTCCAACTTTTCATCAAAGTTACATTCCTTGTGGAGAAAAGGCACCTCATCAGAAAGTATATGAACATCTAAATTCAGATTCTTGAAACAAAATATTCTTTCACTTAATATATGAAAATGTTCAATTATACAAAGTGTTAGCATGTACTGATAAAACAACTGCTAATACTGTACAGAAAAGTAAGTAGTTAAAGTTATCTACAGGGAAGATGGAATTTCTGCCCGTTTTACCCTTATCGATCAATGCATGGAGTGCTGCTCCAATTATCGAGGGTAAAGTCGTGATGAACTGCAATGATGGAGGGGCTATCATCGTCCTCCTTCTCCCTAATGATGACCATGACATATGGGCAATCATCGTCTGGGTGTATCTATTTGTATGCTCATCATGGACAATGATGCATATGCCTGACATCATCATGGCGATGTCTTGTTTACGTTTTTATTCCCTCTCTTCCACTTCGGGATCAGGAATCAGGACCTCTCTTTCTTTAACCGGTATGGGTTTGGGAAATAGCATAGCCATAATATGGGCTGACACCTTTTACCGGAGACTGTATCAGCTCAGGACTTACAAGTGGAGACAATCGCCGTGTGGCTGAAGTTGAAGGAATATGTTTGTGATTGTGAGGATTCCTGTGACTGGAGCTAGCAGAATAGCCTAATCCAGCTATCCCGGTTTAACTGGGCACTTGAATTGGGTACTTAATACCTTGATGATCTTTACCCAACCCTTGTTAAGGTTGATGACCCCATGACATAATCTCTTGAGTGGCCGACATAACCTCGGTAGAAATCTTGGGTGTGAGAGGTGGCGCCCCAATGGGATGGTAATGAGTGTTGCTCACCTCCAGGGCATGGAAACTAACCAGATCAACTTCTGAATTGAAGCTAATGAGTGGTATGTCACTTTGTTCAGGACATTCTAGCTCAGCATTAATAGTAACTAGGCTATAGTTGATAATGTACTTGAGTTGCTGATGACAAGTGGAAGGGACGGCTCCAGCCATATGAATCCATGGTCTTCCCAACAGCAAGTTGTATCATGTGGCTATTTTGAGCACATGAAAGGATACACTGAATGTATGTGGACCAATCTCCATTGGTAATTCAATTACTCCAACGACATTTCGTCTGGACCCATCAAAAGCTTTTATAATTATATGGCTAATTTTGATCCTCTTGGGGTTGATAGTCATCTTCTCTAAGGTAGCATAAGGACAGATATTAAGAGATGAACCTCCATCTATCAAGACTCCTCCAACCATGTATCTAGAGGACAAAATCGCTATATGCAATGGCTTGCAAATGACACACCCCCAAATCCGGGTTACTGACCCCACGAGTTTGGTGTTCACGATCCACAATATAATACCATCTAACTACCCATTTTAATATAAATAGGAATACATAACTCATTAACATAAATTGTTAATTCATAAGTCCCAGGTCTACTAACCTTAACATTACAGACATACCCTTTAGATATACAAAAAGGGTTTATAATACAATACAACATAATAATAATATTGTTCATCATAACTAATTCATAACTATTCCTTTTCCTTTGTTCTTCTTCGCAAAGACCTTCTGCAACTTAGGTCCCTAAATTTGAAAGTTTTATTTATAGCAAGGTGAGCAACAAGTTTGCTCATGAAGTTAAGAGATACAATAAAGATATAGAAATCAATATCAAACCTTCTCAACATTCTACAACAATAATTCGATAATGAAAGAGTACAACGCTTTCAAGGTTTTCTCGATATTCAAATGAATAATCAAATTAATTCTACTGAAATAGCAAAGTGGAATGTTTTCCAGATTTATCTTTGAAGCGATCCATTGGATCTTGAACTTCTCTTCTCGAGTAACTATCAAAGTTAAACTTTGATATACCCAGTGTATCATCGGATAACCATAAAGATTAAATCATACCCCTCTACAAGTATATAAAGTGATCACTTTAGTATACCTATATTATTCATAATATAATTAATTAGCATGAAAGTAGAATACTAAATAGATAAAATATTCCTTTATATAAAAGGTTGTTCTTCTCGGTCTTAGAATCAAGATTTTGATTTTACAAATGAAATCTTTGTGATTTCAAATTCTATTTACTTCTCGATCTAGCCAAAATAATTGGCATCGATCTCATCGATAATAATTTAATTCTCTTCTCGAACCTATCAAGTTCTAACAAATGTTAAATCTAACGAATAATTGGCTAAGACATTTCTCAACATAATTCGACAATAAAAAGGAATTATATGTACTGTCAATTCTAGCTTCTATGGATATGTATATCCAACAATAGTTATTCTACGAATGTATATATATTCTAAATTAGTAATTCAATTTGAATTATTAAGCATGCACTAACTGCGAATAATCAATAATAAATCCCTGGACGTGGTACAATTAGCAATAATTAACCACCAATAATAATTAAACAATATTAACTCAAGGTTGAGTTAGGGAACTTGCCTCTTCCACTGATTACAGCTACACAATAAACTTATCTGCGTTAGTAAGACCTATAACTAATAATATCGGTCTCACAATTAGCACAATAATTTATAACACATAACACTGTAATTCACAGTCAAACTTCTCCTAGACACATTACCACATAGCCACATCAGTGTTTATAAACCTATATAAACACATAATAAGTCTAACTATTTTGATGCAGTTTGGACTTGGTCCATTCTCGGTGATCTAGTCACCCTATCAAGCAATTACCACAACTATTGTCAATTAAACTTGGTTTCTAAGCTTCAATATTATTTTAGATAAGTCAAATATCATTTATAATATTTTTGGAAGCTTTTACTAATTCATAAGTAATTATTATAATTTATAATAATTTTTCAAACATCGGAATCATTTTAAATGATTTAATTATCAAATAATCTTATCATTATTAATATTTAATAATATAAAAATATTAATAACATACTTGTCAAAATATTTAAAAGTTATTTTAATAACTTAAAATATTTTAAATCATCAATATTCTACTTAAATGATTTTTAAAGTAATTAAAATCATTTTAAATCATCACCATTAATAATCAAATATTAATGAAATTATCATTAAAATATTAAAAGTCATTAATTATAACTTAAAATATTTTTAAATCATTTTCTCATTTTTAAATGATTTTTAAATCAATAAAATCATTTTTAATTCATTTATTTAATATAATAATTAAATAAATCTAATATCATTAATATTAATTTATTAATAAAATTCTCCAAAAATATTAAAAGTTACATTTTATAAATCAAAATATTTTAAAACACTTTATTCTTATTTAAAATGATTTTTAATAATATTAAATCATTTTCTCTAATTTATTTAATAAACTAATTAAATAAATTAAATACCTTTAATATTTAAATAATTATAAATATTAAAGAAAAATATTTCAAATAGTCAGAAATTATTTTTCATAATTTAAAATAATTTTTAAAACCATTTTTGGTTATTTTATAATTTATTTATTATTTTTAATCATTTTCCGGAAAAATTAGAAAATAAAACTAATAAAACTGTCGCTATAGCCTATAACGACACTTATCTGTCGTCTTAGGTGTTCTTGAGCTCAAGAACACTGTCAGATAGTGTTTCAAGGGTGCATGTTTGACCGGCTTTTAATCTTGGTTTAAAATCGTTTCTGGGCTAACTTAAAGTTCAATATCGTAGTATACATGTAATACCACTACTACCAATTATCAATTTGGTCATACAACAACACATCAAAGAAATCTGGGCTTTGAAAAAGCTTGTCAGACCTTACCTGGGTTTTCCCAGAAACCCAGAAACTCGAGCAGTCACTTTCGCCTATTTTAAGTTAGGTTCCGGTCATGTTTCTTGTGATCTAATTGTTCTAAGTTATAGTCCTTTCGTCAAGGAACAATGCCAAAATAACAACTGGGTCCAACAACATAACAATCACACTGTACTAAGCGGTCAAACTATAATAGAAAACTTGCTCAAAGACTTTCTGGAAATTTCCAGAAATACAAAAACAGTCTTGGATGGCTAATTTGACCATCCATGAAAACTAATTTGTTTGTTGTTTATGACATCTAGAATCAAGGATCTATAGTACAACTAACAGGCTACAAACTGATTACCATAACATCAACAAACAACATCAAACCTGTCAGATCTATACCTTAGAACGTCTTGTCAGAATCTGTTTCATACGTTCTAGGCTGCCCAGATTTTAGCCCAGTCAACGTCGGTCAACCTACTTTGACCGGGAATAAAATGAAATCTAGTTATTCAAACACTGTGATACCACTTCCAGATTAAAGACAACCTAACAAGCTACCAGTAACAACATTAAAACAACAATTATCACCAACATAGACAGATCTAGGACCACTGACATATCTTGTCAGACCACAAAAATTTCTCAAGAATAGATTTTGAAAACATGCATTTTTACCCACTTTGATGCTATGGATCCATGATGGATCAACATAGATCAACTAAAAACATCATATAACATAAATATAAACACTTAAACACAATTATTTTCTTAGCATACAAGATCTAGCTTGAGTTTGGGTTTTACCTTCTCTTGTCCAATCTTTGATCCTTTCTCTTCTCCAATCTGTTATTGGTTGATCTAGGGGCTGTATTTAGGACTGGTCTACCTTAGAATTTCAGAGGTATGAGAGAGAATAAGAGTTGGTGAGAGCAAAGTTAAAAATGAGCAAGTTTTATGAACTTTCTCTCTCTAGACCTCTTATATTTTAGATGTAATGAATCCAAGTGAGCAAGTTGGCAAAATATGGATAAGATTTGATATAGAATTTAAGCACATGGTCTTATCCAAAGTGATGACTCACTAGATCTTGCAAATCTTCTAACTAAATATCTAAGTAAAGGGGTATTTTGGACTTTGTACAAGAAATTTTAATGGCATACAAGGGATTTACCAAACCCTTAGGGTTTGACCTTAAGGCTCTAACCCTAAAGTTTTACAACTTTAGCTTCTAGGATTTTCTAAATTAGGATCTTTAAAATAGAAAATTAAGATGTTCAAAAATATAATTAGTGTTCCCTAATTATATTAAAGGTTACTAATCACATTAAAGAATACTAATCACTTTAGAGATTATTAATTAGGATTAGGGTTTCCTAATTTGGGTTTAGGATTCCCAAATTAAAAATTAGGGTTTCCCGGCTTTCGATTAGGGTTCCTAACTACGTGTTAGGGTTTCAAATCTTGAGATTAGAGTTTCCAATCCCTTATTAGTGTTTACCAATATTGTACCCTACCCGACCAATCATTGATCAACATTCTATACAGTACAAACACGTACTCATCAGTATAATTATTTCAATTATATTTTCAATCGAATCCCTATCCGGACTTAGGGTTAGGGTTTCTATTCTCCGTTAAGCACAACTCTACTCTAATTTCTCAGTCAATACACAAATTGACTACTTCTCGATACTCGTATCACATATACACAGTACAATATTAACAGTCAATATTTAATAATAATAAAAATTTATTCATGAAATTTGGATTATTCGGAATCCCAGGTTATCGCATCCACGCCTCCTTAAAAGGATTCCGTCCTCGGAATCACCGCTTTCTTATTCTCTACAATCTTTTAAAGTTATATCATCAATTCATTTTTTAGAACACAATATTAATTTGTGTTTCAAATTCTAACTTGTGACTTGAATCTATAAAAGAAAACAATTCACAGCAATAACTAACCAAGATTACTCGCGTAATTAAATTTCTAAACGAAATCGTTACCTGCCACCTCCTGAGTAGTCACTACATCTTGCGTCGTCATGTTGAAAGTACGGGCCATTGGTCCTCGAATCGCCAAGGTTCCACCATCGGGTTCGTTGTTGACACTTTCCTTCTCCGCATTCCTTTTCGGACAGTTCCGTACTATATGATCAGTTGATCCACTGGCAAAACAACCTTGAATTTTCTTTGGACTGGGACAATTGGGTGACATGTGCCCCTCTTGCCCGCAGTTATAACAGACTCCTTTCTTCTTTAAACAGACTCCAAAATGGTTCTTTTCGCAGATCGTGCATGGTTCCCTTCCTTTCCTATTCTCTTCAGTCTTGCTACCCAATTGGGTATTCTCACTCCACTTCCTCTTATTATTACTACCACCACTACTTCCACCATCGTTGGTCTTCTTCTTCTTCTCCTGATGAAATCGAGATGCAGCCTCGCTTCTTCCTTCAGTAATTAACGCTTTCTCCAATAAAGTCGCGAACGTGTTGATCTGCAATACCGCTACCTTATTGAATATGGGCTTCAGTCCGTTCTCAAATCTTCTCGCTTTTCTTGCTTCTGTGTCCACCTGATGAGGTGAAAATCTTGCTAATTTGTTGGATTTGGCAGCATACTCCAATACCAATATGTTCTCTTGCTTAAGTTCCAAGAACTTAACTTCCATCCGAGCTTGCATACTCGATGAGAAGTAATTCTCAAAGAACAACTCCTTAAATATTATCCACGCTACCACCGCTGTACCAGCTCTTGCCTGATTAGTCTCCCACCAGTAGTTAGCTTCTCCTTTCATTAAGTATGTTGCAAAAGCCGTCTTTTGCACTTCTGCCACTCGTGCAATGACGAAGTTTGGGTTTCAATCGGATCCGTGGTTCCCTTGAATTCAGGCGGTCTTACTGCCTTATAGTCCTTGAAGTTAGCCAATCTGTCAACTGGCTGATTCATCGCTCTTCTTCTTGGAGAAGAAGCTCTATTCTCCATAGCTTCGGCTATCATATTTGCAAAGTTTTGCATTGGGTCAACTTGACCTCCTTCGTTATTCACCGACTGCTCTTCTCGTTGGTTTCGATTCTGTCGTCTAGGCGGCATGATCTAATAAAAATCTTATATTAATTTTTTTTCTATACAAATTCTTAACACAATAAGAATTCAACACATAGTTCTCATGTAATCCCATATTTATTCAAATAGCACATAGTACATATAGTACTTAACACATATTACTATCCCTTTTAAAATAATTCTAGGATTAACATACTCAACTTTACATAGGAAGCTACAATTCTCCAACTTTACACAAAAAGTTGCCATTTACCAAATTCACATATCTAATCCCCGTTCATCAAACTTACCACACTTAGGAGTTCACCAACTTGCCATAATTATATGAGTGTATGTACTTATCCTAGTCAGACCTTTAGCGTCCATTCGCTGAAGGGTTCAAAATAATTCATATAATCATGAGTCATGAACTTACCATAAGTATGAGTTTTAAGAACACACAACTTAATCTTAATCTTATATTCATATAGAAAATAAAGATTTCATTCCTTTAAACATATATATATATGCTCAAACATCATTCTCGATATTATAACACTTTCTATCATAATCTTCTACCAAAAGATACTATTACATATATCTAAGTTGTCTACTGACCACTCCCTTCACCAGTCTTCTTCTTGTTGGGACACTTGTTAAATTCTTGACTCGTTCTTCCACATGAGAAACACTTCCTCATATTCAGCTTAGGACAATGCAAAGAAATATGTCCTTCCCTTTATACTGAAGCGACGTTCTTCCACATCATGCATTCTCCCGCGTGAGTCTTTCCACACTTGCTGCAAGCTTGTCTCTTCTTCGGGTTTGACTTTTCAGAGTTGTCATTGTTGTTGGCCCTCTTTCTCTTCTTCTTGTCTTTCTTGCTGGTTCCTTCAGATGATCCACCACCTTCAGTCTTCATCCTCTCCACCTGCCTTTCACTGCGTTCTCTTCTTGCCTTTTCGCAGCAACGCCCACTCTATCTTCCACAACTCTTCCAAGAGAAATACCTTACTCCAGAGTTCATAGACTTCTACAGTCAGCTGATCTTGTTCTCCAACTTTGATCTTATTCTTCAACTCCACCTTAGCTTCTTCAGACTCCGCCTCCTCATCACCACTTGGATACATCTTGGGATAATCATCATGATCACTCCCGAGATTGATCATTGGTTCATCTTTCTCCACTTCTTCCACCGACTGCTCTCGCTGTAATTGGCACCTCGACTCTCGACATCGGTGACACGACAGACCACCGCATCTCTGTACTCATCTTATCTTTTCCCGACATCCTACAATCAGTGTTAAACAACTTGATTAGTACTTCACCAGTACACACTCCTCACACTATGCGTCCACTTATCTCACTATCGATATGCTTCTACAATCCCTCACTTAATACTCTAAATGAGTATTCTCTATCTCCCTCAGGGTTATAATCCTAGGGTTTTTCCCCACCCCACTTAAGGTTTATAACCTACAGCTTTGATATCAACCTGTGACACCCCCAAATCCGGGTTACCTGACACCCGAGTTTGGTGTTCATGATCCACAATATAATACCATCTAACTACCCATTTTAATATAAATAGGAATACATAACTCATTAACATAAATTTTTAATACATAAGTCCTAAGTCTACTAACGTTAACATTACAGACATACCCCTTTAGATATACAAAAAGGGTTTACGATACAATACAATATAATAATAATATTGTTCATCATAACTAATTCATAACTATTCCTTTTCCTTTGTTCTTCTTTGCAGCACCTTCTGCAACTTCGTCCCTAGCTGAAAAGTTTCATTTATAGCAAGGGTGAGCAACAAGCTTGCTCCGCAAGTTAAGAGATACAATAAAGATATAGAAATCAATATTAAACCTTCTCACATTCTACGCAACAATAATTCGATAATGAAAGAGTACAACGCTTTCAAGGTTTTCTACGATATTCAAATGAATAATCAAGAATTAATTTTACGAAATAGCAAAGTGGAATGTTTTCCAGATTTATGTTGAGCGATCCATTGGATCTTGAACTTCTCTTCTCGAGTAACTATCAAAGTTAAACTTTGATATACCCAGGTGTATCGGATAACCATAAAGATTAAATCATACCCTCTCGCAAGTATATAAAGTGATCACTTTAGTATACCCTATATTATGCATAATACTTAATCATGGCAAGAAAAGTAAAAACTCGATCGATAAAATATTCCTTTTATAAAAGGTTGTTCTTCTCGATCTTAGAATCAAGATTTTGATTTTACAACGAAATACTTGTGATTTCAAATTCTATTTACTTCTCGATCTAGCCAAAATAATTGGCATCAATCTGTCAATAATAATTTAATTCTCTTCTCGAACCTATCAAGTTCTAACAAATGTTCGTCTAACCAGAATAATTGGCTAAGACATTTCTCAACATAATTCTACAATAAACATGAATTATATGTACTGTCAATTCTAGTTTCTACGGATATGTATATCCAACAATAGTTATTCTATGAATGTATATATATTCTGAATCAGTAATTCAATTTGAATTATTAAGCATGTACTAACTGCGAATAATCAACAATAAATCCCTAGACGTGGTCTAATTAGCAATAATTAACCACCAATAATAATTAAACAATATTAACTCAAGGTTGAAAGTTAGGGAACTTCCTCTTCCATTGATTCATACCTACACAATAAACTTATTCAAGCGTTAGAAGACCTATAACCAAAATTATCGGTCTCACAATTACCACAATAATTTATAACACATAACACTGTAATTCACTTTAAACTTCTCATAGACACATTACCACATAGCCACATCAGTGTTTATAACCTATATAAACACATAACAAGTCTAACTATTTTGGTCTGGTTGGACTTCGGTCAATTCTCGGTGACCTAGTCACCCTATCCAACAATTACCACAACTATTATCAATTAAACTCAGTTTCTAAGCTTCAATATTATTTTAGATAAGTCAAATATCATTTTTAATATTTTCCAGAAGCTTTTACTAATTCATAAGAAATTATTATAAATTATAATAATTTTTCAAACATCTAATCATATTTAAATGATTTAATTATCAAATAATTTTATTATTATTAATATTTAATAATATAAAATATTAATAACATACTTGTCAAAATATTACGCTTATTTTTAATAACTTGCAATATTTTAAATCATCAATATTCTACTTAAATGATATTTAAAGTAATTAAAATCATTTTAAATCATCACCATTAATAATCAAATATTAATGAAATTATCATTAAAATATTAAAAGTCATTAATTATAACTTCAATATTTTTAAATCATTTTCTCTCATTTTTAAATGATTTTTAAATTAATAAAATCATTTTTATTTTATTTATTTAATATAATAATTAAATAAATCTAATATCATTAATATTAATTTATTAATAAAATTCTCCAAAAATATTAGAAGTTACATTTTATAACTCAAAATATTTTTAAACACTTTATTCTTATTTAAAATGATTTTTAATAATATTAAATCATTTTCTCTAATTTATTTAATACACTAATTAAATAAATTAAATACCTTTAATATTTAAATAATCATAAATATTAAAGACAAATATTTCAAATAGTCACAAATTATTTTTCATAATTTAAAATAATTTTTAAAACCAATTTTGGTAATTTTTATAATTTATTTATTATTTTTAATCATATTTCAGAAAAATTAGATAATAAAACTATTTAAACCGTCGCTATAGCCTATAGCGACACTTATCTGTCGTCTTAGGTGTTCTTGAGCTCAAGAACATTCTCAGATAGTGTTTCATGGGTGCACGTTTGACCGACTTTTAATCACGGTTTAAAATCGTTTCTGGGCTAACTTAAAGTTCAATATCGTAGTATACATGTAATACCCCTACTACCAATTATCAATTTGGTCATACAACAACACATCAAAGAAATCTGGGCTTTGAAAAAGCTTGTCAGACCTTACCTGAGTTTCCCCAGAAACCCAAAAACTCGAGCAGTCACTTTCTAGCCTATTTTAAGTTAGGTTCCGGTCATGTTTCTTGTGATCTAATTGTTCTGAGTTACAGTCCTTTCGTCAAGGAACAATACCACAACAACAATTGGGTCCAACAACATAACAATCACACTGTACTAAGCGGTCAAACTATAACAGAAAACTTGCTCAAAGACTTTCTGGAAATTTCCAGAAATACAAAAATAGTCTCGGATGGCTTCTTTGACCATCCATGAAAACAAATTTGTTTGCTGTTTATGACATCTAGAAGCATGGATCTATAGTACAACTAACAGGCTACAAACTGATTACCATAACATCAACAAACAACATCAAACTTGTCAGATCTATGCCTTAGAACGTCTTGTCAGAATCTGTTTCATACGTTCTGGGCTGCCTAGATTTTAGCCTAGTCAACGTCGGTCAACTGACTTTGACCGGGAATAAAATGAAATCTAGCTATTCAAACACTGTGATACCACTTCCAGATTAAAGACAACCTAACAAGCT
This sequence comes from Panax ginseng, assembly GCA_020205605.1. NCBI lineage: Eukaryota > Viridiplantae > Streptophyta > Magnoliopsida > Apiales > Araliaceae > Panax > Panax ginseng. The sequence goes on from CM035130.1 coordinate 129,202,531, forward strand.
ACCAATAACAACACTAAAACAACAATTATCACCAACATAGACAGATCTAGGACCACTGACATATCTTGTTAGACCACAAAAATTTCTCAAGAACAGATTTAGAAAACTTGCATTTTTACCCACTTTGATGCTATGGATCCATGATGGATCAACATAGATCAACTAAAAACACCATATAACATAAATATAAACACTTAAATATAATTATTTTCTTAGCATACAAGATCTAGGTTGAGTTTGGGTTTTACCTTCTCTTGTCCAATCTTTGATCCTTGCTCTTCTCCAATCTGTTATTGGTTGATGTAGGGGCTGTATTTAGGACTGGTCTACTTTAGAATTTTGGAGGTATGATAGAGAATAAGAGTTGGTGAGAGCAAAGTTGAAAATGAATCCAAGTGTGCAAGTTGGCAAGATATGGATAAGATTTGATATAGAATTTAACCACATGGTCTTATCCAAAGTGATGACTCACTAGATCTTGCAAATCTTCTAACTAAATATCTAAGTAAAGGGGTATTTTGGACGTTGTAAATAAAATTTTAATGGCATACAATGGATTTACCAAACCCTTAGGGTTTAACCCTAAGGCTCTAACACTAAATTTTTACAACTTTAGCTTCTAGAACTTTCTAAATTAGGATCTTTAAAATAAAAAATTAAGATGTTCAGAAATATAATTAGTGTTCCCTAATTATATTAAAGGTTACTAATCACATTAAAGAATACTAATCACTTTAGAGCTTACAAATTAGGATTAGGGTTTCCTAATTAGGGTTTAGGATTTCCAAATTAAAAATTAGGGTTTCTCGGCTTTCGATTAGGGTTCCTAACTATGTGTTAGGGTTTCAAATCTTAAGATTAGAGTTTTCAATCCCTTATTAGGGTTTATAAATATTGTACCCTACCCGACCAATCATTGATCAACATTCTATACAGTACAAACACGTACTCATCAGTATAATTATTTTAATTATATTTTCAATCGAATCCCTATCCGGACTTAGGGTTAGGGTTTCTAGTCTCCGTTAAACACAACTCTACTCTAATTTCTCAGTCAATACACAAATTGACTACTTCTTGATACTCGTATCACAGATACACAATACAATATTAACAGTCAATGTCAATATTTAATAATAATAAAAAAAATTATTCGTGAAATTTGGATTATTCGGAATCCCGGGTTACATAGAGATGAACATGGAATTAAATTACAAGTAATTATCTTTACAAGTAATTAAAAAATGAAAAACATGAAGAGACTTTCCTCTGCGTTTGGTTTATCAGAGGCTAACCTATCTTAGGTTAATCTCGCAGCTTTTTGACATGAAGGTTCCCATATCATCACAATCAACTCGACGGGAAGTTAATCCGCTCTTTCAACTGGAGTGAATCTGGGTGGTTCCTTTCCCGAGCCTCATTGGAATTAGTCTCCCTACGAGTCCAGTAATCAAACACCGACAAGATAGCCTCCTGGTGGAGGAACCATACAACATACATTCACATACAACGTGTCTCACCGTTTATGAAAATGATTACACGTGAGAAGCACTAATATTGCAGATAGATATATTGCAGTGTAGTAAGTAAAATGCATTCATACAAATTCATCAAAAAATGTAAATGCAACATTCACACCCAAGCATATGATAGTTTTGAAAAGTATGTAGTAGCAGCTTAAGCCCTCTTACTGGAGTCCCCAGCGGAGTCGCCACCTGTCAACATCGAGATTTTTATTTTTCTCTTTTCTGTTCTTATTCTTTGGTGTTCTCATGTTATGTGAGATTTGTTTGAAAAAACAAGTGAAAAAAGTCCGACATGTATATGTCGACGATTTGACTGTAAGAATCGCCAGTTGGTGTTTTTAACTGGTTGCACTAATGCAACCGAGAAAAAGTTTGTACATTGACCCAGTGATGTGACACTGCTAAACGGGTCTGTGAAACCGAGATTCATTTGGGTTTGGGGGCTTGATTATGCGGAGGGAAGGTGTTAGGCACCCCCCCGACATCCGTGTTACCACGATGACTGCCACTTTTCAAAAAATTGCTATATGAATGTGTGTGTGTGGGGGGGGGGGGGTTAATGTGCTTTTATTTGGAAGTAGCGTGAGGCCTCGTTCACACCTATATACAAATGGTTTGAATTTGTATGAAAAATTCAGTTTTAAACAAGATATACCAATGAGGTTTTGTAAAAGAGGTTTTTCAAACCATGTGCTCAATAGTAATTGAGACCTTTAATACTTCCATTTTATTATTAAATGTTAGGCTTGGTTGCTTTTATTTTTGAGATGTGAAGCATCTTCGAGAAAATAATATATAGCAGTGCTGAACTCCTCACGGGCATGAAAGCCATCTAATGAAATTCAAACAATGTGAATAATTTACAAGCTTCTTACAGCTAAAAAATGTCCATGACGAGAACCGAATCTAGATTCAGTAGACTGAATCTGTGATCACATGATTCTTAGGCTAACATGATGCCGCAGTTTACATGAAAAGCAGTAAGTAGTTATATATATAGTTGTAAATATATATTTATATATATATATAGAAGTTGTAAACGCACATGATATATATCGATCCCGGCTCGGTTTATCATTTAGGCGATTTGTATATATATATATATATATATATATATATATATATATATAAGTATATAAGTATATAAATATATAAACATAAATGAAAACCACGGACCGAAGTTCGGGTATACACACACAACACGACTCTCAACTTGAAAAAAAGTGTGTGCAAAGATGAAGAGAAATGCTTTATAGTGTGTAAGAAGGCTTACAGTGGACTGCCGAAGAAGACTTCTATAGCTTTAAGTGGATGAACACTCAGCTCCCTTTGGTAAAAATATAGCTATATGTGAGCTCACAAGTGTTTAAAATGAGAAATCACTCAATATAGGGTGTGTACAGAGCAAATTGGACAGAGCTTCCTCGCCTTTCTTCTCTTGAATATGGCCACCCTAAGCCCTCTATTTATAGAGACGGGAGCCGTAGGTGTACCTGCGGCAACCGCAGGCACCTGCGGCTATCCGGGGTGCCCCGGGCTCCACGGGTCCTGTCGTCTCAAAGTACGTGCACGCGTGCAACGTGATGTCCGCTCGAACTTGCAGAACTTCAATCCGAGCATCCGATTGAGGTGTATAATACCTATTTCGGACTACCATTGTCAAGAGCTACGTAATGACATGGGATTAAAGGTAGTACAAAGTCAGGAAGATGGAACCATGTCCTATTTCTTCAAGCTTCAAATTCTATCCGATATTCTGCTTTGCGTAGTAGTCACTAGGGATTGTAACTCCTCAGTTCTTATGGGACATTGTTGTATAGAATGTATGTTGACTGTTGTTTTTTGAGATGGCACCATGTGGGGTTGAGGTGGCAATTTGATGACTTTTCCCTTCACCGGGGTTATCTCCGGTTTTGGCTGATAAAGTAGACGTTGCTCACGGTTATCTCTGAAATTGGGTTGCTGCAAGTGTTGATTGCCCTCAGGGTTGTCTCTGAGATGTTCCTGTCCTCCCGGGGTTATCTCCGGGTTTGGGATTTGAGTGCCTCGTTGTGAGTCCCAAGGTTGAAGCTAACTGTATGGGTTGAAACGAGCATCTCCGGGGTTATCTTCGGAACTACAATTGCACTCCTTGGGGTTATCTCCAAGGTTGATATTGTCTTTCTCGGTGTTGTTTTCGGGACTGAGACTGAACATCTCGGGGTTATCTCCAAGATGAAACGGCCTTCTCCGGTGGAATTTCCGGTATTTGCATTTCTTTCCCCGAGGTTATCTCTGAACTTCCGGAGGTATTTTCGGGATTAAGCTGACCTGTCTTCCAGGGTTATCTCTGAAAGAAGATTCTGTGCTTCCTGCAATGTTAGTAACAGGTAGGCAGAAAATTTTGAGTGTCTATAGTATCTTTTTGCCATATAATTATCTCTATTGTCACAAACTAAGGATTATATGCTAACCATACTCCAAGATTATATAGATAATGCTCATAGATATAGTCAGCAAGTGGATGTGAACAACTATATCTTATGATAACACAGGTTTGTATGTGGTCAGACATCATGTATGATAGTGGAAAAACACCATTTAAGCGCTTAATACAATTATATCCTCCTCATTTAATGGGGTGCATTTTTTATGCTTTCATAGTCAGGTTCTCCTCACCCTATTGTTGTTCAGCAAAATCAATTATTAAATGACGTATAAAATACGACACACGCATTTTAAGTTGTCAATATAATTATATATTCTCATACTATTTTATAATGTATTGAAAAACATCAGCAGTCACAGACCATCATTCTATTCCCCTGTTATCCCTGCTCGACCAAGCTACACCCTTATTACCTGAAAGGAATTGTGAAGCAACAAGGTGAGCTCAACTAGTTCAGTAAAGAATATTATAACTAAGATAATGTACAGCAAATTATCCTTAGTCCTCAACAGGGAAAAATCTGATAGAATACAATAGACGACAAGTTTTAGATCAACAACTACATCAGAACCAACAATCCATTAGAAAAGTCAAGTAGAACATAATGTCTACTATCTCTTCCAAATTAAAAGTCCATCATTAATATTTCATCGTTGTAAAATCCATCAACAGCTCTTTGTTGTACCAAAAACAAGGAGAACTTTCATTATCTGTCTTCACCTGAACCACCAAAGATTATAGTTAAATTCACAATTCATATTTATAATCATGTAAATCAACAGTCCATCTTTGCACTACGAGCCAAAGACATAAAACTGTAAAACCAATAATCAACAGTCCATCTTTGCACTACGGGCCAAAGAGGACTTTTACCACATCATTTGTATGTAATATTATAGGTCATGATTATACCGATACACAATTCCTGGTCATAATCATACCAATCAACAATTCAACTATGCACTACGGGCCAAAGATGACTTTTACCACATCATTTGTCTATAACATTACAGGTCATGATTATACACCAATACACATTTCCTGGTCATAATCATATTAATCAATAGTCCATCTATGCATTACGGGCCAAAGATGACTTTCACCACAATATAAGAATGAGAATGATGGCAATGATTTAAGGATTCAATCAAGTGAGATCAAGGATAAATATCAAAAATTAATAATTCAATTTATCTAGAGTTCAAGAATATTCAAATTGTCAACATGATAACTAAATGTAGAGTAAAATTCAAGAATGATATTTATATATAAAAAATAATTCGAACAAAAAAGAAATCACTTTTGTCATGAATAGTACCCCGTGAATAGTACCAAATTAATAGTACCCCGTCATACAAAGTATCCCGAATAAATATTAACCTGAGTGAATAGTACCCGAATGAATGCATAGTATCCCGTAATGTAAAGTACCCTTAATAAATAGTACCCCGAGTGAATAGTACCCCGTGAATAGTACCCCAAATAAAAATATTGAAATTTAATAAGAAAGTTTAGACCAATATTCCAATGAAACGATACTAGATAAAGCGCAAAACTTAAGGATATTCTACTAATTTCAGGGATTATAGAAGCAATACTTACCATATTAAGTTTAGATTGAAGAATATGAAAAGATATAATATACGAAACTGCAAATGAATTTTCACCCGTCATGCGATAATCTGCGTAGATAGATCTTTTCCACAAATAAAGAATGAATACGAAGGATAATATCCCTTATGATTATGAAAAGTAGTATACCTTACAAAATAAAATCCCTTACCTTAGTAGGAGATTGGATACCACAATAGTGAAGTAGCAAAATACTCTTCTTCTTTCTCTCTATAGTTTCTCTCATAGTTTCTCTTATGAGTCTTAATGAATTGGTGAGAATGAAAGAAGAATAAGCTTCTATTTATAGGAGAATGGACTAAATAGTAACTGATTCATAGACGGTCCATATTGATTTACTATTAAAACCACAACCGACGGTCCATATTGATTTACTATTAAAACCACAACCGACGGTCCATATTGATTTAGTATTAAAACAAGAAATGGCGGTCCATATTGATTTACTATTAAAACCACAACTGACAGTCCATGTTTATTTACTATTAAAACAACAACCGACGGTCCAAAATTGATTTATTATTAAAACCACAACCGACGGTCTGAAAAATTATTACATCTCCCCATGGAATAATAAGTCAAACTTACAACAAAAAGTGAATAAATATTTATCACAATTCATTTCTCTTCAATAAATACATTTTTAATCTTTCAACAATTATTCATCATTAATATTATAACTCACAATATTGACAACCATATCGTTCCTCGGAAAGAGGGGCTTTTCGATAAGGATTTCTCCTTATTCACGTGCAATTAAATAACCTAACCCCTTTCCTCAATAGAACTTTCTAGACATTGTCAATAATGCAAATAATAATATGAATAAATGTGTTGTCTTAATTATTGATTTAGTAATATAAAATATTGTGCAGATGATACTATGATAATAATTGAATCAATAATATGAGATACTATGCAGCAACTACTGTGGCAATTATTAAATGAACTAAGTGACTTCTTACGTAAGCATCAATAATAAGAGATACTGTACAATACCGTGTGCTACTCTGCAACCACACGTATTATTATTCTTTTACACACGATTAAGCAAAAAAAGCCTAAAATCCTGAATTCAGATACCAAACTTCTGATCTACATGTAAGTCATTGGTATTAACCTGGATGTGGGTTTTAGAAAGTCGATGATAGAGAATATTGAAAGCGGCCCTTGTCAAAACATCGGGAAGGTCTGGTACCATGATCTGTGGGTCCTGATTGCAATCAAAAACATCCAGACATGTTCATGGATATAATTCGTCAAAGGGATATCCCCGGCAGAGATGTCAAGCGTGTCTCACATTGTAAACCGTTGGCGACAACTCCAGCGTAGCATCGGGAATGGTCCGGTGATGTAAGCCATTGAAAACTACTTCAACGAAGGTCAGAATGGTTGACATTGTAAACCATTGGCGACAACTCCATCATAGCATCTATAATGGTCTGGTGATGAAAGTCGTTGAAAACTACTTCAACGAAGGTCAGAAATGGTTGACATTGTAAACCGTTGGTGACAACTCTAGCGTAGCATCGGGAATGGTCCGGTGATGTAAGCTGTTGAAAACTACTTCAACGAAGATCAGAATGGTTGACATTTCAAACAGTTGGTGACAACTCCAACGTAGCATTGGGAATGGTTCGATGATGTAAGCCGTTGAAAACTACTTCAATGAAGATCAAAATGGTTGACATTGTAAACTGTTGGCGATAACTCCAGCGTAGCATCAGGAATGGTCCGGTGATGTAATCCATTGAAAACTACTTCAACGAAGCTCAGAATGTCTGACATTGTAAATTGTTAGTGACAACTCCAGCGTAGCATCAGGAATTGTCTGGTGATGTAAGTCATTGAAAACTACTTCAACAAAGGTAAAAATGTTTGACATTATAAACCATTGGCAATAACTCTAACGAAGCATCGGGAATGGTTCGGTGATGTAAGCCATTAAAAACTACTTTAACGAAGGTCAGAATGGTTGATATTGCAAACCGTTGGCGACAACTCCAACATAGCATCGGGAATAGTTTGGTGATGTAAGCCATTGAAAACTACTTCAACGAAGGTCAGAATGGTTGACATTGTAAACCATTAGCGATAACTCCAGTGTAGCATCGGGAAGGGTCTGGTGATATAAGCTGTTGAAAATTACTTCAACAAAGGTCAGGATTGTTGACCGTGTAAACCGTTGGCGACAACTCGAGCGTAGCATCGGGAATGGTCAGGTGATGTAATTCGTTGAAAATTATTTCACCGAAGGTCAGGGTATCTGATAATTCAAACCGTTGGCGACAACTAGCGTAGCATCAGGAAAGATCTGATGATGAAAACCATGGAAAACTATCTTCATTGGGGAGGACCGATGATGGAATCTATTATAAAAATACCCATTCGATACACCGCGAAGGTTCGGTGATTTCCATATTGTTGTAAACTACTATTCAAGTAGGTACCGAGGAAATTCGGTGATGGTCAACCTTCAAAAAACTATCGTTCGAGTAAGTATTGTGAGGATGTTGTGAAAGCAAGCAGTAAAAATTATATCTCAAGTGAAGCTATCACCATCAACCTGATAGAAAGCCAGGGCGGTAGTGATAATCCCAGTGTTACGGCAGGAAAAATCCAATGATGGCAACCAAGCGAAGCTATCATTAGGATAACCATCAACAATCCCCCAAGATTTACTCGCAAAAAGAGAAAAACATCTTTGGTGGAAAGCACATCCAAAAGATAAAGAACATTGGTGAAAACCCCAATGTCATAATTCGATGGTCTCAGCCATGGGAAAACCTCCATAGCAGAGATTTTGAAAGCATATTAGCAAAATTATCATCAAATCAGTCTCAAATAGAACTGATGGACATTTCAAACCACTGGCAACAACCATAGCATAGTATCGGGAAAGATCCGGTAATGAAATCTTTGTAAACTACCATTTGATTATACATCAAAGCGGTTCAATAGAGACCATCATTGACAATTGCATTCCCAGCAGAAATGGCGGGAGCAGTCAGTGGTAGAATTCTATTGGAAATAATTCCAACAAAAACATTCAGCATAATATCGCATCATGTTGCATTGCATGGTATCATTTAAATCTTGTCATATATCAAGTGTCTAGTAATATTTATCATGTTCATGCCATCACATTATATAAATATGATAAAGAAGGGTATCTATCGATACTTAAAATTTTACATTACGGTTCCTAACCATGCAAGAGGGCAAAATCGCCATCTAGAGACAACCGTGGAAGTCAAATAATTAAATCTAGCCCCGACGACAACTCCAGGAGATCAACTCCAAACCCCAATGACATCCCCGGGCGATTAAATCCAAGCCCCTACAACATCCCCAGGAGATCAAATCCAACCCCGGTGACAACCCCGAGGGATTAAATCCAAGCCCCGACAACAATCCTTGGAGATCAAATCTAGCCCCGATGACAACCTAGTTAAATTAAGACAAACCTCGATGACAACCCCAAGAGATCAAATCCAGCCCTGTTTATAACCCCGGGAGTTTCAAATCCAAGCCCCGATGACAACCCCAGGAGATCAAGTTCAAAGCTTAGAGATAACCCGGAAAACCAATTTCAAAGCCCGAAGTCAACCCCGGGAGATCAAAATAACATCAAAGATAACCCTGAGGACTATCAGGAATCAACAACATTCTAATCTCAAAGACAACCCTGAGAAAAGTCAGCTACTACTGCATCAAGCCCGGAACCAATCCGGGAGGTGTAAACTAGTAATTTTTCCCACTCAACATCAAATAAACCCAAATCACTACAAAAGAAGTCATGCTGAACTATAACATCAATCTTGAGTGAAAGTTATGAAGGTTCGAGCGGACAACGCGTTGGCCCGAGTGCATGTACTTTGAGACAATGGGACCCACAAGGCCTGAGCCCACCCGGGAATCTGTAGGTACACCCACAGCCACTTTGGTCTATAAATAGCCTCAGCCAAAAAGAAAAGAAAAAAAGAAAAAATGAGAGAAACTTCTATCCATTTCAGCCCTTAACCTCTTCTAGAGTATTACAAACTTTTTCATTATTCTTTCTAAAAACTTATACACACATATTCTACAACATATCAAATTTTAATCGGTGGAAATCGAGTTTTTAAGCTTCAAAAGCGGTTTGAAGCCTTTTTATGCAGCACACTGTAAGATTTTTTCAAATTTAAAGCTTTCTATTAGTTTAATATATATAACGCCCGAGAAAATCGGATTTATATAAGAATATAATTCTTATTTCATTATGTGAATTAAATGAATTTAATTGATTATTCATGTGAGTAAACTATGTGAAGGTCGTTCTATGACCTAGAATATGCGGATGTGGTTAGTATTCTGGTTATGTGCTATAATTAATTGTTTTGAATTTCTGAGACAACAATAAAAGTTTTCCGAGAAATTCTCGTAAAAATATAATTCATTCGTTTCTACTTGGGAATTAAGTTTGAAATTCCGAGAAACGCGTAATGATGGAATATGAAGACGAGATGGAATATCTAATAATATTTCATTTATGGCAAATGAAGTTTTCGCCTGCGGACTTAAAACCTAAGGGTTGGGAAAAATGATTTCCGAGAAGGAAATGAGATACGTATAATGAATTACATTGATTATGCGTATGTTATACGAGTGTGATACTATTTAGTATACGAGTATAATATGAAGATTTAATATGATGTACAATGCGAATATCGTACAAGTATTATACAAAGAGAATACGTGAATTATACGTGTGGAATAAGATTGGTGTTATTGGATTTATAGTTTAAGGACTTAATAGGATCCAATTGGATTTGGATTATACCAAGCCCAAGTAATTGAGTAATCAAGCCCAATGAATTATGTATTTAAGCCCAAGTCAAGGCCCAACGTTAAGTTTAATTAAGCCCGATCTAAGAAACCGAACCGTGGATCGAACCGATGGGTCATCGAATGGGTAAAACCCATGGGGCAACCCATGGGGATGACCCATGGGCATTTGGGCCATCCACTTGGTGGCCAAGTAAAGTGACCTACTTGATCACCAAGTAAATTACTTGGAGATGAAGTAGTGAATAGTAAGGAGGTAGGGAGAAAAGACCATAATACCCTCCATTTGAGGTTCCTATAAATAGAAGGCAGATATTGGTCATTTGGTGGTTTTCCAAGAGTTATCCAACTTATTTTGAGAGAGAGAAAGAGCTAGAAACTAGTAATCATCCTACCTTAAAGCTTTTCATTTAAGGTTTTAGCAAGAACACAAAGATCAGAAAGGTAATATTCCATTAATGTTAGTTTCCATCCTTTTGATTTCTTTGATTATAAAGAATCATAGATTGGTGGAGCATGCCTCTTATGGAGAAATAAGGATGGCTTGTAATGAGTAAAACAATTATAAGTCATGTTTAAATAGAAATCGTAAGGATTTACGTAAGTTTAAACAGTAGAAAATATTGAATGATGAACATGGTTGTTGATGGACAAATTGAAAACCATCACTATTAGGATTTATGCATCTTGCTTGGTTAGGATGTAGATACAAAATCAATGGAGTTGTTCCATTTGATTTGGTAAATAAAACTCGAGTAACGAAGTTATGGCGAATTTTACAGAAATAGACATTAAACATCGAAAACGTAGAAATTTTGGATTAGTAGTCAAAAGTTGTCGTGAGACTTGAAAACGTTGGTTTTCAATGTCAACACGTGAGATGTGGTATTTAAGAGTCGAGGACTCAAGAATCGTAGAATTCTGACTTAAAACAAAGAAAACGAGTATTGAACGCTCAATAACGTTTAACGAATGCTCGATAATGAACTTTAAAGTGAATTTTGAGTTAACGGATTCGAAAATGTAAAATTCTTATATGAACGCATAGAGTATGTAAAAAGGGAGTTGTGGGATTTTGAACGGACCAAATCGGACTTATAACGAATAAGTTATGAAGCCGGGAAGTTCACTAAAATTTTTATCTGTAAAATTTTTCTAGTGCTGAGGTCTGGCGCCGCAACACCAGATAAAGCTATTCATGTTGCACCATAGTTCCATTCGCAGTGTAATGAGTTACTAAAGAATGGCGCCATAGCACCATTCATATAAAGGAGTTTCGCGCTGCAGCGCCGGAACCGGGGCTTAGGTACTGTAAACTGGCGCCGCAACGCCAGTGTTATTTATAGAGGCCACGTCGCGGCGCCAAAGCAGGGGAGTTGTTAGACAAGTTAGGTTTTGAATTCAATTTTTTCAAGACCAATATAAGATAAGTTTATATAATTAATAAACATACTAAAACCATTCCTATATTATATATACTAGTGTATATGGTGATGAACTTAGGAATTGAACGTGAGTTGTTAGTATGGTAACGAAGAACACGAAGTGTTAATAAATAAACCAAGAACAATAATCGACATTAGTACTTCACCAATGATGATTGAGTTCGGTTAGTAACGTAAGATCGTTAAGTAGCCGAGATGAAGGGTAGTAAGTCGAATTGACCTTATTAATGAAATAAAGCCAATTAAAACACAGAAGAGAAAGAAGTTGGTAGAAATAATATGATTAATTGTTTGGTAGCTAATTACAATGTGCTATGTGAATATATCATATAGATTCTGTAAAGACTAAGAACAGTTGAATAAATTATTTGAAGACACTTGAAGGCAAGTTTTCTTAACGCTTGTCTAACCTTCGTGTTAGTCGAGTTTTCTATGATTCATTGTAATGAGTTGTATGAATGATTTTAAAGAAAGGGTCGATGCCAGTTTTAACTCGGCTAGACTATTCGTAAGAGATAGATTGATTTGTATACATATCTTTCTATATAGAAATGATAACAGTATCATATGCCAAGTATTTGGTACGGATTCAAAGGTAAGTTTGTCTATGAACAAACAAAAGTATTTTTCATCGTTAATTCGATGGGCACACGAGTTTGCCAAATCTTAAACATAAACACATTTAATGGATGGATGTTGCTCAACATAGAGTACTATAGGCTTATCACCTAGTAGTGCTCGTAAGAAATGTTGGATGTACAGCCTTAGTGCTGTGATGTCCTTTTCAAGTATGAAAACAGAAATAGACTGTTCATGGTCTTTCGATCGGTTTATACTTTGGGAATTGATGTTATGAATTGTTAAGTATTAATGTTTCATAATCTTCATAACTATTTGTACAGTTATGGAAGATTTTCATATAATTCACAAATGTGGTATTGATATTATTCTTTGTTAAACTTGATGAGCTATTTGTGCTCACTTCTTGCATGAATTATATGATTGCAGTTAAAGCCGAGCGTAAGGAGAATTCTAAGAGAGATAAAGGAAAGGCTAAGATGGATAGTTAAACATCTTGTAATAGATTAGTATGATTGTATGTATTATACTTTCAAACAACGAATGATGTAATCGGTTATGAACCTGGGAAAGGAATTTACTATGACTGTAATAAGAAGATAGTTAATATATTGATTATGTTGTGTTTTCAATGGAATGATTGTATAGTTATGAGTACCTTGTAGCACCATATGTCGGGTTGGAAGATATCAAAATTTGAGGGCATCACAGGTTGGTATCAAAGCATTAGGTTATAAAACTTAAGGGGGGAAGAACCTTAGGCTAATAACCTCGTAAGGAAGGTAAAGTCCGAATAAAGTAAATTTGAGTCGAATGAGTTAATAAGGTATTGAGAAAACTAAGTACCGAAAGATTTAAAAGATAAAAATTAATTCTAAATAAATTAAATGTGATTTGTGCTTATACTATTGTGTATTATATACTAATCAACATGTTATGTGTTTTGTAGATGTCATACGATAGCTTGATGTATAGAGACATTCACGTGGTGAGGGAAGAGTCAGTGAACCGAGTGGAGATAGTACATATGCCAGTGGCGGAGGTACCGATAGTGGTACTAGAAGATTCTGATCTAGAAGAGTACATTTCTAGGGAGGATTACTCTGAGGAAACAATGGGAATATCATCATATCTGAATATGATGATAGATGTGGAGGAGGATATGGAGGTAACATCGATTAATATGGTGGTACCTACTCAAGAGTCACCACCTCCAGATGCAATGAGATCATTGTACTTGGCTGTGCTTGATAGGAATGTGCATCTGTGCACAGTGGTGCAGACACAGAATGAGGAGATTACCGCCCTATATGAGGCGAAGAAGTCTGCAGAGGCAGATTTTGAGTCAGAGCACGACGAGAAAGTGCTGATGACGGATAAAGCAAGGGATTATAAGGAAAAGGTCGTAGAGCTTCGAAAGAAACTGGTTGAAAAAGTCCAGAAAATAGCACACATGTCCTACATCCATGACTGTGCTCACGAGGATTTCAAGCTGAAAATTGCTTGTTATTCTATTAAGTCAGGGCAGACTCGACATATGATTAGTCGAGATATTATTTTGATTTTAGCAAATCAGAAACATGAGAATGCCATAAGGCAGTGTTTGTAGATCATTAGATCTTTTTGTATATGTGTAGTATCGTAAAACCCTCTTTTGTATAATTAAAGGGTAGTCTTTTTTGTAAAACCCAATTTTTGTAGAAGTCAATCGCAAGATAGTAATGTAATAGATTTTTGGCTATGGAAGCAAAGTGTAAATAGTTTTGACTATAAAAGCATATTAATATAATGAAGTTTTTATTTAATGTGTTTTTTGTGGTATGAGTTGTTATTTGGGAATGATAACTAAGTAAGTAAATAGATAATAATGAAACTTTATTTATTTAATCTGAATAATGCCGCCAAGAAGGAGACAACGTAACCAAGAGGCTGAGTCACATAATTAAAATCAAGAGGGTCCTAATAACCCTGTGCAAGAGTTCGTTAATTTATTAATGGTAGCATTTAACCAAGTTGGGGGAGGAATTCCCGTAGTACCTAGGGTAGCTAGAACAACTACCTTTAAAGAATTCAAAAGTGTGGGTCCTCTAGAGTTTCGAGGAACGATAGACCCATTAGAGGCCCAGACATGGGTGAAAGAGATAGAGAAGGCGTTTGTTATCACAAACGTGGGTGAGGCGCAAAAGACTTCTTTTGCAACTTACATGATGAAAGGGAAAGCCAACTACTGGTGGGAGGCTCACCAGGGTAGGGCTAGAACGGAGGCAGTTACATGGGAATAGTTCAAGAAGGTATTCTTCGAGAACTACTTCCCTACTAGCATGCAAGGTCGAATGGAGATTAAGTTCTTGGAACTTAAACAAGGGGACATGACAGTTTCCCAGTATGCAGCCAAATTCAATGAATTGGCGAGATTTGCCCCACATCAAGTGGACACAGAAGAGAGGAAGGCTCGTCAGTTTGAGCAGGGCTTGAAACCCTAGCTCTACAATAGGATTTCGGTGTTTTGGAGTACTTTCTATGGGACCATTCTGGAAAAAGCAATTATAGCTGAAGGTGGTAGTGAGACCTTGACTCAATACCACAAGGAAAGGAAGAATAAGAATAAGAGTGAGGGAGGAAATAAGGCAGAGGTTGCCAGCGGTAGTGGCACTATACCAAAGAGGAAAAGCTTTAACCCTGGGAATACTGGGGTGAAACAAGGAGATCCTAAATGTAGGATGGAGGCATGCAAGACATGCGGAAAGACTCATTTGGGAGTCTGTTTAAAGGGAAAATTAGTTTGTTATAATTATTGGCAGGAGGGACATTTATCATCCAACTGTCCTAACCCTAAGAAGAATCATGGTTGTTTTGTTTTGTGGATCGTTGGACCACATGGCAAGAAATTGCCCAAAGAAAGGGTTAGAGGGAAATAAGGGTTCTGGTAGTGGTAAGTTAGTCATTACTGGACCAACACCATCGGTGGGTAGACCATCAGCCTGTACTTTTAATATGACTGTCCAAGATGCGGTTGCATCATCGGATGTATTAGCAGGTATCATTCCAGTCAATAAAATAAATGCTTATGTGTTATTTGACTCGGGTGTTACTTGGTCTTTTATAGCATGTGAATTTTCTAAATGATTAGGTTTAATCCCTGAAAAGTTAGCAATACCTTTAGACGTTAAGGTAGAAAATGAAGAGATAATCCCCATTAAACATATTCATAAGGATTGTTGCGTAAATAGTAGAGGGAATAAGTTATCGGTAGATTTGATACCGATAAGGTTAAAAGAATTCGATGTAATTGTTGGTATGGATTGGTTGGTTAACCATAAGGCTATAATAGATTGCCATATAAAAAGTGTGAACCTTTGGCTTTCTAAGAAAACCAAGGTAGTGTTCTTTGGTAGTAATCACTGAGATGCTCTTGTTGTCTAACGATGACACAAGCTAGGAAGATGTTGAGAAAGGGGTGTGTAGGTTATCTGTGCCATGTTGTGGATACCCAAAGAGTGGGAACATCCTTGGACCAGATACCTATAGTTCAAGAGTTTGCAGATGTATTTCTGGAGGAATTATCGGGTATTCCACCGGATAGGGAGGTTGAATTTGTGATTGACCTATTACCGGGTATGACACAAGTTTCAAGGGCACCATATCGGATGGCGTCAGTTGAGATGAAGGAGTTAATGATTTAATTACAAGAATTATTAGACAGGAAGTACATTCAACTGAGTGTGTCTCCTTGGGGAGCACCGGTATTGTTTGTAAAGAAAAAGGATGGGTCGTTATGACTTTGTATCGACTATCGAGAGTTGAACAAGTTAACGATTAAGAATAAATACACGTTGCCCAGGATCGATGATCTATTTGATCAGTTGAAAGGGGCAAAGTATTTTTCTAAAATAGATTTGCGTACGGGGTATCATCAGTTAAAAGTGAGGAAGGAGGATGTACCTAAAATGGCGTTCAGAACTCGTTATGGTCATTACGAGTTTCTGGTGATGTCGTTTGGGTTGACAAATGCGCCAGCCGCATTCATGGATATGATGAACAGAGTGTTCAAATAGTATTTGGACAAGTTCGTCGTAGTATTCATTGATGATATTCTAATCTATTCCAAGACGTCAAAAGATCATGTTGAACATTTAAGGATAGTGTTAGAAACACAGTGTAAGGAAAAGTTGTATGCGAAATTCACAAAGTGTGAATTTTGGCTTGAACGAGTGCAGTTTCTAGAACATGTTATTGATAAAGATGGCATTTCTGTTGATCCAGCAAAAGTAGAAGCAGTTAATGAGTGGAAGCAACCGAAAATGCCAACTGAGGTTCGGAGTTTTCTGGGGTTAGCGGGATACTATAGAAGGTTCATACAGGACATGTCTAAAATAGCTACTCCGCTGACAAATTTGACGAGGAAGTCGGTGAAGTATGTGTGGACTGAAAAATTTGAGAATAGTTTCCAAGAACTAAATAAGAGGTTAAGTGAGGTACCTGTGTTGTCTTTGCCAGATAATACAAAGAATTTTCTAGTATATAGCGATGCTTCGTATAGAGGATTGGGTTACGTGCTCATGCAGCATGGCAAGGTCATTGCATATGTGTCACGTCAATTAAAGGATTATGAGAAGGCATATCCTACTCATGAACTAGAATTGGCAGCTGCAGTTTTTGACTTAAAAATATGGAGGCATTATTTATACGGTGAGAAGTGTGAGATATAAAAGAAACATAAACGTCTGAAATATATATTTTCACACAGAAGGAGTTGAATATGAGGCAGAGAAGGTGGTTAGAACTAATAAAAGATTACGATTGTGATATTTTGTATCATCCGGGGAAAGCAAATGTAGTAGCCGATGCGCTAAGTAGGAAAGGTAGAGAAAAATTGTCAATATTAACGACTTTGAATGAGTTAGTATTAGTGATGGCGAGAATGGAATTAGAAGTTAGATTACCGAATGAAGCAGATGAGATGTTAATTTCCATGGAGACTCAACCGACCATAGTGGAATGTGTAATGTGAACATATGAAGAAGAGGATAGAGGATGACGAAAACACTAAGTATAACCTCGATAAGGAGGGATTACTTCATTTTGAAGGAAGAATTTGGTTCCAAATAATTCTGAATTAAAAGAGGAGATAATGAGTGAGGCCTATAGTTCGAGGTACTCGATACATCCAGGTAGCAAGAAGATGTATCAAGACCTTCGTCAGAACTTTTGGTGGCCAAATATGAAAAGGGAGATAACAGAATATGTTAGTAGGTGCTTAACTTGTTAGAAAGTTAAGGCTGAACACCAACGACCTAGTGGGTTGTTGAAATCATTAGAAATTTTGGAGTGGAAATAGGAGCACATCACAATGGACTTTGTGGTAGGACTTCCAACAACAAAGAAAGGATACGATGCTATTTGGGTGATAGTGGATCGATTGACGAAATCACCTCATTTTCTACCAATAGGAGTTAGGTATAACCTAGAATAATTAGCTAAACTGTATATCAAAGAAATTATTTCAAGACATGGAGTACCAATTTCGATTGTGTCAGATCGTGATCCACATTTCACATCAAACTTTTGGAGGAGTTTGCAAGAGCAAATGGGAACACAGTTAAGATTGAGTACGGCGTATCATCTTCAGATGGATGGACAAAGTGAACGGACAATTCAAACGCTTGAAGATATGTTAAGATCTTGCGTTATGGATTTCAAAGGGAGTTGGGATGATCATCTACCATTGGTAGAATTTGCGTACAACAATAGTTTTCACGCTAGTACAGGCATGCCGCCTTACGAAGCGTTGTATGCAATAACCCGATATTTTCTATATAATTAAATCAGAAATTTTGCGTATAATTTTTTTTTATTTTAAAGGTGAGAATATGTGCTAGGTAATGTGTATGTATATATGTGATGAATATAAAATATATTTCTTACATGAATGATTACAAATAATTTTATTTTAGAATTATTGATCATTATAAATTATATTCTTATAACAATTAATTTTATAGTAGAAATGTTTCTATTAATTATTTTTCATGAAAATATGATTTTATATTATTTAAATAATATATGAAATGATTACTGACATTATTATAATAACTATTTTATTATATGAATTTATTTGATTAATTAAGTTAATTATTTAACTTAATTAATAATGTTATATATGGCAAATAAATTAGATATGGAATCCAAACCCTAATTTTGTATTTTTGATCAAGGAATGAGAATAATAATATTATATTACTATATTTCAGTGTTATATATATATGTGTATTATGTGTGTAAGGTTAATGTATGTAATAGTTTTAATGTTACTGATAAACCCTAATTCTGGTTCTGGAGTAAGGAATGATGATAATAATATAATATTGATTATATTTTGATTTTTCAGTGCTGTAAATAAGTACTATATGTGTATAATGTTAATTTGTGAAACAGTTTTGATGAAACCGTAGAAAACCCTAGTATTAGTCTGGTAAACCCTAATTTGAAACTCAATAATAAGTTTGAGACTGTTATATAACTGTGTTATATGATTAATGTTAATTTAGATATTAATTATTATTATTTGGAAACCCTAATTGTTAGGAAACTTAATAGCTATTTAGAAACCATAATTGCTAACCCTAATTTGCTAAGTGTAAACCCTAATTGCTAATTTGGGGAGTGTAATGCTAATTAGAGTCTCTTAAACCTAATTAGCAAAGTGCTAAGTAATTAAAAACCTAATTGATTAAGAAACCTTAATTTTGTATTTTTAGAAACTAATTTTTATTTTTATAAACCCTAAATTGGAAATCCTATATAATTAATTATGCTAAACCTTAAGGTTAAACCCTAAGGGTCAAACCCTATGGGGTTGTCAATATTACAAGCTTGCCATTAAAAATCCAATATAATGGACCAAAATACCCTTCTGCATATTTTATTAAGCTAACTTGTCAAAATAGCCAAAACTTTAGTTGCTCAACCAGTTTTACGAACCCCATGTGACATTTAACACCAACAATCAGCTGAATTCAGCTACATACATTGCATATATGTAATATATATAGATCTAAGGAGAGAGAAAGTGTATCATTAAGCTCATTTGGTCACCAATACTCATCCTTTACCCTTTCTCTCTAAAACCTCCGAAATATAGTGCTAGATCAGTCCCATAAACAAGCCCCACTAACACGCATCACAAATCAGTAGCCAAGAAATCAGGTTTGCTTATTTAATGGTATAAACCCTAGTTGAAAAATCTGACCTTGATCATCTGTTAGATCTTGTGTTATAATGTTAAAACTTGTTGTTTTTAGTCTTTATAGATGATCTGGGTTGGTATCTTGTAGATCCATATCATTTAAGTGCTCAAAATTTTAGTTTTTGAAAATCTTGTTTTTATGTTTGATAGTCAAATGTCAGACCTCTCTAATCTTTGTTTGTTATATATTTTTGTTGTTTGAAGGTTGTTACTTGTAGTATGTAATGTGTTCTTTCATGTGAAACTTGAATCAGAGCCATATCTGTTGTAGATTAAAAGTTATTCGCAGTCAAACATTGTTGACCAGCATTGACCAACTGGTTTCTGAGCAGCCCAGAAACCCAGAATGGTCTGACAGTCGATTTTGAAGTCTTTGATCTTCTTACTATTAATTGTTTAGGCCATTTTGTTGTTTGGGACTTGTTAACTTACATATACTCTACAAATACATGCCATAACATCACTTATATCAATCACAGAAACAAAGAAAACGATGGTCAAAGTAGTCTCTTTGATCACGGTTTGGGTTTTCTGGAAATTCCAGAAAGCCGTATGCTTAAGTTTTCTGGCCTACTTTGACCAGACATGATCTCTTAGATTTGATGTTGTTAGCTCGATATTATGTATCAGATATATTATCTTGCATGTTATCTACAAACTGAAATCATAAGAACACCAAAACTTTACCATGATTGCAAGTTATAGAGATCCAAAGTAGCCAGCTGGATCTATTCTTCATTTTTGGAAAACCCAGAAATGAAGAACATCTTCTGACATAATTTTTGGAGGCTTAAATCTCTTTTGTTTTATGTTGTTTGATCGTGTTGTTTGTTGGAGCTTGTAGTATTACACTATGTCTACAAGATCTGACCATTTTCTTTCCCAGAAACACAATACATTGAGATTTAATCTTTGTCAGAGTTGCTCACTTGGTCACTGACATGAAGGTTCTGAGAATGATAAAGAACACAAAGAACACCTGTGACAACCCGAATTTTTATAAGTTATTAAAATAGGAATTTAATAATTTAAAATTCTTATTATGAGATATTTTGAGTTTGAGTATGTATATATCGTCTTTATATATTTTGAAATATGTGATGCAATTGTGAAGAGATATATATATTCATATATTGGGAAAGTGAAGTTTAATAGTTAAGTTAACTATTGAAGAAATTAATTGAATTTGGTAATTATTTTAAATATTTATTGAATTAAATAAATATTTTAAATAATTTATTTATTGAGAAAATTAAATAATTTATGAAATTGTGGTATAATAATTTAGTTACGTGTGTATGATAATTAAATTAAAGCAAAGGTAAATTTTATTCTTTGATGATTTAAATTAATGAATTAATTAAATTAAATGTGTTGCTTAATATGAAAGAAAATAAGTATATTAAATAAAGTAATGTTTAAATCTAATTTATTAATTAAATTAGATATATATAATTATTTATTAATTATAAGTATAATTATAATAAGATTATAATTATTATTATTATAAGTTATTTAAATTAACTAAAGGCGTGACACATGAAACTATATAATATAATATTATTAAAATAATCCAGTTTGGGGGAATTGGGGTGTGGCCAAACAAGGCCTTGTGGCCTTTGGCTCATTGTAACTGAAGTAGACGTATTATTTTGCTAACGGAAGGATACGTGAATGAAAGCCATATCAGTTATTCTTCGCGTCTTATTTTCTAAGGCTAAATAGCAGAGAGAGAGAGAGAGCTTGATGAGGAAGAGAGAAAATACAGTGATTTGAGAGACGGTTTTCTGAGATTATAAAAAAGAGGAAGAAGGATTGCAGAAGCTTGTGACCATCTTGTAAAGAAATCAAGCATTGAAGGTATAAAAACCTAAGTTTATGTTCTAAATTTCTAATATTGGATTGTGTGAATTCGATATTATAATTATTAAAATTAGTTTATGTAATCTATTGGTTGTTATCTATACATGATTATAGTAAGAGAATTCATGGAAATTGGGTTTGAAGAAGAGAAGTGAATATTAGTGTGTATTTATATGTTATGGCTTAAGAAAGTATGAAATTTTATGTCTAATATGTGTTATAATCTATAAATTGATAATGGAAGTTGTTAGTTTGTTGAAAAATGAAAACAACGAAAGTTAAACGGACCAATTTGGTTGAGAAACGAGTTCGTAGCGAATGAATTCGCTAAATGTGTTTAAAACATGAAAATATAGCATGAACAATGAATTGGAACCCTTAAAATGATTTGTTAATTTGTTTGAAGTGTTATAATTATTCTCTAGATGAGTAGCTAAGAGTTTAACAAGTCCAACGAATCGAAAATCGACTAATTCAGACTTAAAATGAAAACGATATGTCCAAAATTGTTTACATGCGAAGCGGCCAATAAGCGTGACGACCCGATACATCTTGATGCGTGCGACTAGAGCTAGAAACATTAGCGCGGTAGCGTGGTATTGGTGAGAAAAAGGGGTGTGGCAGCTCCCCATGTGTTCTGACTATGATTATTTTGACTTATTTTGGTAAAATAGTCATAACCTTTTCATACGAACTCTGATTGATGTGATTCAAGATGATCCGGAACGAGGACGAATAGACCTACAACTTTTGTTCTTTAAGTGTTTCAATTTGAGGTCTTTAGGAAGAGTCAAAACAGTCATCTTTGTGACTGCTACGTAATAGGAGCCGATCGGAGGGCGTTGAACGAGCACATACGCAAGTATTGTGCTCCGGACGATGGATTATGTTATTCTAAGTAATAAAACATGAATATGCATGATAATAGACATGTCATTTGGCTAAGATTACTTTACTCATAATGGGATGCTTAAGCATGACTTAGTATGTGTTTTAAAAAGAAACTTGAAGATTTCGAAAACAAACCTTGACGAACTTTAAGTCACTTGAGTTCTGACTTTGTAGTTAGCATATGATGGAGTCATGCAAGCATAAAATGTGATCTTAAGTTACCTCGTATAAGATAACTTGTATATCTTGGATAAAATGTGTTTTCAAAGAGAAATTTAAAAGTTTTAGAAACTAACTTTGATGAGCGTCGTTACTTGCATTATGACCTTATAAGCAAGCATGATAGAGTTATTTATGCCTTTGAACATGAATGATATGTGCACTCAACTAGTCAAGCATGACATAAGTTATTTAAGCACGTTTTAAAAATATGAACTATGTTATTTCTATTTAAATGAGATAGATACATGTGAACATGCGTATTAAAGGTTGTTAGTACCAATATAAGGTTTAAAAGCTTATAAACCTTGAACCTTTGTTAAAAGAAGTTGTTAAGCCTTGGTGATGTAAATAATTCAACATAGAACTATGTAATTCAAAACTAAATGATTTAAAAGGTGAACTTAAAGAAATATCAGAACCTACTTAATGTATGATTATAGTATGTATCAGAATGCATAGCTGGTTAGGACTAAACTGAGCAATGAAAAGCTCAAGTCTGGTTTTGGCTGGGAGTAGCGCGGTCGCGCCACTCCCAAGCTTAAATGCAGCGTGGCCGCGCCGTTCTGCAGAGTGACCAAGAGCAGTTTGTTAACTACATGGTCTTAAGTTATGGTTATGTATGTCTTTAAGGACTACAAGATATGAATCAAGATTGTTTAGATAAATATGATAATAGAATGAACTAGTCTCATGGTTATCTAAGTTCAAGTAAAATGATACCAAGTTAGGAAATAATATTTGTTTTTATATTAAGGGCGTATGAAATATATGACTAATGGATGTGAATCCATGATTATATAACTGTGTAGGAATGTACGAAGTGCAGATAAGCGTTAAGCAGTTAAGTCGTAGTTCATAAACTACGAATCAGGCAAGTATTTCAGTTCCTATTTTCTATGTGAATTTGATTGTTTTAAATCTTTATTGCAAAGGGCATGATGTGTTATATATATGTTGAATGTATGAAATTTTAAAGTCAACTTATGACTACGTTGATTAAGTAAAGCATGCTAATTGAGTAAGGAACTCAATCTTTATACTTGTTGTATGAACTGTAACATGTATGTTATGTTAGTTCAATGTTTATGAGATATATGTTGAGCATGTTATTATGTGCTACGTGATGCATGAAAACTGTTAGATTTTGTTGGGTTGTCGAGCTCAACCTTACAAATAACCACTTTTGCAGGTTCAAGATTCAAGGTAAAGTTATGTGATACTTGAAAGACATGTAGTATCACATAGCACTAGTTTTAACAAACTATCCTTATACACTTTGGTTCTGTTATTATTATTTGAACCATGTTTAAGATTCCGAATAATGTATTAATATCGAATTGTAATATCGTTTTGCGATGTAAACTATTGTAGTATTAAAATAATTCTGAGATATTTAGATGTAAAGGTTGAAGGTTTTGGGAATGAGGATAGTTTGTTAAAGAAAATTTTAATTATTCTGCAAATTTCAATGGTTTTATTATCGTTTAATGATGTAAAATTAGAGGTTGCATGTATTATTAACGACCGAAGACGAGAATTAAATTGTATGAATTTTGGGGTCGTTAAAGTTGGTATCAAAGCTGTAGGTTATAAACCTTAGGTAAGAGTACCCTAGGATATAACCTTAGAGAATAAAGGAGAAAATGATAAAGAAGTTAAGTATAAAAAGTTATGCTTAAGTATGGTACAATTGTACTCTTTAGGAGTTGAGGTATGGTATCTGGGCTAAATGATTCCTTCATAGAGCGGGGGTATATACGAACTAGCAACTTGTAACCTAGTTTGTTGGTTATTTGTGGGAAACCACTCAGCATACCTTATTGAAACTGTTAGAGACTCAATGTGTACCAAGTATAGATAATGAATAATGTCGTATGATGAAAAAAGGAAAGAAAGGGGATCGTAATACAAAATGATCACGAGTGAAGAAAAGAATTTTAAGGGAAATGATTATAGAATAAGATCACGACGTGATCTGTTTAAGTTATAAAAGAAAGATGGTCAGTAATGTTTGAATAATTATAGCTTTATGCTATGAAGTTAATGTACTATGATATAGTACGAGATAAACTCACGAGGAGTTATAGATAATGTGATACGAGGAATTCGTATCTAGCAAAGAGCAAGTTATAAGTAAGATAGAGTTAGGTGGGATTTCAATTGTGGATTCATGTGATGGCTGAGTTGTACAAACCTTTGTATGGGCGAGGGTTTTGTGCTTGCACTCAGTTTATCACATTGATAATCATTGGAGTGTTGATGTCGCGCTATCAATGTATATGTGACGAAAAGGTGATTCTTTTCTCATGTGTATATTTGATAGTTAGAAACTATTAAGATTAGTCAGATATTATTAAGTTTAGGTGTGGTTCTTAAAACTAGTGCATATGGTAAGTTCGTTACTCATAATAATATGGTATGTTTTTAACGCCTCAGCGAATGGACGCCTATGGTCTGACTAGGATAAGTTCTTAAACTCATATTATTGTGGCAAGTTCCTGAACTTCCAATGTGCGGTAAGTTTGATGAACTATTTTAGGTAGAAAATGCTTATAGTATAGAGAGCATTGAAGAAGTTGAAGATTGATAGAATGGTTAAGTAACGACGTAATAAAGTAAAGATTAAAGTTGATGGATACCTGGATATTCTAAATCTACTAGCTATGCTAGACTTTCGAAATTTATTGACTTCGTGCTGATGTTGCACTTCTATTTTCTTAAAAAAACATTGGATCAAATGTTGAAACAAATGAGTTTTAAAAAAAATACAGTTATTCGTTTGTCTATGCTAATTGTTTCGGCTAGACAAAAATTATTTGAAATATATCAAAATATATTTTTTTTATATATCATCAATGCATCATGGAACCTGGTGCAGAGATGATAAAAACGATGGAGTCATCAATGCAGTATTACTTAGTGTTGGATGTGATCTAAGGATCGTTAACCCACTATGGTATGATGTAGTATGATAAAATCTGTAATAACCTCAAATTTCATTCAATTTCATTACCAACTTCGGTCGTTAATAATACATCTAACTTCTGATTTTACATCATTATTCGATGTTAAACTTAATAATATGCGGAATAATTTAAACTTTTCTATCTTATTACTTTAATTCCCTGAATCAAAACCTTTATCATCTACATGTCTTTGAATAATATATAATCACAGATTCACTTCATCACAGTTATTATATAAAATTTAACATTTCAATTCGATAACCTTTGCATATCGGATAACTCAAACTTTAACTTTACAACTCAATATAAAACTATACATCATAAAACATTTAGTACATCTCATGAATCTTAATCATAGTTTATAGAAATAACAACTTTAGCTAAAATATTAATCTTCGTGTATTATTTTTGATCCACGTCATTCAAGTAGCACATAGTGTTACCTTCAATCCTTAAACTGCAAAAATTGTTATTTTCAAGGTTGAGCTTGACAGCCCAACAAAATCTAACAGTTTTCATTCATCACGTAGCACATAATAACATGCTCAACATATATCTCATAAACATCAGACTAACATAACATACATGCTACAGTTCATATAACAAGAATAAAGATTGAGTTCCTTACTCAATCAGCATGCTTTAGTCAATCAACGTACTCATAAATTGACTTTAACATTCCATACATTCAACATATATATAACACATCATGCTCTTTGCAATAAAGATTTAAAATAATCAAATTCAAATAGCAAATAGGAACTGAAAGACTTGCCTTGATCGTTGTTTACCAATAACAGTTTAACAACTTACAAATATCTACACTTCACGTGCCCTACACAATTATATAATCATTCACATTAACTATTAGTTACATAGAAACGCAGAGTAGTTATGTAAACTTTACTCTACCTCCCATAACCCTTCTTATTAATTAATACACAATGTTCAGTTTGATTGTGTTAACTTTCAACTTATATCTCACTCTATTTCATATTCGAAGTTCATTAAAGTGTTTAAGTCTTGCTAGGACTACTAATTGAATTTATATTAACACTATTCAATATCTTATAATATTCATTTCATTTGATTTAAAACACTCTTTAAGTTCATTAACACTTATCACGGTGTTTCGACGTTTATTCGTCACACGCCCAATTTGTCTCTCTTGTGTGTGCTTAGTATGTGTATTTAACTTATCTAATATATCATTTATTAATGTTGAATTGTAATATTGTTTTGCGATGTAAACGATTGTAGTATTAAAATGATTATGAGATATTTAGATGTAAAGGTTTAAGGTTTTGGGAACGAGGATAGTTTATAATAGAAAATTTTAATTATTCTGCAAATTTCAATGGTTTTATTATCGTTTAATGATGTAAAATTAGAGGTTTAATGTATTATTAATGACTAAAGTCAAGAATTAAATTGTATGAATTTTGGGGTCGTTACAGTTGGTATCAAAGCTGTAGGTTATAAACCTTAGGTAAGAGTACCCTAGGCTATAACCTTAGAGAATAAAGGAGAAGATGATAAAGAAGTTAAGTATAAAAAGTTATGCTTAAGTATGGTACAATTGTACTCTTTAGTAGTTGAGGTATGGTATCTGGGCTAAACGATTCCTTCATAGAGCGGGGGCATATATGAACTAGCAACTCGGAACCTAGTTTGTTGGTTGTTTGTGGGAAACCACTCAGCGTACCATATTGAAACTGTTAGAGACTCAATGTGTACCAAGTATAGATAATGAATAATGTCGTATTATGAAAAAGGAAAGAAAGGGGATCGTAATACAAAACGATCATGAGTTAAGACAAGAATTTTAAGGGAAATGATTATAGAATATGATCACGATGTGATCTGTTTAAGTTATAAAAGAAAGATGGTCTGTAATGTTTGAATAATTATAGCTTGATGCTATGAAGTTAATGTACTATGATATAGTACGAGATAAACTCACGAGGAGTTATAGATAATGTGATACGAGGACTTTGTATCTAGCAAAGATCAAGTTATAAGTAAGATAGAGTTAGGTGGGATTTCAATTGAGGACTCATGTGATGGCTGAGTTGTGCAAACCTTTGTATGGGCGAGGGTTTTGTGCTTGCACTCAGTTTATCACATTAATAATTATTGGAGTGTTGGTGTCGTGCTATCAATGTATATGTGGTGAAAAGGTGATTCTTTTCTCATGTGTATATTTGATAGTTAGAAACTATTAAGATTAGTCAGAAATTATTAAGATTAGGTGCGGTTCTTAAAACTAATGCATATGGTAAGTTTGTGACTTATAATAATATGGTATGTTTTGAACCCCTCAGCGAATGGATGCCTATGGTCTGACTTGGATAAGTTCTTAAACTCATATTATTGTGGCAAGTTCCTGAACTTCCAATGTGCGGTAAGTTTGATGAACTATTTTAGGTAGAAAATTCTTATAGTATAGAGAGCATTGAAGAAGTTGAAGATTGATAGAATGGTTAAGTAACGAAGTAATAAAGTAAAGATTAAAGTTGATGGATACCTGGATATTCTAAATCAACTAGCTATGCTAGACATTCGAAATTTATTGACTTCGTGCTGATGTTCCACTTCTAAACATTGGATCAAATGATCAAACCAATGAGTTTTAAAAACAATACTGTTATTCGTATGTCTATGCTAATTGTTTCGGCTAGACAAAAATGATTTGAAATATATCAAAAAAAAAAAATTTATATATCATCAATGCATCATGGAACCTGGTGCAGAGATGATGAAAATGATAGAGTCATCAATGCAGTATTACTTAGTATTGGATGTGATATAAGGATCGTCAGCCCACTCTGGTATGATGTAGTATGATAAAATCTGTAACGACCCCAAATTTCATACAATTCAATTACCAACTTCGGTCGTTAATAATACGTCTAACTTCTGATTTTACATCATTATTCGATGTTAAACTTAATAATATGCGGAATAATTTAAACTTTTCTATCTTATTACTTTAATTCCCTGAATCAAAACCTTTATCATCTACATGTCTTTAAATCATATATAATCCATGATTCACTTCATCACAGTTATTATATAAAATTTAACATTTCAATTCGATAACCTTTGCATATCGGATAACTCAAATTTTAACTTTACAACTCAACATAAAACTATACATAATAAAACATTTAGTACATCTCATGAATCTTAAACATGGTTTAAAGAAATAACAACTTTAGCTAAAATATTAATCTTCGTGTATTATTTTTGATCCATGTCATTCAAGTAGCACATACAACCTTCAATCCTTAAACTGCAAAAATGGTTATTTGCAAGGTTGAGCTCGACAGCCCAGCAAAATCTAACAGTTTTCATGCATCACGTAGCACATAATAACATTCTCAACATATATCTCACAAACATTGGACTAACATAACATACATGCTACAGTTCATATAACAAGAATAAAGATTGAGTTCCTTACTCAATCAGCATGCTTTAGTCAATCAACGTACTCATAAATTGACTTTAACATTTCATACATTCAACATATATATAACACATCATGCTCTTTGCAATAAAGATTTAAAACAATCAAATTCTCATAACAAATAGGAACTGAAAGACTTGCCTTGATCGTTGTTTACCAATAACATTTTAACAACTTACATATATCTGCACTTCACGTGCCCTATACAATTATATAATCATTCACATTAACTATTATTTACATAGAAACGCATAGTAGTCATGTAAACTTTACTCTACCTCCCATAACCCTTCTTATTAATTAATACACAATGTTCAATTTGATTGGGTTAACTTTCAACTTATATCTCACTGTATTTCATATTCGAAGTTCATTCAAGTGTTTAAGTCTTGCTAGGACTACTTATTGAATTTATATTAACACTATTCAATATCTTATAATATTCATTTCATTTGATTTAAAACACTTTTTACGTTCATTAACACTTATCACGGTGTTTCGACGTTTATTCGTCACACGCACAATTTGTCTCTCATTTGTGTGCTTAGTATGCGTATTCAACTTATCTAATATATCAGTTATTAATGTTAAGGATCATTATACTTCATAATATTCAGATTCTATAACTTAGAACAACATCTATTATCGTCGACATCACTATACTTGTGTATGCGCATGTCCGACGCCCTCCAATTGCCTCCGAATACGCATCAGTCACACAGATTACCATTTTGACTATTATTCCCCACCACAAAATGAAAAACTTGAAGAATAAAAGTTGTAGGCCTATTCATCCTCGTTCCGGATCATCTTGAATCACCTCAATCGAAGTTAGTATGAAAACGTTATACCTATTTTACTAAAATAGGTCAAAGGAGTCACACCTGACATACTTTGCCTGCCATTTGTGCCCTCTGACTTAGTCACGCCCCAAATGACTTAGGGCACATCCCAACTCTGCCAGATTAATGAAGCAACGGACTGAGGCTCTTTGTTCTTTTGCAATTTTTGACCCTTTTCTCTCTACTAATCTTCATAACTTGAGTTATACACATCCAAATTAGTCCGTTTTCGATTCTATGGATTCGTAATTTATAGAAATACAACATACTAGAATTCTAACAATTTATAAAAACATTAACCAACCTAAAATTTGACTCAAAACACATGTTCATACTCTATTTTCATGTTTAAAACACATTTAGCGAATTCATTCGCTACGAATTCGTTTCTCAACCAAATTGGTCCGTTTAACTTTTGTTCTTTTCGTTTTTCAACGTACTAACAACTTCCATTATCAATTTACAGTTTAGAGTATGAATTCAAAACCAATTTTGACTCCAAAACATACCATGTAATATATATAAAACCAAAACTCAAGTTCTTCACCTTCAAACATGTTTTCATGAATTCGATACTTCAAAAAAAATCATCTATAGACAACATAATATAGATTATGTAATCCCAATGCACATAAAAATTAATTTCTCAACAATTAACCCTAGAACTTCAATTACAGAGAACTTAGAAAACAAAACTAAGATCTTGAAACTTTAAAATAGATTACTTACCTTTAATTAGCTAGATGATTAGAGAAGCTTGATTAATCTTCTTCCTCTTCTTTGATTCTCAGAATTTTTCTTCTCAATTATAAAGAATTCTCTCCCTTTCTCTAACCCTCTCTTCTGTGTTCTTAACCTTAGAAAAAGAACACGTAAAATAAACTAACTCCCCTCTCTTTCACGTACATTAGTTACAATAGGTGTCAGTTACAATAAACCAAAAGCAATAAGGCTGCGTTTGGTTACACACAATTTCCCCCATACTAGATTATTTTAATAATATTATATTATATAGTTTTTATTTGTTACACCTGCAACCAATTTACATAACTTACAATAATAATTATAATAATTATAATTTTTATTATAATTCTTCTGATGATTAATAAATAATCATATATCTAATTTAATTAATAAATTAGACTTAAACATCACTTTATTTAATTTTTTATTTTCTTTAATATTAAACAACTCATTTAATTTAATTAATTCATTAAATTAAATCTTCAAAGAATAAAATTTACATTTGCTTTAACTTCATTATCATCCACACATAAGTAAATTATTATACCATAATTTAATAAATTATTTATTTTTCTCAATAAATAAATAATTTAAAATATTTATTTAATTCAATAAATATTTAAAATAATTACCAAATTCATTTAATATCTTCAATAGTTAACTTAACTATTAAACCTCACTTTCCCAATATATGAATATATATATATATATATATATACATATCTTCACACCAGATCACATATTTCAAAATATATAGTTCATATATATATACATACTCAAACTCAAAACACCTCATAATAAGAATTTTAATTATTAAATTCCTATGTTAATAACTTATAAAAATTTGGGTTGTCACAAAATCACCAAATGACGGAATCCTCGACGGACTATAAATATAGTGCGATATTGTGACGTCCCCAAATCTATACGTCCGCGGTATCCGATTTGGTGTTCATGACTAATCAATTAATATAACGCATTTAAATCTATACACCCATGGTATCCGATTTTATGCTTATATCTAATCGAGTGACTATACAATTATTACAAGATACAATTCCCATAGATCCAGGGTTCACAGTATCCCATAACAGATAATAGTTCTCATCAAAACTATTGTTGTGTTTAGATACCCTCACTTGGATGTATAGACTGTATCTACGAATAGTATCTATGTATCCAAAATTCAGAGTACTAGTTATAACATGAACAGTCCATATTACCATTACCCTCACTCAGATGTATAGTCTATATCATGTGAATTTACACTATCGTATCGATAGTAACTATCTATCCTAAATTCAGAGTATTAAAAACAACATGAACAGTCCATGCTATTAATACCCTCACTCAGATAAATAGTTCCTAAGGAGCTCAACTAAATTGATGATTCTAATTACATCTATATATGTAAGGAAAACACGGTTGTAGAAATAAAAGATGTTATATATCATAAATATTAAGGTTCGATTACATGATTCTCATAAAGAATTTCTTATTACAATGTATTCAACTAGACAAGAATATAACCTAATCTAAGAAGGGACACTTCCCTTTATCTACTCCAAATGTTCCAGGGTTACCATCTAAAACTGCAAAGGGAATAATTTGCAAGGGTGAGCTATGACATGCTCAACAAGTTTTGTATTTATAACAATATATGATTTGAAGAAATACAACAATTTAAATTTTGATTGATAGTTGTCACCATTTCACTATGGATTTATATTTCTGTCAGTCACATAGACTTAGAAATTTTATTCAGATATGAGATAGGGGATCAACCTATTCAACATCCTAGGAGTATGCATCTCATCCTACTAGTGCTCAAATGCACCCAACTTAGTGTCAATATATTATCGACCGAAATATTCCATATGGGATACCCAACTTTAGAATAGGATGTCTTACCAAACAATTTGGTTTGACACAACAATTTAAGCTTAACAATCAATATGAATAAATAATTCATTTCTTAGTTATGCTGAAGCTATAGCAATAACCTTACACTAAGAGGTAATTCAAATGTAGGTGTAGTATATTATATCAACAGCATATCAAGATAAAAATCTTGTTCAACGAGTAAATAGGTTTAAAAAATTTGCATAAGTAGTTTAAGGGTTAAGAAGAACTTGCGAAAGTAATAACTTGGACATAGGAAACTTGCCATGATGTTTAGTATTCTAAACTATAAGCGTAACCTTGTTAAAATAACCCTACACAATCATATAGTGCATAAGCGGTTAGATTCATCGATTTATATAACTTTATATGTTATATAATAACTTAACTTACCTATTTTCATAGGTGATATAAGTTTCTTAACACCCTAACTCTTTTAAGCCCTTAAATTAGAGTCTCCAAGAAATTTTCAGCTTTGATGTCCTCTACGGAAATTGTCGTAACGTTTTCGTTTTAAAACATTTTTGGGTGATTCTTGCGCCTATGTACTCCTAACTTCCACATCTACAACTTTATTAATCATTCAAAAGCATATTACAATTTTAAAATTTTAGAAAATGGACAGAAATGTAAGAATTATGATTTTGGTTTACAATTATTCTTTTCATTTAGTAAAACATGATACTACGAGCATTAATTTACTAGGATAACATGTTCTAACACTTAATAACATAAAAATAATAAAATCATAAACCTAATTATGTAAAATTTATGACTTTTGTTCAAGAATATACAAAGAACACGAAGAACACGAAGAACGAAAAATCGATCATGGTAACAACTTATGTTCTTGAGCTTTTGTTTTTCATAATTAAAATATTTTGGGCATTATAACGGCTTGCATATGTGATTATAATATTTTATAAAAGAAATAACATAAACTTAAATAATATTAGATTTGATCAAGAACACATGAAGAAACATAAAGTTGGAAAATCCGAACATGGTAACGACTTGTGTTCTTGACATTTGTACTATACAATTACATAAATTGAACATAAAAACGTCTTGCTCAAGAACTTACGAAGGACACGAAGTTGGAAAATCCGAACATGGTAACGACTTATGTTCTTGAGCTTATAGACTATAAAATGAAATAAAATCGAACATAACAACAACTAGAGATGTTACCTCTTGTAGTTTCTAGCTTTACTTCCAATTGCGTAGCACTTCGATGCTTCGAAAGTAATTATTTTCTCACAATATCTCTTAGAATATAAATATAGAGTATTTTTGCTCTTGAATTCCTTGTGAATTGGTAGGAAATGAATGAATTTAGCTTACTATTTATAGAAAAACATAGTTTCACTAATTGCATGTTAGGGGCTTGGCTTATTACAGTTTGCACCTGGCTTATTACATTTTGGTACCTAGGTTAATTACACTTTAGTGCCTAGGTTAATTACGTTATTTACACTTTACACCTGGCTTATTTCATTTTGGTACCTAGGTTAATTACACTTTAGTACCCAGCGTGTGCCAGACGTGGGCCAGGCATGCGTCAGCGTGTGCCAGACGTGTGTTAGGGTGTGTCAGGCATAAGCACGACAAAGCATCTTGTCAGTATAAGCACGACAAAACATTTTGTTAGTGTAAGCACGACAAAGCAGCTTGTCAAAACAAATATACCGAATAGTCCATAGGCGGAAGAAAAATTTTTAAGCACGACGTTTTTAGGAGAAAAATTTTTATTGGACAATACGACTTTTCACGACGTATTACCGGTATATTTTGAAATGGAAAGTCAATACGACGTATGGATCTCTCAAAAAAACTTAAGGTCAAAACCTAACTCGTATTGTTCTTCACGTGAATAATGTTTTTGCGTAAACTTTTTCAGAATTTTTTTTATTTTCGTCTTCAAAATTCTTAATTATTTATTCTTGCACGTAATAAAAATACTACAATATTATCACCATCCTAGGTCATAAAATGACATTTGAACACACAATACAAATAATATTTAAAACTTAATTTTTAAACTAAGTGAATTTCTAGGTCGTTACAGGTATCATGACGTCATAAAAAGATTTTTGAGATTTCTTTAAGATATGAGAATATATATATATATATATGTATGTGTGTATGTATGTATGTATATATATATATATATATGTATATGTATATGTATATTTCTGGTGATGTCCGAATTGTTGTAGAAGTTTATACTATTTGATTCAGCTAGACGAATATTGAAAGATGTTCATGGAATTCAAGCGTTCTTTGTCAAATTATGCCAAACCAAATTGTTTTGGTGCGGATTCGGATGTTGAAAATCTAAGATGAACAACCCTTTTATAGGGGATTACGCTGAGGCGTTTAGATGTTTGTGCACAATACATTGTACGAAGGGATGATCACCCTAAATGCGAGGAGTCCCTATAGTCTTATAGATCATTAAAGTTTAAGTTGAAAGATTACTTATAACTATGGACATACGCATAAGCGTTTAAATGTTTGTGCACAATACATCGTACGTGCGAAGGGCTTAACCCCTAAATGCAGGAGTCCTATAGTCTAATGATTTGATTAAGGTTTAAGTTGAAGGAGTACTTATAACCATGGACGTAGCTCAAGGTCTTATGACCCTAAGCATGATTTGGAATCTTTTAAATTCATGTTATTCATATCGCTTCCCAATTATTGAGCAATTGGAGAAGATTCTTATTATTCTGAAAGGTGGAAGTGGAAGGGATGAGAAAATTAAGCAAAACATAATAATTTCAAGAAAGAATTGAATTCTAGAAAGAAGAGAAATGTGAAACTCTTAGAAGAGGAAGAGGTGAGGAATATGATGATCTTAGAAAGATCCTTAGAGAAAGAATTTGGTTGTAGAACCCAATAAATGAATAAAGTATTAACGCAAAAATCTATTTTGGTAGATTGAATGAATAACGGTTAATAAATAAAATTTCGAGGATGAAATTCTTTGAAGAAAGGGTGAATGTAATATCCCGAGTGTTTATGATAACGATCCTTAAAAAAGGAAATGAATGTGTTAAAGAATATATAATATTTGATATATGACTGTGTTTAATTAAAGGTTATATAATAAAACCTAAAAGTTGTAGAAGAAATAAATGAAGTATATATATATATATATATATATATATATGTGTGTGTGTGTGTGTGTGTGTGTGTGTGTGTGTGTAAAACTTTTTGCTAAGTTAACGTGTTGAAGAAGTTATTCAACGATAATTGTGAAAGAGATTTGTTGAAAACCTTAGTAAGGTAGGGTTTCGGTGATTCCGAGGACGGAATCCTTATAAGGAGGGAAGGATGTGACAACCTGAATTTTTATAAGTTATTAAAATAGGAATTTAATACTTTAAAATTCTTATTATGAGATGATTTGAGTTTGAGTATGTATATATACGTGCTATATATTTTGAAATATATGATCTGGTGTGAAGATATATATATATATATATATTCATATATTGGGAAAGTGAGGTTTAATAGTTAAGTTAACTATTGAAGAAATTAATTGAATTTGGTAATTATTTTAAATATTTATTGAATTAAATAAATATTTTAAATAATTTATTTATTGAGAAAAATAAATAATTTATGAAATTATTGTATAATAATTTAGTTACGCAAAGTATGATAATTAAATTCAAGCAAAGATAAATTTTATTCTTTGATGATTTAATTTAATGAATTAATTAAATAAAATGAGTTGCTTAATATGAAAGAAAATAAGTATATTAAATAAGGTAATGTTTAAATCTAATTTATTAATTAAATTAGATATATGTAATTATTTATTAATTATAATAAGATTATAATTATTATTAATTATTATTATTATAAGTTATTTAAATTAACTAAAGGTGTGACACATGAAACTGTATAATATAATATTATTAAAATAATCTAGTTTGGGGGAATTGGAGTGTGGCCAAACAAGGCCTTGTGGCCTTTGGCTTATTGTAACTGAAGTAGACGTATTATTTTGCTAACGGAAGGATATGTGAATGAAAGCCATATCAGTTATTCTTCGCGTCTTATTTTCTAAGGCTAAATAGCAGAGAGAGAGAGAGAGTTTGATGAGGAAAAGAGAAAATACAATGACTTGAGAGAGGGTTTTCTGAGATTATCAAAAAAAGGAAGAAGGATTGCAAAATCTTGTGACCATCTTGTAAAGAAATCAAGCATTGAAGGTATAAAAACCTAAGTTTATGTTCTAAATTTCTAATATTGGATTGTGTGAATTCGATATTATAATTGATAAAATTACTTTATGTAATCAATTGGTTGTTATCTATACATAATTGTAGTAAGAGAGTTCATGGAAAATGGGTTTGAAAAAGAGAAGTGAATATTAGTGTGTATTTTTATGTTATGGCTTAAGAAAGTATGAAATTTTATGTCTAATATGTGTTATAATCTGTAAATTGATAATGGAAGTTGTTAGTATATTGAAAAACGAAAACAACAAAAGTTAAACGGACTAATGTGGTTGAGAAACGAGTTCGTAACGAATGAATTCGCTAAATGTGTTTAAAACATGAAAATATAGCATGAACACTGAATTGAAACCCGTAAAATGATTTGTTAATATGTTTGAAGTGTTATAATTATTCTCTATATGAGTAGCTAAGAGTTTAACGAGTTCGACGAATCTAAAATCGACTAATTCAGACTTAAAATGAAAAAAATATGTCCAAAATTGTTTCTATGCAAAGCCAAATGGCAAGACGCACCGTGTCTTGTGAACCTTGCACCGAGGCTGAGCATTAGGCGCTGCACCTTGACATTGAGAGTGAAAAAAAGGAGCGATCGCTTCCATGTGCTATTCATGGATCGCTTTTGACTGTTTTGCTAAAACGGTCATAACCTTTTCATATAAAATCCGATTGAGGTGATTCATAACCTTTTCACGTCTCTGTGTTGCGTCCCTATAAGCCGGACTAAAAACACGTAATAGAGTATGAATCAATTCAGATAGAGAAAGATTTATCGTATGAAGAACTTCAAATTCAAATTGTTGATAGGAAGGAACAAGTTTTGAGAAATAAAATAATACCTTTGGTGAAGGTGATATGGAGAAACCACAATGCTGAAGAAGCAACGTGGGAACTCAAAAGTAATATAAAGGAAAATTTTCCTCATTTGTTTATGTAATTATAAGTGAGATTATGGGGACAGATTCCTTATAAGGAAGGGATAATGTAACGCACGAGAAAATCGTATTTATATGAGAATTAAATTCTTATTTGATTATGTTAATTAAATGAATTTAATTGATTATTTATGTGAGTAAACTATGTGAAGGTCGTTCTATGACCTAAAATGTGCGGATGTGGTTAGTATTCTGGTTATGTGCTAGAATTAATTTTTCTGAATATCTAAGAAGAAAATAAAAGTTTTTCGAGAAATTCCCGTAAAAATACTGTTCATCAGTTGTTTCTCGGGAATTAAGTTTGAAATTCTGAGAAACGCGTAATGATGGAATATGAAGACGAGATGGAATATCTAATAATATTTCATTTATGGCAAATGAAGTTTTCGCCTGCGGACTTAAAACCTAAGGGTTGGGAAAAATGATTTCCGAGAAGGAAATGAGATACGTATAATGAATTACGTTGATTATGCGTACGTTATACGAGTGTGATACTATTTAGTATACGAGTATAATATGAAGATTTAATACGATGTATAATACAAATATCGTACAAGTATTATACAAAGAGAATACGTGAATTATACGTGTGGAATACGATTGGTGTTACTGGATTTATAGTTTAAGGACTTAATATGATTCAATTGGATTTGGATTATACCAAGCCCAAGTAATTAAGTAATCAAGCCCAATTAATTATGTATTTAAGCCCGAGTTAAGGCCCTACATTAAGTTTAATTAAGCCTGATCCAAGAAATCAAACCATGGATCGAACCGATGGGTCACCAAATGGGTAAAACCCATGGAGCAACCCATGGGGATGACCCATGGGCATGTGGGTCGGCCAGTTGGTGGCCAAGTAAAGTGGCCTACTTGATCACCAAGTAAATTACTTGGCGATGAATTAGTGAATAGTAAGGAGGTGGGGAGAAAAGACCATAATACCCTCCATTTGAGTTTCCTATAAATAGAAGGCATATGTTGGTCATTTGGTGGTTTTCCAAGAGTTGTCCAACTTATTTTGAGAGAGAGAAAGAGCTAGAAACTAGTAATCATCCTACCTTAAAGCTTTTCATTTGAAGTTTTAGCAAGAACACAAAGATCAGAAAGGTAATATTCCATTAATGTTAGTTTCCATCCTTTTTGATTTCTTTGATTATAAAGAATCATAGATTGGTGGAGCATGCCTCTTATCGAGGAATAAGGATAGCTTCTAATGAGTAAAACAATTATAAGTCATGTAGAAATAGAAATCGTAAGGGTTTACATAAGTTTAAACTGTAGAAAATATTGAATGATGAACATGGTTGTTGATGGACAAATTGAAAAACCATCACTATTAGGATATGTGCATCTTGCTTGGTTAGGATGTAGATATGAAATCAATGGAGTTGTTCCATTTGATTTGGTAAATAAAACTCGAGTAACAAAGTTATGGCAAATTTTACGTCTATGGTATTTAAGAGTCGTGGACTCAAGAATCATCGAATTCCGACTTAAAACAAAGAAAATGAGTATTGAACGCTCAAT
The DNA here is from genome assembly GCA_020205605.1 of Panax ginseng. Classification (NCBI taxonomy): domain Eukaryota; kingdom Viridiplantae; phylum Streptophyta; class Magnoliopsida; order Apiales; family Araliaceae; genus Panax; species Panax ginseng. Next base: position 129,241,834 of record CM035130.1, read on the forward strand.
AGCGTTTAACGAACACTCGATAATGAACTTAGAAGTGAATTTTGAGTTAACGGATTTAGAAATGTAAAATTCTTATATGAACGCGTAGAGTTTGTAAAATGGGAGTTGTGGACTTTTGAACAGACCAAATCGGACTTATAACGAAGAAGTTATGAAGCCGGGAAGTTCACTAAAATTTTTATCTGTAAAATTTTTCTGGTGCTGAGGTCTGGCGCCGTAGCGCCAGACAAAGCTATTCATGTCACGCCGTAGCGCCATGCGCAGTGTAATGAGTTACTAAAGAGTGGTATTGCAAATTTCCATTCATCTGAAGGAGTTTCATGCATACATGGCGCTTGGAATCGGGGGCTTAGATATCAGAAGCTGGCGGCTGCCCAGCTTCCGATTGTTATGTATAGAGAGCCATGCGCCATACCAAAGCAAGGGAGTTATTAGACAAGTTAGGTTTTGAATTCAACTGTTTCAAGACCAATATAAGATAAGTCTATATACTTAATGAACGTTCTAAAACCATTCATATATTACATATACTAGTGTATATGGTGATGAACTTAGGAATTGAACGCGAGTTGTTAGTATGGTAACGAAGAACACGAAGTGTTAATAAATAAACCATGAACGGTAATCGACATTAGTACTTCACCAATGATGGTTGAGTTCGATTAGTAACGTAAGATCATTAACAAGCCGGGATGAAGGGTAGTAAGTCGAACTGACCTTATTAATGAAATAAAGCCAATTCAAACATAGAAGAGAAAGAAATTGGTAGAAACAATATGATTAATTGTTTGGTAGCTAATTACAATGTGCTATGTGAATATATCATATAGATTCTGTAAAGACTAAGAACAGTTGAATAAATTATTTGAAGACGCTTGAAGGTAAGTTTTCTTAATGATTGTCTAACCTTCGTGTTAGTCGAGTTTTCTATGATTCATTGTAATGAGTTAAATGAATGATTTTAAAGAAAGGGTCGATGCCAGTTTTAACTCGGCTAGACTATTCGTAAGAGATAGATTGATTTGTATACATATCTTTCTATATAGAAATGATAACACTATCATATGCCAAGTATTTGGTACGGATTCAAAGGTAATTTTGTCTATGAACAAACAAAAGTATTTTTCATCGTTAATTCGATGGGCACACGAGTTTTCCAAATCTTAAACATAAACACGTTTAACAGATGAATGTTGCTCAACATAGAGTACTATAGGCTGATCACCTAGAAGTGCTCGTAAGAAATGTTGGATGTACAGCCTTAGTGCTGTGATGTCCTTTTCAAGTATGAAAACAAAAAGAGACTGTTCATGGTCTTTCGACCAGTTTAGAATTCCTAAACTATTATATACTTTGGGAATTGATGTTATGAATTGTTAAGTATTAATGTTCCGTAATCTTTATAACTATGTGTTCAATTATGGAAGATTGTCATATAATTCACGAATGTGGAATTGATATTATTCTTTGTTAGACTTGCTGAGCTATTTGTGCTCACTTCTTGCATGAATTATATGATTGCAGTTAAAGCCGAGCGTAAGGAGAATTCTAAGAGAGATAAAGGAAAGGCTAAGATGGATAGTTAAACATCTTGTAATAGATTTGTATGATTGTATGTATTATACTTATGAACAGCAAATGATGTAATCGGTTATGAACCTGGGAAAGGAATTTACTATGATAGTAATAAGAAGATAGTTAATACATTCATTATGTTGTGTTTTCAATGGAATGATTGTATAGTTATGAGTACCGTGTAGCACCATGTCGGGTTGGAAGAAACCCGAATTTGGGGGCATCACAATATATATTTATATATATATAATCCAGTTCTCCAGCGAACTGGAAAGAGCGAAATAAGAATGAACCGGCTATAGCGACGGAAAAACCGTCGCTATAGCATAGAAAGTCGGTTTTTTATGCTATAACAAGGGAAAAAATCGTCGTTGTAGTCGGTTCGTTCTTGGTTCGCTCCCTCCAGTTTGCTGGAGAGAGCCGGTTATATATATTTATATTTATCTGTCTGGCTTGGATTATAAATTTATGGCCTTTTACTACTTTCATATATATATATATATATATATATATATATATATATATATATATATATATACTTGATTGGCCTGGATTCTAATTTTGTGGCCTTTTACTGCTTTAATATATATAATCATATATATATATTTACATTTCTAGTTTGGCCTGGATTCTAATTCGTGGCCTTTTTACTACTTATATATATATATATATATATATATATCAATTGTTTATCGTGCATTTATATATTTGTTTTTACTACTTATTCAATGTAAATCCATAAAAATTCAAATCTGTGGACTAGATTTGTCTAAATCTAGTCATATCTAACTTTTAATCAGTTCAAAAGTTGCAAAACAGGAACCGTTGAGCTAGAATGGCTAAGATTTATTTAAATATAGTTTTCTTTCTAGTTTTATAATGTGAGCCTAAGAGCCACGAGGTCTAAGATTCAGCTAACAGATCTAAATCCGGTTCCCACGATGGACCCTTTTCATCTGTACAGCCAGCTTGTAAATTATTTATGGTGTTTAGACATCCTTCGATGGCTTTCATGCCCATAAGGAGCCTGACACTTCTACGTATATTTTTTGTCGAAGATGCTTCGTATCTCGAGAATAAAATCAAATCAAGCCGAATACGGATTAAAATGGAAGTATCAAATGCCTCAATTACTATATGAGCATAAGGGTTTGAAAACCTAATTTCAAAACATCATTGTTATATCTTTCCTTAAAATTGAAATTTTATACAAATCAAACCCTTTTGTATATAGGTGCAAGTTGACGCCGTGAAAAACGGTGGAAAGTTGATAGGTATCAATATGACGTGCTATCCAAGTTTTGGATGAGAGTCACAGTTTTGAATGATATTTCTATCGTTAATAAATTTCCTGACGTATACCCCGAAGAACTTCTTGGCCTACCCCTAGAGCGTGAAATCAAATTTTGTATTGACCCCAGTACAAAACCCATTTTTAAAACCTCAAATATTTCTTCACCCAAAACTAATGTAACTCACGCCGAATATGTTGGCTCGAGCTGTTGAAGATTACGACCATAACATTCAATACCATCCTTGAAAAATGAACGTGGTAGCTGACGCGTTGAGTAGAAGATCATATGCGGATGCGAGTGCGATATTTTCAACGCAAAGGCCCATTTTGTATGACTTGCAAAGGATGGAGATAGAGTTAAAGACTCTAGGGACCCACGTTATGATGGCAAATATACGAGTAGAACCGACTTTAATCAATAAAGTTAAAGTTGCACAAGCTAAAGACCTGGAGTTGATGCGTATGAGGAAGAAAGTACAAGAATGAGTTATTCTAGAAGCAAAAATAGATGAAAAGAGGAAATTTCAACCCTCAATTTTATTGGTCTATTTGAAATCCTCGATTGAGTAGGAACTGTGGCCTATAGACTCGCCTTACTGCCTAGTATGTCTCATGTTCATAATATTTTTCATATATCTATGTTACGTAAATATGTGAAAGACCCGAACCACATTATTGACTTAGAACCGTACGAGTTAGCGAAAGATTTAATGTATAAAGAGGTACCTATTAAAATCTTGGATAAGAAGGATCATATTCTACGCTCCAAGGTTATACCCCAAGTCAAAGTTTTGTGGAGAAACCATGATGTTGAGGAAATGACCTGGGGGTTAGAATCTGAGATAAAGTCAAGGTATCCTCACCTCTTCGACATATCAGGTACGTATCCTAATTTTGAGGACAAAATTTCATAAGAAGGGGAGGTTGTAAGACCCAAACTTTTATGAATAAAGATTAATTTTTCTCGAAATATATTTTTGAATATTATGGTGTGGATTTGATATAATGTTATAGTTGTTTGCAAAGTAAGTAAGTTGTTATAAGATATTTCATTGGTTGGGGAATATTCATTTTAACAGGGAATATTCGTACGACGACACAATCATTAGTGGACCCCACAACGGAAGTATTGTCGGAGTCAAAAAATGACAGAAATATATTTTTATGAAAATAACGGCGAAAGTTTTACCGTTAAACTGTTGAAATACCCATTAATAAAAGGACAATAATACATATGGTTGCATAGTAGCACACAGTATTGATTATTGATGCTTACGTGAGAAGTCACTTAGTTATACTCAATTATTACTATAGTAATTGCTGCATAATATCTCCCATATTATTGATTCAATTATTGTCACAGTATCATCTGCATAATATTTTATATTATTAAATCAATAATTGAGACGACAAAGTTATTCATATTATTATTTGCAATATTGACTATGTATAGAAAATTCTGTTGAGGAAAGGGGTTTGGTCACCTATTTGCGCGCCAAAAGGGAGAAATCCTTATCGAAAAGCCCCTCTTTCCTGGGAATGATCTGGTTGTTAAATATTATGAGTTATAATATTAATGACGAATAAGTTCATGTGAATTTGATATTTCCATTGTGTTGGGATTATTAGTGTTGGTGGAAATCGATAATTATTTCGATAATAATTGATTTCTGGAGGTTAAATTGATCAATCGGGTAATTAATCAGATAAATGAGCAATTAATTGCTATTAGCTCACATGCATATAACTATTTGGTCATATGTATGTACTATTGATTCACATTCATGTATTATTAGGGGAGGTGGTGCAAGATTGATAATACTTGCATGACTAAATTAAAAATAGAGGTATAGATGAAGGTACTATACTGTAATTTTTCACATGTATAGAACTATTGATTCACATGACTGAACTATTGATTCAGATGATGTACTATTAGGGGAGGTGGTGCAAGTTTGATAATACTTGCAGGACTAAATTAAAAATTAAGGAAAAGATGAAAGTATTATACAGTAATATTTTGAGCCCCAAAATGTACAATTATCGAAACTATATTTTCCTATAAATAGAAGCTCATTCTTCTTTCATTCTCACCAATTCACTAAGACTCACAAGAGCAATTATAGAGAGAGAAGCTATAGAGAGAAAGAAAAAGAGAAGTCTGCTACTTCACTATTCCAGTATCCAGTCTTCTTCTGAGGTAAGGGATATTCGTTTTTTCCAGTATTCGTAAAAATAATTGTGACGCCCCCAAAATAGGTATACATCATCCATTTTGAGTCGTCAATAACATGGTACAAAAACAACTACAACTTTATTAATACAACATATAAACTGTGAGTTTAAATACAAATATTGTCTTCTAGACAATATCCACACTCAAATAAGTCCTCATTACAATTATTGGTATATTATTTTACAAAAATGGTGAGGACTACTAAAACAACTTTCTAGAACCTTCATTCCATACCCCGACTAGTACTCGCTACACTCTCGACTCCTGAGAAGAAAAATGGAACAAAAAGAAAAAGGGTGAGCTCAACTAGCCTAGTAAAGAATATTATAACTAAGATAATATAGAATAAATTATCGTTAGTCTTCAACAGGTAAAAATCTGATAAAATACAACAGACAACAAGTTTCAGATCAATATTCGTAGCGGAAATAATAATTCATAGATGAGTTACGTAGAGAAGGAAAGCTATTATAATCTATGAATTTAAAAGTCCATCATCATTATTTTATCCCTTTAACATCAATCAATATTCATCTTGAATCAAATATTCATCTTTGCACTACAGGCCAAAGATATTCATCAGTCGGTCATGTTCATCTCAACACCTGTACATCTTTGCACTACGGGCCAAATATATTCATCAGAAAATCAACCATCTATGCACTACAGGCCAAAGATATTCAGTAATACCATCATTTAGAACTGAGGATGATGAAAAATATTTTAAAGAAAACGAATCCAGTGAAACAAAAGAATAAATATTAAGGATTAGTACTTTAAACAATCCGAGTTCAAAAATACTTCATAAATAATCATAGTGAAGTAAAATTCAAGAATAATCAAAACATGGATACAATCAAAGCTAGTATCCATAATAGATATTTCGGACAAAAAAAGAAAATTTAATTTTTTTGTGAATAGTGCTGTATTCGTGAATACTGTCATATACGTGAATAGTGTTGTATACGTGAATAGTAACCCCGACACTAAAAGAAAAGAATTTCACAAGAAAAATCTTAACAATATTCCGGCATAATGATATTAGAATAAATAATATCATTTTAAAAAAAATAATATCCCTTACCTCGAAAAGAATTGTACTTCTGGCTGGACTACGGGATATAGTGCTGAAGGAATTTGCACCGTATAGCAACACTCAAAGTATCAATATACTCACAAGAATACGCTCGATAATATAGAGAGAGAAAGAGAGAGAAAACTTTAGATTCTGGTGTGATTTTCAATTCTAACCTAAGCACCCTATTTATAAGAAAATGCTTAGAACACCAAAGTAGAAAATTTAATAAAATAATAATATATATATAATTTTTTTTCCTACGCCAACCTTTGAATGCTAGATTCCCACATGTTTAACAACAAAATGAGCCCAACAACTTGTTAAAAACGTTTTTCTTACAAAAACACATTTTAAACTCCCAAAATCAATTATTCCGGAACTTCGAAACTTCAATAATTCATAATAAATAGCCATTTTATCAGAAAAATTCAAATCTTATGTCCATCCCATATGAGATTTAATTCTCTACAACTTTGTAGAAGAAATTTTTTCCAAATTCCAAACAAAAATTTACCCGAAATCCACATACGGACGATTTTACAGGCTATAATTAAATTTTAGTCAAAAAATGGGCCCACGGACATGTTTAACATGTTTTAAACAACTTTTGCAACAAAAATATTCTTCCTCCTCATATATTCATATATCCCACATTCATTGTAAAAATATCACCATTATTATATTATTAAAATATAATAATATATTTAAATGAATTATTTTATCAGAAAAGATAAAATATCAATTTTTCAACATTTGTCACTTTAAAATTTTCTCCATCTATATCCATATAAATGAATATTTTCCTTATCATATAAATCAATAATTAATTATTCACAAATAATATTACGTAATCACAATATCGGCATGAACCGGTGGGTTCTTAGGAAAGGGGCTTTCCAATAAGGATTTCTCCTTCTTCAAGCGCAATTAGGTGACCAAACCTCTCCTTAGATAGAACTTTCTAGACATTGCCAATAATGCTATCTAATAATATTATTCAAACAATATGAATTATTGATTCGATAAAGGAAAATACTGTGCAGTAACAATTATTGAAACAACAATAATATAAAATATCAACGTAGCAATTATTGAATCAATAAAATAAAATATTGAACAATAATTCTCGTAACAATTATTGAGTAGTGCCTTCTCACGTAAGAATCAATAATTGGTGCAATACCGTGTGCTACTGTGTTTTAACCACCGAGTATTTCAACAGTATTAACGGTAACAACTACGCCGTTATTTATAAACAACTTATATTTGTCTTTTTCTTCATCCAATTGCTTTCCGTTATGGGGCCCACACAAATTTGCGCATCGTCGTCTGAATATTCCCAAGCGGTAAGAATATTCCACGACCAAACGAATATTCTCCGGTAAAAATGAATATTTTATAACCACTTGCTTATTTGAAATATTTTCGCATTTTACCCATAACTAACCATATTAATCAAATCAACCCTTACTATTTCAAAATAATAAAATAGAGGAAATTTAATTTCATTTATAATAAGTTGGGGTCTTACAACCTCCCCTCCTTATGAAATTTCATCCTCAAAATTGACTTACGTACCTGGTGTTTCAAAAAGGTGAGGATACCTTGGTTTCATTTACGTTTCCAACTCCCAAGTTAATTCCTCAATAGCATGGTTCCTCCACAAACTTTGACTTGTGGTATGACCTTTGTGCGTAGTTCATGCTCCTTCCTATCCAAGATCTTGACAGATACCTCTTCATACATTAAATCTTCGGCTATCTCGTCCGGTTTTAACTCAATAACGTGGTTCGGGTCTTTCACATATTTACGCAGCACATATATATGAAAAACATTATGAAGAAGAGACATACTTGGAGGTAATGCGAGTCTATAGGCCACATTTCCTACTCGGTCAAGAATCTGAAATGGACCAATAAATCATGGATTGAGCTTTCCTCTCTTCCCAAATCTTGTAACTCCCTTCCATGGAGCAACACAAAATAATATATGATCCCCAATACTAAATTCCACGTCCTTTCGATGAAGATCCGTATAACTCTTTTGTCGATCATGTGCCTTTTGTATACGTTGTCGAATCATTTAGATCTTTTCCGTAGTCATACGTACCAACTCAGGTCCCAACAATATTGCTTCACCCACCTCATCCCAACATATTGTAGAGCGACACTTTCATCCATATAATGCTTCGAATGGAGCCACACCTATACTTGCCTGATAACTGTTGTTGTAGGAGAATTCCACCAATGGTAAATACTTATCCCAACTCCCTTTGAAGTCTAGGACACAGATTCTTAATAGATCTTCAAGAGTTTGAATAGTCCTCTCTGATTGTCCGTCCATTTGAGGATGGTATGTCGAACTAAATCGTAAATCCGTACCAATAGCTTTTTGCAAGCTAACCCAAAATCGTGAAGTGAATCTTGGGTCACGATCTGAAACTATGGATACTGGCAAGCCATGCAATCTTATAATCTCATTCACGTACATACTAGCAAGACGTTCAAGGGAATAGGTCTCCCGTATCTACAAGAAATGAGCAGACTTGGTTAATCTATCAACAATAACCCAAATAACATTTATGCCTTGAGAAACCGTGGGAAGACCCATAACGAAATCCATGGTAATGTGTTCCCACTTCCATTTCGGAATCTCAAGTGGTTGCAATGGACCCTTAGGCACTTGATGCTCCGCCTTTACACGTTGACAAGTTAAACACCTCGAGATAAACTTTGCAATCTCGCTCTTCATATTGTTCCACCAAAATGTATGTCGAAGATCATGATACATTTTGGTACTTCCAGGATGGATTGCAAACGGTGTATTGTGTGCTTCTATCATGATCTTGTTCTTCAAATCAGAATCGTTAGGAACACAAAGTTTGGAGTGGACTCGGAGTATTCCTTCTTCATCGATTCTTGCCTCTGGAATAGCACCTTCTTGTACTTTCTTCTTCATACGCATTAGCTCTAGGTCTGTGGCTTGAGCAACTTTAACTTCATCGACTAAAGTTGGTTCTATGCGTATACTTGACATCATCGCACTTTCGTTCTCGTATATGATCTTCTACTCAACGCGTCATTTCTACCACGCTTTCTTTTCGGGATGGTATTGAATGGTGTGGTCATAATCTTTTAACAACTTTCGAGCCAACGTCGTTCTTGCATGTTGAGTTCCTTTTGGGTGAAGAAATATTTGAGGCTTTTATGGTGCGAATATATCTCCACTTTCTCCCCATATAGATAATGCCTCCAGATCTTTAGCTGGAAACGATCGGCCGCCAACTCTAGATCACGAGTAGGATAATTCCTCTCATATTCTTTAAGTTGTCGCGAGGCATAGGCTATGACTTTCCCATGTTGCATGAGAACACATCCTAACCCTTTTCCTGAAGCATCGTTGTAGATAACAAATCCATCCGAACCAGATGGTATTGTCAGAACAGGTGTCGAAATGAGTCTCCTCTTAAGCTCTTGGAAACTCTTCTCGCATTCCCCGCTCCATACGAATTTTGTATCCTTCCGAGTCAACTGAGTTAACGGAGTAGAGATTCGAGAAAACTCTTCCACGAATCTCCGATAATAACCAACTAAGCCCAGAAAGCTACGTACTTCGGTCACTGACTTTGGTTGCTCCCAACTTTGTATTTCTTTAATCTTCGCTGGATCAACAGATACTCCATGTTTTGACACCACGTGCCCAAGGAATGTTACTTCTTCAAGCCAGAACTCACATTTCTTCAACTTTGCATAAAGTTTGTTTTCACAAAGCCTTTGGTGTACCAGCTTCAAATGGTGCTCATGATCTTCATGGCTTTTGGAATATATGAGGATGTCATCAATAAAGACAAAAATGAACTGATCCAAATATTCCTTGAATATCTGATTCATCATATCCATGAAAGCCGCAGGAGCATTAGTAAATCCAAAAGACATGACTAAGAATTCATAATGCCCGTACCGAGTTCTGAAAGCAGTCTTTGGAATATCCTCAGTTCTAATCTTCAGCTGATGATATCCAGAACGAAGATCGATCTTTGAAAAAAAATTGTGCTCCTTGCAACTGGTCATACATGTCATCAATACGAGGTAGCGGATACCTATTCTTGATGGTGACATGGTTCAATTCCCGATAGTCAATACAAAGTCGCATACTCCCGTCTTTCTTTTTTACAAATAAAATAGGGGCACCCCAAGGAGATGTACTAGGATGAATGAAACTGATGTCCAACAACTCTTGTAGTTGAACCTTTAACTCCCATGATCACCTTGTTTGGGTTCCTCGTATTTTGACAAGTCACGACAAACGCTCTTCCAGGAACCGTTGACTTTGACTTTTCTGGGACAGCCTAATAAGTCACCATCCTTGCTGGACTTGGTTTCGCTACTGTACAATCTCGAGCGATATGTCCTTCCTTTCCATAATTATAACATACCTTGATCTGTTGTGGGCAGTTTGGACTGATATGTCCCTCTTTCCCGCATTTATAGCATACGACCGGTGGTCGCTCTCCTCCCTTAGAACCAGTTGCTACTGGTGCTGACGTCTTCGCATTGTCATTGTTGAATCTCCTCTTCTTATAATCTCCCCCCGACTCGCTTCTTCTATTTTCATGGCCATGATTACCACCAGAGTGGTTAACATTTTTATCCGTATTTTTCTTTCTCCGCTGGTTATCGTTATTTTGATGACTGTTATCTCTGGTATGATCCTGGTTGTGGTCCCTCGGTTGAACGTACTTGTTATCTCACTCTAATAATTGAGCCCTACTGACAACATCTGAATAGAGAGAAAATTTATGAGATATGAGATATTGACGTATGCCGGGTTTCAAACCTCTCAGAAACATCCGTGTAATACTTTCCTCATTCTCCACCAAATGAGGTGCAAACCTGGATAACTCTGTAAACTTCGCCTCGTACTGGGACACCGTCATGTTGTTTAGTTCCAATATAATAAACTCCACTTCCTTCATATGATGAATACTTTCAGGAAAGTACTTGTCATTGAAAAGTTTCTGAAATGTCTCCCAAGACATGCTTAGTGCGGCTGGATGGGTACGCTTCACAGATTTCCACCAGTAATCTGCCTCATTACAGAACATAAAGGTGGCGAATGGAACCTTCTGTTCCTCCGTGCATCCCAAGACATCAAATATCTTGGTAATTTGTTTGACCCACGTTTCTACCTTTATCGGATCCGGCTTTCTCCAGAATTCTGGTGGTCCCAACTCTTTGAACTGCTTGGCTGTAACAAACCATGCGTTGTTATCATTACCACATGTATTTTGTGTACGAGTCTCCCTCGTCTGATTTTGCATGAACTACAAAATGCTTCTAAACATTTCGTCATTCATCGTCTGATCAGTGGTGTTGTTTACGGGAGGAACATTGCCGGCCTGTTGCACGCTCTCCTCATTGGTGAGTAAAGGTGTCTCCACAGTCTCATTTACTCAACTGTTAACATTCTCAGTCGACATTCTCAAATACTGCCATAAAACAAGGGTTAATTAAAGAAATCAGCATATCACATAATATCCCTATATACTGACCAACCAACAAATAAGCTTAGGTAAGACACACTAGCGAAGGTTTTACTCGTCTCTCCCCTCCTAGTTCTATTCCCCGATCTCTGCCAGAGATCATATCCCTAAGCTCTGATACCAACTGTGACGCCCCCAAAATAGGTATACATCACCCTTTTTGAGTCGTCAATAACATGGTACAGAAATAACTACAACTTTATTAATACAACATATAAACTATGAGTTTAAATACAAATATTGTCTTCTAGACAATATCCATACTCAAATAAGTCCTCATTACAATTATTGGTACATTATTTTACAAAAATGGTGAGGACTACTAAAACAACTTTCTAGAACCTTCACTCCATACCCCGACTAGTACTCGCTACACTCTCGACTCTTGAGAAGAAAAATGGAACAAAAAGGAAAAGGGTGAGCTCATCTAGCCCAGTAAAGAATATTATGACTAAGATAATATAGAACAAATTATCGTTAATCTTCAACAGGGAAAAATCTGATAAAATACAATAGACAACAAGTTTCAGATCAATATTCGCAGCGGAAATAATAATTCATAGATGAGTTACGTAGAGAATGAAATCTACTATAATCTATGAATTGAAAAGTCCATCATCATTATTTTATCCCTGTAACATCAATCAATATTCATCTTAAATCAAATATTCATCTTTGCACTACAGGCCAAAGATATCATCAGTCGGTCATGTTCATCTCAACACCTGTACATCTTTGCACTACGGGCCAAAGATATTCATAAGAAAATCAACCATCTTTGCACTATAGGCCAAATATATTCAGTAATACCATCATTTAGGACTGAGGATGATGAAAAATATTTTAAAGAAAACGAATCCAATGAAACAAAAGAACAAATATTAAGGATTCGTACTTTAAACAATCCGAGTTCAAAAATACTTCATAAATAATCATAGTGAAGTAAAATTCAAGAATGATCAAAATATGGATACAATCAAAGCTAGTATCCATAATAGATATTTTGGACAAAAAACGAAAATTTAATTTTTTTGTGAATAGTTTTGTATTCGTGAATAGTGCCCTATACGTGAATAGTAATCCCGACACTAAAAGACAAGAATTTCACAAGAAAAATCTTACCAATATTCCGGCATAATGATATTAGAAGAAATAATATCATTTAAAAAAAAAATATCCCTTACCTCGAAAAGAATAGTACTTCTGGCTGGACTACTGGATATACTGCTAAAGTAGAAAATTTAATAAAATAATAATATATATATAATTTTTTTCCTATGCCAACCTTTGAATGCTAGATTCCCACAAGTTTAACAACAAAATGAGCCCACCAACTTGTTAAAAACGATTTTCTTACAAAAACACATTTTAAACTCCCAAAATCAATTATTCCAGAACTTCGGAACATCAATAATTCATAATAAATAGCCCTTTTATTAGAAAAATTCAAATCTTATGTCCATTCCATAGAAAATTTATTTCTCTACAACTTTGTAGAAGAAAGTTTTTCCAAATTCCAAACATAAATTGACCGAAATCCACATACGGACGATTTTATAGGCTATAATCAAATTTCAGTCAAGAAATGGGCCCACAGACATGTTTAACATGTTTTAAACAACTTTTGCAACAAAAATACTCTTGCTCCTCATATATTCATATATCCCACATTCATTGTAAAAATATCACTATTATTATATTACTAAAATATAATAATATATTTAAATGAATTATTTTATCAGAAAAGATAAAATATCAATTTCTGAACAATTGTTACTTTAAAATTTTCTCCATCTATATCCACATAAAATGAATATTTTTCTTATCATATAAATCAATAATTAATTATTCACAAATAATATTACGAGAATCACAATATCGATGACGGTAGTTCTACAGGAAAGAAGGGGCTTTTCCAATAAGGATTTCTCCTTCTTGGTAGCATGAATTAGGTGACCAAACCTCTCCTTAGATGTAACTTTCTAGACATTGCCAATAATGCTAACTAATAATATTATTCAAACAATATTAATTATTGTTTCGATAAAGGAAAATATCTTGTCGTTGAAAATTATTGAAACAACAATAATATAAAATATCAACGTAGCAATTATTGAATCAATAAAATAAAATATTGAACAACAATAATATAAAATATCAACGCAGCAATTATTCAATAATTGCTACGTTGATATTTTATATTATTATTGTTTCAATAATTGTCACTGCACAATATTTTCCTTTATCGAATCAATAATTCATATTGTTTGAATAATATTATTAGATATCATTATTGGCAATGTCTAGAAAGTTCTCATCTAAGGAGAGGTTTGGTCACCTAATTGCTTGCACAAGAAGGGGGAAATCCTTATCGAAAGCCCCTCTTCCTCGAACTACCGTCAGTTTATATCAGGATTCTCGTATTTATTTGTAAATAATTAATTATTGATTTATATGATAAGGACAAATATTCATTTTATGTGAATATAGATGGAGAAAATTTTAAAGTGACAATTGTTGAAAATTGATATTTTATCTTTTCTCGATAAAATAATTATTTAAATATATTATTATATTTTAATAATATAATAATGGTGATATTTTTTACAATGAATGTGGGATATATGAAATATATGAGGAGGAAGAGTATTTTTGTTGCAAAGTTGTTTACAACATGTTAAACATGTCTCAGGGCCCATTTCTCGATCGAAATTTGATTATACTTTTAAAAAATCTCAGATGTTGATTTCTTCCAATTTCTGCTTGGAATTTGGAAAACCTTTCTTCTGCAAAGTTGTAGAGAATTAAATTTCCTATGGAATGGACATAAGATTTGAATTTTTCTGATAAAAGGGCTATTTATTATGAATTATTGAAGTTCCGAAGTTCTGGAATAATTGATTTTGGTAGTTTAAAATGTGTTTTTGTAAGAAAAACGTTTTTAACAAGTTGGTGGGCTCATTTTGTTGCTAAACATGTGGGAATCTAGCATTCAAAGGTTGGCGTAGGAAAAAAATTATATATATTATTATTTTATTAAATTTTCTGCTTTAGTGTTCTAAGCATTTTCCTATAAATAGGGTGCTTAGGTTAGAATTGAAAATCAAACCAGAAACTAAAGTTTTCTCTATATTATCGAGCGTATTCTTGTGAGTATATTGATCATTTGAGTGTTGCTATACGGCGCAAATTCCTTCAGCATTATATCCAGTAGTCCAGCCAGAAGTACTATTCTTTTCGAGGTAAAGGATATTATTTTTTTTTTAAATGATATTATTTCTTCTAATATCATTATGCCGGAATATTAGTAAGATTTTTCTTATGAAATTCTTGTCTTTTAGTGTTGGGGTTACTATTCACGTATACGGCACTATTCACGATACTTTTACACTATTCACGAAATACAACATATTCACAGGAAAAATTAAATTTTCGTTTTTGTCCAAAATATCTATTATGGATACTAGCTTTGATTGTATCCATGTTTTGATCATTCTTGAATTTTACTTCACTATGATTATTTATGAAGTATTTTTGAACTCAGATTGTTTAAAGTACGAATCCTTAATATTTGTTCTTTTGTTTCATTAGATTCGTTTTCTTTAAAATATTTTTCATCATCCTCAGTCCTAAATGATGGTATTACTGAATATCTTTGGCCTGTAGTGCAAAGATGGTTGATTTTCTTATAAATATCTTTGGCCCGTAGTGCAAAGATGTACATGTGTTGAGATGAACATGACCGACTGATGAATATCTTTGACCTGTAGTGCAAAGATGAATATTGATTGATGTTACAGGGATAAAATAATGATGATGGACTTTTAAATTCATAGATTATAGTAGATTTCATTCTCTACGTAACTCATCTATGAATTATTATTTTCGCTGCGAATATTGATCTTAATCTTGTTGTCTATTGTATTTTATCATATTTTTCCCTGTTGAAGACTAACGATAATTTGTTCTCTATTATCTTAGTCATAATATTCTTTACTGGGCTAGTTGAGCTCACCCTTTTCCTTTTTGTTCCATTTTTCTTCTCAGGAGGCGAGAATGTAGCGAGTACTAGTTGGGGTATAGAATGAAGGTTCTAGAAAGTTATTTTAGTAGTCCTCACCATTTTTGTAAAATAATGTACCAATAATTGTAATGAGGACTTATTTGAGTGTGGATATTGTCTAGAAGACAATATTTGTATTTAAACTCACAGTTTATATGTTGTATTAATAAAGTTGTAGTTATTTCTGTACCATGTTTGACGACTAAAAATGGGTGATGTATACCTATTTTGGGGGTGTCACATATACCTATTTTGGGGGTGTCATAGTTGGTATCAAAGCTTAGAGATATGATCCCTGGCTGAGATGTGAGATAAGAACTAGGAGGGGAGAGACGGGGAATTCGTTCGCTAGTATGACCTACCTAAGCTTATGTGTTATTTAATTGGTCGGTCAGAGTATTGAGATAATATGTGATATGTTAATTAACCCTTGTTTTGTTGCAGTATTTGAAAATGGCATCCAAAAATGTTGAGATAAGCAATGAAGCACATGAGACCATTGAGTCACCAACGATCAATGCCCAGGGTAATGTGCAACAGGAAGACAATAATCCTCATAAAAACAATAACACCGATAAAATGGTGAACGATGGGATGTTCAGAGGTTTTATGCAATTCATGCAACATCAGGCGAAGGCGGCTCCTATCCAAAATGCAGGTGGAAACACTGACAGACTCTCGGACGGTCACCGCTAAGAAGTTCAAGGAGCTGGGACCACCGGAGTTTTTTGGAGAGCCAAAACCACTTAAGGGGGAGACGTGGATAAAGTAGATCAACAAGATATTTGATGTTTTGGGATGCTCTGAGGAGCAAAAGGTTCCCTTTGCCACCTTCATGCTGCGTGCAGAGGCAGATTACTGGTGGGAATCTTTAAAGCGTACACAACCTGCCGAACTGAAGATGTCTTGGGAGAAATTCCAAGAGCTATTCAACGACAAGTACTTTCCTGAAAGTATTCGTCACATGAAGGAGGTAAAGTTCATCAAGCTTGAGCAAAACAATATGACCGTGGCACAGTTCGAAGCTAAGTTTGCCGAGTTGTCTCAGTTTGCATCCTATTTGGTTGATAATGAGGAGAGAATGACACGGATGTTTTTAAGAGGTTTGAAACCCGAGATATGTCAATACCTTATCTCTCACAAACTGTGTTTGTATTCAGATGTTATGAATAGGGCTCAGTTATTGGAGCGTGATAATGAGTCAACCCAACCAAGAGAGAGCAGCCGACAAGTTGATAATACCAGTGGTAGCAGTCATTGAAGTGGTGACAACAAACGCGGAGGAATCAACTCGCCAGAAATGATAACCACTACATGGTAATCATGGCCAAGACAATAGGAGTGGAAAGTTCAAGAAGAGAAGGTTCAAAGAAAGATGGAAAGACATCGAAGATCGAAGACTCACGTTAAGGAAGGAGAACGACCAACCCGATCGTATGTTACAAATGTGGAGGGAAGGACACATAAGTCCAAACTACTACGATGCGAAAGCATGTTATAATTGTGGAAAAGAAGGACACCTAGCCCGATTTTGCCGTGCACCAAAGTCAAGTCCAGCTGGGATGGAGGCATCAAAGGGGGTCCCAAACAAGACAAAACTGGTAGTTCAAGGGAGAGCGTTTATCGTAACCTCCCAAAAAGCGAGGAATCCAAACGAGGTGATCATGGGTAAACTAATCATAAACTCTAGCGAAGTTTATACTTTATTTGATACTGGTTCTACCCATTCTTTCATTTCTCCTACTTGCGCTCAACATTTAAATATGACTCCGAAGAAATTAGACTTTGACTTATCTGTTGAAACTCCGTTGGGAGAAACCGTCATTATATCCACTGTTTATAAGTCTTCTTTGATTCAAATCGGTAACCGCACATTACCTGTCGATCTTATTTCTTTGAGAATACTTGCATTTGATGTGATTTTAGGGATTGATTGGTTAACTACTCATCATGCTAAAATCGATTGTTTTCGTAAGGTTGTTAGCTCTCATATTCCTAACCAACCTATTATACGAATTCAAGCAGCCAAACCACTAAAATCAATCACTGTCATATCAAGCCATAAAGCTATTCGTTTATTGAAAAACGGATGTCAAGCTTTTTTAGCCCATGTCATGGATTTAAATAAAAATACGTCAGATTTGAATGATATTTCTATAGTTAATAAATTTCCTGACGTATTCCCTGAAGAGCTTCCTGGGCTACCCCCAGAGCATGAAATTGAATTTTGTATCGACCTTAAAACTGGTACAAAACCCATTTCCAAATCCCCATATCGAATGGCTCCTATTGAACTTCAGGAGTTAAAAACCCAACTACGTGAATTGTTAGACATCGGTTTCATTCGGTCCTAATCGCCTCCTTGGGGTGCTCCTGCTCTATTCGTGAAGAATAAAGATGGAAGTATGCGACTTTGTATTGATTATCGGGAGTTGAATCATGTCACCATCAAAAATAGGTACCCGTTACCTCGTATTGATGATCTGTTTGACCAATTGCAAGGCACCAAATTCTTTTCAAAGATCGCTCTTCGTTCTGGATATCATCAGTTGAAGATTAAAACTGATGACATTCCAAAGACTGCTTTTAGAACTCGGTACAGGCATTATGAATTCCTAGTCATGTCTTTTGGATTGACTAATGCTCTTACTGCCTTCATGGATATGATGAACCGAGTATTCAAGGAATATTTGGATCACTTTGTGGTCACCTTTATTGATGACATCCTCATTTATTTCAAAACCCGTGAAGACCATGAGGAACACTTAAGGCTGATACTTCAAAAGCTTCGTGAAAACAAGTTATATGCCAAGTTGAAGATCGCTCAAGCTATCAAAGCAAACGATAAGAAACTTATTGTATATTTCATAATCACAAACGATCAACAAGTAATATAGTGATAAATTAGAGTATCGATCCCTCGTAGAGAATTCTAATTAATAAATTCCAACTACTAGTATCAGATCAATCCAATTTTATTTAAACAACCCAAAAATTGTGATTATTAAAGTTAAGAAAACTAATTGTAAATATAACCAAGAAATTATGCTAAAAGAAAACAAGAACAAATTAAAATTTATTTGAATGCAAATGAATGATAATTAAGACTCCAATTTCCCCAATTATGATTACTAAATCAATTATTCAATTATCCCAATTATTATGTTCTATCAATTGTTAATGTGAATTCTCAAATGCCAAAAGCCCTCTCTCGAGTGATCAATTGCCTTCTATTTAACCCAGATTAATTTTGCTATATCTCTATGCAAAACAATTGAATTAAACTCACATATAAAACCCAATTCCTAATGTGTTACATGCGGCAAATAGATATTCTCATTCTATTCACAAACCTAATTATTCACTATGTAAATAACTAAGTCACATGTCATCCTGCTCAGTTCTAACCCTAGAATTCCTTTCTCAATTCCTTCTAGAGTAACACAGTAATTATTGGCCAGATAATTAATCAATAAATCCAAAGCATGATGAACAATTCACTTCAACATAAATAATTAGAATAAATTAAATAATCAATCCATCACCATAAAAGGTTACATTGGAATCGTAATAAAAAGAATTAGTTCATGACGAAAATAAAAACCACAAATAATTGATAAATCATCCTTAAGAAGTTACACAATTTAAAAGAGTAAAGAGGAAGAAGAAAAACTCCAAGTTGTAGCCTTCAGATCTGATCCTCCTCCTTGCTCCAATCTCTAATCAGGTCGTCATCATCCCCCTCAATTCAATAACAATAAATCAATTTATATTTTTCTATCCAATTCCAACAAATCTAGTCCAATTAGGCTTCCAAGACACATAAAAAATTAGTCAAACAAGAAGTCAAAGTGAAGTCCCACGCTCCACACGCCACGCCCCATTCCGAAAGTCAATCAGACGACTAATACCCTACCATTGCTTTTTTAGTTCTAGTAATAATACCCTACGCTATTGAGCGTAAAAATGAATCTTGCCCTTTTTTTAGCCCAATTGCTTCCAATCGCTCCAACAACGCATAATCCTCGCCACAACACAACTTAAACGAGTAAAATAACTCTAAAACGCTCAACACACAACAAATTAAGGCTAAACGAATCAATTCATGGGTATATTACCCAATCATCAAATACCCCAAAACTTAAATCGTCATGTGTCCTCAAGCAACAAAACACAAAACACGAATAACTAAACATCATGCAAATGCAAACTAACTAAAGGACCTTAATTCCAGCAATTCAATAGTTAACGAATATCCATAGGCCTCAGAAAAATCACAAAAACATGCTAATACCTCATGTTAAAACAGATCAACAATATCCCAACAATCAATCAATCAAAATCTGTTATTACTGATATTGTGAGTGTGTGTTCAATCAACCATGCTGACCAATGACAAGCAAAAATCTGAAAGATAATAAAGTTCTTAATAAGCTTCATACAGTTCAACTCAAGAACGCATCAAATAAACTAGATTCAACTGAAATTAAACAATCACCAAAGTTCAAGATTCAACATGGAATACTTATGCTTGTTTTTGCTAAACGGGGGCATTTTGCTCTTTTCCCGTTTTTTTTTTTTTTTTTATGATCACCGTGCAATGTCTCATTCCATTAGGCTAATAAAGTATACCCTTAGCGAAGCTTTCACCAACGACTCCTGCACTATATAAGACCTTAGGGCGCTTAGGTTTTAAGATACCCTTCTATGCATTTTACTCAAGTAACAAAGGCCCCAAACAAGACTAGTCACGATATATATATATATATATATATATATATATATATATATATATATATATATATATATATATATTCACTAGCTCAAAGCTTGTATACTCCATATATTTTTCCCAAACTTAAGTTCAAATCTAAATTCAAATTTCACTAGCTACTTAACTTGTTCCTTCATTTCACTAGCATTCATCCTTTAGAACTCTACTATCTATCCATTTAAACTATCATAGCTAATATGGTCATCTTTCCAAATGTGCTATCCTTGAAACATCAAAGTGTCAAAATGATAGGATTCAAATCATGTCAAGAACATCATATTACCGACTCAACAATCCTTACTAGACTTGTTCATGCAATTTTAAGTTCATCATCGGCCTTCAAATATACTCACTATCAAAAGTCGGAATTAACATGCAATCCTAAATGCAACATAAAAAAAAAACTAAAACAAGTTTACTAATGCAACTAAGAAAAATAAAACTTAACAACCACCCCAAACTTATCTAGAGCAATGTCCTCATGCGAAAGATAAAACAAAATAAAATAGAGGACTCCCTCGATGAGCTTAAGCTGCCTACCGGATCATCATCATCCTCGCCATTTCTAGATCGACGGGAAAAACTCGGCAGATCGGAGCAGATGGAAACCGACCGAGACTAACATTTGAAATTGTCAAGCATTCATCGATTCTCATATGCAAACCGTCAACCAAATACTTAAAGATAACGCCTCGGCGCTTCTGACAAAGTGACATTTTGGGCTTCAAGATTGTAGAACCAACTATTGATTTCTCTTTGAATGCTTTCTCGAACCACACCTCTATACGCTGCAGCATTTAGGGACCGATGTAGATGGAGCCCGGGACGGTGGAGCTTGAGATTGTTCAAATTTTGGGGAATTATGAAACCCAATCCCTAGGGTGGTTTGCTTCCACCACCACCCATACTTTGTACCCTACCGATCAACTTGTGGTCCAACACCGCATAGGCTTTTGGGTCATCTCGCTTGACTTCCATTTGACGCCGAACTTGTCACATAACATGCAGATGAGAGACGGATGTGGTAATCCTCCGTTGGTACTCCCACGAGATGCTCGAGAGGATGATTGCAAGATGAGATGGCCCACATCAATTTTGAATCCTTTGAGGATCGAGTATAGAAAGCACCGCACGCGCCCTCGCAAACACGACTCACATGGGTGCATGGCATGAGTTTTATGAATGAACGATACCATGCCTTCCCATATAAGCCGAGATTCGCTAATGGAAGGTCATGTTTCCAGCGCTTCTCGACCGCCCATGTGGTGCCCGACCGACAAAGCTCACGAATTATCTTCTCATAATCCGCCCATCACTCACAAACCGCATATTCGCTGCTCAATCCTCAAGTGGCGCTTGATAGCACCCGCTGAAGTCCTCTTCGCCAAATTCCACCGTTTTGCCCCTCGACGAATACCGTAGTGATCATGCTTTCGCACGCTACGAAAATTCTTTTACCACCGCAATTATCGCGGATCGGGCCGCATGCGTGAGTGTGAACCAATTTCTCTCGGCTATCATGACTGCCATGTCGCCATCTTTTGCTAGATCAGGACTCAACCCACGCTCCAAACCAATGACCGAGTAGCCATTCATTGATTCTTTCCGAGCCGCAAGACCGACAAATCCATGGTACCGTAAAACCCTGAGAGGTGGAGTTGAGGCGGTCCCTGATCTTTCACCACACTGACGTTTCGATGCCATAAAGCTAGTCTGCAAGTACAAGCATATATATATTAGTATTGAATGATTTTTGAATTGCAATAAACTTATGTATGACTCAACCCCCAAACTGTGAAAAATAAATGGACATTGAGCACATTTTGTGAGGGGGTGGTGCTTGACACAAGAATACATGTATATGCACAAGTATGCCGATTGAAGTCATGGGCTCATCCGTTTATAGAGTTGGCACATGCAACACAAGAGATGCCCAAAAGAGTTATTATAGAGTGCGTGAGGAGTCATACATGGATCAATATAGTCTAATTCTCCCCACTCTAATTCACTATATGTGATGGTAACCAAGAACAAGTGCTACAGTAGATTGAACTCATTGTGGTGGCACATGGGTCTAGAGTGATAGTGCGGACATAGTGATAAGTGTGCATGTGGAAAGGATCCTTCACTCAGGTAATTCATCAAACATCTAAGAGGAAACTCATCAATTACTTAGATTTGCACTAAGTTACTGTCAATTCATACCTCTTATTAAACAAAAATATCCCATTGATGCAATCTCTGCTTTCAAGTAAGCAATTTATGGCCATTAAGCAATTTTGTTTTTGTTCTATCTCTAGATGAGATACACATCCGGATGTAGAACACTTACCAAATAAATCAATACCAAGGCTTGTTGCACAAAAATATAATTAAAACATTCAACATACCGTGGTAGATGATTGTGAGAGAGATGAGAATTAGGTCACTATCGGAGGATTGAACCCTAGAATTTGATAATAAGCCTTACAATTTTTCTTGTATCCAAGTGAGAGAGAGAGAGGAGATCGTGTAGAGATGGAGGGAAGGAGACGGTGCTAATAAAAGGAAGGAGTGTAACCGATTAGCGCTTATAACCAAATTAGGACTCTCGTCGACCTTCTAGCATCTGGGCGCAGATTTAGTATGGGGAAACAAATACGGGCGCTTTTAGCAAGAGGGTTCAGAGGCCCTTAGCGCCGGGGCGCTTATTTAAGCTTAGAATACAAATACGGGCGCCTCAGAGGCAAAATCTCTTTATTAACGCTTTTATACCGGGCGCTATTTTTGTATTTACTTGCAAAACAACGCCGGGCGCTTCTTAGGCAAGAAGCTTCAAGAATTTCCTCGCTCACACCTCCGATCACCGCAACATGGAATTTAATTAACCACCCACCATGATGAGTAACTCTACTTTCTAATACTAAAATAGAGACATGATATGCAATAGATAAGAAGAATAACTAAAATACTCCAAGAAATAAAATAAAAAAAATGAAAAAATCAAAATAAAATTGATTGGGTCAGCTCCCAATAAGCGCTGTTTTATCGTCGACGGCCCGACTTTGCTAGTTTGCTCAATTGTTCACTTGGCCTGAGAGATTTATGACCGTAGTTTGCCTTTCAATAGGTCCACTCCAAAGAATGTTTGAGTCGCTTGACCGCTAACCTTGAATGTGCAATTTGAATTTGGTTTTTCGATCTCAATGTTACCATGTGGGCAAACAGACACGATCGTAAAAGGTCCTGACCAACGTGATTTCAGTTTCCCGAAATAAATGCAATCTCGAATTGAAGAGCAAGACTTGTTGGCCCAGTTCAAATGTTTTATCGAGAATTTTCTTATCATGCCAAGCTTTGACTTTCTCCTTGTAGAGTTTTGCGTTTTCATACGCTGCTAAAGCGAAAATTCATCCATCTCGTTCAACTGCAGTAACCTTTGCTCACCCGCTGCTTGTTCATCAAAATTGAGCTTCCGAATGGCCCAGTATGCACTATGTTCTAGCTCGACTGGGAGGTGACACGCTTTTCCGTAAACCATTCGATAAGGTGACATACCGATCGGATTCTTATATGCTGTACGATATGCCCATAGAGCATCGTCAAGACGTAGCGACCAATCTTTTCGAGACGGATTGACCACCTTTTCCAGAATTCTCTTGACCTCCCTATTCGAAACCTCACCGCCATTGGTTTGGGGGTGATACGCAATCATGATTTTATGGCGAACCCCATACTTCACCAAGAATTTGTGAACTCGCTTGTTGCAAAAATGTGTTCCTCATCACTTATTATCGCCCGTGGAGTCCCAAATCGCGTGAAAATATTTTTCTTTAAAATCGCGCAGGACGACGTTAGCATCGCTTGTGGGCAAAGTCCGCGCTTCTACCCATTTGGAAACATAATCCACCGCCAATGTAATATACCGATTATTGAAAGATGAGGGAACGGTCCCATGAAATCAATGCCCCAAACGTCGAAACAATTCTACCTCCAAAATAGAGTTGAGTGGCATCTCATTTCGCTTGAGATATTACCAACGCGCTGACATCTCGTCACACTTTAGCACATAGAGATACGCATCCTTGAATAACGGCGGCCAAGAAAATCCAGATTGTAACACCTCGCCATCAGCTCGATCACCTAATAATGCCTCCATAGTCGGATGAATGGCAATGACCTAAGATAATCGCCCATCTCTTCATGAGGTATACAACGCCTAATCATTTGATCCAAGAGTTTTAAACAAGAACGGTTCATCCCAATAGTATTGCTTCACGTCATGGAGGAATTTCTTTCGTTGTTGCGAATTCAAATCCGGAGGTAATACCTTAGCAACCACATAGTTCACATAATCAGCATACCAAGGCAATGTTGTGGTCACTCGTAGAAGTTGTTCGTCCGGAAATTTCTCGTTAATCAATGCATTGTCTTTCCTCTCACACCTCATCATTTTCCAACCGCCGAAGATGATCCGCTACTTGATTTTCTGCACTTTTCTATCCCGGATCTCCAAATCAAACTCCCAAGCAAAGAATACCCAACGGATTAACCTTGGTTTGGCATCCTTCTTTTCGATCAAATATTTGATTGCGTAATGATCCGTGTAGACAATAACCTTGGTTCCGGCGAGATATGCTCAATTTGTCGAAGGCAAACACAACTACAAGTAGTTCTTTTTCTATGGGTTGTATAGTTCAACCGAGCATCCACAACGCCTTGCTTGAGTAATAGATTGTATGGAAAATTTTGTTGAGACGTTGACCCAAAACGCCCCCCACTCACATAGTCACGCCAAGGCCGCACATCAATTCGAATGGTAGAGACCAATCGGGCACCACAATGATTGGAGCAGATATATTAGCTTCTTCTTTAAAATCTCAATGCCTCGATACATGACCGATCTATTTTGAAAGGCACATCTTTCTCTAACAAGGAACACAAGGGTTTTGAGATTTTGAAAAATCTTTGATGAAACGTCAATAAAAACCCGCATGTCCCAAAAAGCTCCGGATTCCCTTCACAGATGATGGAGGTGGTAATTTCTCAATAGTCTCAATCTTTGCTTTATCCACCTCTAGTCCTACCAGAAAAAACCCGTGCGTCTTAGAATAATCCTTCTTTCACCATAAAGTGACATTTTTCCCAATTAAGAACCAGATTAGTCTCCACGCATCGTTTCAATACTAACATTAGATTTTTCAAACACAGATCAAAGCTATCGCCAAACACGAAAAAATCGTCCATAAATACCTCCAGATTTTTCTCGACCATGTCGAGAAGATCGCCATCATGCACCGCACTTAAGGTTATCAAAAGCGCCAGATAAACCAAAAGACATTCGCCAAATGCAAACGCATCTGCATGGGCATGTGAATGTCATTTTCTCGATCCTCGTGTGCAAGCAAAATTTGATTATATCCGCATAACCATCCAAGAGACAATAAAATTGATGTCCCGCTAGCCTATCCAACATCCGATCAATGAATGGTAAGGGAAAGTGATCCTTACGCAGACTTTATTTAGCTTATGTAGTCCATGCACACTCTCCATCCTCAGAATCGTTCGAGTAGGGATGAGCTCATTCGCTTCATTCTTCACCACCGCTATACCCCCTTTTTTTGGTACGCATTGGACAGACTCACCCATGAACTATCTGAGATCGGGTAAATAATGCCAGCATCCAACCACTTTATTATTTCCTTTTTCACCACCTCCTTCATGATGGGGTTTAACCTTCTTTGCATCTCGATGGTTGGTTTCGCCCCTTCCTCCATTAAGATTTTATGCATGCGGAATGATGGGCTAATACCTCGAATGTCCGCTATAGTCCACCCAATTGTCTTTTTTGAATTCTCGCAAAACCCGTAGCAGGTTTTTCCTTTTCATGATCACCAATTCTGTGGAAACAATAACCGTAGGGTCTCGCTTTTTCCTAAATAAGCATATTGCGATGGGGTGGTAATGGCTTTAACTCTAGCACCTATGGGCTCTTCTATCGACGGTTTGAACTTTTTACCTTCAAACCTTCGCCTCTCTATGGTGTCAAGGATTGAGTGCTTTTCCTAACACCGCCAGTGTGTCTAGCCATTTGACGTATTCGATATCTTCTTCAATGCCATATTCGTCTGCCCCGAGCAAAATAGATTCAAGTGGGTCCTCCAAAAAAGTTGTGCTGAATTTATGATTCACCAATTCCTTCATGATATCAATCCTCATACATTCACCTTTTTCTTTAGGATACGACATCGACTTGAAGACGTTAAAGGTGACCTGTTGATCTTCCACTCGCATTGTCAATTCACCTTTTTGAACATCAATCAGTGTTCTGCCTGTTGCCAGAAATGGTCGCCCAAGAATGATAGGAATCTCACTGTCCACTTCGCAATCCAAAATAAAGAAATCCGCGGGGAAGATAAATTTATCCACTTTTACTAGCACATCTTCAACTATACCTCGTGGATATGTAACAGATCTATCCGCTAGATGCAAATCGATGTTTGTTTTGGCGGGAGCCTCAAGTCCGAATCGATCAGTAGATTTTATAATGGCATTAGATTTATACTAGCCCCAAATCACATAAGGCTCATCCCGAAAACTCGATTTCCAATCTCGCATTTCAGATATTAAAACTACCGATCCTTGAGCTTTGCAGAATTTATTCTCAATGATAAGACCGCATTCTTCCGCCAATGCTACCGCCTCGAATTCACCCAATTTCCTTTTCTTTGACAACCTCCTTCATAAACTTCGCATAACTCGCAGATTCTGCTCCAAGGCTTTGCCAAGGGGGATGTTGATGTGCAATTTCTTGAAGATATCCAAAATCGAGAGAACCGCTTATCTAACTTGGATTTCAAATCTCTCATGATACTTGTATGGGGGGCATTGTATCGTTGGTTCCAAATTTTTCTCATTGTGAGGTCTCCTCTCGATGCTTTTCGATATCCACCACTTTCTCAATTTCAATTTGTACCTTGTCCTCCTTTTCCTTATCCGTGATCGAAGTCTTGCGCTTTTTCCCACTTCAGAGAGTTACCGCTTTACAATGCTCGCCTCTCGCCTGTGTTTTTCTTTGTCGCTTGAAGTGTTCCAAGGGTTTGCTATTCAACGATGTGCCATTTGCCCCATTTGATTTTCTAGGTTTTTGATCGATGCAATCGACTTTTGTATACTCAACTCCACTTGATTCAATCTTTTATCACTCTCCTCACTTTTTTTCAACCGCCTTTTAACAAATCTTTCCAAGGCTTCTTCCCAAATTTTGCTTTCCGACGGGTTGTTGTGTCTCGGTTTTGAAACCCGAAATTGTTTTGCTGTCTCGGTGCTTGTTCTGCAGCTTGGTTGTTACTCCATGAAAACCCAGGATGATTTCTCCAACCCGGATTATATGTATTTTGATTCGGATAAGGCTGAGTAGACCGACTATAACTTCCCACATATTGTGGTCGCTTCAAAGATTGATGGCACATTGATCCGTAGTAGTATGACCCCCAAAGACAAATTTCATGCACTATAGCTATCTCACGAGAGTGGATCAGGATGCAATAATTCTATCTCGCTTAGCCATTGTCATCATTTGCACTTGTAAAGATGTTATTGCATCCACATCATACTTTCCCGCCGCCGAGGATTAGACCTCGCCATGGGCCACCGATAATTGTTGGTGGCCATCGCCTCTAACAACCGAAATGCCTCATCAAGGTTTTTAGACATAATTGCTCCTCCCGCCATCAAGGCAATACTTGCCCTTGTGGATGCTTTTAACCCATCGCAAAATATCGCTAATCGCATCCACTCGTGGAATTCCATGGTGTGGGCATTTGCGAGCATATCCTTAAACCTTTCCCACGCCTCATACAACGATTCCAATCAAATCTATGCGAAGGTATGAATGTCATTCCGTAGTTTTGCTGATGAATGATGGCGGAAAAATTTAGCTAGAAATTTTGAGCCAAGTCGCCCCAAGTGTGGATTGAGTCGAGGTCGAGCGATAACCAATCAAGCGTGCTTTGTCTTTCAAAGTGAATGGGAACATTCTCAACCTTGTAGCATCTTCCGGCTACATTGTTGAATTTGAAGGTGTCGCAAACTTCCAAGAAGCTCAAGATATGCTCATTCGGATCATCTAATGGACCACCCCCAAACTGACATTGATTCTGAAGCATTTGAATAGTAGCTGGTTTGATCTCAAAATTGTTAGCATTGATTGTTGGTCTCCTAATGCTCGATCAGATATCCGTGATATCTCAAGCATGGCATAGTCCCTAAGTGATTTCGATCGCTCCCTCGCCATGTTCATCGAATTTTCGATCCGCCAGTTTTCTTCCCTGTGTTACCGCACTAGTCGATTGCCTTTCCTAATTTCCTTTCAATCTCGCCGATATAAGGAAAAAGTTCCTTCGTGTCTTTTGATCTAGTGTGTATACACTTGCAAAGAATTCTCGCGAAAACAAGAAGAAGAAAATTAAGTAATGTTTAAATTAAGACCGAATTGATTATAACTAATATGGAATTAATATTAACAAAAGAAATCCCCAAGAATTCGCGCCAAAAACTTGTTGGTTGATTTCACAATCAAAGCAAACGCAAGTATACACGATCAACAAGTAATATAGTGATAAATTAGAGTATCGATCCCTCGTAGAGAATTCTAATTAATAAATTCCAACTACTAAGATCAGATCAATCCAATTTTATTTAAACAACCCAAAAATTGTGATTATTAAAGTTAAGAAAACTAATTGTAAATATAACCAAGAAATTATGCTAAAAGAAAACAAGAACAAATTAAAAATTATTTGAATGCGTATGAATGATAATTAAGACTCCAATTTCCCCATTATGATTACTAAATCAATTATTCAATTATCCCAATTATTATGTTCACCAAATTGTTAATGTGAATTCTCAAATGCCAAAAGCCCTCTCTCGAGTGATCAATTGCCTTCTATTTAACCCAGATTAATTTTGCTATATCTCTATGCAAAACAATTGAATTAAACTCACATAAAAACCCAATTCCTTATGTGTTACATGCGCAAAATAGATATTCTCATTCTATTCACAAACCTAATTATTCACTATGTAAATAACTAAGTCACATGTCATCCTCGCCTCAGCTTCTAACCCTAGAATTCCTTTCTCAATTCCTTCTAGAGTAACACAAAGAATTATTGGCCGATAATTAATCAATAAATCCAAAGCATGATGAACAATTCACTTCAACATAAATAATTGAATAAATTAAATAATCAATCCATCACCATAAAAGGTTCCATTGAATCTTAATAAAAAGAATTAGTTCATGACTTTTAAATAAAAACCACAAATAATTGATAAATCATCCTTAAGAAGTTACACAATTTAAAAGAGTAAAGAGGAAGAAGAAAACTCCAAGTTGTAGCCTTCAGATCCGATCCTCCTCCTTGCTCCAATCTCTAATCAGTGTCGATCATCCCTCAATTCAATAATAATAAATCAATTTATATTTTTCTCGCTCAATTCCAACAATTCTAGTCCAATTAGGCTTCCAAGACACATAAAATAATGTCAACAGCAAGTCAAAGTGAAGTCCCACGCCTGTTCCACACGCCACTGAGCCCCATTCCGAGTCAATACGACGACTACTTTTCAATACATTTTTTAGTTTTAATAATAGCAATACCGACGCTATTGAGTAGTAAATGAATCTTGCCCCTTTTTTAGCCCAATTGCTTCCAATCGCTCCAACAACACACAATCATGCCACAACACAACTTAAACGAGAAAAATAACTCTAAAACGCTTCGAACACACAACAAATTAAGGCTAAACATAATCAATTCATGGGTATATTACCCAATCATCACTATACCAGTGTACACGCACCCTAATTTCGAGGACAAAATTTCATAAGAAGGGGAGGTTGTAAGACCCCAACTTTTATGAATAAAGATTAATTTCTCTCGAAATATATTTTTGAACATTATGGTGTGGATATGATATAATCTTATAGTTGTGGGTAATATTTACAAATTTTGCAAAGTAAGCAAGTGTTTATATAATATTCGATTGGTCGGGTAATATTCATTTTAAAAGGGAATATTCGTACGACGGCACAATCATTGGTGGACCCCACAACGGAAGTATTGTCGCAGTAAGAAAACGACAGAAGTATCTTGTTATAAAAATAACGCCGGAAGTGTTACCGTTAAAACTGTTGAACTACCTGGTAGTAAAAGTACAGTAATACGCGTGGTTGCATAGTAGAACAAGGTATTGGTTATTGATGCTTACGTGAGAAGTCACTCAGTTATACTCAATTATTGCTACAGTAATTGTTGCATCATATCTCTCATATTATTGATTCGATTATTGTCACAGTATCATCTCCATTTTATGATATATTATTAAATCAATAATTGAGACAACAAATTTATTCATATTATTAAATTACAATATTTACAATGTCTAGAAGTTCTGCCAAGGAGAGTTTTGGTCACCTATTGGGAGAAATCCTTATTGGAAAGCCCCCTCTTTCCTGGGAACGACCTGATTGTTAAATATTATGAGTTATAATATTAATGATGAATATGTTCGTGTTGATTAAAGATGAATTTGATAGTTCCATTTTGTTGGGATTATTAGTGTTAGTGGTAATCGACATCTATTCTAATGATAATTGATGTTTGGGGGTTATATTGATAAATCGGGGAATTTATCGGATAAATGAGAAATTAATTGCTACTAATTCACATGCTTATATAACTATTTGTTCACATGTGTGTACTATTGAATCGCATTCTTATACTATTAGGGGAGTTAGTGCAAGATTTATAATACTTGCATGATTAAATTAAAGATGGAGGTATAGATGAAGGTACTATACCGTAATTCGTATCTTCACATGATTATAACTATTGATTCATATGATTGAACTATTGATTCACATTATTTACTATTAGGGGAGGTGGTGCAAGTTTGATAATACTTGCGGAGACTAAATTAAAAATGAAAGAAAAGTTGAGGTATTGTAATCGTAATTTTTTTAGCCCCAAAACGTGCAATTATCGAAACTATATTTTTCTATAAATAGAAGCTCATTCTTCCTTCATTTCTCACCAAACCACTAAAGCTATAGAGCAATTATTATAGAGAGAAATTATAGAGAGAAAATCTATACAGCGAAAGAAGAAGAGAAGCACCTTTCACGCCACTATTCCAAAGATCCGAGCTTCTTCCTCGAGGTAAGGGATATTATTATTATAGTGAGGGTTATTATTTCTTTCGTATTCATGAAGAGAGCTATTGTTATTCCATCCTTTATTATTCTGTTGGAATAACCTATATATGCGAAGTACCGCATACATGATGAAATTCTTCTGTTATTCCATTCTTCATTATTATGTTGGAATAACCTGTTTATGCGAAGTACCGCATACATGGTGAAATTCTTCTATTATTCTGTCGGAATATCTTATCTGTGCGTTTATGCCGGACCTGGTTCCATTATTTATTATTCTGTCGGAATATCCTGTCTGTGCGTTTACGCCAGACCTTGTTCCATTTTTATCATTCTGTTAGAATAACCTGTCTATGTGGATTATCACATGCATGGTGAATGATCTTTTGTATTCATTCCTTATTAAATTATGGAAATGATCTGTCTAAGTGGATTACCGCATGGCAGACGAAAATCCATTTGCAGTTTCATATATTCTCTTATACTCAGTCGGTTAAGCTTTGACTTCTATACTCCATGAAATTAGTGGAATATCCTTGATATTTGCGCTTCATCCAGTACCTTTTAATGGAGATATTCTTCTGAGCATTCTTGAATTTTTTTTTACTCCACAAAGAAGTATTTTTTTACTCCACAAAGAAGTATCATGTTGACAATTTGGACATTATTGAGTTTAGGATAAATTAACTTATAAATCTTTAAAATTTATTCTTGAACTTGTTTTATTGAATTATTATGTCATTGTCATCATCCTCATGCTTATATTGTGATAAAAGTCATCTTTGGCTTACGTGCATACATGGACTTTGTATGATTATGACCGGGGATCATTCGGTATAATTATGACCTGTAATGTTATAAATGAGGTGGTAAAAGTCCTCAGTAGCCTAAAGTGCATTGATGGACAGTTTTTGGTATGATTATGACCAGGGATTATTCGGTATAGTCATGACCATTGATGATTTAATGAATATCCTTGGCTCGTAATGCAGGGATGACTCGATGATGTGGTTTATTTGTTAAGCTGAGTCTCAGCGATAAAATTTGATGAAAACTTTTTAATTTATAGAAGATAGTAGATTTTATTCTCTACTTGACTCTTCTAATGGATTACTTGTTTTGCTGCAGTTAAACTTGATGTCTATTATATTTTATCAGTTTAACATTGTTGAAGACTAATGATAATTTATTTTGCATTATCTTAGTCATAATATTTTTTACTGGGCTAATTGAGCTCACCCTTTCTTTCACTGTTCTCTTTAGGAAATGAGAATATAGCAGGGATGAGTCGGGGAATGGAGTGATAGTCCAGATGATAGCATTAGTAGTCCTCACTATTCTGTTAACTAGTGTGATAATAAATGTAATGAGGACTCCATTGAGTGTGGATATTGTCTAGATGACAATATTTGTATTAAAACTCATAGCATATGTTTTGTCGTATTTTACACGACAATTGTATAATTAAGTTTTTACTTGTATTTTGTACCATGTATTTGGCAACTCAAGATGGGTGATGTATACCTATTTTGGGGGTGTCACATCTATCGAGCAGGAACTGTGGCCTATAGACTCGCCTTACTGCCAAGTATGTCTCGTGTTCATAACGTTTTTCATATAACTATGTTACGTAAATATGTGAAAGACCCGAACAACATTATTGACTTAGAACTGTATGAGTTAGCGGGAAGATTTAATGTATGAAGAGTTACCTATTAAAATCTTGGATAAGAAGGATCATATTCTACGCTCCAAGGTTATACCCCAAGTCCAAGTTTTGTGGAGAAACCATGATGTTGAGGAAATGACCTAGGGGTTAGAATCTGAGATAAAGTCAAGGTATCCTCACCTCTTCGACATACTAGGTATGTATCCTAATTTTGAGGACAATATTTCATAAGAAGGGGATGTTGTAAGACCCCAATTTTTATGAATAAAGATTAATTTTTCTCGAAATATATTTTTGAATATTTTGGTGTGGATTTGATATAATGTTATAGTTATGGGTAATATTTATAAATTTTGCAAATTAAGCAAGTTGTTATAAAATATTCGATTGGTCAGGGAATATTCGTTTTAATAGGGAATATTCGTATGACGGCACAATTATTGGTGGACCCCACAACGAAACTATTGTCGGAGTTAGAAAATGACATAAATATCTTTTTATGAAAATAACGGCGAAAGTTTAACCGTTAAACTGTTGAACTACCTGGTAGTAAAAGGACAGTAATACGCGTGGTTGCATAGTAGCACACGGTATTGATTATTGATGCTTACGTGAGAAGTCACTTAGTTATACTCAATTATTGCTACAAAGAATTGTCACGATAATATCTCTCATATTATTGATTCAATTATTGTCACAGTATCATCTGCATAATATTTTATATTATTAAATTGATAATTGAGACGACAAAGTTATTTATATTATTATTTACAATATTGACGATGTCTAGAAATTTCTATCAAGGAAAGGGGTTTGGTCACCTAATTGCGCGCCAATAGGGAGAAATCCTTATCGGAAAGCCCCCTCTTTCCTGGGAATGATTTGGTTGTTAAATATTATGAGTTATAATATTAATGACGAATAAGTTCGTGTTGATTAAAGATGAATTTGATATTTCCATTGTGTTAGGATTATTAGTGTTGATGGAAATTGACAATTATTTCGATAATAATTGATTTCTGGAGGTTAAATTGACCAATCGGGTAATTAATAAGTTAAATGAGAAATTAATTGCTATTAGTTCACATGCATATAACTATTTGTTCACATGTATGTACTATTGATTCACATCCATGTAATATCAGGGGAGGTGGTGCAAGATTGATAATACTTACATGACTAAATTAAAAATAGAGGTATAGATGAAGGTACTATACTATTTTTTTCACATGTATAGAACTATTGATTCACATGACTGAACTATTGATTCACATGATGTACTATTAGGGGAGGTGGTACAAGTTTGATAATACTTGCAGGACTAAATTAAAAATGAAGGAAAAGATGAAGGTATTATACTATAATATTTTGAGCCCCAAAACTTGCAATTATCGAAACTATATTTTCCTATAAATAGAAGCTCATTCTTCTTTCATTCTCACCAATTCACTAATATTCATAAGAGCAATTATATAGAGAGAATATATAGAGAGAAAGAAGAAGAGAAGTCTGCTACTTCACTATTCCAGTATCCAGTCTTCTTCTAAGGTAAGGAATATTATTTTTTTCAGTATTCGTAGAAATAATATTTTTGTTCATACTCTGTAGTATGTGAGTATTATTATTTCGTTTTGTATTCCTAATTCTACACTCATTCTGTTAAAGTATTGCTTCTATACTCTGTGAAATTATTAAAATATCCTTAATATTTGGGCTTCATCCAGTATCTTTTCATGAAAATATTAGTCTGAGCTTTCTTGATAATTATTGATCTTTTCATACCAGAATATTAATCATGAGTTACTATTTATGGGTTACTATTCACTCGAATATTATTCACTCAGGATTTCGGGGCACTTTTAATGCTAGAGTACTATTCACGAATTACTATTCACAAGTTACTATTCACCCAATTACTACTCACTCGAATATTATTCACTCGGGTATTTGGGGGCACTTTTCATGCCAGGGTACTATTCACAAGGTATTATTCCCGAAGTACTATTCACAAGGTACTATTCATGGGGTACTATTTACCGAAAAATATATTTCTTTTCTGTCCAAATTATTTTTGATACATGAATATTATTCTTGAATTTTACTCCACAAAGCAGTATTATGTTGACAATTTGGATATTTTTAAACTCTGGATAAATTTAAAGTCTTTAATATTTATCCTTAATTTCGTTTGATTAATGCTTATATCATTGTCATCATCCTCATGCTTATATTGTGATGAAAGTCATCTTTAGCTTACGTCATAGATGGACTGTTGATTGGTGTGATTATGACCACGGATCATTCGGTATAATCATGACCCGTAATGTTATAAATCATGTGGTAAAAGTTCTCATTGGCCCGTAGTGCATTGATGGACAGTTGTTGGTATGATTATGACCAGGAATTATTCTGTATAATCATGACCATTGATGATTATATGAATATCCTTGGCCCATAGTGTAGGGATTATTCGATGATGTGGTTTATTTATTAAGTTGAGTCTCATCGATAAAGTGGATGAAAAACTTTTTAAATCATAAAAGATAGTAGATATCATGTTCTACTTGACTCTTCTAATGGATTGCTTGTTTCGTTGCAGTTAAACTTGATGTTTATTGTATTGTATCAATTTAACACTGTTGAAGTCTAATGATAATTTATTATGCATTATCTTAGTCATAATATTTCTTACTGGGCTAGTTGAGCTCACCCTTTTCTTTCATTGTTCTCTTCAATAAATGAGAATATAGATGGGACGAGTCAAGAATGGAGTGATGGTCCAGGATAAGTGGCTATAGTAGTCCTCCCTATTTTATGAAATAATGTGATAATAACTGTAATGAGGACTCCATTGAGTGTGGATATTGTCTAGAAGTCAATATTCGTGTTAAAACTCTCAACTATGTTTTGTCGTATTTTACACGACAATTGTATAAAAGAAGTTGTAGTTAATTTATGTACCAAGTATTTGGCGACTCAGAATGGGTGATGTATGTGACAACCGAGATTTTGTAATTTAATTTAAATATTTATTAGATTAAATAAATATTTTTCGATAAATTAATTATTAGATTAATTAATTAATTGATGAAGTTGTGATAGATTAATTTAATTATATGTGTTATATTTATTAAATTGAAGTGGAGAATTTTATTGTTTGATGTATGTATTTATGTGAGCTTATTGAATTAAAAGAAATATTTAATAAGCCTTTGTTATTTTAATTAATTTAATTATTAATTAGAGATTTAATAATTGATATTATTATTAAATGAGAAAATTTAATTATGTGACTATGTGCATTATTGAGAAATCATTAAATTTTATTTAAAGTAATTTAAATAAGATATTGATTTATTTTATAAAGGAGTGTGACATTATTTAAACTATATGATAAAGTTTTATTAAATTAAATAATTTTTAAAACCTATTCAAACTAGCCAAACATGGCCTTGGTGGGAGTTGAGGGAAGTTACCCATAATGGGGGGTAACTGACCTCTACTGCGTTAGTTTTTCTCCTTTATTATCAGACGTCTTCTCTTTTCTTACTATTTTTCTAAGTCTGGCAAAATCAGAGAGGAGAGAGAGAGAGAGAGAGAAAGAGAGAGAGAGAGAGAGAGAGTAATTAGTGTGTGATTGGTAAAGAATTGAGAGGAAATTCATCTTCTACAAGTTATATTCTACGCTTTGGGTAATTCTCTCCAACCCAAATTCCTATTTTACGTCTTTTTAAGTTTTCATGAATATGGCCTAAGTTTTCTGTAAAGTTTCTGTAGTTGGAAAGGGTAACAATTATGTGATTATGTGTTAATATATAACATCATAGCATGTTTTATATATATTATATGGGTTTCCATATCTTCAGTTTTATGAAATTATATAGTAAAAGATTTCAGAGTATGTTATATGGCCATATGGCCTTATACGTGTTTTTAGTATGTCAAACATAAATGGTTTTGCAAAATTTCAACTTGCATATGATTATGCATGATAAAATGAACAAAACAATATTTGAATGGTTGGATTTGGTCTTATAACGAATCTATGGCAATGAATTTTAGAATTTATGTTCAAAACTTCAAGAACATCAAGAACAGTCCAATTTTCATGTTTTAATCCTGTGATTATGTGTTTTAATGGATTAAAATCACTCTATAGATGTTAAGTAATGATTATGTTCAAATTTTAACATGTGGGTATGTGTAATTTGGTGAAGTTAATGTTTAGGATGTGTTGTTTTCTGTGAATTACGTGTTCGTTATGAATCGAAATTGTAGTCTGGGGTTTCATGTGGCAATGCCAACTCCCAGCTTCATTTCTCACATGCATACTATACCACGCCATACGCCAAATACCAACACCCAAGTCAGCAGCAAGACGAGTATAAAAGTGGCGCCGTAGCGCCACTTAGCAGAATGGTTAGAAATGAGTTTTTAAAAGTGTCCAAGTATGGAAATGTGATAAGAACTTAGTCTAATGATTATAAAGACTTGTTAGACCTATAATGAGATGTTAAAATAAATTCTTAACATGTCCATAACACAATTACGTGTGGATTGAATGATCGAATGCATAATTAGTTTATTTTTTCGTGAAGTCTTAATTTTACACTAAGTGTAATAATTGACTAAGTATAGTCATGAATTCGAGTTAAACAAAGAGTAAAGTTATGATGTTAGTACGTTGTTATTGACTGGTATTGTGAACGTTATTAGTATGTAGGATTTAATTAAAAGAACGAGTTTGTTTAAGTGTAATCTACACACGAGGCAAGTTTCTAAACCTTATCTTGTTACATTGAGCAAGTTTTCCAACTCTACATTTACGTTGAGCAAGTTTCCTAATTCTACTTGTTATTGTTATATAAGTTGATTAATTCATCTTTCGATATTGAGCAATTTCTCATTATTATTGATCAAGCCTGTCTTATATATTAAAGCTTATTAATCTTCAAGCATGATGTTGTTATACAATAATTATTCTGTTGTATACCTTTTTAGATGTTATTCAAGTTAAATATTCATTCACTGTTAAACCTTGTTAGACTAGCGAACCCTTATTGATTCGACTAGTCCATAGTTGATGAGCGCTCTAAATTTCTCAACCCTTGATGAATTATCCAAACCAAACTTCCTTTGGTGCGGACTCGAATGTCAAAACCGAGATGAACAACCTCAGATAGGGGATTATTTACGCTTTAGCTTTAAGATATTGTGCATAATATGGTACTAAGGGTCGATCCCCTAAGTGCGAAAAAGAAGAGTCCATAGTCTTATGATCAAGTAAAGGTTTCAAGTAAAAACACTTGACAACCTAGGACATAGTTCAAGGTCTTATGACCCTCGTAATTTCTTTTGATTCTTGTTATTCATTCTTGATTCAAAAGTTGAGCATTATATCGTGGTTATTATTTCTCTCGCATGTTATTATTCATTTTATATTATTATACTTGTGGGCAATCGTGCTCACTCATGTAATAATAACATTGCGCTTAAGAACGAAAAGAGCGTATTTAACCTTCCACTAGTAAGGGCAAGGGCAAGCTTAGCAAGTAATGAAGACTATTTATTTATGTGATTATGTAATGATAGTTAGACTTGATGTTACTTAAGACTTATTTGTTTATGTTTTTCGCACAGATGATTTAAGGTTAGAGTAACCTGGGATTTATTTATTATTCAGTTGATGTAACCCCATAAGGGGAGAGATTTTATTATTATTTCTATATATTGTATGGTTTGCATTTTATCTACGGGTAGATAGATAGATGATGTTTGTACAGTGAACACCAAATCCTGTGGAAATGGAAGTACTGGATTTGGGGGTGTCACAAGTTGGTATCAAAGGTGTAGGTTATGAACCTTAGGTGGGGGAATAACCTTAGGTAATAGCCTTGTAGGAGATCTAGGACATAGTAGTGATAAACTCTTATCGAGTTCTAAGAAATGAATTTCTAAATTCATTGAAGATAATAAAAGACTTTATGTGCGTATGTATTAATCTATGTGTTCGCTAGCACGGATTAGTAACTAAAACTTAAAATTTTGTTGTCAGGATGTCGGATGTTGGAGGAGCTAGTCGAGCTGGGGAGGAGGAACCCCGATTACCTATAGAGGAGGAGCCCTGAGACATTCATATCGTCAAGCAACATCTTGTACAGAGAGAGCCATCTCCGTTAATCACTGTTGTTGGTCAGGAGCATGAGCCAGAGACAGATCCAGAGGAGGATCCTGAGGAAGAGGAAGAGGAAGAAGAGGAGTTCCCACCGAACTCCATTGATGCAGAGATGTATGATGCACTCTATGATCGTAACGTAGAGTTGCAGGATACTATTCGGGATCTGACTGAGTAGGCGGTTAGTCACCAGATTACTATTGAGCAGAGGGATAGAGAGATTGTGACTCTTCACACACGTTTAGGAAACGTGGAGTGGAATTTGTTTCACGAGAAGGGTCAAACCGAGGACAAGTCCGCAGAGATAGAAAAGTTGAAGAAGGATCTGAAAGAGAGCTCCGAGAGGCTTGCCATAGTAGAGGAGGGCTGGGTATGAGAGTTACACCGTTCTGATCGTGCAGAAGATGATCGCCGTGCGAAGAAGGATAAAGTTGAGGAGACGTACTCTATACTACAACATGCAATGGATGCAATCCAAGATCGATTTAGGAAGTATCCAATCCAGTTTGAGGATCTACCATCATATATTCTAGATCGCAGAACGATGTCTCGCATCATGGAAGAGGAACGTAGCAAGGCTATTCAAATACTTTTAACGTATAAAGGATAGTATTAGTTTAATTATGTGAAAATTATTTGATAGTTAATGATGTAAATTTCGATGTGATTATAAACAAAGGAATATATTGATGTTTTAAATCCTGTAGATTCTTTATCTCGGGATAGTTGATGTAAATAGCAGTGATGCTATCTTATGATGTAAAGACTTTTAAATTAAATGAAAAGTCAAAGTTTATTTGAAGTAATGTGTTAAGTGAGTTATGATTAAATGTTAAGTTAAGTCTTAAATGTTTTAGAGATTGAGTAAAGATCTAATAAGCATATATTTTTAACCGAAATATGCCGCCTAGAAGAAGACAAAATCGTCAGCAAGCCCAGGAAGGGTCAACAAACAATAACAACGACGCCAATGCTAACTCCGCTCAAAGAATTGGTGAACCTTTTAATTGGAGCACTTAATAATCAAATTTCAAGCTCCACCAAATACTTCGTTTAAGGACTTCAAGGCGGTGGGACCGCCAGAGTTTAAGGTTTCCATAAACCCAATTGAAGCTCAGACGTGGGTAATGGAGATGGAGAAGGTGTTTGATGTTTCTAGGGTAAGGGAAGATTAAAAGACTGCTTATGCAACGGTTTACAACTTCATGACATACGGAGATGTCTTACTTATACTATCATCATCTTTGATGATTTACATTCTTATCTTCTTCTTATAACTCTTCTAGGACTTAGCACACATCGTGTCTCTGCTAGTAGTCCATATGGTACTCTGAGTGGTTTCCCACAAACGACCAACAAACAAGTTTCCATCTCATCTACACTGCCATCACAGTGAGTTAGATCGGTTGCTAGTTTTGTATATACCTCCGCTCTCTGAAGGAATTGTTTAGCCCAGCTCCCATATATCAACCATCAAAGGTTACTATTGTACTACAACCTAAATTCATCTAACTTATCCGAACCATTAAACTAAAATGTTCGTTAAGTTAATTTCTTATTCCTTATGGCTTTCTAGGAACTAAATGCAATACCTCAGGATTTATTCATTATCGTCTAAGTCATACACTCTTTGGTATACTCAGAACGATCATTCAAGTTAATCATTAACTCAACTTCTTTATGTTATGCGTATTTGTCTTTAATTCAGCTTCTTCATCGTTCACGGTTTAATCATTGGTCTTCGTTATCATACAGTCAAACCATACATAGGGTGTATGTTCTATCCGTTTAATATTTGCGTACACTCAACCTTCACGTCGATTAAAGTGCATTTCATTCTAACATTCTCCATCCGAATCACGATCAGCTTCTATTAATCTTATTGCCGTTCATTACGGCTTTCTTGATAATTCATATCTTACTTAATACTATCCTTATTCATTACATGAACCCCATGTTCATTAATCATTCTTAATGTCGAAGCCATGTCGTTCGTTGTACGCTAAGACCGGTCATTCATCACAACTTCGTTGCGTTTATGTTCTTTGTCTTTTAATCTCATTTAATCATTCCGCTCAACCTTTACTAATGGTTTAATTCACTTGTTTAAGTGTTACATTTGATGAACTACACGTTCATTATCTTTCGTTACCCTTCCCCCAAGATTTAAGCGCTTAAAGCCCATTATCGGGCTTTGCCACCATAAGCATCATGGCCACGGCCCCTTTCTTTCCTCGTCTTCAGATTGCCATCAGCCGCCATGGCTTACCACTCTCTCGCTCTAAAGCTCACGCTATGGTGCGAGTTTCCAGTATGGAACTCCCCGGTCTGGTGCTGCAGTGCCACCTTACAAGGCATGGCTGCCACTGCCGCGCCAAGCCCTATTTCTTGAAAATTTTCTAAGTGTTAATTCCAGTTTGAGATGTTTACTTCCCGACTCCATAACTTATTCATTATAACTCAGAAAGTGGTCGTTCAAAAGTCATTCTCTTCCTTATCTTTAGTACTTTAATCCCCCTCAGATAGAACTTCATTCTGAATCCATTAACATGCCATTCGATTGGCTTAATCTTCATCATTCGTTCATTTTACGTCATTAACGTTCTTTGTTCGTTTGTCCATAATTTGGTCATCCGAACTCGGAACTTGTTTGTTCTTGAGTCTACAACTCATGTTTTCTACATTCTCATACATTATTATGAAACCCAACATATTATTCATTCTTCATGAACGTTTCTACTGTTCCTAACCAAGCAATAAGAAACTAACTTATATGTGATGGTTTTAAACTTGTCCATCAACAACAATTATACTATGATGGTTTTAAATTTGTCCATCAACAACATTCTTCGCGTTTTTCGCGTTCTTCGCGTGTTCTTCGTGTTCTTCATTTTTAATGGATATTTTGATTACAATTTCACTTTTTATTGGAATTTGATGTTATAAAACACCATTCCTTGCTTATTTCACCAAATCATTCATATGATTCATTCGGATCGCTCAAATTTATTACGAATCTTATACTTCCTTAAAAAATTTATAAATTAAACTTCAAATTCTTAATTCTTCATTTTCTCATGATTTCAACCATATGAAATCATTCCTACATCTTTTACTTCTTATTCTCATTAATTTATGTTTTTAACATATAAAACTTAACAAAAATCTAACTTAAAAGTTAGGTTTTAAAACCTTTCTTCCTTTAGACAAACCTGATGATTCAGTAGCTTTTCTATTTAACGATCCACTCCGATCCAAGCATTCATGCTCATTCTCTTCCTTTTCCTTCTTCTCCAAGCTCTCACGCTCTCTCTCTTCCAAAGTGTTGGTTGATTTTGAAAAAAATCAACTAACACTTTCATTATATAGATTTTCAAAGCTAGGGGCAAAATAGTCATTTTGCCCCTAGATTTACTATTCTGACCTCCTTACTCCACCTCCTTACTATTCACAAAGCTTCTCTTGTAAGCTTCGTGCTTCCGTCTTGTGGAATTCGTCCGACAGTTTTAAAAACTGCGATTCTTGGAATCCAAATATTTTTTGATATTTATTCTTTCCTTTACCGATTAACTTTTACGCATTCTTCAAATCTCCAAAAATTGAAAAACACTTTTCTACATTAAGCGTTTTCCTTCAGGTTTTCCCCTAATGTAGTTAAATGAATGAAAAATACATAACAGTAGTTTTCGTTATTTTTATTTCGTCCATTTTCTGCACGTTTTTTGAGAAAAACTTTTATTGGCTTACTTGACTTTTGGCGATATTTTATCGTTAAATCTTTTGATGGAATGTCATTTCGACATACCGAACTCCCGAAA
Organism: Panax ginseng; assembly: GCA_020205605.1. NCBI lineage: Eukaryota > Viridiplantae > Streptophyta > Magnoliopsida > Apiales > Araliaceae > Panax > Panax ginseng. Next base: position 129,285,261 of record CM035130.1, read on the forward strand.
AGGCTTAGGTTATTCAAACCCTAACCCTTAGGATTTCGTCAAATGAATAGTGTCTATTTCGTCTTTTTCCCCATAAATATTTTATTCCCAGAAAATTTTTATTTTTGTCTTGAAAATTCTTACTCGTTCAGTTTAGCTCGTAGCAATAATCCTCCTGATTTATAATCTTCCTAGGTTATAGAACGATTAATAAACACATAGCACATAATATTATTAATAAAAATTCATTTTACTAATAACTAATTCTTTAACCTTCAATTCTGAACAATCCGGAGTCTCCGGGTTATTACACTTCCCCCCTTATAAAAATCACCGTCCGTGAAATTTCTTCAAACCACACCCATACCTAGGTCATCACATTCACTCCTCCTTCACAGAATTTTGCCCTCAAAATTTTAATTTACTCTTATTCTCAACTACTCTTCAAAGAAGTTCTTATCTTTCAAACATTCCCTCACCTTCATAACTTATCAAGAATTATGAAGTAGAATGAACAACGAGGAATATAAGAATTCCTTTAAAACATTTCATACTTTTGCTAAGGGGTCAAATTGACCATGAACTCTTACAAGGTTTAACAACATGATGTCGTAACCCTTCTTCCACGATCAGTTTACAATCACACAGAATATAAACTACATCTTTCATACGTAGGCGATCAACCCATTATATAACCACATTTCGAGGTGTGTTCACCTCAGACTTAATCATTAGATTCTGCACCAAAACAATTTGGTTTGGCACAACTTCTTTAAGGAAAGCTCGATTTTTTTTTAATCATGGCATACCATTCGTCTTAGCCAAATCAAGTAGCTTAGACCATACCAATAAATTGGATATCAACTTGAAACATTTGTCTAGTCAAACCAATTGACATCGACTACCCTTAAAATTCCTTTCGCAATACATCAAAACGTTTTATGACGTCATGATACCGTACTTTTCATAGTACGTTGAGGACTTCGTCAGTTTATGACTCCATCATTATACATCATACCATATTGGGTTGTTAATCCTAAGATCACATCCAACACTAGGTTCAATTGCATTAATAACTCCATCCTTTTTACCATTGTTGCATTAAATGCAATGATGATATAAAATTCCTTTTTATATTTCAAATCAATTTTTGTCTAGCCGAAACAATTAGCATAGACATATAAAGAATAGTTATTTTTAAAATCTATTGGTTCCAAAAGTTGAACCAATTCTTTCCTTTTCAAAACTCGCACACATAAGCACAATTTCAATAAACTTCGAAATCTAGCATAGGTAGATGACTTGGAATATCCTATCTATCCATCTTCCTTCATTGTCTTACATGCGACAATACTTAATCTTCTCTAGCACCTTTAATGCTATGTCTACTGAAAATAACTAGTTTCAGTCTAAACATTCCTATACCTTAGTACAGTCCATGAACTTACCACACATTATGAGTTCAGGAACTTTCCACAATAATATGAATTTAAAAACTATCCTAGTCAGACCATAGGCATCCATTCGCTGAGAATTTCAAAAATATACCATATTATTATGATTCACGAACCTACCATAAGTATGAGTTTCAAGAACTCACACCTACCTTATCGTTCTCTACCTATCAAGTATATATATGAGAAAAGATTCACCTTCTCGTCTTATACATATTGATAGCGCGACATATTCCAATGATTATCAATGTACTAAGCTAAGTAGTTGTTACACCAAAGCACAAACCCTTTCCCATCATAAAGGTTCATTCAACCCAGCTATCACATGAGTCATCAATTGAAATCTTACAACTTCTAATTTTTTCTTTACTTAATACGAATTTACTTTAATTCGTATGTTATCCTTCACAACTCAATCTAAGTTCTTCTTCCCGTACTACTTTGTAGTACCATTCATTCATAGCATTAGCTATAAATCAATCATTATTTAATAGTTCATCTGTTACTACGATTCACTATGATCATGTGGTGATCTTCTTCCTTAATCGTTTAACTCAACGATCTTCTTATCATTCCCTCTACGATTATAGTCTTAGGTACTCATACCTAAGATTTATAACCTATCAGCTCTGATACCACTTTATAACGACCCAAAATCTGGTCTATCTTCATACCCAGATTCTTTACATCACGGTCCCGCTTCTTTCTAAACATGCATCATTATATACTGAAATATAACAACATACATTCTTAATTCCAAGGTTCTAATACCTTATAACCTTGTTCATTACAAATAATGATAATTACATTATTCTTTTCATCTTACACGAGAGACTTTCATCCACCACCAAGGATACATAATTGTTCATTAAACTAGTCTATAATTTAATTCTATCATTCTATATTACAAGTCTTCGCTTGATCTTCACAATCATTCATCTAATGAATGACACTTCTTCTGGATACCGATCAGCTTGATCTTTGCGGGATCCTTAAGTTCTTCTACTCCTACGCTGAAAATATTTTTCATTTAAAGCAAGTGTGAGCATTCAATTTTTCAACAAGTCATAACAGTTGAACAAACAACTTTACGAATTCAGACATTCTTTTAAAACTTCGATAACCGAACAAAGGTTATGAAGTAGCTTGAATAATAGGAATAATCTCGATTCCTATCATTTTAAAACATTATTCACATTCACTTTGAAATACTTTCATTCTTCTACCATTTTTATACACATTCTGTCTTGCTAGAATCATTAGCACAAACTTAACAATAACGGTTCATGTATAAACAAAACATTCTCGTATTGAACAGTTCAATCACAGAACAATTCATCTCTTAGAAACACCGAAGTGTTCAAATTGTGGCACAAGGTCTTATACGTTCTACCACCTTATGTAACGCCCCCAAATTCAGGTACTTGAAACCCAAATTCAGTGCTTTACGATATCATTTCTATGAGCGGAAATAATACTAATAATAATAACAATAATATGAATATCAAACTTAACGTACATTTATCAGAGTCTAATCCCAAGTACGCAACCTTTACTATAACTCTTTACATGATAGATAATACTTATCATTATCTTAATATAGTCTAACAATTCCAAAAGATACCATAAAACATATTTTGTTTGCTTTCTTTTTCACTTGTTCTGGTCTGAACCTTCGGGTTGATCATGTCTAGCTGAAAATATTTAAATCTAAAGAAAGAATGAGCATTTGGGTGCCCAGCAAGTAATAACAATTATAAATATAATTAGCTGAAAGAATTAAATATTTTCTTTGTACATCACTTCTACAACGAATTAATAGTTATGAAGTAAACTGAACCAATAATAATAACATAACAATTCTATATCAAACTTTTGAAACTACGTATTGACTATATATATAAGGTAGTCGACATACTATGAATATTATTTTCTATTTTCGAAAAGGTTAGACAAAACTTCATCTACAAACCATCATAACTTAAAGGCACGAGGGTGTACATCCCATGGACCCTGTATTGATTAATACTACATGCAAGAATGATATTATCGTTCATCTTTTCTGCCTTGGGCGCATAAAAGTTTTCCCATATTCGGGATGTTCATACTTAGTCTGGAATCCGAACCAAAACAATTTGATTGGATATAAAAAGGTTTTATTATATTCAACGATATTTCTAAATATGTGTCTAGTTGATCAAATAGCTTAGAGGTGTGTGTGTATATATATATATATATATATATATATATATATATATATATATCAACATGTGATTAAATACAATGATTATCCAAGTCGGGACACTTGAATAACCATATTTAGAAATTAACGAATAGAATATATATCTGAATTACAATATAGTACCATGTTGATAATCAATGATCGGATATAACATATATAATAATAGGGTTAATAATCTGGTATAATAATAATAATATAGTTCTGAATCTTCTTACTCATGTCCATTGCATAAAGAAAATGTAATGGTAGGATACTTGCCTGGTATGCTGCTTACAATATGCAACTTAGTTTTACCTTTTATACCGAAACCTATTATTAATAAGATCATTTGATCGATTAGAATAACATACTATAACACATAGCACTGCTTATTGCAGTCAGTACATAACCTAATCACATTATCACACATATTCAACAATCATTGAATCACAAACAAACATTAATACATTCAAAATATCTAAGTCCAGATCAATTTCTGAAATATGTCGGTATACCGATAGCTTTATCAGGTATTTATCGAGTCTAAGACTCTATCCTATAGTTCAATAGATGCAAATATCAATCATACGATTTTTCATAGCCTTATAACAATTTTTAAATAATTATTATAATTTATCATTAATTTTTAAACACCAAAATCATTATTAAATGATTTAAATATTAAATAATTCTATTATCATTAACATTTAATTAATATTAAACTATCAATGAAACCATTACCAAAATATTAAAGTTATTTATAATAACTCAAAATATTTTTAAAGTACTAATATTACCCTTAAATAATTTTTAAAATATTTAAAATCATTTTTAAATAATTATCATTAATATTTAAATATTAATGTATCATTTATCAAAATATTAAAAGTCATTAAGTATAACTTAAAATATTTTTAATTCATTTATTTCCTTTTAAATGATTTTTAAAATTAATAAAACCATTTTAAAACTATTTATTTAATTTAATTATTAAATAAACTCAATATCATTAATATTAAATTATTAATGAACTTATCCTTTAAATATTAAAAGTTATATCTTATAACTTAAAATGATCTTTAAACACTTTATTTTTATTTCAAATGATTTTATAATTTTAAAATCATTTTAAACTAATTTATTTAATATAAATATTAAATAAATCTAATATCATTAATATTAAAATATTAATATTTTTCATGACAAAATATCAAAAGTTATATTTTATAACTTAAAATATTTTTATAATCTTTAAATCATTTTTATATAATTTTTAAATCATTAATTCTATTTTTCATAATTTATTTAATAATTTTATAAATAACTTAAATATCATTAATATTAATTAATTAATGAAATTCATCACAAAATATTAAAAGACATTAAAAATAACTTAAAATATTTTCTTATATCATAATATAATTTTAAATGATTTTTCAAGTATTAAAATCATTTTTAAATAATTTATTTAATATAATAATTAAATACCTTTAATATTCCAAAATATTAAATATTTATGAAATATATTAAAAACTAATTTTTAGACTTTAAAATAATTTTTAATAATTTATTTTGTATTTTTAATAATTAAAAACTATTTATTACTAATTATTTAAAAAAAATAATTATTTTATAAAGTAACTGTCGCTAAAGACTACCTATAGCAACAAAACCGTCGCTATAGGTGTTCTTCGTGTTCATCATGAAACCCAGAAATGCATAGACAGTCACTAGGGGTACCAGTTTGACCATCAAAAATTCGTAGCCCATGATGTTTCTGGAAAAGCTAAACATCAAATCTTGTACTGCTAGTTCAATACTACATGATCTAACAAGAAATATGGCCAAACAACATAAAACAAAAGAGATTTAAGCCTCCAAAAATTATGTCAGAAGTTGTTCTTCATTTCTAGGTTTTTCAGAAATGAAGAACAATTCCAGTTGGCTACTTTGGATCTCTATAACTTGCATCACATGAACTGTTTTTGTGATCTTAGGCTTTTAGGTTGTAGACAACATAACAAGGTACATATCTATTACAAAATTTCACCATAATAACAACACAATCGCTAGATCTAACCCAGTCAAACACTGTCAGAGACATTGCTCAAGCGTTTTCTGGGTTACCCAGAAAACGGTTCTCATGATCTTTTCATCTACTTTGACCGATCACTGTGATCAACCCACTTGATTATTTAGTGATCTTGTAATACCCGAGAATTTCCACATATTATTAAATAAATATATTAATGAATATGAATATTTATTTGAATATGAACAATTTCATGTTATGAAATGAGATAACTCAATTATATTAAATAATTAAATAGTTGAGAATACGTGGAGTTTGTGGTAAACTCGTTGAAAGCCTTGTGTGGCATGGTGATGGAAATACAAATATTAATGATAAGCGGCGAAGAAATTATGAGATGAGCAATTAAGTAATATTAATTGTTAAGTGTTGTTGTAGTTTTTTTTAATTGATATTAATAAGGTCGGTTAATATGTGATTATTAATTGTTATTTAATTGATAATGGTTGTGGTGGAATATTGATTTCATGGCAATTATTAATAATAAGTGATTATTATATAGATAAGTAATGATTATGAAAAACCCATAAATGGTTGGATTAATTATTATTAGTGTTAATTAATTAAGGAAGAGCATGTTTATTTATTTAACATAATTAAGTGAGTTATTAAAATAATAATATTATATTGATAGTTATGTGCATGTGAACAATAATACAAATATAACTATATAGTATGGTGTGACATTTATGTGACTATATATTAAGTCTTATAAAACTATATTGTAGGGACATTGTAATTAAACATATTGAAACTATATGTTATAAATATATTATCTATGTGGCCATGGGCATGTATGGAAATGATATACCATGAGCATATTGTAAACTGGTATTTTAATAAGTGTACCAGTGTGATAGAATTTACATGGATTATATGTATATTACATTCCCATATTTCATCTACTACATTGAAACCTTAATTATTAAGTGTGACATTTAGTTATAATATATGGTTAAGATGTGTATTAAAAATATAACATAAGAATAAGAGTTGTGCATAAGTATAGTCTAAGTGTTGCTAGAATGTTGAGCAATTAAGTTGTCCCAATACGAGTGTCCCATTTGCTTCAACTTCAGTCACGTGTGATAGCAAAAAGGATAGCCTATGTTCTTCATTTTCTTCCAACTCTCTAGCTCATGATCATGGAGGAGTGGTGATCATGAAGAGTTCCAACAATCAATCTAACAACTCCTTGTTAACCCTCATGCAATCCTTTAACACATGAGTTTGATTCAATGGGAAAATGCAATGTCTGGATTTGTATTTCTCTATAAATAGCAGACGTGTTTCTTCATTCTTGTTGCTGAGATTTGTCTGAGAATTTGCTAAGTGAGAGTTGAGAGAATACAAGCATCCTTAGAGCTTAGAAGTTCAATTGTAGCAAGTTTCATTCATATTATAGAGGTATAATTCCATTACTAGCTTTCCATTTTCATTCTCTGTAAAAAAATGGAGTTTTAGTCTTGAAATTTCAAATTCTTAATTATGTGGAATTAGATGATGATGAGGTTGAGTAATGTTTAATTAGTTGTTATATGATCATATAAGCATGTTGTAATAGATTTATGAGTGTTTAGAATCCATTTGGTAAATAAATTTTGAGATTTGGCTGACAGCCAGTCAAAGCAGATCGTTTCTTGCTTTGAACGAACCAGTACTGGTAGCAATGCAGCATACATTTGTATTGAGGCGTGAGCTTCAGCTGCCATTATTATTTATTTTAAGTTGAGCAGTTTGTTTTCAAGTCTGATCCACATGAGCTAGTAGTTATGACTTAAGCTAGCATGTGAAAAGGTGTATGATGTATATATGGATATGTTAACCTAATGTGAGCATGTGTTCATAGATTTGCATGATTAATGGATGCATATGGTTTAAATGGAGATTTGAACCTTAAGTTTTGAAAACAAACTATGTAAAGATCATGTTCTACACATTATGTACCTAGTAAGCTATACATGACTGATTTTGCACATAGATGATCATGTTGTAGTGTGCATAGTCCTTTGGGCATGATCAAACTTGTTAAGCCTTATGTTAGAAATATTTTCAATAAAAAGCTTACCCTAGTGAGCTAACATGCATGATTTCTATGTGGTTTATATTCTGACTTTGAAAGCATGTTAGTGTGACTTAGACATACATGAATAAACCTTTAGCTTATGTTTATGTGATTAGCAAAGAAACGTGAACAAGTTGGACTTACTAGTAAGTTTAGAATATGAATAGTGTCATGATATCTTGAAGACTAGAATTTGACATTTGTGATTATATTTAATGACTCTCTTAGACTCACTCATGTAGCATAAATATATATATATATGCCATGCTTGTGTAGCACATTTCAAGAAAAGCATGAACAAAGCCTATTTTTCAACTAAAACGTTGTTAGTTTCACGTATGTGTTATGAATACACACAAGCATGTCTAATATGATTTTTATAAATATCTTGTATGTTTAGAAAGAAAGCATGCTAGACTTTGTGGTTTCATGACCTTGAATGACTTTAAATTATTGAAATGATCAAACTTAGAACCATGTTATGCAAAGAGGGACCTAGATTGATCTAAGAAGCATGTGAAAGCCTTTAACATGTCAAAATACATTAGGTATGATTATGCGTTCGAGACCAGACAGAACCTACAAGGCGTTAGTCGAGTCTTGGCGGTCGAGGAACAGCAATTTCTACCGGGTCTAAGGCTTAGCCATGGCATGCAACTGCTAGTCTGAATCCCGATAGTTAGTTCGATCTTTTGACAAGAATTTACACATGATGCCTATGATGCTCAATGTGATCTAAAACCTACTGATGTACATATATATGTGTGATGCTTAGTTGATAAGTTGGTATTTCATTGAATTGGAAAGTCCATGAGTAGAGGAGCTCCTAACCTTGAGCATTCTTGATTTGTTTATAAAATAACTAAGTGTTTGGTTCATGATTACTTATAAACTGATTTTGTACCATATGTGTGTATACTTGAATCGTGTCAAGCTTGATTAAAGACTGTGTTAGCTAATTAACATCTTGAACATATAATGCGTTATAAATAGGATTCGAAAGTGTTGATTTATTAACATGGATAAACTACGCTTAAGGCAAGTTTTCTCTAACCTTACTCAAATTTATGTTGTACAAGTATCCTAACCCTTGCATTATTATTTGACAAATACCGTAAGCTTATCCCTTTGAATACAACTTACATTACTTTCTCGTTCAAATGAGCTAGTATGTTAAACCCTTGTGAAAGCTATCATTCATGTTAAAATTGGTATTGCCCTTGAATATTGTGAAAGAGTCGATGCCATTTGATTCAGCTAGACTATATGCATGTTTATAATAAAACTGTCCAAACCAATTGATTGGTGCGAAAATCTTGAAAACTGAGTTGGACAACCCTTTTGGTAAGGGGAGTGTATGTTGTTGGAAACCCCAACACATGAATAAATATTATTGTGGTGTTATGCATAACGTATAGTATTGTAAATTGATCATCTATAGTACTTGATATTTTTGGGTTATCAGTTTAATATTGGTAACTCTAGTAGAAGTTCAATAGTCCTTAGTGACTACTCAGTATACATTGTTTATTTAGTTGGAAACCTTGATAGTCGTTGAATTCATATATATCTATTGATTTATATTGAATTATCCTTCTTATTCAAAGAATTATTGATATTTCTTACCCATGATGTTATTCTGATACTTTGAACTATCCTTGAAATGACACTTCGATATTTCAAACCTTGTGATATATATCCTACACCCTTGTTGTATATTACTTGCTGGGCAATTTGTGCTCATCCTTGCTTATCTAAAACCTTTCAGTTAAGGAGGAACATAGAGGTGTCTCTAGAACAGACAAGGGCAAGGGCAAGGCTACCGACTAGCTTGTCCTTTTTATGTTTAAAGTCTATTATGATGTATTAAGACTATTTCAGACTATGTTTAAGCTTAAGTAAGATCATGTAATAAGTCTTTATTAGATATTATTATGTAATCTATTAAGCATTGTAGGTTGCGAGACTTGGGAGAATAATTATAATAAATCATTGTATATTATTGTAAAGAAGATTTTTCGTTGTGTGTGCGTTATTTTAGTTATTATGGTGTTACAATGAGAACGTGATGAACCGAATTTGAGTGACCAAGTGGAGGTCCGAATTTGGGGGCATCACAGATCTAAAGGCATGACTTTGAAGTTTATGTAACATACTACAATCCTATTACAACAACAAGAACAACAAAATAAAAATCTGACAGATCAAGGGCTATACAAATCTTGTCAGACACGATTTGGGTAGTTTCTGGGTTACCCAGAATTGCCCAGTCGTGTTCGGTCAACGGTCTTTGACCACTAATAACATGCAATCTGTGCATGATCTGGACTTGATCAAGTTCCAGAACACAGATCTCTCAGCATACAAGAAGATCAAACACTCAAACAACAAAAACACTTAACATCCTGTGATCTACAGGGTCTGACATTTGTTGTCAAAACACAAAAAAAAATACCAATTTCGGCTATTTAAATGTTATGGATCTATTAAATACCAACCCAGATCACTTAGTTACACATCATACAACATATTAAAACACAAAATCATAACATCTAACATGTCAATCAAGATCAGATTTTTAGTTTAGGTTTTATACCTCTCATGATCAATTCTTGATTCTAGGCTCTTGATTGGTTATGAGCAGTAGTGGGGTTGTGTTTTGGGACTGGTATGCAATAGAAATTTGTGGGTTAGAGAGAGAATGGTCTAGGTTGAGTGTAAGTGCATAAATGGGACTTAAAATGAATTTTCTTTCTCTCTTTGATCTTATATATGACTTGTATTCAATGTATAAGGCTTGTATATTGGCTGAGATGTATCTATATCAGTCACATGGCTGATCTAAGTTGGTTACCTACTTCATATCTTGCTAGATTATAAGTTACCTTAAATAATGCAAGAGGGGTATATTTGTCATTTGGCTTTTAAATTTAATGGCATTATGGTAAACATGGCAAACCCTTAGGATTTAACCCTTGGGGTTTAACCCTACGGTTTAGCATAAAATTATAGAATTTCTAATTTAGGGTTTAATATAAAAATTTTAGTTTCAAAATTGTAATTAGGGTTTCTTAAAATAATCTAGGTTTCTAAAAACATAGAACTTGCTAATTAGGTTTAGGTCCACTAATTAACATTAAACATTCTAATTTTGCAATTAGGGTTTCTCCCACTTGACAATTAGGGTTCCAAATATAGAAATTAGGGTTTATAAATATTAATTAGGGTTTTGAAAATTAGGGTTTTCCTAATTAACTTTAAATTCCATAATATCTATCCTTAATCATAATAACACAATTACAAAACATTCTCGAACTTATAATTGAGTTTTAAATTAGGGTTTCACAATTTAATGCTAGGGTTTGGTCATGATACATCAAAATTGAACAACCTTATCAGTCCACACATAAAGTACATAGTTATAGTACTGAAAGATAAATAAAATAATTTTATAATAAATATCATTAATCACATAACATAAATACTAGACAAATTTTAAAGTCTCATTTGACTTTGAAACTAGGGTTTATCGGTAACATTAGGGTTTTCCAAATACTACACAACCATTAACCAATCATTAACAATGCGTAGATACAATACTTATTTATAGCACTGAAAAATCAAAATATATTAATACTATATTATTATTCCCATTCCTTGATCAAAATCCAAAATTAGGGTTTTCTACCGTTCAATCAAAACTGTTTCACAAATTATCATTACACACATACAGTACATATTTATAGTACTGAAATAAAATAATATTATTATTCTCTTTCCTTATTCCAAACCTAGAATTAGGGTTTGGATTCCATATCTAATTTATCTTGCATATATACCATTATTAATTTAGTTAAAATAATTAACTTAATTAATATAAATTAAATTCATATAATAAAGTAAAATAATTATTATAATAATTCTAATAATAATTTCATATATTATTTAAATAATATAAAATCATATTTTCATGGAAAATACTTAATAAAAATATTTCTACTATAAAATTAATTATTATATGAATATTGTGAGACCCAAAATTTTATGAATAAAAATTTAAATTTCTCGAATTTTTTTTAAAATTATGATGTGGATTTGATATAATGTTATAGTTATGGGTAATATTTATAAATTTTGCAAAGTACACAAGTTGTTATATTATATTCGATTGGACAGGGAATATTCTTTGTGTCGGGGAATATTCGTACGACGACACAATCATTGGTGGACCCCACAACGGAATTATTGTCCGATTGAGAAAACGACAAAAATATTTTTATGAAAATAACGGCGGAAGTTTTACCGTTAAAACTGTTGAACTACTCGGTAGTAAAAGTATAGTAATACGCATGGTTTCATAGTAGCACACAGTATTGATTATTGATGCTTACGTGAGAAGTCACTCAGTTTTGTTCAGTTATTGCTACAGTAATTGTTGCATAGTATCTCACGTTATTTGATTCAATTATTGTCGATATTTTATATATTATTAAATCAATAATTGAGATAACAAAGTTATTAAGTATTATTATTTGCAATATTAACGATGTCTGTAAGTTACGCGAATGAGAGGTTTGGTCACCTAATTGTGCGCCAATAGGAGAAATCCTTATTGGAAAGCCCCTCTTTCACAGGAACGACCTGGTCGATTAATATTGTGAATTATAATAATGATGTATATATATATATATATAAATTTTGTTTTATTAGTATTATTAATGTAATAAAACAGAAAAGCTTTTTATATAAAACAGAATACTTTTATAAAGTTATTTGTTTTATTAGACAATAATTAGAATATATTATATTGTATTATGCATAGTGTTTGCATATTAAAATCTTTTATATAAAAATGAATACTTTTATAAAGTTATTTATTTTATTAGACAATAATTAGAATATATTATATTTTATTCCACATAGTATTTGCATAAGTGCTGATAGTGTTTGCATAGTAAATTCTTTTTATATAAAACAGAATACTTTTATAAAGTTATTTGTTTTATTAGACTATAAATAGAATATATTATATTTTACTTAAAAGATTTTTTTTTATTAGAATATTTTATTAATACTGCATAGTAAATCAATATGGACCGTCCGTTTAAAAGTAAATCAATCTGGACCGTTCATGAATTAGTTACTATTCAGTCCATTCTCCTATAAATAGAAGCTCATTCCTTCATTATTTCTTACGAATTCACTGAAACTCTAGAGAGAGAAACTATAGAGAGAAAGAAGAAAAGTATTCTGCTACTTCACTTTTCCAATATCCAGTTTCTTCTAAGATAAGGGGTATTATTTCTTTTGTATTCATGAAGAGAACTTCTGTTATTCCATTCTTTATTATTCTATTTGAATAACCTGTATACGCGGGCTACCTAATACTTGGTGAAATTCTTCTATTATTCCATTATTTGTCATTATGTTGGAATAACATGTCTATGCGAAGTACCGCATACATGGTGAAATTCTTTTGTTATTCCATTCTTTATTTTTCTGTTGGAACATCTTATCTGTGCATTTACGCATGACCTGGTTCTGTTATTTATTATTCTGTTGGAATATCCTATCGGTAAGTATTTACTTTGACACGGTTCTATTAATTATAATTACATTAGAATAACCTCCTGCTCATTAGGCCTATCGCATGCATGGTGATTTTTGTTGTTATTCCATTCTTTATTATTCTGTTAGAATATCTTGTTGGTGCGAATTTTGCCTGACCTGGTTACGTTATTTATTATTCTGTTAGAATAACCTATCTGTACGGTCTATCGCATGCCTGGTGATTTTTTTTGTTATTCCATTCTTTATTATACTCAGTTGGTTAAAGTTTTGACTTCTATACTATATGAAATTAGTGGAATATCCTTGATATTTGCGCTTCATCCAGTATCTTTTCATGGAAATATTCTTCTGAGCATTCTTGAATTTTATTTTACAAAGAAGTATCATGTTAACAATTTGGACATTATTAGTTCCCAAATAAATTAATTCTTGAACTTGTTTTATTGAATTCTTTTATCATTGTCATCATCCTCATGTTTATTTTATGTTGAAAGTCATCTGTGGCCTGTTGTGCATAAATGGATTTGGTATGATTATGACCAGGGATTAATTGGTATAATCATGACCGTAATGTTACAAATGATGTGGTAAAAGTCCTCATTGGCCCATAGTGCATTGATGGACAGTTGTTGGCACAATCATGACCATTAATGAATACACGAATATCCTTGGCCCGTAGTGCATGGATAATTTGTGGTTGTGATACTAATGAATATCCTTGGCCGTAGTGTATGGATGATGCGAATTATTTATTAAGATGAGTCTCAGCGATAAAAGTGATGAAAAACCTTTTAAATCATAAAAGATAGTAGATTTTATTCTCTACTTGACTATTTAAATGGATTGCTTGTTTCGCTGCAGTTAAACTTGATGTTTGTTATATGTTATCAGTTTAACATTGTTGAAGACTAATTATAATTCATTCTACATTATCTTAGTCATAATATTTCTTACTGGGCTAGTTGAGCTCACCCCTTTCTTTCACTTATTCTCTTCGAAATGAGAACATAAGTGGGGACTAGTTGGGGAGCCTGAGTGATTTCATCGAGTGATGATAGTATTAGTAGTCCTCACTATTCTTTTAAATAGAGTGATAATAAATGTAATGAGGACTCCTTTGAGTGTGGATATTGTCTAGATGACAATATTCTTATTAAAACTCTCAATTTATGTTTTATCGTATTTTACACGACAGTTGTATTATTAAGTTGTATTTATATTTCTGTACCATGTATCTGGCGACTCAAGATGGGTGAGGTATACCTATTTTGGGGGTGTCACAAATATACTTTATAATGAGCAATAATTCTAAAATAAAATTATTTGTAATCATTCATGTAATAAATATATTTTATATTCATCACATAAATACATACACATTACCTTGCACATATTCTTAAAAATAAAAAAAAATGTATACGCAAAATTTCTGCTTTAATTATAAAGAAAATATCGGGTTATTACACCTTGTACAGATATCACACATTCAAACATAGACAGAACTTCTCAAGTTCAACATCTGAGAAGTTTAAGAATCTAGAAATTATTTAGAATATGAATGAAGTTAGGAAACTTGCCTTACGCACAACTACAACTTATAGTTTACGCTGAACTGCTCATTCCAATTCCTATGTAGCAAATAAAGAAATAACACATACACCAATTAGTCATATACTTGACTTACGCATTGGTTTACTTAAACTTTACTTCTTAGGGTTGACATTCTTGTAATCTAAGTTTACGCGACTAACTTCCTTTACTACCGATTTACGACTTCATGACATATAGAGATGTCTTACTTATACTATCATCATCTTTGATGATTTATATTCTTATCTTCCTCTTATAACTCTTCTAGAACTCAGCAGACATCGTGTCTCTGCTAGTAGTCCATATGGTACTCTGAGTGATTTCCCACAAACAACTAACAAACAAGTTTTCGTCTCATCTACACTACCATCATAGTGAATTAAATTGGTTGCCAATTTTGTATATCCCTCCACTCTCTAAAGGAAGTGTTTATCCTAGCTCCCATATGTCAACCATCAAAGATTACGATTGTACTATAACCTAAATTCATTTAACTTATCTGAACCATTAAACTATAATGTTCGTTAAGTCAATTTCTTATTCCTTGTTGCTTTCTGGAAACTAAATGCCATACCTCAGGATTTATTCATTATTGTCTAAGTCATACAGTCTTTTGTATACTCATAACGATCATTCAAGTTAATCATTAACTCAGCTTCTTTACGTTATGCGTACTTGTCTTTAATTCAGATTCTTCACCGTTCACGGTTGAATCATTGGTCTTCATTATCATACGGCAAACCATACACAGGGTTTAGGTTCTAACCATTTAATATTTGTGTACACTCAACCTTCACGTCGATTAAAGTAATTAACGCTTACATTTTATTCTAACATTCTCCATCCGAATCACGATCGGCTTCCATTAATCTTATTATCGTTCATTACGGCTTTTTTGATAATTTATATCTTACTTAATACTATCGTTATCCATTACATGAACCCCATGTTCATTACTCATTCTTAATATCAAAGCCATACCGTTCGTTGTATGTTAAGACCGGTCCTTCATCGCAACTACGTTGTGTTTACGTTCTTTGTCTTTTAATCTCGTTTAATCCATCCGTTCAACCTTTACTAAAGGTTTAATTCACTTGTTTAAGTGTTATATTTGATGAACTACACGTTCATTAGCTTTCGTTACCCTTCCCACCAGGATTTGAGCAGTTAAAAGCTCATTACTAGGCTTTGCCCTGCACTGGGGTTGTGGCGCCGGTCCCCTTCCTTTCCCTCGCGCTGTAGCACCACTCTCCATGTTAAAGCTCACGCTGCGACACGAGTTTCCAGTATGGAACTCCCCGGTCTGGAGCTGTAGTGCCACCTTACAAGGCATGGCTAGTTTTGCAGTGCCAAGCCTTATTTCATGAAAAATTTTCTAAATGTTAATTCCACTTTGAGACGCTTATTTCCTGATTCCATAACTTATTCGTTATAACTCGGAACGAGGTTGTTCCAAAGCCATTCTCTTCCTTATCTTACGTACTTCAATCCCACTTGGATAAAACTTTTTTCTGAATCCATTAAAATGCCATTAGATTGGCTTAATCTTCATCATTCATTTGTTTTACGTTATTAACGTTCTTCGTTCGTTCATCCGTAATTCGGTCATCCAAACTAGGAACTTGTTCATTCTTGAGTCTATGACTCACATTTTCTATGTTCTCTTACATTCTTATGAAACCTTACATGTTCGGTTCATTTAAAAACTTTCTACTTCTCATTTGTATTTTACGAAATTTTCATCATAACTTCTTTATAGCTAAGTTTTAATATGTTCTTCATGAATGTTTCTACCGTTCCTAACCAAGCAATAAGCAACTAACTTATACGTGATGGTTTTAAACTTTTCCATCAACAACGATTATACTATGATGGTTTTAAATTTGTTCATCAAAAACATTCTTCGCGTTCTTCGCGTGTTCTTCGCGTTCTTCGTTCGTTCTTCATTTTTAATCGATATTTTTATTACGATTTGACTTTTTATTTGAATTCGATGTTATAAAACACCATTCCTTACTTATTTCACCGAATCATTCATATGATTCATTCAGATCGCTCAAATTCATTACGAAACTCATACTTCCTTAAAAAATTTATAAAATAAACTTTAAATTCTTATTTCTTCATTTTCTTATGATTTCAACCATATGAAATCATTCCTAAATCTTTTACTTCTTATTCTCATTAAGTTATGTTTTTAACACATAAAACTTAATGAAAATCTAACTTACAAGTTAGGTTTTAATATCTTTCTACCTTATTTTTCTTCCTTTAAACAAAGTCGGCGATTCGCTAGCTTTTCTATTTCACGATCAACTCCAATCTGAGCATTCATACTCATTCTCTTCCTTCTCCTTCTTCTCCAAGCTCTCAAGCTCTTTCTCTCTTCCAAAGTGTTGGTTGATTTTGAAAAAAAATCAACTAATACTTTCATTATATAGATTTTCAAAGCTAGGGGCAAAATAGTTATTTTGCCTCTAGATTTACTATTCCCACCTCCTTACTCCACCTCCTTACTGCTTCCGTCTTGCGGAATTCGTCCGACAGTTTTAAAAACTGTGATTCTCGGGATCCAAATATTTTTGGATATTTTATCTTTCCTTTACCGATTAACTTTTACGCATTCTTCTGATCTCTAAAAAATTGAAAAACACTTTTCTACATTAACCATTTTCCTTCACGTTTTCCCCTAACGTAGTTAAACGAATGAAAAGTACATAACAATACTTTTCGTTATTTTTATTTCGTCTGATTTCTACATGTTTTTCGAGAAAAACTTTTATCGACTTACTTAACTTTTTATGATATTTTATCGTCAAATCTTTCGACAGAATGTCATTTCGACATATCGAACTCTCGAAAAGGCTTAGGTTATTCAAACCCTAACCCTTAGGGTTTTGTCAGGTAAATAGTGCATATTTCGTCTTTTTCCCCAAAAATATTTTATTCCCGAAAAAATTTTATTTTCTTCTTGAAAATTCTTACTCGTTTAGTCTAGCTCGTATCCAGAATACTCCCGATTTATAATCATCCTAGGTTATAGAACGATTAATAAACACATAACACAGAATATTATTAATAAAAATTTATTTTATTAATAACTAATTATTTAATCTTAAATTCAGAACAATCCGGATTCTCCAGGTTGTTACATTTATCCATAACTCAACCATTTACTTGAAAAATACCATAACAGTTCCAAATATTTTCCTTTTTGGGGATTTGACAGATTATAATTTGTAAGACCCCAAATAATTTATAAATGAAATTTAATTTCCTCTAATTATTATTTTGAAATAGTAAGGGTTGATGTGATTAATGTGGATAGTTATGGGTAAAATACACAAATATTTCAAAATAAGCAAGTGGTTATAAAATATTCATTATTGTCGGGGAATATTCGTTTGGTCGTGGAATATTCAATCTTTATCGGAGAATATTAAATGCAATTGCCAGCGACCATGTAATAATATTCCATATAACGGAAAGCAATTGGATGAAGAAAACGACAAATATAAGTTGTTTAAAAATAACGGGCGTGGTTATTACCAATTAATCTTGTTAAAATACTCGGTGGTTAAAACACAAAGAAGACACCAGTATTGCACCAATTATTGATTCTTACGTGAAGACACTACTCAATAATGGTTACATGAATTATTGTTAAGTATTTTATTGGTTCAATAATTGTTGTGTTGATATTTTATATTCTTTGTTTTTCAATAATTGTCATTACCTTTATATTTTTCATTATCGAAGCAATAATTCATATTATCCCGATAATATTATTAGATAACATTATTGGTAATGTCTAGAAAGTTCTGTCTAAGGAGAGGTTTGGTCACCTAATTGCGCGGCCATTAAGGAGAAATTCTTTTTGAAAGCCCCCTCTTTCCGGAACATGCCGTTGTCAATATTGTGATTCTCGTATAATATTATTTGTGAATAATTAATTATTGATTCATATGATGAGAAAATATTGATTTTATGTGGATATAGATGGAGAAAATTTTTAATGTGACAATTGTTGAAAATTGAAATTTTATCTTTTTCTGATAAAATAATTCATTTAAATATATATATATATATATATATATATATTATATTTTAATAATATAATAATGGTGATATTTTTACAAATGAAATGTGGGATATATGAGTATACGAGGAGGAAGAGTATTTTTATTGCAATAAATGTTTAAAACATATTAAGCATGTCGGTGGACCCCATTTATTGACCGAAATTTGATTATAACTTTAAAAAATCGCCTGTTTGTGGATTTCGGTCAATTTACTTGGAATTTGGAAAAACTTTCTTACGCAAAGTTGTAGAAATGAATTTCCTATAAAAACTCGTATGCGATTCGAATTTTCTAATAAAAGGGCTATTTATTATGAATTATTGAAGTTTCAAAGCTCTAGAAAAATTAATTTTGGAAGTTTAAAATAATTTTAATTACAAAAACGTTTTTCATTGTTGGGACTCATTTAACATGTGTTAGGATGGTCAATTCAGATTTCTAGTATCGTAGGAAGATGTGGAAAATTAATATTATTAATTTATTAAATTTTCTCGCTTTGGTGTTCTAAGCATTTTCCTATAAATAGGTGCTTAGGTTAGAATTGAAAATCACACCGTAAAGCTCAAGTTTTCTCTCTATATTATCGAGCGTATTCTTGTGAGTATTTTGAGTATACTTTGAGTATTGCTATACGTTGAAAGTTCAAGTTATAGCCTATATCCAAAGATTCCAAATTAAGACTTGCTCTTTCCGAGGTAAGGGATATTTTTTTTCGAATGATATTATTTCTTCAATATCATTATCTTTGAAATATTGATCTCAAGTTTTATCAAATTTGGAACTTTTGGTGTCTGAGTTACTATTCACGATACTCTGATTATTATTCACGAATACGGCCTATTCATCGAAAAATGAAAATTTTCCTTTTCGGTCAAAATATCTATTGTGGATACTAGTTTTGATTGTATCCATGTTTTGATCATTCTTGAATTTTACACCACTATGATTATTTTTGAGGTATTTTTGGGCGTGGATAAAACAAAGTACTAATCCTTAATCCTTAATCCTTGTTATTTTGATTCACTCGGATTCATTTCTTTAAAAATATTTTCTTCATCCTCGGTCTTAAATGATGATATTATGGAATATCTTTGGCACCGTAGTGCAAAGATGAATGATTTCTCGATGAATATCTTTGGCACAGTAGTGCAAAGATGAATGATTTCGATGAATATCTTTGGCCCGTAGTGCAAAGATGAACAGTGTTTAGATCAACATGACCAATCGGTGAATGTCCTCGGCTCAGAGTGCAAGGATGAATATATGATTCGAGATATATGATTGATGTTACAGGGATAAAAATATTGATGATGGATTTGTTAAATTCATAGATATTAGTAGATTTCATCCTCTATGTAACTCTTCTATGAATTAATATTTTCCATTGCAGTATTGATTTAAAACTTGTTGTCTATTGTATTCTATTAGATTTTTTTTTCCTGTTGAAGACTAACGATAATTTGTTCTCAGATTATCTTAGTCATAATATTCTTTTCTTGGGCTAGTTGAGCTCACCCTTTTCCTTTTTGTTCCATTTTTCTTCTCAGAGGCGAGAACGTAGCGAGTACGAGTCGGGGTATGGAATGATGATTTTAGAGAGTTGTTTAGTAGTCCTCACCATTTCTGTAAAATAATGTATCAATAATTATGATGAGGATTTATTTGTATGCGGATATTGTTTAGATGGCAATATCTGTATTTAAACTCACAGCTTTTATTGTTGTAATAATAAAGTTATAGTTGTTTCGCATCTGTGTATTAACAACTCGTAATGGGTGATGTATACCTATTTTGGGGGTGTCGCGATTGGTATCGAGCTTAGGGATATGATCTCTGGCGAGATCGGGGAATAGAACTAGGAGGGAGAGATGAGTAAATCCTTCGCTAGTGTGTCCTACCTAAGCTTATTTGATAGTTGGTCAGTATATAGGGATATTATGTGATATATTGATTTCCTTAATTAACCCTTGTTTTATGACGAAGATTTGAGAATGTCGACCGAGAATATTAACAATGGAAATGAGACCGTGGAGACACTGTACTCACCAACGAGGAGAACGCGTCAGCAACGGTAAATGTTCCTCCTCATGAACAACACAACCGATCGAGACGATGAACGATGCAATGTTTAGAAGCTTTTTGCGATTCATGCAAAATCGATTTGAGGAGACTCGTGTTCAAAACATAGGAGGAAATGATAGCAATTCACGGGTTGTCACATTAAGCGCCTCAAAGAGTTGGGACCACTGAATTTAAGGAAAGCCAGATCCGATCATGGCGTAAAACATGGGTCAAGCAAATTACCAAGATATTCGATGTCTTGGGATGCACGGAGGAACAAAGGTTCCATTCGCCACCTTTATGTTCCGTGGCGAGACAGACAGACACTGTGGAGTCTGTGAAGTGTACCCATCCAACAAGACTCAAAGATGTCTTGGGAGACATTTCAAAACTATTTAATGACAAATACTTTCCCGAAAGTGTTCGTCTATATGAAGGAAGTGGAGTTTATTAGACTGGAGCGAACAACATGACGGTGTGTCTCAATGACGAGGCGAAGTTGGCGAAATTATCCAGTTTGCACCTCATTTGGTAGAGAATGAGGAACGATGACGCGAATGTTTCTAAGAGGTTTAAAACCCAAGATACGCCAAGATCTCATCTCTCATAAATTTTCTTTTATTCAGATGTTGTTAATAGGGCTCAATTGTTAGAGCGAGATAACGAGTACGGCCAACCGAGGTACCACAATCGGGATCATACCCAGAGATAGCGATCAACAAAACAACAATAAACAAAGTGGAGAAAGAAAAGACGGACAAAAATGGTAACCACTCGGTGGTAATCATGACCATGAAAATAGAAGAAGTGAGTCGAGGAGAGATTTTAAGGAGGAGATTCAACAACGACCATGTGAAGACGAGCGAAGCAAAGAAAGAATCGTTCCAAGGGAGGAGAACGACTACCATTCATATGCTATAAATGCGGAAAGAGGACATATCGGTCCAAACCGCCTACAAGATTCGGTATGCTATAATTGTGGAAAGGAAGGACATATCGCTTCGAGATTTCACAAATAGCAAAACCTAGTTCAATGGGGACGGTGACTCAAAAGATCGTCCCCAAAAAAGTCAAAGTCAACGGTTCTCGAAGAGCGTTTGTTGTGGTCGGTCAAAATGCGAGGAACCCAAACGAGGTGATCACGGGTAAGCTATTTATAAATTCTTGTGAAGTTTATACTTTACTAGATATCTGCGGTCTACCCATTCATTTATCTCTCCGCTTGTGCTCAACGTTTAAACTTGACTCCTGAGAAATTAGACTTTGACCTATCTGTGGAAACTCCGTTAGGAGAAACTTTCATCACATCCAATCGCTTATAAATCTTGTTTGATTCAAGTTGGCACCATCACCTTACATTGACCTTATCTCTTTAAAGATACTTGCTTTTGATGTGATTTTAGAGATTGATTGGTTAACTACTCATCATGCCAAAATTAATTATTTTCGTAAGGTTGTTAGCTTTCATATTCCTAAACAACCTGTTGTACGAATTCAAGCAACTAAACAATTAAAATCAATCAGTGTCATATCTAATCATAAAGCTATTCGTTTATTAAAAAACGGATGTCAAGCTTTCTTAGCCCATGTTATGGATTTGAATAAAGACACGTCCAATTTGAATAATATTCCTGTTGTTATTGACTTTCCCGACGATATTTCTGAAGAACTTCCCGGCCTACCCCGAACGTGAAGTTGAATTCTTTATTGACCTTGAACTCGCACAAAGCCCATTTCTAAAACCCCATATCGAATGGCTCCTATTGAACTTCAGAGTTAAAGGTCCAACTATAGGAGTTGTTGGACATTGGTTTCATTCGATCCTAGTACATCTCCTTGGGGTGCTCCTATTTTATTCGTAAAAGCGAAAAGACGGGAGTATGCGACTTTGTATTGACTATCGAAATTGAACCATGTCACTATCAAGAATAGGTATCCTCTCACTGCGTATTGATGACCTGTTTGACCATTGCAAGGAGCACAATTCTTTTCAAAGATCGATCTTCGCTTACGGATATCATCAATTGAAGATTAGAATCGAGGATATTCCAAAGACCGCCTTGTAACTCCTGATGACGGGCATTATGAATTCTTAGTCATGTCTTTCGGATTGACTAATGCTCCTGCGGCTTCCATGGATATGATGAACCGAGTATTCAAGGAATATTTGGATCAGTTCGTTGTTGTCTTTATTGATGACATCCTTATATATTCCAAAAGTCGTGAAGATCATGAGCACTATTTGAAGCTGGTACTACAAAGGCTTCGTGAAAATAAGTTATATGCCAAGTTAAAGAAATGCGAGTTCTGGCTTAAGGAAGTAGCATTTCTTGGGCACGTGGTGTCAAAACATGGAGTATCTGTTGACCTGGCGAAGATTGAAGCAATACAAAATTGGGAGCAACCGAAGTCGGTGACTGAAGTATGTAGCTTTTTGTGTTTAGTTGGTTATTATCGGAGATTCGTGGAAGGGTTTTCTCGAATCACTACTCCGTTAACTCATCTGACTCGAAAGGATACAAAATTCAAATGGAGCGAGGAATGCGAGTAGAGTTTCCAAGAGCTTAAGAGGAGACTCATTTCGGCACCTGTTCTAACAATACCATCTGGTACGGATGGATTTGTTATCTATGAAATGATGCTTGGGCAAAGGGTTAGGATGTGTTCTCATGCAACATGGGAAAGTCATAGCCTATGCCTCATGACAACTTAAAGAATATGAGAGGAATTATCCTACTCATGATCTAGAGTTAAGCGCATTGATCGTTTTCAGCTTAAAGATCTGGAGGCACTATCTTTATGGGGAGAAAGTGGAGATATATTCGCACCATAAAAGCCTTAAATATTTCTTCACTCAAAAGAACTTAACATGCTGCAATGTGACGTTGGCTCGAGCTATTGAAAGACTACGACCACACTATTCAATACCATCCCTAAAAAGCGAACATGGTAGTACCAGCGTTGAGTAGAAGATCATATGCGAGAACGAAAAGCGATGATGTCAAGTATACGATAGAGCCAACTTTAATAGAAAAGTTTAAGGTTGCTCAAGCCACCGACCCAGAGCTGATGCATAAGAAGAAGAAAGTACAAGAAGGTGTTATTCCGGAAGTGAGAATTGATGAAGAAGGAATACTTTGAGTCCACTCCAGACTTTGTGTTCCTAACGATTCTGATTTGAAGTACAAGATCATGATGGAGGCACACAATACACCATTTGCAATCCATCCTGGAAGTACTAAAATGTATCGTGATCTTCGACATACATTTTGGTGGAACAATATGAAGAGAGAGATTGCAAAGTTTATCTCAACATATTTAACTTGTCAACGTGTAAAGGCAGAGCATCAAGTGCCTAAGGGACCATTGCAACCACTTGAGATTCCGAAATGGAAGTGGGAACACATTACCATGGATTTCGTTTCTGGGTCTTCCACGGTTTCTCAAGGCATAAATGCTATTTTGCGTTATTGTTGATAGATTAACCAAGTCTCGCACATTTCTTGCCGATCACGGAGACTTATTCTCTTGAACGTCTTGCTAGTATGTATGTAAATGAGATTGTGAGGTTGCATAGCATGCCAAGATATCTATAGTTTGGATCGTGACCCAAGATTCACTTCAAGATTTTGGGTTAGCTTGCAAAAAACAATGGGTACGGATTTACGATTGATTCGACATACCATCCTCAAACGGACGGACAATCGAGAGGACTATTCAAACTCTTGAAGATTTATTAAGACTCGTGTCCTAGACTTCAAGGGCGCTTGGGATAAGTATTTACCATTGGTGGAATTCTCCTACAACAACAAAGATTATCGAGCAAGTATAGGTGTGGCTCCATATGAAGCATTATATGGACGAAAGTGTCGCTCTCCAATATGTTGGGATGAGGTGGGTGAAGCAACATTGTTGGGACCCGAGTTAGTACGTATGACTACCGAAAAGATCCAAATGATTCGACAACGTATACAAAACGACACAAGATTGACTAAAGAGTTATGCGGATCTTCATCGAAAGGACGTGGAATTTAGTATAGGGGATCATGTATTGTTGCGAGTTGCTCCATGGAAGGGAGTTACAAGATTTGGGAAGAAAGGAAAGCTCAATCCACTATTTATTGGTCCATTTCAAATTCTTGACCGAGTAGGAAATGTAGCCTATAGACTCGCTTTACCTCCAAGTATGTCTCGTGTTCATAATGTGTTTAATATATCTCATATTCAGTAAATATGTGAAAGACCCAACCACGTTATTGAGTTAGAACCCATTTAGATAGTCAAGACTTAACGTATGAGGAGATACCTATCAAGATCTTGGATAGGAAGGAGCATGTCCCACGACGAAGGTCATACCACAAGTTAAAGTTTTGTGGAGGAACCATGCTATAGAGAAATGACCTGGAATTGGAAACGGAAATAAAAGCGAGGTATCCTCACCTTTTGAAACACCAGATATCGTATGTCAATTTCGAGGACGAAATTTCATAAGAGAGGAGGTTGTAAGACCCCAAATAATTAATAAATGAAATTTAATTTCCTCTAATTATTATTTTGAAATAGTAAGGGTTGATGTGATTAATGTGGATAGTTATGGGTAAAATACGCAAATATTTCAAAAAATAAGCAAGTGGTTATAAAATATTCATTGTTGTTTGGGAATATTCGTTTGGTCGTGGAATATTCGCATGACGATGGCGCAATGAATGTGTGGGCCCCATAACTAAAGCGATTGGATGAAGAAAACGACAAATATAAGTTGTTTAAAAATAATAGCGTAGTTGTTATCAGTTAATCTTTTGTTAAAATACTCGATGGTTAAAACACAAGAAGATTTGCAGATTGCACCAATTATTGATTCTTATGTAAGAAGGCACTACTCAATAATGGTTACGATAATTATTGCTCAAAGATTTTATTAGTTCAATAATTGTTGTGTTGATATTTTATATTGTTTGTTTCAATAATTATCATTACACAAGATTTTCATTATCGAAGCAATAATTCATATTATCCGAATAATATTATTAGATAACATTATTGGCAATGTCTAGAAAGTTCTGCTACAAGGAGAGGTTTGGTCACCTAATTGTGCGCCATGAAGGAGAAATTCTTATTGAAAGCCCCTCTTTCTCGGAACCGCACAGTTGTCGATATTGTGATTCTCGTAATATTATTTGTGAATAATTAATTATTGATTTATATGATGAGGAATATATTGATTTTATGTGGATATAGATGGAGAAAATTTTAAATGTGACAATTGTTAAAAATTGAAATTTTATCTTTTTCTTGATAAAATAATTCATTTAAATATATATATATATATATATATATATATATATTTTAATAATATAATAATGGTGATATTTTTACAACGAATGTGGGATATATGAGTATACGAGGAGGAAGAGTATTTTGTTGCAATAAATGTTTAAAACATGTTAAACATG
Organism: Panax ginseng; assembly: GCA_020205605.1. Taxonomy (NCBI): domain Eukaryota; kingdom Viridiplantae; phylum Streptophyta; class Magnoliopsida; order Apiales; family Araliaceae; genus Panax; species Panax ginseng. Next base: position 129,311,829 of record CM035130.1, read on the forward strand.
TCGGTGGACCCCATTTATCGACTGAAATTTGATTATAGCTTGTAAAATCGCCTGCTTGTGGATTTCATCAATTTCATTTTGGAATTTGGAAAACTTTCTTCCAGAAAGTTGTAGAGAATTGAATTTCCTATAAAAAAAATCGCGAGATTCAATTTTCTAATAAAAGGCTATTTATTATGAATTATTGAAGTTTCAAAGCTCAAAATAATTAATTTTGGAAGTTTAAAATAATTTTAATTACAAAAATGTTTTTTCATTGTTGGGACTCATTTATCATGTGTTAGGATGGTTTGAATTCAGATTTCTAGTATGTAGTAGGAAGATGTGGAAAATTAATATTATTAATTTATTAAATTTTCGCTTTGGTGTTCTAAGCATTTTCCTATAAATAGGTGCTTAGGTTAGAATTGAAAATCACACCGTAAATCAAGTTTTCTCTCTATATTATCGGCGTGATTTTTGTGAGTATTTTGAGTATACTTTGAGTATTGCTATACGGTGAAAGTTCAAGTTATAGCTTTATATCCGTATTCCAGTTAAATCTTTTGTTTTTTTAAGGTAAGGGATATATTTTTTTTCCGTAATGATATTATTTCTTCAATATCATTATCTTTGAAATATTGATCCAAGTTTTATCAAATTTGGAACTTTTGGTGTCTGAGTTACTATTCACGATAACGACGCTATTCACGATATCTGATCTTATTCACGAATACGACACTATTCATCAAAAATAAAAATTTTCCTTTTCGTCCAAAATATCTATTGTGGATACTAGTTTTGATTGTATCCATGTTTTGATCATTTTTGAATTTTACACCACTATGATTATTTTTGAGGTATTTTTGGACGTGGATAAAACAAAGTACGATTCCTTAATCCTTAATCCTTGTCATTTTGATTCACTGGATTCATTTCTTTAAAAAATATTTTTCATCATCCTCAGTCTTAAATGATGATATTATGGAATATCTTTGGCCTGTAGTGCAAAGATGAATGATTTCTGATGAATATCTTTGGCCCGTAGTGCAAAGATGAACAGTTGTTTAGATGAGAATGACCAACTGGTGAATGTCCTTGACCTGTAGTGCAAGGATGAATATATGATTCCAGATATATATTGATTGATGCTACAGGGATAAAAATATTGATGATGGACTGTTAAATTCATAGATATTAGTAGATTTCATCCTCTACGTAACTCTTCTATGAATTAATATTTTTCATTATGCAGTATTGATTTAAAACTTGTTGTCTATTGTATTCTATTAGATTTTTTTCCTGTTGAAAGACTAACGATAATTTGTTACGTATTATCTTAGTCATAATATTCTTTACTGGGCTAGTTGAGCTCACCCTTTTCCTTTTTGTTCCATTTTTCTTCTCAGGAGGTGAGAATGTAGCGAGTACGAGTCGGGGTATGGAATGATGGTTTTAGAGAGTTGTTTAGTAGTCCTCACCATTTCTGTAAAATAATGTATCAATAATTATGATGAGGATTTATATGTATGTGGATATTGTTTAGATGGCAATATTTGTATTTAAACTCACAGTTTTATTGTTGTAATAATAAAGTTATAGTTGTTTCTATATCGTGTATTGACAACTCAGAATGGGTGATGTATACCTATTTTGGGGGTGTCACATAATTCCCTTATGAACATATATTTTTCTTGGAATTTTTAAAATTCATTTACTATTTTTAATTAGTCCAAAACAGCAGCATATTGAAATAATTTTAATAAATTGAACCTTTGTCCAAAACTTCTGAAACTTTCAGGATATGTTCTGGTTATATACGTGTACTCCTTGTACAAATTTCACAAGTTTTGGAGTTATACACTAAGAGTTATTCTCATTTACTTTTTAAGTAGTCCATTCTCGTAAAATCCATAACTTTCATCCTACACATCCAAAACTCACCATCTTTGGACAGGATTTCGCTAACTCATCATAATATCATACCAAAAAATTTTAGAATTTTTAAATCAAATAAAACTAACGAAAATATCCCTGCAAAAACAGGCCAGAAACTGCCCTTTTCAAGCTTTTTGTTTTTCCTGGACAGTTTTGACATAAACAACTGCCAAGGTTTGAAAAATCATAATTTTTTAGTGCTACCACTTGGGTTTACTAGTTGACTTACATATCTAGCACCCCCTCAAATGGTAGATGATCAAAGTGGAGAAAGATTAGGGTTTTCTCAAACTTTTGAACATAGTTTTCTTTTTCTTTCCGTTTGATCAACTTTTAAACACTCAAATAGGTAAGATCCATACATGAAACATTATAAAACACGTGGATCAAGGGTTTTGGACTGAACATAAGTCTTATATCTTGTAAAAAAACAAAATATTAAACAAAGCTTAGATTTAGTGTTTATACCTTGTTTATGGGCTACTTTTCTTGATCTTCCAAAATAGGAAAGGAACTTAGGGTGCATGAGTTTCAAAATCCCTTCCTCTCTTCCTTAAGGGGATTCCCACTCTCTCTCTCTTCTCTTTCTCTCTATTTGTTTTGTTTTGATAGCTTTTAGGAAGTAAGAAATAAAAATGAAGTAAAAGTATTTTACCAAATATGAAAAGGTATAAGTGTTTGTTAAAATATGTACGTATAGATATACCATACATATCTATCTAAATGTCCTAACATAATCTAGCTTTCTCTCTCTCACTTATCATATTAAGTTGCTTCTAAGTGTGGTGAAATAAGGTGGCCAAATAGGATGGTGACACACAAAGGTAGTTGGTCACCAACTTTGGAAGAAAAAAATAAAACACACGTGCTCTTATTCTCTCTTAGGACACATGAGCCATAAGCACTTTCTTTTGGCCAATATAGTCATTTCCTACATTTAACTCAAGTATGGTTAGTTCTTAACCATAGTTATTCTACTAGCACATATCCCATTATTTTGGGATACTAAAGTAAATCTTGATTGGGCTTCTCTAATTTGTAGGAATTCAAGACCAAGGGCAAAATGGTCTTTAACCATTACTAGGGAAGGGCAAGATGGTCTTTAAGTCATCTAAAGGAAATTTCCTAGAAATTTACTCATATGACATATTGGTTATAATCAATTTTCTTTAAGGACAAAATTATCATCTAACTATAATTAGGAAATTTCCTAGAAATTTCCTTCAAGGATGCTATGGTCATTACCAAATTTCTTTTTGGGCAAAATAGTCATTTCCTTGTTACTAGGAAATTTCCTAACCATAATCACCAATTATCACAGCCTAGTGAGGCCCACCATCCTTAGCGTCTCCCAATTTAATATTATTGGGTTCTATTAAATTATCATTTAAGGTATATTCTTAGCATATTCTCAAAATATTCTTTATTACTTAGCATATTCCTTAAGATATTTTCTTAAGTTTCTAATCTTAGGTTTTTAACCCTAAGGTTTTTTTAACTCACACAATTCTCATTTAACTTTCATAATTCACTTTCATACTTTATTAAATTAATAAAATGTACATTTTGCCCTTTCGTACAATTGATTATGATTTAACTCCCGAGCTATGTCGGTAACCCAATTTCTTTTTATTTCTTTTTATATAATAAATAAATATATACACATATTTATAATATATATCTATTAAATCACATACATATTGTTCATAAGTCACAAAGTATCATGGATAAATAATTAATGTGATTAATTTAATTAATCATTTCTCTTGCTAAAATATATATAACACATCACTAAATATATATGTGTATATATATATACACATTCACCTTATTCTTATAATATATCTTCATTGAAATTTATTTCCTTAATAAATTTCCCTCATATATCATTATAAAAATTTCTTACATAATCTTTTTAATTGATTAATTCATTTAAATTTAAAGGTACCATAATACCTTATTCTTAATATACCTTCAAGTACACATATAAATCTATTCTAGGGTTTTGATTTTTTGTAACGCATATTTTCTTACATATATTCTTTATCTTCTCATTTCTTACTCTTCAACATTTCTATCATTCACATTTAATTTTCTTTACATTACTTTTTAATTATTAAACCATATAGGTTCTTTTAAAATTTTTAATCAGTCCTCTATTTCTAATCTAGGTTTTATTTTTTAACCTTTAATTTAATCATTCAAGATCATCTAAATTTTTGGGTTGTCACATTCACCCCTCCTTCTAAGAATTTCGTCCCCGAAATTACAGCCTACTAATCACTGCTCCTTTTATTCACCAAAATTTTGTTGTCATAATAACCTTTATTTAATCACATCAGATTTCATTCTCAATTAACAAGTACATGTTATCTCCTTCCATGAGGATATCTTCTATTATCTCATTCTACAATGGCTACTCACTATGAGTTTACATCTTCTAATCATTCAGGAGTCTTCACAATTGTTCAAGAACTGTGAAGCAGTATCAATAATCTAAAAAATTTTATTCAAGAAAACTTTTCATATCATGCTGAGGGGTCATATAGATTATGAACACATAGTTTTAACAGTATTTACACCGCAAAATGGTAAATTACTAGGTATGTTTACACTCATGAAGAAGGTAAACTACCGCTGCTAGTACTTTAGGTGATCAACTTATAGTACACTTACGTTGTGCACAACGTATCAATCTTATTTAGCCACTATTTGAGCTACTAGATTGGATTATTTTATGCAATCGACATATCCGTCTTTTTTGGGGTTGTTCACCTCAGACTTGGCATAAGAATCTGTACCAAAATAATTTGGTTCAGGATAACTTTTCAAAGAGATACTTGAATTTTCATAAACATTTGTCTAGCTGAATCAAATAGCTTAGACGCATATTAATAATTCGAACATCAATCGAAACATTTGTCTAGCCACTTTAATTGGCATTGACTTTTCTTTAATTGGTTTAAAATTTTGAACTCATTTTATGACGTCATGATACCGCACTGTATTCACATTCCTTTTGTGGATTCTGTCATTTTGTAACTTTGTCATACTACATCATATCATAGTGGGCTGAAAATCTTTAGATCACATCCAACACTAGGTTAATCTGCATTGATAACTCCATCATTTTTATCATTTTTGCACCAGGTTCCATGATGCATCAATGATATATAAAATATATTTTGATATTTTTCAAATCATTTTTGTCTAGCCGAAACAATTATCGTAGACATAAATAATAGAATTTTTAAAACTTATTGGTTCAGTAATTTGACCCAATATTTTTCAAAAAAAATGTTTTTATCAGCACGATGTCAATAAATTTCGAAATCTAGCATAGCTAGAAGTTTTGGAATACATATGCTTCCTCCATTAACTCTAATTTCTCTAATGATCCATTGCTTAATAATTTTATTTATTTTTATCATCCTTAAATCTTACAATACTGAAAATACTCAGTTCTTCTTCCATAACTTTTCTATACCACAATATAATTCATTAAACTTGCAACACATTATGAGTTTAGGAACTTGCCACAATAATATGAGTTTAGGAACTTGTGCTATTAATATGTAGTCTAAGAACAGATCAGGGACTGTCCATACACTTAGAGGTTCAAAAACGTACCATACAATTATGAGTCACAAACTTACCATAAGTATGAGTTTTAAGAACTCACACCTAATCTTAATCTTCTCTAACTATCAAATATAAATATGAGAAAAGAATCACCTTCTCGTCATATGTATATCGAGTAATCGTTAGACCAAACATAAAACCCCTGCCCATACAAAGGTTTATATAACTCAACTATCACATGAGTCCTCAATCGAAATCCCACTTGATCCTAGCATCCTTTTTACTCAATACAAATTTTATTTAATCCGTATCTTTAGCATCTACCACCCTTTCCTGAGTTTACTGATGAGTGGGTTTTATACATATGAATCGGGTTCCTATTTGGACTTAAATAGTTTTTATTTTGTCTATTTTAGTATCATTTTGCATGTTTTTGTTTTGTTTTGTTTGCAAGTTTTATTACGTGTTAGCTTTGGTATAATGGTGGTATTGTTATGGAAAACAGCATGGAAAAGCAAGAAATCAGCAGTTTACAGTTTAGTACCGCACTAGGGCGGGCAATTTATAAAGGAGATACCCCGTCTGGGCGGGGGTACACGTGTCAAGAATTTAGCACCCCGTCGGGGCGGGCATCCTCAAGGCATAATACCCCACCCAGGCGAGGGTGCTCGGACAGAAAGAAGCTGTTCTGATGTGATTCTAACACTGAGGAGGCGTGGACTAAAGGACTTTGGCTCTAATTTGGACTGGATTGTGGGCGTTTCTATCAGCTATTACAGAGACTTAGTACAATTAATTGAGAATCCAATCATTCAATCAATCAATAATCAATCACAACTTTAAAACCCTAATTCCTGAAGAATCTTGGAGGAGTGGAGCAGAAGGATCAAGATTAGGAAGATTTCAAAACTGAGTGCAGAGAAGGGTGGTTTAAAACTATTCTTTGTCTTTATTTCAGTTTTTGTAATTTGGATGGTGTATTTTTTAATCTACTTAGTTTTTAATTCATTAGTTATGAAATAAAATTTAAATTAAGCTTGCAATGAATCTTTGAGTGGAACAATGTTTATTGTCGATGTCGGGATTTTTGAGTGTCCCTTTTCGTTACTTATTCTTTGGTGTTCTCATGTTAATGTGAGATTTGTTTGAAAAAATAAGTGAAAAAGGTCCGACATGTATAATGTCGAGGATTGGACTCTAAGAGTCGCCAGTTGGTGTATTTAACTGGTTGTACCAACGCAACTGAAAAGGCTTGAACATTGACCCAATGTTTTGACACTGCTAAACGGGTCTATGAAACCGAGATTCATTTGGGTCCGGGGCTTGATTATGCGAAGGGAAGGTGTTAGGCACCCCCCGACATCCTTGTTACCATGGTGACCGCCACTTTTCAAAGAAATTGTTATATGAATATGTGTGTGTGTGTGTGGATCAATGTGCAATTATTTGAAAGTAATGCGAGGCCTCGTTCGCACCTATATACACAAGGTTTGAATTTTATAGAAAAATTCAGTTTTAACCAAGATGTGGCAATGACGTTTTGTAAAAGAGGTTTTTCAAAACCTGTGCTCAATAGGAATTGAGACCTTTTCATACTTCCATTTTATTATTAAATGTTCAGTTTGTTTGCTTTTATTTTCGAGATGCGGAGCACTCTTGAGAAAATAATATCTGCGATCTTAAACTCCTCATGGGCATGACAACCATCCAAGGAAATTCGCAGACATCAGAAAATAATGTACAGTCACTTACGGTGAAAAAGGTCCATCATGGGAACCGAATCTAGATTCATGGCGAACTCGTGATCACATGATTCCTAGGCTCACATGATCTTGCAATTTGTATGGAAAGCGAAGAAGCAGTTATATATATAAAAGTCAGAAATATATATATATATATATATATGTGTGTGTGTGTGTGTGTGTGTATGATCAACCACCACAAAGCAACTCCATGGGGATCGAAATATAAATAAAGCACTAAATGGTATCAAATGCCACGAAGTGAACTCTAGGCAGGACAAAATGTAAATAAAGCTGTAAAAAGTGATCAACTGCCACGAAGTGAACTCCAAGCAGGACGAAATGTAAAAAGCTGTAAATTGAAGGCGAACTCCAAGCTATGTACCCCCGGGTATCAGGGAGATCAGGTCGACGTAGTTCGCCCCTCAGGATGAATTGAAGGCAAAGAGAAGTGTAAATCCCATGTGCAGGCTATACTGCGGGGAGAGGAAAGTTTAATCCCATAATGGGGACAAACTGCAAGTGGGTAAAAAGTTTGATCCCATCTTCAGTGACAAAGCGCAGCGAGAAAAGTTTAATCCCGTCTTCAGGACAAACTGCAGGTGTGAAAGGTTAAATCCCGTCTTCAGGATAACCGAAATTGTGAAAGGTTAAATCCCGTCTTCAGGATAACCGAGATTGTATAAAAGGTTTGAAATGAAGTGAAACCAGGCTGCTGGTTTGAAGTGTATGTTTCCCTGAGGGGCAGAAAAGTATGTAGAAAGGGTTCAAAACCGGAATGACTGGTGATTTGAGGATGAAAACCAGGATATTTGTTTGATGGTAACTTCAGACATAGTATCGTTTCACGGTGTCCGAGTTGATAAGCTGTGGAAATTCATCGCCATCCATTTCCTGCAATCTGAGAGCACCTCCTGTCAATACTTCCTTGACAACAAATGGGCCTTCCCAGTTTGGAGCGAATTTTCCCTTGGTTGTCAATGATCTTCTTCAAAAACAAGTCATGTTGTTTGAATTACCGTAGTCAGACTTTTCAGTTGTAGGATCGTGCGATCCTTTGCTGATATAACTGACCATGGAAGATTGCCGTGGTTCGCCTTTCGTCTATCAGAGAAAATTGGTGATACCTGTCTTGTACTCATAGGTCTTCATCCAACTGAGCATCCATCAATACTCTAAGGGATTCCATTTCCACTTGTATGGGGAGCACTTCTTCCATCCCATAGACTAATAAGTAGGGGGGTTGCCCCAGTGGAAGTTTTCATGGAAGTTCTGTAGGCTAATAAAGTCAGAGGCAAGAGGTCAGGCCATCCTTTGTGGTTGGCGGACATTTTTTGCATGATCTTTTTGATGTTTTTATTAGCCGCTTCAATAGCACCATTCATCTTTGGACGGTAAATGACGGAGTTGAGATGTTTGATGTGGAATTATCTGCATAAATCCTCCATCATTTTGTTGTTGAGGTTCTTAGCATTGTCTGACACAATGACCTCTGGTTGTCCATATCGACAGATGACATTATTTCTGATGAAAGCAATGATAACTTCTTTAGTAACTTTGGGGAAGGAAGCTGCTTCTCCCCATTTGGTGAAGTAGTGGATCATGGTGAATATGAATCGATGTCCATTAATGGCTTTGGGCTCGATGGGCCCGTTCACGTCCATTCCCCACATTGAGAAGGGCCATGGAGAACTCATGTTGTGGAGTTCCCTTGTAGGGGCGTGGATAGCATTCCCATGAATCTGGCATTGATAGCATCTCTTGACGTGATCATCACAGTCAGCTTTGAGTGTAAGCTAATAATGCCCCATTCTGAGGATCTTCTTGACAAGTAAGAGTCCGCTCATGTGTGGGCCACATACTCCACCATGGATCTCATCTATGAGTCTCTGAGCTTGGTCTTTGTCTAGACATCTGAGGAGACCTAATCCTGCATCTCTTTTGTAGAGTGAATCTCCGCTCAGGTAGAATTTCATAGCAAGTCGATGAATTCGCCTCTTCTCAGTTAGGCTCACCTCATTGGGTGTAGATCCATCTCGTAGATACTCCTTGATATGCTGATACCAAGGGTTGTGGATGGGAGGTAACTCATCTGATACTTCTCCAACGTAATTCCCATATATTGGGGCTTTTTGCAAAGCAAACGTGATGCATGGCATGTTTTCCTTATCTGGTATGTAAACCAAGGAGGCCAACATTGCTAATGCGTCTGCAAAATCATTCCTATTATGAGGAATGTGTAGAAAGGAGATTTCTTCGAACTCCAAAGCCATCTGTAGAACTTGCCGATGGTAAGGCAGCAAATGTAATTCTTTGGTTTGATAAATTCCTGTGGATTGCTTATTACCAATTCAGAATCCCCAAAGACAAGAATCACCGATGCCCATTGAATGGGCAAGTTTTAGCCAATCGACATGTACCGTCCATACTCACCGTGTTGTTGGTGCTGACAAACTACAATTTGACGGCGACGGGATACTAATCCCCCATACCGGATAGTAAGATAGCTCCAGCTCCGGAGCCTTCTGAATTAACAGCCCCATTGAAATATATTTTCCACTCACGGCATATATCGTACTGATGTTATAACTGAACTGTCATTACCCCTTCATCGAGAAAGTACGTTTCTAAGGGTTTGTAATCCCCTGCAGGTGCGGCGGCTAGTTGATCCGCAATTCCTTGACCTTTGATAGATTTTTGCATCACGTAGACGATGTCAAATTGCTGTAGGATCAACTGCCATCTAGACAGTCGACAATTCAGTATGGGTTTACTGAATACATATTTGAGAGGATCTACGCGGGATATGAGATGGGTTGTGTGACCATGGTGGTAATGCTGTAACCTTATGGAAGCTCATGCTAAAGCACAACAAGTCTTCTCGATCAGAGTGTACTTATGTTCATTGATGCTGAATCTTTTACTGAGGTAATTGATAGCTCGTTCTCGGCCTCTATTATCTTTTTGCCCCAGCATGCAACCCATAGCATTGTCATTTATGGACAGGTACATGAATAGGGGAACATCATCCTTGGGAGGTACCAAAATAGGAGCGTTAATCAGTTGCTCTTTAATGGTAATGAAGGCTTTCTGACACTCATCGTTCCATTTCATGGATGAGTTCTTCCTTAACAATTCGAAGATAGGCTCACATGTTGCTATGAGTTGAGAAATGAATCTGCAAATGAAGTTGATCCTTCCCAAAAATCCTCGTATTTCCTTCTCTGTCTGAGGAATGGGCATTTCCTTGATGGCCTGGATTTTGGTAGGATCCAGTTCAATCCCTTTGGGGCTGACTAGGAAGCCTAAAAACTTGCCTGACTTAACACCAAAGGCACACTTGGCGGGATTCAACTTCAAGTTGTACTTACGCAACCTGTTGAATAGCTTTGTGAGATGATCTAAATGGTCATCCTCCTTCTGGGATTGGACAATGATGTCATCCACGTAGATCTCTATCTCCTTGTGTATTAAATCGTGGAAAAGAGCCATCATAGCTCGCTAATAGGTTACCCCGGCATTAATGAGGCCGAAGGACAACCGTATGTAGCAAAAAGTTCCCCAAGGCATGATGAAAGTAGTTTTCTCATGATCTTCCTCAGCGACCATAATTTGATGGTACCCCGCAAAGCAATCAGCAAAGGAGTAAATGTCGTATTGAGCAGTATTGTCAATAAGAATGTGGATAAGAGGCACGGGTAAGCTATCTTTAAGGAAAGCTTTGTTCAAATCCCTGTAATCCACCCAGGCTCGTACCTTTCCCCCTGGTTTAGGCACGGGAACAATTTTTGATATCCACCCCAGATATGTAGACACCATGATGATGCCAGCTTGAAATTGTTTCACAATTTCCTCTTTGACTTTTAAACTCCACTCAGGTTTCAATCGCCTGAGTTTTTGCCTAACTGGCTTGAATCCTTCTTTAATGGGAAGGCGATGAAGAACAATGTTAGTGGACAAACCCACCATGTCTTCATGAGACCATGCAAACACATCATGGAATTGGGTTAATAACGCAACCATGTCATTCCACTGATTTGTGGTAAGGTCTGACCCAATCTGGATTAGCTTAGGGTTGTATAAGGTTCCAAGATTGAAAGGAGTGGTTTGATCAAGATTGGGTTTGGGCTTGTCTGCAACCCATTCCTTAATCTCTTGAGGTGTCTCAATGTCCTCTTGGATGTCCATCAAGTCTGAGTCCAACTTTGTATCAAAGTTACAACCCTTGTGGAGAGAAGGCATGTCATCAGTAAAGACAGGCACATCTAAATTCAGAGTCCTGAAACAAAAGATGATTTCACTTAATATATGCAACTGTTCGATCATACAAAAGTGTTAGCATATACGTGATAAAATAACTGCTAGTGCTGTAAAGGAAAGCAAGCAATTAGAGTTATCTACAGGGTAGAGGGATTTTTTGCCCATTTTACCCTCGTCGACCAATGCATGGAGTTCTGCTCCAATTGTCGAGGGAAAAGTCCTGAAGGACTGCAGTGATGGAAGGATCGTTAGTGCCTTCCTTCTCCCGAATGATAACCATGACATCTGGGCAATCATCGTCTGGGGTATATCTGTGTGTATGTTCATCATGAACAATGACACGAATGCCTGCCATCATCAAGGCAAAGTCATGTTTACGTTTCCGTTCCTTTTCTTCCACTTCGGGATTAGGAATCAGCACCTCTTTAGCTTTGATTGGCACTGGTTTTGGAAATAGCATAGCCACAACATGGGCTGGCACCTTTACTGGAGATTGCATTAGCTCATGAGGTAAAGGCATAGAAAATCACCGTGCGGCGGAAGCTTGAGGTACCTGCTCGTGCTTATGAGGATTCCTGTATCTGGAACTAGAAGAATAGCCTAGTCCGGCTGTTCCAATTTAACTGGACAGTTGGATAGGGTGCTTAATACCCTGTTGATCCTTACCAAGCCCTTGTCCAGGTTGATGACCCAATAACATCATTTCTTGAGTGGCTGACATAACCTCAGCAGAAATTTTGGGTACAGGAAGTGGCGCTCCAATAGAATGGTATTGCGTGTTACTCACTTCCAAAGTATGGAAACTGACTGGTTCAATTTCTGAATTGAAACTGATAACTGGTAGAATACCTTGTTCAGGACAATCCGCTCAGCATTGACAGTAACTAGACTGTTGTTGATGATGTATTTGAGTTATTGATGTAGCGTGGAGGGAACGGCTCCAGCCATGTGTATCTATGGTCTCCCCAATAATAGGTTGTATCCTGAGTCGATCTTGAGGACGTGGAAAGATACATGGAATGTATTTGGACCAATCTCAATTGGCAATTCAATCTTTCCGACGGCATTTCGTCGGGATCCATCAAAAGCTCGGATGACTGTATGGCTGCTTTGGATCCGCTTGAGATTGATATTCATTTTTAACAAGGTGGCATAAGGATAGATATTCAGAGATGAGCCTCCATCTATCAATACTCCTGCTAGCATGTACCCGGAAGGCAACACTGCGATGTGCAATGGCTTGCAATGACCGGTCCCTTCAGGAGGTATGTCGTCATCAGTGAAGGATATCACATTGTTGTTGAAAATGTGATCAACCAAATGTTGAAATTTTTCCACATCCACTGATTTTGGCAAATAGGCTTCTTCTAAAACTTTCAGCAAGATCTTCCAAATCCTCAGAAGAGAAAACCAAATCCAGTATCAAAATCTGGTGTGGAGCTTCTCGCAAGCTTAAAACCACTTTGGCTTCATTATGACCTATAGTACGGAGGTATTTTTCAATCTTCTCCATGGGCAATTTCCCCTTTGCTTCGCAAATAGGTTTAATAACCCATTGAGGAAGGTACAGTGGATTTTCTTTTGGCACTGTAACAGTAGTATGAAACATGGATCCTTCAGCTTCTACATAATTCCATGGAATTTTATGCAAGCTGACAACAAGATGTTGTGGTCTGCAAGGTAAAGGAATTGGCTTTGGTGCGGCCACTTTCCAAGGATTGTCAGCTCCTTTGAGTTGAATTGGTTGTATAGGAAATACTTTGACAGTCTCACCATCCACTTCGGAGATAACTGCAACTGATCCCTTCCATTGGGTAGCGCATGCATTCCCACCCTTGAGCTGTACAGTGTAATCATCTTCTATTTGCAGGACACTGCTATCAATAAGATTCTGAATAAGATGGCGGAGTGCCCAACATTCTTCTATGTTGTGACTGCAAGAATGTGAATGATATTGACACATTTCATCAGGATTGAAACGCCCTGAGCAGGGATTGATTAGAGGGAGAAGGAATGTGATTCTTCCTTCATTGATCAACATTTGAAGTATCTCCTCCATAGATTGGCCTAGATAGGTGAATTCCCTTTGATTGGCAAAATCTCGACGGGCTTTAGCTCTTGCTCACTTTTCAACCTTATCCTCCACAGCTTCGCTTTCTGAAGGTGTTGATGGAGCATTTATAACAAATGGAAGGAGATAAGCCTGCTCCTGCCTAATTAATTGGCGTTTAATTCGATGCTGGTGGGTCACCAGTTATGCCAATTGCTCAATTTGTTTGCAAAGAGCTTTCATCTTTCGTTCCATGGTAAACTGGAACTTTGCATAATCCCATTTGTCAACACCGTCTTTGATGGGTTGGAATGATTCTCCGTTAGAATTGGAACCTTGTACAGTGCTCTAACTGATCATGTTGACCTCTTCTTCTTTGTGTTGAGGAAGAGGGTTGTCTTGCACATGAGGTTGATCTGGTTTAGTGACCACGATCTCACCGTTGTCTATTAGATCTTGAATTTAATGTTTCAAGGCCCAACAATCTTGAGTATCATGTCCAGGTGCCCCGACATGATAAGCACACTTCCGAGTAGCATTAAAACCCCTCCCATTAGGGTTAGCTGGTGGAAGAAGATGTGTAATTTTCTTTTGAGCAGTCAGAAGAGCAAGAATGTTCTCGAGCGAATCCTCTAAGGGTGTGAACATTCGAGGTAGCTTTACATCTCCACTTTTAGGCAATGGAGGGTTTGAAGGTTGTGCTGGAAAAGGGGAGTAGTTTCTCCTCTGCATAGGCATGCTTGGATTGCCTTTTTGTCCTTGTAGTATCAAGGAAACATCCTCCTCTTTCTTTTTATGGACCCTCCGGGGGTTGCATAAGATCCAGACTAGATGTGCTCAGCAACAGCTTTAAGAGCGGCTAGGTCTTGAATTTTATCGGACTTCAATCCTATTTCAGTCATCTCGCCATGTTTGATAATTTCAGAAAATGGTGTGCCAATACCAGCTAGAACTCTTTCATAGAAAGGAGCTTCCTGTACATCTATGAAGGTCATGTCCATTTCTGATTCTGTCATGGAAGGAATAACTTGAGCAGCAAGGCGCCTCCACCTTTGAGCATAGTTTCTAAATGACTCATTTGACTCTTTCTTGACCTTGGTGATTTGGTACCGGTCAGGATCCATCTGAGATTGTAAACTGTATTGAGTGAGGAAGGCATGAGCCAGCTCTTCCCAGCTATGGATCTTAGAGTTGTCTAATCTTGTATACCATAAACGGGTTTCTCCAGTCAGACTCTTCTGAAACAACTGCATTATGAGCCTTTCATTTTCTGCGTAAGACCCAAGTTCTCCAATAAACACCTTTAAATGTGTGTAAGGATCCCCTAATCCGTCATATTTCTCAAAATCAGGGGTCTTGAATTTCTCTGGATATTGAACACCAGGGAATATGCAAAGGTATGTATATGAAACACTGCCATGTGTTTCAATCCCTTTGAGAATGCTAATGGTTTCCTCCATTTGAAGGACCTTCTTCCTGATGTCACCCTTGTCTGGATCTCCTTTTAGATGGGTTCCTTCAGGGTCTGGGTTGGTTGTATCCAACTGTTGTTCTGGAATTGTTTTTTCCAGACCTTGAACTCCCCCTTGTGTAGAGGATTCTGTATGTATAGGTATCTTCATACCCTGAGTAGACTGATGCAATTCTTTTAGTAAAACGGCCAAGTCTGTGATTTGTTTACTCAATCCGTCAAATTCTTCTTGAGAAACATGATTAGACTGTTCGAAAGAGGACATGATTGGCTATAGGCCTGTGGCCTTTTTGGATTTTGATCGGGTAACAGGCCCAATTGCTTCCCTACAAAAGACTTAAGTAGTTTAGTCTTAGGGTAATATAAATGTTATCATAACATGTCCATTTTAGGAATTTGTCCTGCAAAACCAGTTATTAATTGATAACATGTCATGCTTGCACAAATATTCTTCATATTTTCCATTACATATGAATGAGCATGGAATAAAATTACAAGTAATTGAAAATGAAAAGCATGAAGAAACTTTCCTCCGCATTTGGTTTATCAGAGGTTGACCTATCCTGGGTTTCTCTCGCGACTTTTTGGCATGAAGGTTCCCAGATCATCGCAATCTATTTGGCGGGAAGTTAATCCGGTCGTTCAACTGGAGCGAATATGGGTGGCGCGTTTCCTAAGCCCTGGGGAATTATTCTTCCCACGAGTCCAGTAATTAAACACCGACAGGATAGCCTCCTGGTGGAGGGACCACACAACATACATTCACATACAACGTGTCTCACCATTTATGCAAAATGATGACATGTGCGAAGCACTAATATCACAGATAGATATTTAGCAGTGCAGTATTAAAAATGCATTCGTACACATTTATCAGAAATGTAAATGAAACATTCACACACAAGCATATAACAATTTTGAAAAGCTTGTAATAGCAACTTAAGCCCTCTTACTGGAGTCCCCAGCAGAGTCGCCACCTGTCGACGTCGGGATTTTTGAGTGTCCCTTATCGTTACTTGTTCTTTGGTGTTCTCATGTTAATGTGAGATTTGTTTGAAAAAACAAGTGAAAAAGGTCCGACATGTATAATGTCGACGATTGGACTATAAGAGTCGCCAGTTAGTGTATTTAACTGGTTGCACCAACGCAACCAAAAAGGCTTGCACATTGACCCAATGTTTTGACACTGCTAAACGGGTCTATGAAACCGAGATTCATTTTGGGTCCGGGAGCTTAATTATGCAGAGGGAATGTGTTAGGCACCCCCCAACATTCGTGTTACCACGGTGACCGCCACTTTTCAAAGATATTGTTATATGAATATGTGTGTGTGTGTGTGGATCCTGTCTACGCGGACTACCGTATGCATGGTGAATTCTTCTGTTATTCCATTCTTTATTATTCTATTGGAATAACCTGTCTATGTAGATTACCGCATGCATGGTGAATGATCCTTTGTATTCATATGAATAGTATTTTCATTCAAAAGGGGTTTCTGCCATGCGCAGTTTCGTCATTTTTCTTACCCTCAAAAATTCTGAAAAAAATTAAAATGATAATTTGATGAGTTTTCTAGATTGTGTCCAAAAATGGCAATTTTTGGATGTATAGATTAAGAGTTATGGATTTTATGGGAAAATACCATTTTAAAAGTAAACCCTTATAACTCTTTGTGGTTAACTCCAAAATTGGTAAAATTTTATTGGGAGTACATGTATATAACAGGAGTATACCGTGTAAATTTCAGAATTTTTGGACAAAAGTACAATTTATGATAAATGTCTAAATATTCGGTAGTTTTTACCATATGAAAAATAGTAAATGATTTTTAAAAATTCCGAGAAAAATATATGTTCAATATGGGACTATATTCTGCTAAATCCCAAAAAAGAAATATTTTTGGGACTGATTTGGTATTTTTCATGAAAATAAAATAGTTATGAGTAAATGAATTAAATATGTTATGTGAAGTAATAAAATTGGAAAATAGGATTTTATGGCTTGAGAGTCCTATATAGGGTATATGCAAATTTTTTTATGAGGGATTTGATCATTGGTGATGAAATCTTATGAGTATGACATTTTTGAATGATTAAATGCATGGTTTGGTAAAGTGTAAACAATTGAAATAAATTTTTTATAAGTTTAAGAAGTGATTAACATATTGTTATAATATTAATAATATCAGATAATGAGTTTATTAAGTGTTTGATAATATTTGGATAAATTTAAAGTCTTTAATATTTATCCTTGTTTTTGTTTGATTAATGCTTATATCATTGTCATCATCCTCATGCTTATATTATGATGAAAGTCATCTTTGGCTTACATGCATAGATGAACTTGGTATGATTATGACCAGGGATCATTCGGTATAATCATGACCTGTAATGTTATAAATGATGTGGTAAAAGTCCTCAGTGTCTTGTAGTGCATTGATGGACAATTTTTGGTATGATTATGACCAGGGATTATTCGGTATAGTAATGACCATTGATTATTTAATGAATATCCTTGGCCCGTAGAAAGCAGGATGATTCAATGATGTGGTTTATTTATTGTCGAGTCTCAAATGATAAAAATTGATGAAAACATTTTAAAACATGAAGATAGTAGATATCATGCTCTACTTGACTCTTTTAATGAATCGCTTATTCCGCTACGCTTAAACTTGATGTCTATTGTATTTTATCGCTTTAATATTGTTGAAGGCTAATGATAATTTATTCGCATTATCTTAGTCATAATATTTTTATCACTAGTTGAGCTCACCCTTTCTTTCACCGTTTTCTCTTGAAATGAGAATATAGTTGGGACGAGTCTGGAAACGGATTGATTTTATCTGCATGATAGCATTAGTAGTCATCACTATTCTATGGAATAGTGTGATAATAATTGTAATGAGGACTCCATTCAATGTGGATATTGTCTAGATGACAATATTCTTGTCTAAACTCTCAGCTATGTTTTGTCGTATTTTATACGACATTATACAGATATTAAGTTGTATTTGAATTTATGTAGTGTGTATTTGGCGACTCAAGATGGTTGATTTATACCTGCTTTGGCTACGTCACAACATTATTGGCAATGTCTAAGGACGTTCTGTCTAAGGAGAGGTTTGCTCACCTAATCATACGTCGAAGAAGAGAAATCCTTCATCGAAAGCCCCCTCTCTATCCTGGTGAACGAATCCGTTGTCATTATTATCAGATTTCTATAATATTATTTGTGAATAATTAATTATTGATTTATGTGATAAGGAAAATATTTATTTATGTGGATAGAAATGGAGGAATTTTTAGAAAAATGACAATTGTTGAAAATTGATATTTTATCTTTTATGATAAAATAATTAATTTAAATATATTATTATATTATAATAATATAATAATGGTGATATTTTTACAATGAATGTGTGATATATATATAAATAAGGTGTAAGAGTATTTTTGGTACAATAAATGCTAAAAACATGTTAAACCTGTTGGTGGGGCCCATTTTTGACTGAAATTTGATTATAGCCTGCAAAATCGTCCGTATGGGGATTTCGGTCAATTTCTACTTGGAATTTGGAAAAACATAAACTTACAAAGTTGTAGAGAATTGAATTACCTATGGATGGACATAAGATTTGAATTTTTCTGTTAAAATGATTATTTATTATGAATTATTGAAGTTCTGGAATAATTGATTTTTGGAGTTATAAATATTTTTAATATGAAAAATGTTTTTTTTTGGTGAGGTGGGCCCCACTTGGTGGTTGATGTTTTGATCAAAGGAGGTGTGCGTAGGAATTTAAAAAAATATTAATATTTTATTAAATTTTCTGCTTTGGTGTTCTAAGTATTTTTCTATAAAAAAGGTGCTTAGGTTAGAATTTAAAATCACACCAGAAACTGAAGTTTTCTCTCTCTATATTATCGAGCATATTCTTGTGAGTATTTTGATACTTTGAGTGTTGCTATACGGTGCAAGTTCCCTTCAACGTTATATCTGATATTCCAGCTAGAAGTACTATTCTTTTGAGGTAATGGATGTTATTTTTTTCGTAAATGATATTATTTCTTTCAATATCATTATGCCGAAATATTAGTATAATTTTTCTTGTGAAATTTCTACATTTTTGTGTCGGGGTTACTATTCTCGTATACGGCATTATTCACGTATACAACACTATTCACGAATACGGCACTATTTACATAAAAATTAAATTTTTGTTTTTTGTCCCAGATGTCTATTTTTGTTATTATCTTTGATTGTATCCATGTTTTGATCATTATTCTTGAATTTTACTCCACCATAGTATATTATGGGGTATTTTTGAAAATGGATAAACCGAAGTACGAATTCCAAATATTTGTTCTTTTGTCTCACTAGATTCGTTTTCTTTAAAATATTTTTCATCATCCTCAGTCCTAAATGATAATATAACTGAATATCTTTGGCCTGTAGTGCAAAGAAGACTGATTTTCTGATGAATATCTTTGGCCCGTAGTGCAAAGATGAACAGGTATTGAGATGAACATGACCAACTGATGAATATCTTTGGCCTATAATGTAAAGATGAATATTGATTGATGTTGTAGGGATTAAATATTGATGATGGACTTATAAATTTATAGATGATAGTAGATTTCATTTTCTACTTAACACTTCTAATGAATTGTTATTTCCCCTGCGAATATTGATCTGAAACTTGTTGTCTATTATATTCTATCAAATTTTTCCCTGTTTAGGACTAACGATAATTTGTTCTATATTATCTTAGTCATAATGTTCTTTACTGGGGTAGTTGAGCTCACCCTTTTCCTTTTTGTTCCATTTTTCTTCTCAGGAGGCGATAATGTAACGAGTACTAGTCGGGGTATGGAATGATGGTTCTAGAAAGTTGTTTTAGTAGTCCTCACTATTTTTGTATCAATAATGTATCAAGTGTAAACAATTGAAATAAATTTTTTATAAGTTTAAGAAGTGATTAAAATATTGTTATAATATTAATAATATCAAATAATGAGTTTATTAAGTGATTGATAATATTTGGATAAATTTAAAGTCTTTAATATTTATCCTTGTTTTTGTTTGATTAATGCTTATATCATTGTCATCATCATCATGCATATATTATGATGAAAGTCATCTTTGGCTTACATGCATAGATGAACTTGGTATGATTATGACCAGGGATCATTCGGTATAATCATGACCTGTAATGTTATAAATGATGTGGTAAAAGTCCTCAGTGGCCTGTAGTGCATTGATGGACAATTTTTGGTATGATTATGACCAGGGATTATTCGGTATAGTCATGACCATTGATGATTTAATGAATATCCTTGGCCCGTAGAGTAGGGATGATTCGATGATGTGGTTTATTTATTAAGCTGAGTCTCAGCGATAAAAATTAATGAAAATATTTTAAAACATAGAAGATAGTAGATATCATGCTCTACTTGACTCTTTTAATGGATTGCTTATTCCGCTGCAGTTAAACTTGATATCTATTGTATTTTATCAGTTTAATATTGTTGAAGGCTAATGATAATTTATTCTGCATTATCTTAGTCATAATATTTTTACTGGGCTAGTTGAGCTCACCCTTTCTTTTACTGTTCTCTTCAAGAAATGAGAATATAGTCGGGACGAGCCTGTGGAACGGATTGATTTCGGTCAGGATGATAGCATTAGTAGTCCTCACTATTCTATGGAATAGTGTGATAATAATTATAATGAGGACTCCATTGAGTGTCAATATTGTCTAGATGACAATATTCTTGTTTAAACTCTTAGCTATGTTTTGTTGTATTTCACACGATTGTTGTATAATTAAGTTGTATTTGAATTTATGTTGTGTGTATTTGGCGACTCAAGATGGATGATTTATACCTGTTTTGGTGGCGTCACAACATTATTGGCAATGTCTAAGGACGTTTTGTCTAAGGAGAGGTTTGCTCACCTAATTGCGCGCCAGTAAGGAGAAATCCTTACTGGAAAGCCTCCTATATCCTAGGAACAAACTGGTTGTCATTATTGTATTTCTATAATATTATTTGTGAATAATTAATTATTGATTTATGTGATAAGGAAAATATTTATTTAAGTGGATAGAAATGGAGGAATTTTTAAAAAAATGACAATTGTTGAAAATTGATATTTTATCTTTTATGATAAAATAATTCATTTAAATATATTATTATATTATAATAATATAATAATGGTGATATTTTTACAATGAATGTGTGATATATAAATAAATAAGGTGTAAGAGTATTTTTGTTACAATAAATGCTAAAAACATGTTAAACATGTTGGTGGGGCCCATTTTTGACTGAAATTTGATTATAGCCTGCAAAATCGTCCGTATGGGGATTTCGGTCAATTTCTACTTGGAATTTGGAAAAACATAAACTTACAAAGTTGTAGAGAATTGAATTACCTATGGATTGACATAAGATTTGAATTTTTCTGTTAAAATGATTATTTATTATGAATTATTGAAGTTCTGGAATAATTGATTTTTGGAGTTATAAATATTTTTAATATGAAAAATGTTTTTTTTGGTGAGGTGGGCCCCACTTGGTGGTTGATGTTTTGATCAAAGGAGGTGTGCGTAGGAATTTAAAAAAATATTAATATTTTATTAAATTTTCTGCGTTGGTGTTCTAAGTATTTTCCTATAAAAAAGGTGCTTAGGTTATAATTTAAAATCACACCAGAAACTGAAGTTTTCTCTCTCTATATTATCGAGCATATTCTTGTGTGTATTTTGATACTTTGAGTGTTGCTATACGGTGCAAGTTCCCTTCAACGTTATATCTGATATTCCAGCTAGAAGTACTATTCTTTTGAGGTAATGGATGTTATTTTTTTCGTAAATGATATTATTTCTTTCAATATCATTATGCCGAAATATTAGTATAATTTTTCTTGTGAAATTTTTACCTTTTTGTGTCGGGGTTACTATTCTCGTATACGACATTATTCACGTATACGACACTATTCACGAATACGGCACTATTTACATAAAAATTAAATTTTCCTTTTTTGTCCCAGATGTCTATTTTTGTTATTATCTTTGATTGTATCCATGTTTTGATCAGTATTCTTGAATTTTACTCCACCATAGTATATTATGGGGTATTTTTGAATATGGATAAACCGAAGTACGAATTCCAAATATTTGTTCTTTTATCTCACTAGATTCGTTTTCTTTAAAATATTTTTCATTATCCTCAATCCTAAATGTTAATATAACTAAATATCTTTGGCCTGTAGTGCAAAGATGAATGATTTTCTGATGAATATCTTTGGCCCGTAGTGCAAAGATGAACATGTGTTGAGATGAACATGACCAACTGATGAATATCTTTGGCCTATAGTGCAAAGATGAATATTGATTGATGTTGTAGGGATTAAATATTGATGATGGACTTATAAATTTATAGATGATAGTAGATTTCATTTTCTACTTAACACTTCTAATGAATTGTTATTTCCACTGCGAATATTGATCTGAAACTTGTTGTTTATTATATTCTATCAGATTTTTCCCTGTTTAGGACTAACGATAATTTGTTCTATATTATCTTAGTCATAATGTTCTTTACTGGGGTAGTTGAGCTCACCCTTTTCCTTTTTGTTCCATTTTTCTTCTCGTGAGGCGAGAATGTAACCAGTACTAATGAGGTAAATGGAATGATGGTTCTAGAAAGTTGTTTTAGTAGTCCTCACTATTTTTGTAAAATAATGTATTAATAATTGTAATGAGGTCTTATTTGAGTGTGGATATTGTCTAGAAGACAATATTTGTATTTAAACTCACAGTTTATTTGTTGTCGTATTTTGCACGACAATTGTATTAATAAAGTTGTAGTTGTTTCTGTACTATGTATTTGGCGACTAAAAATGGGTGATGTATACCTATTTTGGGGGCGTCACAGTTGGTATCAGAGCTTAGGGATATGGTCTCTGGTGGAGATCGGTGAATAGAACTAGGAGCGGAGAGACGAGTAAATCCTTCGCTAGTATGTCCTACCTAAGCTTATTTATTGGTAGGTCAGAGTATAGGGTTATTATGTTGCATGTCAATTTCTTTAATTAACCCTTGTTTTGTGGCAGTATTTAAGAATGACAGCTGAAAATATTAATGATGGAGTGAATGAGACCGTGGAAACACCTTTACTTACAAACCAGGAAAACGTGAAACAAGGTTCTTCCTGTAAACAACACCACTGAGCAGACGATGAACAATGAGATGTTTAGAAGCTTTTTACGGTTCATGCAAAACCAGACGAGGGAGACTCTTGTTCAAAATGCGGGTAGAAACAATAGCAACTCACAGCTGGTCACTGCTAAGCAATTCAAGGAGTTGGGACCGCTAGAGTTTTGGGGAAAGCCGGATCCGATCAAAGCAGAAATGTGGGTTAAGCAAATTACCAAGATATTTGATGTCTTGGGATGCACGGAGAAACAAAAGGTTCCATTCTCACCTTTATGTTCCGTGGTGAGGCATATTACTGGTGGGAATCTGTGAAGCATACCCAGCTAGCCGCACTCAGCATGTCTTGGGAGACATTTCAGAAATTGTTCAATGACAAGTACTTTCCTGAAAGTATTTGTCATATGAAGGAGGTGGAGTTTATTAGACTGGAACAGAAAAATATGACGGTGTCCCAGTACGAGGCGAAGTTCACGGAGTTAGCTAGGTTTGCACCTCATTTGGTGGAGAATGAGGAACGTATGACGTGGATGTTTCTGAGAGGTTTGAAACCCGACATATGTCAATATCTCATTTCTCACAAATTTTCTCTATATTCAGATGTTGTCAACAGGGCTCAATTATTAGAGCGAGATAATGAGTACGTTCAACCGAGGGACCACAACCAGGGTGATACCGGTGACAATAGTCATCGGAGCAATGATAACCATGGGGGAGGGAAAAATTCAGACAAAAGCGGTAACCACTCTGGTGGTAATCATGGTCATGATAATAGGAGAGGCGAGTCAAGTGAAAATTTCAAAAAGAGGAGATTCAACAATGACAATGTGAAGACATCAGCACCAACATTAACTGTTTCTAAGGAAGGAGAACGACCACCTGTCGTATGCTATAATTGTGGAAAAGAGGGACACATCAGACTAAACTGTCCACAACAGTTCAAGGTATGTTATAATTGTGGGAAGGAAGGACTTATCGCTCGAGATTGTACTGTAACAAAACCAAGTCCATCGAGGATGGTGACTGAAAAGGCTATCCCAGAAAAGTCAAAGTTAACGGTTCCTGGAAGAGCGTTCGTCGTGACTGGCCAAAATATGAGGAACCCGAACGAGGTGATAACGAGTAAGCTAATCATAAACTCTTGCGAAGTTTATACCTTACTAGATACCAGTTCTACCCATTCATTTATCTCTCCTGCTTGTGCTCAATGTTTAAACTTGACTCTGGAGAAATTAGACTTTGACTTATCTATGGAGACTCCGCTAGGAGAAACTTTCATTACATCCACTGTTTATAAATCTTGTTTAATCCAAGTTGGCACCATCACATTACCTGTTGATCTTATCTCTTTAAAGATACTTACATTTGATGTGATTTTAGGGATTGATTGGTTAACTACTCATCATGCCAAAATTGATTATTTTCGTAAGGTTGTTAGTTTTCATATTCCTAACTAACCTGTTATGCGAATTCAAGTAACTAAACCACTAAAATCAATCACTGTCATATCAAGCCATAAATCCATTCATTTATTGAAAAACGAATGTCAAGTTTTCTTAGCCCATGTTATGGATTTGAATAAAGACACGTCAAATTTTCAATAATATTTCTGTTGTTAGTGAATTTCCTAAAGAACTTCCCGGTTTACCCCCTAGAACGTGAAGTTGAATTCTTAATTGACCTTGAACCTGGTACAAAGCCCATTTCTAAAACCCCATATCGAATGGCTCCTATTGAACTTCAGGAGTTAAAGGTCTAACTACAGGAGTTGTTGGACATCGGTTTCATTCGTCCTAGTACATCTCCTTGGGGTGCTCCTTTTTATTTGTAAAGAAGAAAGACAGGAGTATGCGACTTTGTATTGACTACCGAGAATTAAACCATGTCACCATCAAGAATAGGTATCCGCTACCTCGCATTGATGACCTGATTCACCAGTTGCAATGAGCACAATTCTTTTCAAAGATCGATCTTCATTCTAGATATCATCAATTGAAGATTAGAACTGAGGATATTCCGAAGACTGCCTTTAGAACTCGGTACGGGCATTATGAATTCTTAGTCATGTCTTTTGGATTGACTAATGCTCCTGTGGCTTTCGTGGATATAATGAACCGAGTATTCAAGGAATATTTGGATCAGTTCGTTGTTGTCTTTATTGATGACATCCTTGTATATTCCAAAAGTCGTGAAGATTGTGACGCCCCCAAAACAGGTATTCATCACTCATCTTGAATCGCCAGATACATGGTACATAAATTCAAATACAACTTAATTATACAACAATCGTGCAAAATACGATGACATATATACTGTGAGTTTCAATACAAATATTGTAACGTATATAATATGACAGTATTCATACTCTAATTAATACATGCCATATAAAGCACATCAGCAAATATTTCAAGTCTCCAAAGGGATACGAGAAGATTTATGTTCTCTTCATTTTACTGCGGTATAACCTTTGAGTGTTGAATACGATCCTTCATATCCAAGATTTTAACACGTATCTCCTCATACGTTAAATCTTCTGTTATCTTGTCTAGTTTTAATAAATTGGTTTGGGTCGTCCACATAATTACGTAACATCGATACATGAAAAATGTTATGAGCACGCGACATACTTGGCGGTAAAACGATTCTATAGGCCATAGTTCCTACTCGATCGAGGATTTCAAATGGGCCAATTAAATCGAGGGTTGAGATTTCCTCTCTTTATCGATTCTTGCTTCTAGAATAACGCCCTCTTGAACCTTCTTCTTCACATTCATCAACTCTAAGTATCGATTAAAGTCGATTCTACTCGTATATTCGCTATCTTTATGTGGGTCTCTATAGTCTTTAACTCTATCTTCATCATTTGTAAGTTATACTAAATGGGTTTTTGTACTAGGGTCAATATAAAATTCGATTTCACGCTCTGGGGTAGGCCAAGAAGTCTTCAAGAATATGTAAGAAAAATTATTAACGATAGAAATATCATTCAAAAATGTGACTCACATCCAAGACTTGGATAGTACGTCACATTGATACTTATCAACTTGCCACCATTATTCACGACGTCCCCTACGGATATTTTGGCTTCGGTGTATTCCAAGACTTGGAAATCACCAGTGAAAGGCTCGGGGCTCTTTACTTATGACTTGATATAACAGTGATTAACTTTAGTGGTTTGGTTGCTTGAATTCGCATGATAGGTTGGTTAAGAATATGAAAGCTAACAACCTTACGAAAAGCATGATTAGTAGTTAACCAATCGATTCCTAAAATCACATCAAAGGAAAGTATTGTCAAAGAGATAAAATCGACAGGTATCGTGAAAGTATCTATTTAATTTAAACAAGATTTATAAAAAGTGGATGTAACGAAGGTTTCTCCTAACAGAGTTTCAACAGATAAATCAAAGTCTAATTTCTCAAGAGCCAAGATCAACTGTTGAACACAACTAGGTGAAATACAAGAGTGGGTAGAACCAGTATCGAATATGGTATAGACTTTTCAAGAGTTTATAATTAACTTACCCGTGATAATTTCGTTCGGGTTCCTCGATAAACACTCTCACTTAAACTACCAAATTTGACTTGTCTGGGACATCCCAGTTGGACTTAACTTTGCTGTAGAGTACATTCCACCCTTAATTGCTTCGTCATTCCTGATCAATGATTATGTTGATCAATTTCGCAATCAATGAATACGTGCAAGTATACACGGTCAGCAAGTAATAAAGTGAAAGTAGAGTATCGTTCCCACGAGGAATTATTTAATAAAAATTACCAAGTACTAACTCTTAACCAAATCAATTTTATTTAAACAATAGCAAATTGTGAATTTTCTAATTAAGAAAACTAAATTAACTAATTAAAACTAGGTTACTTTATAAATGAATTCAAATAAATAAAGGCTAAGACTCCAATATCCCCAATTATGAACTATAAACCAATTATCCAATTATCCCAATTATCATGTCTACTGAATTGTTAACAAGAATTCTCAAATGCCAAAAGCCCTCTCTCGAGTGATCAATTACCTTCTATTTAACCCAGATTAATTTTACTATATCTCTATGCAAAACAATTGAATTAAACTCACATAAACCCCAGGTTCTTATGTGTTACATGCGGCAAATAGATATTCTCATTCTATTCACAAACCTAATTATTCATCAGTAAATAACTAAGTCACATGTCACCATGCCCAGCTTCTAACCCTAGAATTCCTTTCTCAATTCCTTCTAGAGTAACAAGGTAATTACCGATCGATAATTAATCAATAAGCACAAAGCAAGATGAACAATTCACTTCAACATAAATAATTAGAATAAATCAAATAATCAATTCATAATCATAAAAAGTTCAATTGAAATCTTAATGAAAGAGTTAGTTCATAATTAATGAATTAAAATCAAGAATCCCCAATTGAATAGACATTAAAAGATAAAAGTAAGAGAAGAGAAGAGAATATAATCTATCGTCAAGAGCCTTCGACTCCTCTTTCGCCTCCCCCTTTGAATCTTCAATGGTCTCCAAGTTGGTTCAATACCCAAAACTAATAAGAACTAGGGTTATGTTCTAATCTAAAAGAGTGTTTAATCTAGGCTAATCTATGTAATCTCCTTTTATTTTATGTCTTACATCATGTATTTATAGGTTACAAATCCAATTTTGAGCTTAGGAACAAACCCAATCCAATTTGGAGTCAAAAAGGTGTCAAAATTCGCCCAAAACGCGTCCAGGCCGCACCCAACCTCTTTCCCAGCGCCCTAGCGCTGGGAACGATGCTCATACACTGCCTTATAGTTCCCCGATGCTGGGAAATGAACTAAGAATAGCGCCCCGACGCTGTTACAAGTTCTGACATTTTCTGCTCCGACGTCCTTTGGGAAAATGGCCATAACTTCTTCGTCCGAACTCCGATTTTGATGATTCAAGATGATCCGGAAAGAGGAAACGTAGATCTACAACTTTCATTCTTTGAGGTTTCCGAAATAATGTCCGGAGCTATAGTCAAATTGGCTCTGAAGGGAATGCTATGTAAATGGAAAGCCGAAAACGCGAATCTAGCCACCCCAAACGTCGATCGAAGTAACATATTTCCCAATTCCTACAAAACAATATAAAACATGCATGAATAGACATAAACACATAAAAACATCCTAAAAGACTTAAGAACAACAATAAATTAAGCCCGAATGTATCCAATTCATGTGTATAAAACTCACTCATCAAATACCCCCAAACTTAAACCTTTGTTTGTCCTCAAGCAAAAATACAAAAGAACTAAAAATAAACAAAATAACTCAACTAAATGAATGCATATGCATAATCTACTTCCCAATATACCTACGAACCGAGTAATAAATCAATATGATATATAACAATAGGCCTCAAAGATACCATTGGTACTCAAACAATATATCCAATCAATTCAAAATCCTTAACTCTAACCAATTAGTCAACCCAAACCTGTCATCACCCATGTTGTGTGTGTGTGCTTGTTAACCATTCTAACCAACCACAGTTCAAGATAATCACATAACAAACTTCTTATAAGGAAAATTTCAGTTCCAATTCAATTACTTTTGTGAACATGACAACTCCGATTAAAACTAAGCAATTACCAAATCTAAGGGTAAATACAGGATTTATTTATACTTTTATTCAACCACGAGGGCATTTTGGCTCTTTCTCGTGTTTTTTTTTTCATGGTTGTGCAATGTCTCATTCCATCAAAGCTAATAAAGGCCACCCCTTAGCGAGCTTTCAACCAACAACTCCTGACCATATAAGACCTTAGGGCGCTAGGTGTTAAGATACCCCCTTCTAAGCGTGCTTTCAAGTAAGTAAAAAGCCCCAAACAAAACTAACTACGCTTTTTCTCTTCTTTTGTTTTTTTCTTTTTTTCTGGATTTTCTATTTTTTTAGTATATATATCCCATAGATTCCCCCCAACTCAAGCTTTTATGTCATTCCAACCTTTACCGCTTGCTTCACTAATTTCCTTAAATTTTAACAAAGATTTTCCTCGTAAACAAATTATGAAACCCTTGAACCAAGTGGATTAAAACAGCTTAAACTTTAAGTGCTAACCTACATATAAGTTTCGACAAAGCTCAGATTATCATCATGATTAAAATTAGAACTCATCATCAATTATCAACACTGCTCAAGTTAACATGCAAAATAAATCTTATCATAGGCCGAAGCTAAGACCACACCAACCTATCACATGTATTCATGCAAAAATAAGAAAAAATGCAATTATACTACATGAACACATATATGAAGATGCAAAAAAAACAATACCATGTATTATATGCAACCTAAAAAAAACATAATGCTAACACATAAAAAAAAAATGAACTACTATGCAGAGATAACTAACTATATGCAATACGACACTAAAATGCCCCCAAACTTAAACTAGACATTGTCCTCAATGACCAAATGTAAAAAATTAAAGCAGAGGACTTCCCTAAAATATAGCAATCTTCATCCTTGCCTCGCTAAGTTTGGAGAATAAAGCTAAGCATATGGAACAAATTGGGCACCACACTTGAATTTGACTTGAATAACTCAGAAAAACATGATAGAAGCAATTTTATTAAATCCTAAATAAATGCAAATTCAAAACTACTAATATAAAACTTACTAAAACTAAAAAAAAATTGAACTCTGGGTTGCCTCCCAATAAGCGCTTATTTTATAGTCTCATCCAATTCTTCAATTCTCTATCCAATTCCCCACGAAAAATCGAGAGGAACCCTCCATCCATCGTAAGCAATGTCTCTTTTGGGAGGTTCCCATTAGCAAAAACCCTTGAATTGAAGTCACATAGCATGCTCTTTGTAGATAGGATCCCCATTAAGAACGGCAAACCACTAGGTGTTTCCTCTATTATGTCGATGATCAGATTAGGGCATTGAAGCTTAATAAACCTAATGGAATCTTCCTCTATCTTCTCCTTTTCATCCCACCACGACTCCACAACTGTACTAGCTCTTACGTCACCAAGAGCTTTGCCGACGACATGACTTCCAATTGGGCATGGTTTTGCAAAACTGCCCGGATTCTTAAACTTTGGTGGAGGAGGCACATGGGATACTAATGAAATTGGCTCATCTTCGTTGGTACTCAAAGTTAGATCTTTGTCGATCTCTTTTTCTTGGTCCCCAAGTCTTTCCTCTCTTTCAACATCTATATCATTTGGCACATCCGGTTGCAGATTTGGTTCAGGCTCACCATCAATCTCAGAATTCATGTCATAGAGCCAAGTGTATTGAGGACGATTGTTCAACACATGTGCTATCTGACCCAATTGATTTTCCAGATTCTTGATCAATACATTCTGACTTTGTATACTCAGCTCCATTTGATTAAGTTTCTTTTCATGTTCCTCGTGTTTCTTTTCAGAAGCTTTAATAACTTTTTCCAAGGCTTCCTCCCAATTTGAATGTTCTTCCTGTTGTAGTGGAGATGGACACAAGAAATCCGGTGGGTATGTTGGACTTGGAGCATAAAATTGATCTTGATTGTTACTCCATGAAAAATCTGGGTGATACCCCCAATTATGATGATAGTTATTGGGATAGACATAACTATTGAGGTAATCACCACCACACTGTACCGGCTCGAAACTGATGGCGCATTGATGACTCATATGATTTCCAGCACAATAATCACAAGTAATCGCCACACTTTGACGACGTTGAGCTTTAAAAGCTTCAAGCATCCTCGAAAGTGTCTCCATCTGCGCGCATAATGCGAGAAAGTTTCTCGAGTCTGTCAATCTTCGCCTCCCCTGGTTTCGAGAGTCATGTTCGTATGGCCATTGATACGCTCATCCATGGTACCTAAAAAGAGAGAAATATAGGAAGAGAATGAAAATAAAATAAAAATAAAATGTTTAAATTAAGACTAATTTGATTGAAATTAATATTGGTAAAAATATTAAATTAATTGCCCAAGAATCTGGCGCCAAAAACTTGTTGATCGATTTCAATCAATGAATAATATGCAATACACGATCGCTAAGTAATAAAGTGAAAATAGAGTATCGTTCCTACGAGGAATTATTTAATAAAATTACCAACTACTAACTCTTAACCAAATCAATTTTATTTAAACAATAGCAAATTGTGAATTTTCTAATTAAGAAAACTAAATTAACTAATTAAAACTAGGTTACTTTATAAATGAATTCAAATAAATAAAGGCTAAGACTCCAATATCCCCAATTATGAACTATAAACCAATTATCCAATTATCCCAATTATTATGTCTCATCTAATTGTTAATGTGAATTCTCAAATGCCAAAAGCCCTCTCTCGAGTGATCAATTGCCTTCTATTTAACCCAGATTAATTTTACTATATCTCTATGCAAAACAATTGAAATAAAATTGTTACAACCCCGCCTCCTTATGTGTTACATGCATGCGTAAATAGATATTCTCATTCTATTCACAAACCTAATTATTCATCAGTGCAAATAACTAAGTCACATGTCATCATGCTCTTGCCTAACCCTAGAATTCCTTTCTCAATTCCTTCTAGAGTAACAAGGTAATTATCGATCGATAATTAATCAATAAGCACAAAGCAAGATGAACAATTCACTTCAACATAAATAATTAGAATAAATCAAATAATCAATTCATAATCATAAAAAGTTCAATTGAAATCTTAATGAAAGAGTTAGTTCATAATTAATAAATTAAAATCAAGAATCCATAATTGAATAGACATTAAAAGATAAAAGTAAGAGAAGAGAAGAGAATATAATCTATTGTCAAGAAATTTTGAGACTTCTCTTTCGCTCCTGCTTTGAATCTTCAATGGTCTCCAAGTTGCTTCAATCCCCAAAACTAATAAGAACTAGGGTTATGTTCTAATCTAAAGGAGTGTTTAATCTAGTCTAATCTATGTAATCTCCTTTTATTTTATGTATTACATCATGTATTTATAGGTTACAAATCCAATATTGAGCTTAGGAACAAACCCAATCCAATTTGGAGTCAAAAAGGTGTCAAAATTACCCAAAAACGCGTCCCAGGCACACAACCTCTTCTTCCATTTCAAATACCTGAACGATGTCTTTACTTTTATAGTGCCCTTGGCATTTGAAATGAACTAAGAATAGCGCCTGCTGTTACAAGTATAAGTTCGACATTTTCTGCTCCGACGTCCTTTGGGAAAATGGCCATAACGTCTTCGTCCAAACTCCGATTTTGATGATTCAAGATGATCCGGAAAGAGGAAATGTAGATCTACAACTTTCATTCTTTGAGGTTTTCGAAATAATGTCCGAAGCTATAGTCAAATTGGCTCTGAAGGGACTGTTGTGTAAATGGAAAGACGTAAACGCGAATCTAGCCACCCCAAACGTCGATCGAAGTAACTTTTGTCCCAATTCCTACAAAACAATATAAAACATGCATGAATAGACACAAACACATAAAAACATCTTAAAAGACTTGAGAACAACAATAAATTAAGCCCGAATGTATCCAATTCATGTGTATAAAACTCACTCATCAGATTCGAATCATTATTCTCCGATCCATATCGAATTTGGATTGACCGCTCTGCACAGGGTAATTCCGAATTCGATGTTTGATTCTCCTAATTACTGTCCAAAAAGCAAAATCCATGTCATCTATTTTGGCTTTATTGGATCAGACGTATTTTTCTACAATATCTACGCGTCGTGCGGCTTTTACCCATGCATCATCTATTCTCATTCATTCTGTTGCTTCTTCTTTCATCAGAATTTTGATCATAGCATTCTTAGATTCCAGCTCTAATATCTTATACTCTGCTAAAGAGTGCTTCTGTTCAACCATCGCACATTGGGTAACACAATTTTGAATTGTTCCATCTCTTTGCTCCACGACCGCCTGCCGTTCTTCAGCCTGCTCTTCTAACTCATTAATACGATTTTGTAATTCTAAATTTTGATCATAAAATTCTTCTAACCAATTCTCCTTATGTTCCTCTTCTTCCTCCTCTTCCTCACTCTCAGCTGCAACCTCTTCAACTAGCTCGGGTGCAACTATTAGTTCTTCACTCACCACGTAGATATCTCTAATTTCTTCTCCGTCTGACATCACACTAACCTGGTTAGTGATTAAAGGTGTCTCAACGGTCTTATTCACTCCATTGTTAACATTTTCAGCTGCACTTTTCAAACACTGTCACAAAACAAGGGTTAATTAACATGTCACATAGTATCAATATACTATGACCGACCAATTAAATACCAAATAAACTTAGGTAGGTCATACTAGCGAAGGAATTCCCCGTCTCTCCCCTCCTAGTTCTTATCTCACATCTCAGCCAGGGATCATATCCCTAAGCTTTGATACCAACTATGACGTCCCCAAAATAGGTATTCATCACCCATCTTGAGTCGCCAGATACATGGTACATAAATTCAAATACAACTTAATTATACAACAGTCATGCAAAATACGACGACATATATACTATGAGTTTCAATACAAATAATTTAACGTATATAATACGACAATATTGATACTCAAATTAATACATGCCATATAAAGTACATCAGCAAATATTTCAAGTCTCCAAAGGGATACGAGAAGATTTTTGTTCTCTTCATTTTACTGCGGTGCACTTTTGACGCTTTCAGGATCGGGTTCTCATCACCCTATTGTTGTTCACCAAAATCAATTATTAAGTGACGTATAAAATACGGCACACACATCTTAGGTCCTCAATACAATTATATGTTGCATGTCATGCCATAGTGAGGACTACTAACGCTATCATATGGACCGTCACTCCATTCTCCGACTAGTCTCAGCTATATTCTCATTTCCTGAAGAGAACAATAAAAGAAAGGGTGAGCTTAACTAGCCCAGTAATAAATAGTATGACTAAGATAATGCAGAATAAATTATCATTAGTTTTCAACAATGTTAAACTGATAAAATATAATAGACATCAAGTTTAAGTGCAACGAAATAAGCAATCCATTAGAAGAGTCAAGTAGAGAATAAAATCTACTATCTTCTATGATTTAAAAGGTTTTTCATCCCTTTTATCGCTAAGACTCAGCTCAATAAATAATCCACATCATCCCTGCACTATGGTCAAGAATATTCATTAGTATCACAACCACAATTATCCATGCACTACGGGCTAAGGATATTCGTGTATTCATCAATGGTCATGATCATGACAACAACTGTCCATCAATGCACTACGGGCCAATGAGGACTTTTACCACATCATTTGTAACATTACGATTACATGATTACAATCAATAATCCTCGGTCATAATCATACCAAGTCCATCTATGCACTACAGCCAGATGACTTTCAACAAAATATAAACATGAGGATGATGACAATGATATAAGAATTCAATAAAACAAGTTCAAGAATTAGTTTTTCCAGGAACCAATAACATCCAAATTGTCAACATAATACTGCTATGTGGAGTAAAATTCAAGAATGCTCAAGATTATAGAAAAAGAATTCTCTAAACTTCTGGTGTGATTTTCAATTCTAACTAAACATCATATTTATAGGAAAAATAGAAACAATACTATGCAATAAAATATAATATATATTTATATATTTTATTTAAAATCTAATAAAACAAATAACTTTATAAAAGTATTTTATTTTATATAAAAAGATTTTACTATGCAAAATACTATGCAACACTATGCATAATAAAATATAGTATATTCTATTTATAATCTAATAAAACAAATAACTTTATAAAAGTATTATATTTTATATAAAAAGATTTTACTATGCAAAACACTATGCATAATAGAATATAATATATTCTATTTATAGTCTAATAAAACAAATAACTTTATAAAAGTATTCTGCTTTATATAAAAGTTTTTCTGTTTTATTACATTAATAATACAAATAAAAATAATATATATATATATATATATATATATATATATATATATATATATATAAACTTCGTGACTTCATAAAAGACACCTCAATATATTTAACAAAATTTATCATCATTATTATAATTCACAATATTAATCGATCAAGTCATTCCTAGGAAAGAGGGGACTTTCAAATAAGGATTTCTTTCTATTGGCACGCAATTAGGTGACCAAACCTCTCTTTGACAGAACTTCTAGACATCGTTAATATTGCAAATAATAATATTAATAACTTCGTCGTCTCAATTATTGATTTAATAATATATAAACTATTGACAATAATTGAATGAAATAACGTGAGTTACTATGTAACAATTAATGTAGCAATATTTGAATAAAATTGAGTGACTTCTCACATAAGCATCAATAATCAATACTATGTGCTACTATGCAGCCACGAGTATTATTGTACTTTTACTACCGAGTAGTTCAATAGTTTTAACTGTAAAACTTCCGCCGTTATTTTCATAAAAATATTTTTGTCGTTTTCTCAATCTGACAATAATTCCGTTGTGTGGTCCACCAATGATTATGTCGTCATACGGATATTCCTCGATAAAAAGAATATTCCCCGACCAATCGAATATTATACAACAACTTGCATA
This sequence comes from Panax ginseng, assembly GCA_020205605.1. Classification (NCBI taxonomy): domain Eukaryota; kingdom Viridiplantae; phylum Streptophyta; class Magnoliopsida; order Apiales; family Araliaceae; genus Panax; species Panax ginseng. The sequence goes on from CM035130.1 coordinate 129,347,620, forward strand.
CTTTTCAAAATTTCTAAAATATTACCCACAACTATAACATTATCTCAAATCCACACCATAATTTTGAAAAAAATATTTCGAGAAAATTAAATCTTTATTCATAAAATTTGGGGTCTCACAAAGATCATGAGCACCATTTGAAGCTGGTACTCCAAATGCTTCGTGAAAATAAGCTATATGCCAAGTTGAAGAAATGCGAGTTTTGGCTTGAGGAATAGCATTCCTTGGGCACGTTGTGTCAAAACATGGAGTATCTGTTGACCCGGCAAAGATTGAAGCAATACAAAATTAGGAGCAACCGAAGTCGATGACCGAAGTACGTAGCTTTCTGGGCTTAGTTGGTTATTATCGGAGATTCATGGAAGGATTTTCTTGAATCGCTACTCTGTTAACTTAGCTGACTCAGAAGGATACAAAATTTGTATGGAGCGAGGAATGCGAGAAGAGTTTTTAAGAGCTCAAGAGGAGAGTCATTTCGGCACCTGTTCTAACAATACCACCTGGTTCGGATGGATTTGTTAACTACAGTAATGCTTCAGGCAAAGGGTTAGGATGTGTTCTCATACAACATAGGAAAGTCATAGCCTATGCCTCATGACAACTTAAAGAATATGAGAGGAATTATCCTACTCATGATCTAGAGTTTGCAAAGCAGATCATTTTCGCTTAAAGAACCGGAGTGAACATGCAAGTATGGATTGTAATCATTATAACATGCTAATATGGGGTCATTGTATATATGGTTTGCGTATTTTGTGAACCGTATAGACATATACCGTTTCACCGTATGAGCTAGAGTAAGGGCTTGTGCTTAAAATCAATATAATTGCAATTTCACATGTATATATAGTGATTTTGGTTGTATTGGTGATTACATGGAGTCTAACATCCGTAGATGCTGTGTAAGTAGGTTATAGTGCATTGAAAAATGGTTATAACTCTATTCGTGTTTCTCGCTATTTTCCTATGATATGTGAACACTTCTTGCATGATAGTGGAGATTAGATGAAATATTAAATGAAGTTAGGGTCCCATTATTTCCAGATTATATTTATTCCATTTGTATTCTTATTTTTAGTTTGTATTCACAATTAGTTTAATTCAACACTTTTAGTCATTAGTCTAAGCATATAAATACAGTGAGTTAATTGATGCATGATAGTTTAAGTTTAACAACTTTCTCTATGGGATCGATACTCTACTTACTCAGACATTTGTTGACACATGTATGTCAGATGAGTTAGAGCTCTTTATTAGAACTATAAAAGAGGCAACAAGTTTTTGGCGCCGTTGCCGGGGAAAGGCGTTAATTTAAATAATCATCATTAGTTTAAAGATATATTGTATGACTTAGACAAGTCTGATCGTTTCTTATTTCTATTTTTGTTTCATTTTTGTTTCGTGTACTTGTAGATTTTTATGCACACGCTATTATCCAACTCAAACTAACACCAAAGACAGATAACATAAACTAAGAGGTTGGAAAGCGAAAAAGTGAGAAATTTGCAAGCACAAGCAGAGAGTACTACAACAAGATGGCGGCGAAGAACCGAGACTTAAGCAAAGAGAAGAGCATCGGCCTCTAAGGGAGTATTCCATGCCAAACATAAATGGACTACAATCGAGCATAGTCGACCAATGATAAATAAATAATACCTTTGAGATCAAACTGGCACTATTCGATGGTGCAAACTCAAGATAGCTTTGGGGGTGTCAAGCTATAGATGATCCAAATGAACACTTATTGAGCTTCATCGAGATCTACGACACATTCAAATACAATGGTGTGACGGAGGACGCCATTAGACTATGACTATTCCCATTTTCACTGAGAGATAAGGCGAGGAGTTGGCTACATTCTTTGCCGTCAGGGTCAATAACCACATGGGAGGACTTAGCACAGAAATTCTTAGATAAGTTCTTTCCAATGGCTAAGACTGCAAAGATGAGGATGGCTATCTCTCAGTTCGAGCAACAACATGACGAGTCCTTATATGAGGCATGGGAGCGCTACAAAGAGATGCTCGTAAAATGTCCACATCACTAAGATGCCGATTGATGGTGATCAACCCTTTATAATGGTTTGGGATGGCAATGAGACCAATTGTGGATGCAAACCACAGGAGGAGCATTATGGGCAAAGAGTTATGACGAGGCCTATACGCTTATCGAGACTATGGTCATGAATGACTATCGTAACCCCATACAACTTTGATGCCACATATCTCAAGGTTGCAGGTGTGTTGAGGTAGATGCGACACTCAAATTGTTTTAAGACAGATGGCAACTATGGCTAAGAAAATTGATACTTTGGCGATAAAAGTGAAAAAAAATAGCTTGCCTTCGCTTTGTGAGATTTGTGCGGGTCACACTCCACTTGATCAATGTGCTCATCACTTCAACTCAAGACAAGATGTGAGTAAATATAGAAAAGACCAAGGTCAATTTCAGAACACATACCACCCCAATAACCAAAATCATCCTAACTTTAGTTGGTCTAATAACCAAGGACAACAACAAAATCGGGCCAAAATTAACCAACAGCTTCAACCTCATTCATCTCAAATTTATAGCTTACACCAAAACCACCGCTTCCACCGGATTTTCTCAAACAACAACAACATCACACTCCAAAATGCACTACAAACCCGTAAAAGAAATCGAGATGGAGGAGATGATGTTGAAATACATGGCAAACATCAAGTCATGATCAAAAGCCAAGCAAAGGGCTATCAAGAATCTTGAGACTCAGATGGGGCAGATGGCGAGCATGCTTAACAATAGGCCCCAAGGTTCATTGCCAAGTAACACAGAGACAAATCCTAGAAGAGACGGGAAGGAGCAGTGTCAAGCGATCACATTGAGATCAGGAAAGATTTGATAGTTTCTGCAAGTCAAGCGCTACCACGCTCCAATAGTACTAAGGAGGCTCATGCGGCGCCATGCAGGCAGAGGCAGTGACCCAAGAGGAGAAAAATCTGAAAATTCGAGGCTCAAAGCAGGACGAGAAAGACAAAGCAAATTCGTAAAGAAGGTCAAGAGTCCAAAGACAACCAATGCACCTCAAGTACCATATCCGCAGAGGTTAATTAAGCGAAAGAAGACAAAAAGTTTTAGCAAGTTTCGGAGGTGTTCAAAAAGTCAGCAGATCAATATCCTTTTCATCGAGGCATCGAACAAATGCCAAGCTACGCAAAGTTCATGAAAGGTATATTGTCAAGAAGAGAAGATTAGATGAGTTTGAAACAAGAGCCTTGACCGAGGAATGCAAAGCAGTTGCTTCAAAGAGAAACTACCTCCAAAGCTAAAGATCCGCAAATTTTCACAATTCCATGCACAATCGGGAAGATGAACTTTAACAAGTGTTTATGTGATCCGGGGCAAGTATAAATTTAATGCCCTTGTCGTTGTTCAACTAGCTGGGATTGCTTACCCAAGGCCGACAAACATTTCACTACAAATACCGACAGATCCATCACATATCCACGGGGAATTGTTGAAGATGTGTTGTTAAGGTGGATAAGTTCTTTTTCCAAATTGACTTTATCATCCTAGATTTCAAGAGGACAAGAGTATACCGATCATACTAGGGAAGACCATTTTAGCCACAGAAGGACTCGATAGATGTGCAAAAGGGGAACTCACGATGCGCTGCAGATGATCAAGAGGTCATTTTCAATGTCTTCAAGGCCATGAAATTCCCAATGATGAAGAAGACTGCTTTCTTAGTTAATTGGGTGAATCGGGTTCTAAATGATGACATATAGAGTCTAGTGGACTATGAACCTTTGAGGAATATCACCGATGAGAACTCGATTTAGAAGATGAGGAATTCAAATTAATTTGTGCAATATCCGGATACCACTCCACAATTCAGAGATTTAGACCACCGCAGAGCCATTAACAAAAGTCAAAGCCTCAATAAAGTTAAAGCCATCTCTTGAGACACCTCCAGAGTTGGAGTTAAAACCACTCCTAACATCTCGTGTATGCATTTTAAGCTCGATTCAAATTACCTCGTGATTATTGCTTCGCAGACTAACATCTTGTCAGAAGAAAATTGCTACGAAAGTGCTTCGAGAGTTCAAATCACCTATTTGATGGACCATAGCAGATATCAAAGGATCACCCTTCATATCGCATGCACAAGATCCTCGATGGAAGATGGTAGCAAGTCAACAAATGAGCAACAAAGGAGGCTTAATCCGATAATGAAAGAAGTGGTTAAGAAAGAGGTACTCAAATGGTTAGATGCAGGAATAATTTATCCGATCTCGCATAACCTCATGGGTGAGCCCAAAGACAATGTGTTCAAAAAGGGTGGTATGATAGTCGTGTGACTAATGAGAATAATGAGTTAATTCCAACACGAACAAAGAATTCGGGTGGAGAGTTTGTATGGATTACCGCAAGCTCAACAAAGCTACGAGGAAAGATCATTTCCCACTCCCATTCATTGATCGATGTCGGATAGATTAGCAGTGTCATGAGTACTATTGCCTTTTGACGGATATTCTGCCACAATCAAATTATGATAGCTCCGTAAGATCGTGAAAAACTACCTTCACATGTCCGTATTTACACTTTTGCTTTCGTAAAAGGATGTCTTTCGGGTCAGCAATGCTCCAAACCCACGCTTCGTAGATGCATGATGGCTATATTTTCGCATATGGTGGAATAGAATGTGGAGGTATTTATGGATGACTTCTTAGTCTTCGGGGACTCATTTGATTTATGCCTTGAGAATCTAGTTATGGTTTTGAAGAGGTGCGTTGAAACGAATTTAGTGTCGAATCGGGAAAATGCCATTTTATGGTCCAAGAAGGAATCATATTGGGACACAAGGTTTCAAAAAGGGACTTGAGGTGGATAGGCTAAGTCGAGACTATTGAAGAACTTGCCACCACCTACTTCAAAGAAAAGGCGTCATAGCTTTTTTGGGACATGCAGGTTTTATCGCAGATTTATCAAGGACTTCTCCAAATCACTAAACCACTATGCGCCTATCGGAGAAGGATGCACAATTTAGTTTTGATGACGCCTCACAAGTCAAAGATTTGAGCACTTAAAGAGAAAGCTAACTTCAAAGACCAAAGGATTATCGCACTGCATTGATTCTCGCCATTTGAGTTGATATATGTGACGCCAAAGATTATGCCGTAGGGGCTATTTTTGGGCGCCGGAAGGACAAGATATTTCATGTGATCTATTATGCCAAAGAAGACCTCACGGATGCACAATTGAACTATACCACCACAGAGAAAGAGTTATCAGCGTGGTATACGCCTTTGATAAGTTTCGAGCATATCCGATTGGCACAAAGGTGATAGTGTATACGATCACGCGACAATTCGACATTTAGTGGCAAAGAAGGATGCAAAACCTCGCTTGATCGATGGATTTTATTATTGCAGAATTTGACTTGGAAATCAAGGATGTAAGGGATCTAAAACCAAGTGGCGGACCACTTATCTCGACTCGAGAATCCGTAAAAGGAAGTAAACGACAACGTTATGATCAACGAATCCTTTCCTGATGAGCAGCTTGTTGTTTGTGGTGAAAGGGAAGTGCCATGGTTCACGACCACGCCGAACTACCCGGTAAGTAAGATGGTACCTTCCGACTTGGTGGGCTATCAAAAGAAAAAATTTTCGCATGATGTTAAATGGTATATATGGGATGAGCCTTACTTGTTTAAACAAAGGTTCGATCAAGTGATAAGAAGGTGTATTCCATATAGTGAGACCGAGGGATTTTGCAAGAGTGTCATTCTACTACTGTATGGAGGTCACTATGGTGGTGAAAGAACAAAGAGCTAGAGTACTACAAGCGGGATTCTACTGGCCAAAACTTTTCAAGGATGCATACAGTTTTGTCCAGCGGTGTGATAGATGTCAGCGAGTGGGTAACATCTCCCAAATAAATGAAATGCCTTGAATACAATCCTTAAAGTAGAAATTTTCAATGTATGGGGGATTGATTTCATGGGACCTTCGCTTTCTTCCTCGCGAAAATCTCTACATCTTGCTCAGCAAGTGGACTATGTCTCAAAATGGGTCAAGTCACAATTTCTTCCGACTAATGATGCCAAGGTCGTACTCAAATTTCTACACAAAAGCATTTTCACGAGGTTTGGGACCCCAAGGGCTATCATTAGTGACGAAGGCGCTATTTCTCAGCAATAGTAAGTGCTTTACGTACCTTGTCAAGCTAAGTATGGGTGAACTATCGCATCGCTACGCCTTATCACCCGCAAAACGAATGGTCAAGTCAAGTGTCGAATCGAGAAGTAAAGAGAATCTCGAAAAAGTTGTGAATCCCACACTAAAGACCGGTCGTTAAAGTTAGATGATGCAAGATGGGCTTATCGAACAACATACAAAACTCATTAGGCATGTCGCCTTTTCAACTCGTGTATGGCAAAGCCTCGCCACCTCCCTATGGAGCTAGAGCATAAGGCATATTTGGCAATACTAAGCTCAATTTTGATTTGACATCCGCAGGGGAAAAACGCCTACTCCAAATTTCAATGAGTTAGATGAATTTAGATTACGTGCATATGAGAATTCAAATTTGTACAAGGAGAAAGTGAAGAAATGGTATGACCGAAAGATCATAGAAAGGACATTTGAACCGGACAAAGGGTTTTGCTCTATAATTCCGCACTTAAACTTTTTCCCGTAAAAGTCAAATCGAGATGGTCGTGTCCATTTATAAAGTGAAGACCGCCTTTTCGCATGGTGCAATTGAAGTATATGATCGCCTCTGCATAAGCCTTTTAAGGTAAATGGCCAAATGATTGAAGCATTACTTTGGTGGCGAGGTGGATGATGTAAACGCCACCTCAATTCTCTCGTCGACATGAGATTCGTAGACAACAAGCTAATTAACTATAACTTAGCACTTGATGGGAGGCAACCCATTATTTTTACCCCTATTTTCTTTTCATTCCTTTAGTAGAGTAGTAGTTAAATCAATTCTATTCCATGCCCGATAAATAATGTGTGTGCATTCATGTTCATGTAGGTGTTTTCAATTGCACTCATGACTGATATATAAATTGGACGACATATACAGTGTGCAGCTCATGAAGTTACATCACACATTGTACACAAAGCCAAATACCGGAAGTCAAGAGCTCATAATTCCAGAAAGTCACCATACCGCACCACCACATTTTTATAAGAAAATTCACGCACGCGCCGCATGCTACAAGGGTTGAAAAATTTTTAAGTTTAAGAATCCGAGTGGTGGTCTACTTGGTCTCTCATGTACCATAATATAAGCGTATTCTTCTGTTCTCCCACAATCATAAGACTCCTTAGCTATCATCAAAGCTCATACCACAACTTTCTTCATTGGCCTCAATCTAGGGTTTATGTTGCGTGGGTTGTGCACAAGCAAGTTTGAGGGTACTCTCATCTGTAGCAGAGCATCTACACTCTCTATCTATCATCTGTTATGGGTCCAAAAAGAATATTTTCAATCTCCATCTCTTCATCATCAGACTCATCATCTAGTGCTCGCGACGAGGATATCATGGAACGCAGAAAATTTCTCAGTTGGGAAGCCCAGCAAGAATATTATCACCTTGAGACTAAATCATTTGTGAAAGAACGTGTGTTTAAACCTGACAAGAAAGACGGCCAACTATGGAATATGCTACGCGAAAGAGGCTTGGTTAGCCTTGCTGCAGCTCCTATGCCTATTCCCATGGGGGTTGTTCGGGAGTTCTACGCGAATGCGAAGGAGGAGATACGAGTAGTGATAACGTTAGTTCGACAAATACAAGTGGATTTTCGCCCCCAGCCATCAGAGCAGTGTTTGGGATAACTGAAACATCACCTACTAGGTCTACGAATTGGGTTATAGGTGCACATTTGATGACATACTTGGACATAGTGATTTCGGATTTGTGCATCCCGAGAACCAAATGGAATTATAAACTAGGGACGATCGAGCTAAAATCTTTTCCAGCATCCACCTTGAATCGTTATGCCCAAGCGTGGAATCTGTTCATATGCACAAAATTAATTCTGTCCGCTCACAAGCATGAAGTACCTACCGCGAGAGCTATCATTTTATGGGGCATTATCACAGGCAAGTATATTGACGTCCGCCACCTAATTCATCGTAACATGTCACAAGTTATTAAGTGGGGAGCATGAATGAGAGTATTCTGCATGCCTCTGTGGCAGCCATGCTTTGTACACAACAAGGAGTAACGTGGAATGATGAGCAATTGGAAAATCTGAGCCACGACATCACACCTGCCATAATTGACAAGTTCAAGGATTGGACGGGGTAAACCGCATCCATGCGGATTAGTTTTTATTCTCCGGCCTGCATTTCCCAAGCCATCCCAAAGAAATTTCTCGCATGACATGAGGCAGGCCCATCCACCCGAGCACATACCGTTCCTAGCGATCGACAGCTCCGAAGGTTGGAGTGCAAAATCGACGCCATTTATGACAATCTTGGAATGTGTGCTATGGGACTCACAAGGGCCTTGGGCCAAGCCTTCACAGTAGAAGGAACAATGCTAGAGTGGCCTCGGCTTGGAACCAGAAGGCCATATCCACCACTGTGATTCACCACCCGAGGAGGGTGGTCAAGCCGACTATTAGGGGAGTTTTTTCAGACCTTTTACCTTCATTCAATGGGGACATTGAATATTTTAAGTTTGGGGGTATTGGGGGTCATAGCATAGTAGTTTAGTTTTATTTAATTGTTGCATGTTTAGTTAATTTTGCATGTTTATGTGTTAGATAAATTTTTGCATAATTTTTTTTAATTTTTATTCATTATTGATTATGTTAGTATGTTTTAGTTGCATGTGTCACACAAATTTTTGCTTAATAGAAATTTTTGCCTAGCCAATGATGATAGTGAATTGTGAACGATTTTAGAATATTTTGGATAACATGAGTTGAGATATAATATTTTACATGATGAGATTCATGTTGCTGTTTAAATGCTTTCGGTTTGTACAAACGTGTTCACAATCACTTGTAGGTTTAAGAAGTATGTGTTGCACTGCTTAATAGAACATGTAGTTTTAAAAAGAGAAACATGTGGAAAGTGCTCTTAGACTGTATGAAACATTGACATGCAAATTTTGGGAAAATATGGGTATTCTATGTATAAAAAAAATGAATAGTAATAACGTGGCTAGTCTTAATTCGGGGCCCTGGCTACTTGAGTAAGTACGCCCGAGGGGATTGTCTCTACACCTAGCACCCTAAGGTCTTTCATGGTCTGGGAGTCATTAGTTGAAAGCTCGCTAAGGGGTAGCAGTGTGCCTAATGTATTGAGACATTGCATAGTCATGTAAAAAAAATAGCAATAAACACAGCGAGAAAGTGCTAAAATCGCCCTCGTGAGTAGCAATAAAGCAATAAGCCCATTGTTGAACGTTAGTTTGTGTTGATATGTTGAAACAGTTTGTGTGGCACGAGTATACATGAGTCGTGATTTAGACTATAATTTTCTGCTTGGAGCAATGTAACATATGTATTCTGTACTTAGATCATGTTTTGGTGAACATCGCACACACACACAACATCTCTATAACATATATGAATTATTCGAGTGTATAACATTATGCCTATAGTTTGGTTTGAAACTGTATTCTTGGATCTCGATAATTCACCGAGGCAATTTAAATGAAATTTTGTTAAAATTTGGGATTATGTGAGACTAGTTTGCATTGTAGAGTAGTTGCATAGTTTCGTAGTTGCATTTCCATTGTTCATTAGTATGCATTGCTTGAGGGCAACCAATAGTTCAAGTTTGGGGGTATTTGATAAGTGGTATTTTTACCTACTTATTGAATACCAATTCATACGAATTGTGCCAATCTCAAGTACATTTTATTGTGTTTTAGTTGCATTTCATGTTATTTTGCATTGCATTTACTTAAAACTCCTTTTGGTGAATAAGTGTAGGAATCGGCTTAATTTTGGTGGTATTAGAGGACAAAAGGCGAATGGATGCGTGAAAGCAAGGCACATGCGGGGGAATGCATAGCATGAAGGTGCAATAGAGCAAGGAGATCAAGCATTGAAGAAAATTAAGCATGACTGAACAAGTAGCAGCAGCAGCAGCAGCAACATGATAGAACCGTAACCGCAATTTGCAGATCGAAGTCGCGTGCGGCAAGATGAAGCATGAGATGGAACGCGCCTACCCGCATGCAAAGTACCCATTAATCGATGACTCCATCGCACCTAATACATACCGCGAATGTCAAGCGAGGAAACGTCAAGCATAGAACTCCACCGACAGGCAAGATTGATATCTAGCCCACGAGATATATATTACGGCAACAAGCTTGATGTCGATGTCGTGATTTTTTTTATTCTAATTTTAATTAAATGATGTGTACTTGGTTTTAAAAATGATTCGACGACGTCAGTCGAGAGAGGATCGAGACTTTTGACGATTTTTCATATTGTAACTAGGGTTTACACCTTGGGAGAGATTCCAACGAGAACGAAGCCAAAACGCTCTACTTCTCAATTCTTCTTGGGATTCTCTATCATTGTGGATTTTCCTTATTATCTACTGGATTTCTATGAGGATTTAAGCGTTTGTCATTGGTTTTTATTCAGCGATTGGGTTTGATCATTCTATCTTTCTTATTTTAATCATTTGCTTATTGATCATGTTTAGCGTTGATCCCATAATGGCTTCTAGTTCAGCTATGAACTAAACTCCATTATGGGATTCTAACAGATTTTAATATGTAGTTTGGTTGCACGCTTAAATGCTAGGGTTGTTTTGCATATCATATGGGATATTTGTCATGATTGTTTTACATGTATGAATGCTTAATTGCCATTCGTCTTAGTATTTATATGGAATTGACAATGAACATGCAAGTATGAATGCAAGTATGGATTGTAATCATGATAACATGCGAATATGGGGCTGTTGTATATGGCTTGCGTATTTTGTGAACCAGATAGACATATACTGTTTCACTGTATGAGCTAGAGTAAGGGTTTGTGGTTAACATCAATATAATTGTAATTTCATATAGATATATAGTGATTTTGGTTGTATTGGTGATTACATGGAGTCTAACATCCAGTGAGATGTAAGTAAGTAGGTTATAGTGCATTGAAAATGGTTATAACTCTATTCGTGCTCTTAGCTATTTTCCCTGATATATGAACACTTCTTGCATGATAGTGGCGATTAGATGAAATATTAAATGAAGTTAGGGTCCCATTATTTCCATATTATATTTATTCCATTTGTATTCTTATTTTTAGTTTGTATTCACAATTATTTTAATTCAACACTTTTAGTCATTAGTCTAAGCATATAAATACGGTGAGTTAATTGATGCATGATAGTTTAAGTTTAACAACTTTCTCTGTGGGATCGATACTCTACTTACTCTGTATTACTTGTTGACACATGTATGCTTGCATGAGTTAGAGCTCTTTATTAAAACTATAAAAGAGGCAACATGTTGCAGGGATAAAATATTGATGATGAACTTTTAAATTCATAGATGATAGTAGATTTCATTCTCTACTTAACTCTTCTAATAAATTGTTATTTCCGCTGCGAATATTGATCTGAAACTTGTTATCTATTATATTCTATCAGATTTTTCCCTATTGAGGACTAACGATAATTTTTTCTATATTATCATAATCATAATGTTCTTTATTGGGCTAGTTGAGCTAACCCTTTTCCTTTTTGTTACATTTGTCTTCTCAAGAGGCGAGAATGTAGCGAGTACTAGTCGGGGTATGGAATGATGGTTCTAGAAAGTTGTTTTAGTAGTCCTCACTATTTTTGTAAAATAATGTATCAATAATTATAATGAGGACTTATTTGAGCGTGGATATTGTCTAGAATACAATATTTCTATTTAAACTCACAGTTTATGTGTTTTCGTATTTTGCACGACAATTGTATTAATAAATTTGTAGTTGTTTCTGTACTATGTATTTGGCTACTCAGAATGGGTGATGAATACCTATTTTGGGGGGGTCATAGTTTGGACTGGAGGGGAGTCGCATCCTCAAGGTTTAGGTTTTGTATTTCCTGATGCTCCTAGGGAGGATGAGGCAGAGGATACCTCAGAGGATGACGAATTTAGGGCTGATGAGATGTCTGGTGAGAAGGAGGCTGCGAGGGGTAATAGGTCTGTCGGGTACATGTTTAGTACCCAGTTTCGCAGTCTGTAGAGGCACATCGATCTGAGGGATAAAGAAGAAGATATAAAGTTTAATAGAATTCCAAAGAGGCAGGATCACATGTTTACCACGATGAACAACTAACATGCTTCATTGACTGAGGTATTTCAAAGAATGGATCCTATTGTTGCTGATCAATTTTAGTTTCCTACTCCAGAGCCATTACAACAGTATCCACCTTCTGACTCTGATGTGGAAGAGTTTTCAATCCCACACCCAAATCCACCACCACCACAGGCTTAACATGCTACAGGGAAGTCCTCTTTTACTTTAATGCAATATTTTCACAATGAGGACCTTGTGTATGTCAAGTTTGGGGGAGTTTTAGTTATTTGTTTAATGTTTAGTATGTTTTGTTTTCGTTCTATTTTAGTTTTAGTTCTGTATATATGTCATATGTTTCATATGTTAGTTTGGATTTAGTTTTCATGCAAGTTTATGTATTTCTATTTTTGTTTCTTGTTGCGTTATCTATAAAAAAGAAGAAAAAAAACTGAAAAACTGAAAAATCTCAAAAATATTAGTTAGTTTACTATTTTTTTTATTGCATTTAGATCATATTTGCATGATTCTAGCTATTAGATGGGTAAAGTTTGTTTTGGCCAATGATGAGATTGGAATTGCATAGACAAGTATAGTATTGACTGTTAAGGATTTGATGTGATTTCTTATCATGAATTAGATCTTTATCTGTTTAAAACTAGTATAATCAGGATAGCACATTATGAAACGACTATGTTGACTAATTGAGTTTAAATTGACACATAGTGGAACTCTTAAGGATAATGCTAGTATGAATGAAAGGAACTCATGAATAGGTAGTGATAGCTAAGATTAGACAGGAACCTAAGTATGGGGGAAAATTTGGGATATAAGCTATAAAAAACAAAAAAAAAGAGAAAAAGAAAATAAGAAGAAAAAAAATTATGAATAAACACCGTGGCTAGTCTAGTTATGGGACCTTTGTTACTTGAGTAAGTACGCCTGAGGGGATGTCTCTACACCTAGCGCCCTAAAGCTTGAGCGTTTGGGAGTCGTTGGTTGAAAGCTCGCTAAGGGGTAGCATTGAAAAGCCTAAGAGGATTAGACATTGCACAGTCATGAAAAAAATAAATAGTGAAAAACGAGAAAAAGAGCAAAAAGCCCTCGTATGTGAATAAATAAAGAATAAGTATCCCGTTTTAACCTTTGAATTTGGTAACTGTTTGGTTTTAGCCTGATCTTGCTTGTTTTTGGATTTCCTGACTTTACACTATATGATTCCTTTAAAGAGGTTTATTATGTGTTTTATTTAACTTTATGTCAGTTAGCATGGTTGTTAAAAAAACACTCACTAAATCAGTTATAATAGGTTAAGATTTGGTGATTGATTGAGAAGTTATTGATCTGTCGTGATATGATTTACTATCATGGCTATTGGATTTCTCTAAGGCAGTATGAATAGACTTTCTTCTATCTATAGCTGGATTTGTAGGCATGTAGTTAGTTACATTGCATTGCATATTGTTGTGCTCGAGGACTAACACGGTTTAAGTTTGGGGGAGTTTGATGAGTGGGTTCTATACCTACGAATTGGGTTTCTATTTAGACTTAAATAGTTTTTATTTTATCTATTTTAGTATCATTTTACGTGTTTTTATTTTTTTTTGTTTGCAGGTTTTATTATGTGTTAGCTTTGGTATAATGGTGGTATTGTGGTGGAAAACAACATGGAAAAGCAAGAAATCAACAGTTTACAATTTAGTACCCTGTCGGGGCAGGCAATTTATAAAAAGAGATACCCCGCTGGGGCGGGGGTACATGTGGAAAGAATTTAGCACCCCACCAGGGCGAGCATCCTCAAGGCTTAATACCCCGCCGGGGCGGGGGTGCGCGGACAGAAAGAAGGTGTTCTGTTGTGATTCTAACATTGAGGAGGCATGGACTGAAGTACTTTGGCTCCGATTGGGACTGGATTGTGGACATTTCTATCAGCTATTACAGAGACTTAGTATAATTAATTGAGAATCCAATCATTCAATCAATTAAAAATCAATCACAACTTTAAAACCCTAATTCTTGAAGAATTTTGAAGGAGTGGAGCAGAAGGATCAAGATCACGAATATTTCAGAACTGAGTGCAGAGAAGGGTGGTTTAAAACTATTCTTTGTCTTTATTTCAGTTTCTGTAAGTTGGATGATGTACTTCTTAATCCACTTAGTTTTTAATTCATTAGTTATGAACTAAATTTCTAATTAATCTTGCAATGGATCTTTAAGTGGAACAATGTTTATCATACTTTGATTTTAGTTTAATAAATCTATCTTTACTGTTCATCTATTTTGATTTGTGCATAATTTATGAATTACTTGATCACCAATTCTTTGTGGATTTGTATGGATTTGAGAGAAGAGATATGAATCTAGACTTAGTCATAATAGCATGTGTTCATGATTTCTGAATTTTGAAGGAATTCTTGATGTATGTTTAGGATAGAGATATACCTAACATCGCATGTAATCAATTAAGAACTTGGAATTTAAACCTTCTTTAATTGTAATTCACATAGAGATATAGTGAATTACTTAATTAGGGTGTTGGCTTAATTCTATCAATTGTGGATTTAAGTTGATATGGTGTTAGTGCCTTGAGAGATGGCTAATTCTACTTTTGTATTCTTGATTAATGAACTGAGATAGTTAATTAAATTGAAAAGAAGTGTCATAATCTGAGTGAAGCTTAAACTGAAGTTGTAGGCTTAATTCTCTATTATTTGATTAAAATTCGTGGTAGCGAGTTGAATTGATTTATTTTTGATATTTAGTTTATTAGTTTTTTATTAATTACAATCATTAATTCGATTAGTTTAATAAAATTGAAATAATATAAAGCTGGTAATTGTTAGATTAAAATTAATATTTTTCTCTATGGGAACGATACTTGACTTATCATTATTTTATTGTTGATCACGTATACTTGCGTGCAGTACTTAAATTAGATTTATACCTAAGAGGTTTTTGGCGCCATTGTCAGGGACAATTTTTGATTTTATTACTTTCAATATCAGTTTAATTAGTTCTGTTTTAGTTAAACAATTTTTCTTTTGTTTTTTTTATTTCTTGTTTCAGGTTCTCTTACTTAGTGCATGCAAACTCGGTCAAAGAAACGAAATTTGCTTCCTTATAAGGACGACATCGAACGATGGTTTTAGAGACTTAGTAAGTGGATTAAAGAAACTAATGAGAATTTTGATAAACAAGAAAGTATGACTGTAGAGGATCAGAAAGCACTAAGGGAATATGCTACTCCCATAGTCACTAAAATTCAGTCAAGCATTAATAGGCCTACGATTATAGCGAATAACTTTGAGATCAAGCCTTGGACAATTCAAATGATACAGAATTCAGTACAATTTAGGGGATTAACCAATGATGATCTGAACAAGCACCTAGTTAGCTTTCTAGAGATTTGTGATACTTTCAAATACAATGGGCTAACCGATGATGCAGTTAGGCTTCGGTTGTTTCTGTTCACACTGCGGGACAAAACGAAGAGTTGGTTACATTCTCTACCGCTTTACTACGTGGGATGACCTTGCTTAGAAATTTTTAGCTAAATTTTTCCCACCGGTGAAGACTGCTAAGATGAGGAATGAGATTACAATGTTTGAATAGTAGCATCGGGAGTCTTTGTATGAAGCTTAGGAAAGGTACAAGGAACTGTTAAGAAAGTGTCCACATCACGGATTACCCAAGTGGCTGTAGATGAACACCTTTTACAATGGGCTGAATGGTAATCTCTACACGAGTATTGATGCAGCGTCTGGGGGAGCTTTTATGGCAAAAAGATTTAAGGAGGCATATAACTTAATTGAGACAATGGCGACTAACAACTACCAGTGGCCTACAGAAATAATGACACAGCTTAAGTCAGCTGTGGTGTTAGAAGTAGATGGAATAAAAGCTCTAGCGGTACATATTTTAGCATTGTCAAATAATATGGATGCCCTCACGGGTGCACAGGTTCAACAGGTGGCATATGTTTGTGAATTGTGTGTTAGGTAACATCTGACAGAGCAGTGTGCTATTAATCCTGCGGCAGTTCAGTTTATAGGAAGCTATAACAGAATTCCTCATAATCCATTTCAGAATAACTACAATTCGGGGGCAAGGAAACATCCGAACTTTTCGTGGAGTAACAACCAAAATCAGCAGGCTCCACGACAATCTTATCCCCCAGGTTTCCAAAATTAGCATCAACAGTCAGCTCTGCAGCATGAAAAAAAGTCAGATTTGGAAGTGTTGTTGTTGAAATACATATCGGGTAACGAGGCAGTAATGAAAACATAAGCGGAGGCGATTAAGAATCTAGAAAATCTGATTGGACAGCTTTTGTTGGCATTGAATAACAAATCGCAAGGGACATTTCTGAGCGATACTGAAAAGAACCCTAGAAGAAATCATGAGCCGTGTAATGCTATCACACTTAGGTGTGGTAAAGAATTGGGGTCTGATTTTGATAGGAAAGCAAGCAAAGATGAAGATTGTGAGAATAACTAAGGAAAAAGCTGTGAAAAAGCCGATTGAAGACAAACATAATAAAGTCATACCACCTGTACCTTTTCCCCAACGGTTATAAAGTCAAAAGCTCAAGGATCAGTTTTCTAAGTTTATGGACATTTTCAAACAGTTGCATATTAACATTACGTTCGCCGAAGCACTAGAGCAGATGCCACGCTATGTCAAGTTCATGAAAGAGATTCTTTCAAAGAAACATAAACTCAATGAGTTCGAAACAGTGGCGTTAACAGAAGTATGCAATGCAATTCTTCGAGATTCTTTTCTTCTATAACTCTTCGAGATTCTTCTTTGATTCTCATTTATCTTCTTCTTTACTTAATAATGAATTTCAAAAATTCATCTCTTAGCACTTTAAACTCTATTTGAGTTTATTCCTTAACCTCATTTATGTGGTTGTAGCCTAAGGTAACCCTACCTAAGGTTTGTAACCTACATCTTTGATACCAACCAGTAACGCCCCCAAATCCGAGTCCGTTGAATCTCAGACCTGGTGTGTAACGATACATTCTCTTCATACCTGTTCTATAACTATTGCAAAATATTCATACATACATTATTCATTTTCAAATAATTCTACATCATTTTCCAAAGTTTCTAACCTTAACTTACATGTATACCTTTGGAATCTAAAAAGGTTTACATAATTTATTCATATCAAATAATATAATAGTTAAATGGGCATAACAATCTTCTATTGGAATTTATCCTTGTCTCTGCCTTCATTCGAACATTCGTCTTAATCTGATAATATTATCATGATATAGCAAGAGTGATCAACTAATTTGCTCAGCAAGTTTAAATACAAAAAGGATATATCATGATTGAAAAGGAATAAGCTTTCAAGTTTTCAACAATGTACAATAATTATTAAAGAACATGAATCAAATTTCAATAATTGAATAACTGAATCATTAATGATGAGTGATCAACAATGAACATGAACAAATTTAACTGAACCTTATGGTAATCAAGGTGATCATCCTTTCATACCTGATGAACATATGCAACATGCACTAAGTGCGAATCAATAATCATAGATGTCGAATAATTGGTAATAATTAATCCCCTCGTATGCTTGAAACATAATAATTCGAGTTTGAGTTGGGAAACTTGCCTTAACCATCGATTACTGCTAAAAATTTAATTTTATCTCTTATGAAATACCTATAATTTATAAGATTGATATTTCAATCAGTATAACATATCATGCCTCGTAATACTATTACTTCATTAATAATTTAGCTAACATTTAGCCACATAATAAATAATTCATTATCTCATTATCATTACTATCAATCAATCATCATCTTAAAATTTTTGTCTAATATTATTACTTAATAATATTTCATTCAATACTTCTAAATAATCACTTCATAATATCTTAATCATTTACAAATATTATTAACCTTTTAATAATTTTTTTATCACTTATCCACATATTAATCATTTCCAAATATTATTAATTCTTTAATAATATTTTAATCACTTACTAATATTATTAATCGTTTAATAATATTTTATTCACTTGCAATTATTATAAACCCTTTAATAATAATCTTAATCATTTACAAATATTATTAATCATTTACACATTTATCCATAGCTCAAGTATTTACTTGAAAAATATCAAAATAGTTCCAAATATTTTTCTTTTCTTGGATTTGACAGATTGTAGCTCCCTTATGAACATATCGTTTTCTTGGAATTTTTAAAATTGATTTACTATTTTTAATTAGTCCAAAATAGTCGGATATTGCAAAATTTTTAATAAATCTAAACTTAGTCCAAAACTTCTAAAACTTTTAGGGGATGTTCTAGTTATGTATATGTACTTTGTGTACAAATTTCACAAGTTTTTTGGAGTTACACACAAAGTGTTATTCCCTTTTACTTTTTAAGTAGTCATTTCTCGTAGAATCCATAACTTTCATCCTACACATCCAAAAATTGCAATCTTTGGACAGGATGCAGCTTACTCATCATACTATCATATCAAAAAAATTCAGAATTTTAACAGCACACAAAACTGACGAAAATACCCCCTGTAAAAATAGGCCAGAAAATGCCCTTTCCAAGATTTTTGTTTTTGCTGGACAGTTTTGACATAAACAGCTGCCAAGGCTTGAAAAATCATCATTTTTGAGTGTTTATACTTGGGTTTACTAGTTAACATACATATCTAGAACCCCTCTTTGACGGATCGTAAAAAGGATATGTAGATCTCAAATGGTAGACGATCAAAAGTGGAGAAAGATTAGGGTTTTCTCAAACTTTTGAACATAGTTTTCTTTTCTTTCCTTTTGATCAACTTTTAAATACTTAAAAAGGTAAGATCCATACATGAAACACTACAAATATGTGGATCAAGGGTTTTGGACTTCAAGAACATAAGTCTTGTATTTTGTAAAACCAACAAACCAATTAAACAAGGCTTAGATTTAGTGTTTAAAAATCTTGTTTTATGGGCTACTTTTCCTGATCTTTCAAAATAGGAAAGGAACTTAGGGTGCATGAGCTTTAAAATCCCTTCCTCTCTTCCTTAAGGGGTTTCCCTGTAATATTCGAGAATTTTATAAATATTATTAAAAATTATATTAATAAAAGTTGAATATTTATTTGAAAATAAATAAATATTATTGTGGCATGGGTTATAGAAATTCTATTCAATTAAGTTAAGTATTTGAGAACTATATGAAGAGTAAGTTAATGTGGTAGAATTGATGAAAAGCTTAACATAATGTTTATGAAAATTGCCTAGTTTGGCCAGGTAATAAAATAAGTATGCTATTAATTAAAATAATGAAGAGAATAATTAATTTACGGTATGAACTAAATTCTACAATAACCGAGTCTGAGATTTTCCCAGAGTGTCGCAGCTGCGCCACTTCTGTATTATAAACCAGTGCAGCTACGCCGGTAGCAAAGTTCAAAAAATAATCTCTATTGTATGCATGAGTTACCAAGATGGATTATTAACATTAATAAAATAGAAAATGAATAAGTGGACTAATTACAATGTTATTTCTATTATTATTAATGTGAACAATATTATTTAATTAAATGTTGTTATGTACCACCATGTGTGATATAGGAACTTGTAGGTAGTAGTACCATATAATTACTTCATGCATCGACATAGCATAAGGTGTGACATTTAAATGTAAATAAATGCTATACCAAACTATATAATAAAAGTAAGTTGAATCATATATTGAATTATATAAGGAAGCTTATGTGACATCATGTTATATGGTGGGACAATGTTGGGACTGTTTCGGGTTAACAAAACAGACACTATCACGTGTAAGTATACACGATCAACAAGTAGTATAGAGTGAGAAAGTATCGTTCCTATGGTGAAATGTGAATATTTCTAAACTATCATGCAACAACCTTATCGCAATTTTTGACTGCTTAAACGATCAATTAACAGGTAAATTAAAACCTAGAATAATTATCAACACAAAATTACTAATTACTAAATTAAGAGAATCAAAGTGGAGAGAAATGAGATCCTAATGTCATTTAATGCCTTATCCAGAATGTATACCTTTTTCAAACATTTAATCACAACCAAGTTAGGCAATCCAACTATAATCATACAAGCAATCACAAATAGGCATACAGGTCTAAACTACGCAATAAATTTCATTAGAATCCCATAATGGAGGTTAGTTCATTTCTGAATCAACACCCATTATGGGATTTAAGCCAAGCATAGAAATAAACAAAGAGAGCAAAGAGATTAAGGACAAATGAGAAAGCAAATCCGCTTAAATACAGCTCCAAAGTGTGCTTCCACTTCGCTTAGATCCAAAATCACAACCAACATAAAACCAAATATTCACAAGCAAGTAAATCTAGAGAGAGAGGCTAAAGATGTAGAGAAATGCTATAGATTCTCACTAGCACTATTGAAACCTAAAATAGCAAAATGTAACTGATAGAATATTTTTTTCGCAACAAGAAATTACACCCTTATATGGCAAATACACTACAGCAGCTTAAAATAAAAAGTCGGCCATTTAAAGATCTTTGACTGGCGTGGCCGCGCGGGAGTGTAGTACAAATCGAGCACGTGCACGCAGGCTACTGGTCTCGCATTCTTGATCCTCTGGCCTTGGCCTACTGTGTCCTTGTGCTAAATGGGCGTGGTGCGTGCAGTTGTGTCTCACATCTGGTGGCTTTTACGCAGGGGCCGCCGTGTCCTCATCTTAAATGGGCGTGGCGGCTTCTGGTTGTGTCTACGTCTGGTGGCTTCGGAGCGGCGCTACAGTGTCTCGCCTATTCTTTGGTGCCACTGTGCTAGCCTTTTCATTGCATTCTCTACTTGGTGCATTTCTTTTGTCTTCATTGTTCTTTTTAAATTCTTCTACTTTTCACTTTTTTCTTCAATTTCTTTCCTCATCCATCACTTGAGCACCTTATATTCCCTCTTCACATGCTTGAGCTCAGCTACCTCCTTCATCCTAGCCATTGTTCACCATGCCATGCCTTGCTATGTCATCACCATTTCTTAGGTGTTTCCTTCATGAAAACTACAAAAAAAAACACAAAAAGCAATATAAACATACTAAAAATACTTAAGTTGACCAAAATTCTAGTAAGTTGGTAACCAATAAGTAGGTCTAAAACCTACTTAACAAATACCCCCAAACTTGAACTATTGCTTGCCCTCAAGTAATAAACACAAATACGAATTAAGAAATTCAAACTACATGCTATGCAATTACACTATCATGCAAATGAATCCCAAGATTTCCAGCCATGCTAGAATTCCAACAAGATATGCCTCAAAAAAATATCCAGATCCAAGAACATAGCATCAAACTAAGCTACAGGCATAATGACATACAATCAACTAATCCCAACCTGCAATAAAGATATTGTGTGTGTGTGATGTTTTCACAAATAAGCTTGACAAAGGCAAATATTTCAAATGCTATACCACTTAAGAAAGAAAACTTGGGTTCAAATCAAGGACTATGCATACAAATGAAACAACAACTACTCCAACACATCAATACAAGCTAAAGTTTAGCAACGGGTTTATTCTGCTTTATTTTTACTCACGAGGTCGATTTCTGCACTTTCCTGTAGTGTTAATTGATTTTTTATTTATTTATTTTCCATGACTGTGCAATGTCTCATTCCATTAGGCTAACAATGCTACCCCTTAGCGAGCTTTCAACCAACGACTCCTAGACCATTAAGACCTTAGGGTGCTAGGTGTAAAGACAATCCCCTCGGGCGTATTTACTCAAGTAACAAAGGCCCCGAAATAATACTAGACACGGTATTTATTCATTTTTTTAATTATTATTATTATTATTATTATTATTATATATATATAGCAAGTATATCCATACGTCCCCAAAGCTTATGTTTCAGTGTTTTCATAGTCATTACTCACTTGCTACATAATTCTATCTTTAAAACAGTGTTTTCCTCCTAGTAGACAAACACGTAAATCTTAACCAACAAGCAAATATGAACACTGACGTGCTACCCAGTAGCATCTAAACAATAGGCAAGAATCATATCATGTATAAAATTATAACTTAGCTCAAGATATCAACATAGCTCAAGAATCTAAAAAATTTCTTAATTCATCATTGGCCAAATTAGAATTCAACTAACTAAAAACTTGGGATTATACAATGTTATGCAACTAAACAGATAATAAGCGGCAACAAGAAAAAAATTTACTGCAAAATAAAACTAATAACTTCTCTAATAACCCGTGATTTTTAATAATCTGAATTTTACGAATAAATTCTTTTTTTTTATTTTAATTAATATTGATATTGATTATCAATATTGTGTTGTGTATCGGTGGTATGAGTTTTGAGAATTAGTCAATTTGTGTATTGACTTAGAAATAAGAGTAGAGTTGTGCTTAACTGAGAATTTAAAACCCTAACTTTATGTTCGGATAGGGATTTGGTAGAATACAATTTTAATCATTGTGTTGATGAGTACGCGTTTGTACAGTATAGAGTTATTGATCAATAATTTATCGAATATGGTTTAAAATTAGTAAACCCTAATAAGGGATTAGAAATCTTAATATCAGGTTTAGAAACCCTAACGTATAGTTAGGAACCCTAAACGAATGGTTGGAAACCCTAATTTTAAATTTGGGAACCCTAAGCCCTAATTAGGAAACCCTAATCCTAATTAGTAAGCCCTAATGTGATTGATAGCCTTTTAATATAATTATGAAAGACTATTTATATTTTTGTTATCTTATTTTTCTATTTTAAAAACCCTAATTAGAAATTCTTAGAAACTACAGTTGTAAAACCTAAGGGTTAAAGCCTTAGAGTTAAACCCTAAAGGTTAAACCTTAAAGGTTGGATCAATTGTCAAGAATGTCATTAAAATTATAATGCAAATGTCCAAAATACCCTTTTTACATTCTTTAATAAGTTAACTTGTAAATCTTACCAAAATAAGAGTGGCTGACCAACTAAAGCCTAGCCTTTTACTTAAATCTCCAGCAAATCAGCCTATTATATCAGCAACATACATTGCATTATAATATATATAGATTTGAGTGAGAGAAAGTCCACAAAATTGGTTCATTTGCACCCAAGATCTCAACAACTCTCTCTCCCCAAACCTCAGAATTTCTTAAGTGTTTTAGTCACTAACCAAGCCCTTAGATCATCAAGGTCAGTAGAAAAGATTAAGGATCAAAGATTGGTCAAGAGAGGTATAAATCCTAACTCACCTTTTGATCTTGTATGCTAAGAAAAAATTTGTGTTTTTGTGTTTAGATTTGTGCTAAAGGATGTTTTATGATGATCTTTGATGATCTATCATAGATCTATAGCATCAAAGTACCTTAAAAGTAAATTTTTTTCAAAACTGCTCAAGAACACTATTAGTGGTCTGACAAGCAAATGTCAGTGGCCCTAGATCTTTCTATGTTTATGATTTTTGTTGTTTTATGTTTTAGATTTGTAGTTTGATATGAGGTCTTTGATCTGGAAGTGAAATCATAGCCATTCCATGTCCAGATTGTAAGATATTCTTGGTTAAAACCCATTGATCGAGCATGACCAAGAGTTTCTGGGCAACCCAGAAACTCGTTTTCAATGCCTGACAGGATTTTGTTACCCCGAGATCTATCAGGAGTTATGTTGTTTGATGATGTTGTTATATCTAGATTATAGCCTGTTATATGGACTTTAGATCCCACAAACAGTCAACAGATCGAGTCTAATGAGTGGTCAAACTAGACCATTCGGTCACGAAGGGGAGTTTCTGGAAAAACACAGAAACCGGTTGAACAATGATTCTGAAAGGGTTTTACCGAGCTTAATCTAGAGAATGTGTTATTGTTGAACTAATCTGTTAATTCCTATGCGTTCTTTGACATATGGACTATAGACTTGAACCATAATAATGCTTAATGGATGACCAGAATACTAAGTTAATCGGGCCACAAAGTGGTACCCATGAACTGCATAGGTTTCTGGGTTACCCAGAAAACCTAGGAACTGTCTGACAGTTAGTTTGGATGGCTATATCTTCTTGTTATAATGTGATATGACCTATCTGGTTGTGGGAACATGTAATATTACGTTAGTACTACGAGCTAGAAACATTAGTTGGCCCAGAATATGTTTGGATTGAGAATTAAGGCTGGTTAAACGAGATCCCTTGAACACTGACTTGTCAGTGTTCTTGAGCCAAGAACACCCAAGACGACAGAAAGTGTCGCTATAGCATATAACGACGGTTTTAATATTTTTATTTTCTGAATTTTCGAAAAATGATTAAAAGATAGAAAATAAATTCTAAAAATTACAAAAATGGTTTTAAAAATTATTTTAAATTATGAAAAATAACTTTTGATAGTTTGGGATATTTTTCATTAATATTTATAATTATTTAAATATTAATGGTATATAATTTATTTAATTAATATATTAAATAAATTAGAGAAAATGATTTTAATATTATAAAAATCATTTTAAATAAGAATAAAGTGCTTAAAAATATTTTGAGTTATAAAATGTAACTTTTAATATTTTTGGAGAATTTTCATTAATAAATTAATGTTAATGATATTAGATTTATTTAATTATTATATTAAATAAATGAATTAAAAATGATTTTATTGATTTAAAAATAAGAAAATGATTTTAAAATATTTTAAGTTATAATTAATGACTTTTAATATTTTGATAAGAATTTCATTAATATTTAAATATTAATGGTGATGGTTTAAAAATGATTTTAATTATTTTAAAAATCATTTATATAAAATATTGGTGATTTAAAAATATTTTAAGTTATTATTAATGACTTTAATATTTTGATAAATATATCATTAATATTTTAATATTATTAAATATTAATGATGATGGAATTAAATGTGATTTAAATCATTTAAAATAATTCCTAAGGTTTGAAAAATTATTATAAATTATAATAATTGTTAGAAAATTATTAAAAACTTCTGAAAAATATTATTAATGATATTTGACTTATCTAATATAATATTGAAGCTTTGAGACCGAGTTTAGTTGACAATTTAAGTGTTAATTATTGGATAGGGGTGACTAGTACACCGAGAACAGACCGAAGTCCAACTAGACTGAACTAGTTAGACTTGATGAATGTTTATATAGGTTATAAACAATGATATGACTATGTGGTAATGTGTCTAGGAGAAAGATTAACTGTAAATTATAGTATTATGTGTTATAAATTATTGTGCTAATTGTGAGACCGATACTATTGATTATAGGTCTTTCGAACGCAGATAAGTATATTGGGTAGCAGTAATCAAGGAAGAAGGAAAGTTTCCTTAACTCAACCTTGAGTTAATACTTTTTAAATATTATGGTGGTTAATTATTGTTGATTAGACCACGTCTGAGAATTATTGTTGATTATTTGCAGTTAGTGCATATTTATTAATTCAAACTAAATTAGTGATTCTGAAAATATACTTGGTGAATAACTGTTGTTGGATATTTACATCCGTAGAAGCTATTATTGACAGTACAGATAATTCCTGTCTATTGTCGAATTGCGTTGAAATATGTCTTAGCTAATTATTCTAGCTAGACGAACAATTGTTAGAACTTGATAGGTTCGAGAAGAGAATTCAATTATTATTGACAGATCGATGCCAATTATTTCATCTAGATCAAGAAAGTGATTAGATATTGAAATCATTGTATTTCGTTGTTATAAATCAAACTCTGATTATAAGACTGAGAAGAACAACCTTTTATACAAAGGGAACATTTTTGGTCGTATATTCGGCCTTTGCACGCGTGTAATTATTATGCATAATATAGGGTACAAGGAGTTGGCTGCTCTAAGTACTTGCAGAGGGGTATGATTTAATCTTTATGGTTATCTGATATACCTGGATATATCAAAGTATACCTTTGATATTTACTCGAGAAGAGAAGTTCAAGATCCTTTGTGATAACTCAGCATAACTCTAGAAAATATTTTCATCCTGTCATTTGGGTATATCAAAGTAAATCTTTGGTAGTTACTCGAGAAGATAATTTAAAGATCATTTGAGATCATTCAGCTTAAACTTTGGAGAATACTTCTAACTTATTATTCGATCGAATATCGTAGAAACTTTGAAAGTGTTGTACCCTTTCATTATTGAACTATTGTGTTGCATAGGTTGCGAGAAGATTGGTTAGAGAAGAACAAATTATTCAGCTATTTCAAAGTTTTCCAAACTTTGGTGTTATTCTATCAAAATAGATAGTCTATTATTCTTAATTCTTATTCATTCATTGTATGTCTTAACTTGCAGGACAAATTTGTTGCTCACCCTTGCTAAATAAAACTTTTTAGCTAGGGACGAAGTGGTAGGAGATGCTGTGAAGAACAAAGGAACTACACCAAAAATGGCCTCTAGTGAAGGACAACAGAAGACATACTATATCACTCACAAGAGATTTATTTCGAAGAAATATTTTTTTCACATGATTGCTCGCATTAGACCTCCTCGCAATTGGGTATCATTCGCTAAGTAGTTACTAAATGTTTTTTGTGAAGGATATATTTTGAATAACTTTTTTATTCACAAATTGTATTTAGTAATGAAATATTGTTATTTAGTGAAAGATTGGTTTCCTTCACAAATAATATTTTAAGAAGGACTATTTGAAATTAGTGAATAACTTTATTCCCTCACAAATAATATATTGTGAAGAACAAATTTATTTAATGAGAGAAAATTTTCCTTCATTAATTATAAATTGAGAAAGTATTTTCAAATTAGTGAGGGAAATAATCCTTCGTTGATGAGTAACTAATTAACTAAAAAAAATTAGTAAGGAAATAATCCTTCATTAATGTCAATTTCTCAAGTAAAATCATTCACAAATTATAAATTTATAAATAAAAATTAATGATAAATAATTAAAATTCATTGCAAATTATAATTAATTTTCAAAACAATAATTTCATATTTATTATTATTACTATTATTTTTATTAATTGCTATAATAAATATTAAATTTAATATTTCAACTTAATATAAATGTCATAGCTATTTCAAACTAATTGATAAATCAAGCATAAAGAGCCAATAATTAAAATTAATACTCCATATATAAATAGATAATGCTCAAGTCACGATAAGTACATAATTTGTTATTATGCCTTGATCTCCTAAAGATCATAGTACTTACAATATTTAATAACTAACACAAGGAAACTGAAAGAATAACAACAAACTAGATGGAATGATGTGTACATCATGTTAGGTCCACTTCATCATCATTTTCTTCAAGGAAATCAAGGTTGGACGTGTAAATTTCCTGCTGCAAAAGAAACACCAAAATTCAATTTCAATAAGATGAGGAATAAGAAAAAATGAGCCTGGTGAACTTATTCTCTAGTGTGTTGAATGTGTACTAATCAATGTGTACATTACCTGCTTTAGGAAAAGAGTTGCAGTAATGGAACCACCCTGAAGATCATCGGTGTTGACCATATCAGCTAACTCCAGATTTCATGGACTCCCAATAACTTTCTTCCAAAGGCAACCTCTAGAGTTTTTCTCCAAAGAACTTCGTCGCAAGTACCTCCTTTCCGAAAAATCACTAGGTGTAAAGATTCCTGTTTAGGAAATGTAAAAAATGTCTTAGGTTTCTGTGATAACTCGGGATTTCGAATAATCCAAATTTCACGAATAAATTTTTTTTATTTAATATTGACATTTACTATTAATATTGTAATGTGTATCTATGATACGAGTCTTGAGAATTAGTCAATCTGTGTATTGACTGAGAAATTAAAGTAGAGTTGTGCTTAATAGCTTTAGAAAACCTTAACCCTAATTTCTAGATAGGGATTCGGTAGAAAATATAATTAAAATAATTATATTGATGAGAACGTGTTTGTACTGTATGTTGATAATGATCAATGATTGATCAGATAAGGTTTAAAATTAATAAACCCTAATAAGAGATTAGAAACCCTAATCTCAGGATCAGAAACCCTAACGCGCAGTTAGAAACCCTAATCGAAAGCCGAGAAATCCTAATTTCTTATCAGGGAATCCTAAATCCTAATTAAAAAACCCTAATCCTAATTAGCCAGCTTAATGTGTTTAATAAATGTTAATGTGATTAGGAAACCCTAATTTAATTAGAAAATCCTAATTATAAATTTTAGAAATCTTAACTTTCTAATTAAACCCAAATTAGAAAACAATTGTAGAAGCTAAAATTATAAAACCTAAGGGCTAGAACCTTAGGGTTAAACCCTAAAGGTTTGTGCAAATGTCTAGTTTGCCATTAAAATTAATTTACAAATGACAAAAATGCCCTTTTAGTATATTTTTAAAAGCTATCTTGCAAATCTAGCAAATATTGGAGTTGGTAACCAACTCTATTAACTTTGTGACATTATAATATCAGCAATTAACCTCCAATTGACAACAAGATCAGATCATGCATGTATCTATGTGATATATATAGATTTGGGAGAGAGAAAATCACATAATTTTCTTATTTTTCAACCAAGCTTACCAATTCTCTCTCTATTCCAAACCTCCAAATTCCTTGAGTGGATCAGTCACCAAATAAACCCTAGAAACACCAAGATTAGATTTGAGAGGAGAGATCAAAGTTTATTCAAAAGAAAGGTATAAACCCCTACTTCACTTTGATCTTGAATGTTTAAGATAAATATGTGTTTATGTGTTTAGATCTATGTTAGATGATGTTTTATAAGGATCTTTGGTGATATACCATAGATCCATCGCATCAAAGTGGTTCAAAGTTGAGTTTTTCAAAATCTGTTCTTGAGCTCTAAAGGTGTCTGACAAGCAATTGTCAAAAGCCACTGATCTCTGTCAATTAATGCTTTTTAATAATTTATGTGTTGGATCTATAGCCTGATATGTTCTCTTTAATCTGGAAGTGGTATTACAGCCATTGAATGTCTAGATTTCAAGTTATAATCGGTCAAAGTCGGTTGACCGACCATGACCGAGTATAAATCTGGGTAACCCAGAAAGGTTAAACCGACGTCTTACAGGTTTTGCAACGTCAAGATCTGTCAGGTTGTTCGTTGTTTGTTGATGTTGTTGCATACATGTTATAGCCTGCTAGATGGAATATACATCTGTTCCTTAAAACCCTTTAAACAAAAACTATGTTGGATATAAGAGATGGTCAAAGTAGCCATCATAGACTGATTTTGAGTTTTTGGAAATTCCAAAAAACCATAAGAACAGGACTTCTGACATACTTTGACCGTATGATTCCTGGTGATCCTTTTGATGATAAATTGATCTATTGATTTAGTAATGTTCCTTGACATATGGAGTACACATTTGAGCCATTAGATCATATGAACCATGATCAGAACACTTAGATAATCGAGCTACAATATAGCCACTCGAACTACATGGGTTTCTAGAAAACCCAGGTGACGTCTGACAGATCTTCATGTCATGATGTTGTATGATTGATTTATTGATTGTTAATGGTAGTGTTGCAAACCTACCATTATAAATGTTTAAGCTAGCCCAGAACATGAATACACTAAGAATCAAAGTCGGTAAAACGTGCACACTTGTTAACTGTCTGACAGTGTTATTGAAGCTCAAGAACACCTAAGACGACAGATAAGTATCGATATAGGCTTTAGCAACGGTTGCTATTTATTTTATTTTTTGATTTTCCAGAAATTAATTAAAAATTAAAATAAATTATAAAAATTATTAAAAATGGTTTTAAAAATTATTTTAAATTATGAAAAATAATTTTTGACCAATTGGAATATTTTTCTTTAATATTTATAATTATTTAAATATTAAATGTATTTAATTAATTTAATCAAAGTATTAAATAAATTAGAGAAAAATGATTTAATATTATGAAAAATTTATTTAAATAAGAATAATGTATTTAAAATATTTTGAGTTATAAAATATAACTTTTAATATTTTTAGAGAATTTTCATTAATAATTTAATATTAATGATATTAGATTTATTTAATTTATAAATAAAATAATAAGTTAAAAATGATTTTTATTGAATTAAAAATCATTTTAAATGAGAATAAAGTGTTAGAAAATATTTTAAATCATAAAATATAATTTTCAATATTTTGGAGAATTCTCATTAATAAATTAATATTAATGATATTAGATTTATTTAATTATTATATTAAATAAGGAATTAAAAATGATTTTTATTGATTTGAAAATCATTTAAAATGAGAAAATGATATAAAAATATTTTAAGTTATAATTAATTACTTTTAATATTTGGATGATAATTTTATAAATATTTGAATATTAATGGTGATGATTTAAAAATAATTTTAATTACTTTAAAAATCATTTAAGTAGAATATTGATGATTTAAAATATTTTAAGTTATTGATAATAACTTTAATATTTTGATAAGTATAACATTAATATTTTTATACTATTAAATATTAATGATGGTAGAATTAGATAGTATTTAAATCATTTAAAAGTAATTCTGATGTTTGAATATTTTTTATAAATTATAATAATTGTTTATAAATTATTAAAAGTTTCTGAAAAATAATATAAAGGATAAATGACTTATCTAATATGATATTAAAGCTTAGAGACTAGGTGTAATTGACAATAACTGTGTTAATTGTCGGATAAGGTGACCAGAACACCGAGAATGGACTGAAGTCCAAGCAGAACGAAGTAGTTAGACTAGTTAGGTGTTTATATAGGTTATAAACACTGATGTGGCTATATGGTAATGTGTCTAGGAGAAGTTTGACTATAGAATACAGTGATACGTGTTGTGAATTATTATGCTAATTGTGAGACCTATATTATTAGTTATAGGTCTTTCGAAAGCAGATAAGTTTATTGTGTAGCTGTAATCAGCAGAAGAGGCAAGTTTCCTAACTCAACCTTGAGTTAATATTGTTTAATTATTATGGTGGTTAATTATTGTTAATTAGACCACGTCCAAGAGTTTATTGTTGATTATTCATAGTTAGTGCATGATTAATAATTCAAATTGAATTACTGATTCAGAAAATATACATTCGTAGAATAACTGTTGTTGGATATTCATATCCGTAGAAGATAGAATTGACAGTACAGATAATCCCCATTTTTTGTCGAATTATGTTGAGAAATGTCTTAGCCAATTATTATGGTGAGACGAACATTTGTTAGAACTTGATGGGTTCGAGAAGAGAATTCAATTATTATTGACAGACGATGCCAATTATTTCGGCTAGATCGAGAAGTAATTAGAAATTGAAATCACAGTATTTCGTTGTTAAATCAAAATCTTGATTCTGAGACTAAGAAGAACAACCTTTTATATAAAGGGAACATTTTATTGGTCGTAAATTTGACCTTTGTGCGCAACTTAAGTATTATGCATAATATAGGGTACAAGGAGTTGGCCGGCTTTAAGTACTTGCAGAGGGGTATGATTTAATCTTTATGGTTATCTAATACACCTGACTATATATCAAAGTAAACCTTTAATAGATACCCGAGAAGAGAAGTTCAAGATCCAACGGATCGCTCAGCATAAATCTGGAAAACATTCCACTTTGTTATTTTGTAGAATTGATTCTTGATTAATTATTAGAATATCGTAGAAACTTTGAAAGCGTTGTACTCTTTCATTATCAGATTATTGTTGCATAGAAGGCGAGAAGACTTGTTATTGATTCTTATACATTTATTGTATGACTTAACTTGTGGGGCAAATTTGTTGTTCACCCTTGCTAAATAAAACCTTTCAGCTAGGGACGAAGTTGCTGAAGGTGTTTTGAAGAAGAATAAAGGCAAAGGCATCGCGATAAATTAATTATGTTAAACATTATTATAATTATGTTGTATTGTAAACCCTATTTATTTATCTGAAGGGTAATGTTGTAATGTTAAGGTTAGAAAACCTGGGACTTATGTATTAACAACATATGTTAATGAGTTATGTATTCCTATTTATAATTTGAATGGGTAGTTAGATGGTATTATATTGTGGATCATGAACACAAAACTCGGGGGTCAGGTAACTCGAATTTGGGGGTGTCACAGTTTCCCCAGAGATTTAGATTCTCTTTGTAATTTCTATGAAAATGTGCAGCAATAAAAAATGGGGCACCACAGCAGTAGCCTTAATACCAAAAAGAACTGCAAACTAGTGTATAAGTAACATTGTTCCATAAATACAATGAAGGAAAAACTACTCAAACTTCAAAGAATTTTCTTCGCTCCAAAAAATTTAACAGCTTAACAGTTAAATTGATAAGAATCTCAAGTACTATTGTAGAGACAGATATCTCATTCTAACCAGGAACTCATCAATGAGAAGAAGATCACATATTACCTGCAATTAAGGGCCCAAGGGCAACCGGACATGCTACAGTCAATGTAGCAAGATCAACTATTTGTTGAAAAAGTGAACATGCTCTTAGCACAATCTAAATCTATACTGCATTTTAGTAAAGAGGAGCTTAATCAAAGATGTGAAAAAAGCGACACCAAATTGTCAGATATGTATAAATCTTATCCCAAAAAATTGTATGACATATGTTACAGAATATAACTGGCACTTCAAAACATAAATCAATACCAATAAATAAATAAAAACAAAGGGCCCAATAAATTCAATTGCTAATCCAAATCATACATCAGATTGGCCATGAATAATACCTTATCTACACCTTGGTTACATGCATATACCAAAGCATCTGCAAGGGTAAGTCTTCCTTCAACATCAGTGTTGTTAAACTGCAGTTGAGATCCCATCCAAGTAGAAGTTTTAACAATAGACTAAGATGTCAGAAGAAAAATAAAGAGACACAAGCTACAATATCTGAATGCAAGTTCAATAAGCCTAAATATACATCATATGGATACATTTCATCTTCTATATAAGCATTCAGAACATAGCGTTTGAAATTATACAGCTTATAAACAACAACAAAAATCATAAACAATTGATCTAAAGTGCGGCATGCAAAAAAAATTTAATGTCCAACTCATCATTTTTTTCAATGGACAAGATGAAATACCATGAACATATTATTACTACGCAAAAAACCTATACTCGGCGGCACTATAAGCAACAATATTGTTTACTCTACAAATTACAGAAGAACTTGCATTAGGTGCCAGCCAAAAAACTAACCACCATTTTCGTATATCTGCCGCAAGAAATTTTAATATTGGAAATGAAACACATTACTTTCTTCTTCAATCTTTATCCAGAAAATGTCAAAATAAAATGCGAGAGAATGGACATTAACCCTGTTATAAAGAACCAACTTCTCAAGAGAATTTTCATTGGGAAGTTTTTTCGCCTAAATTCTAGTATCAGATATGCTGAATAGTGCATTTCCTCAGGTAAGAGGATCCCTGATCCTACCGTGTTCCCCCTATTCTTGTATCCTCTCTATTTTATTATTAAAATTTCTTTTCCTATTAAAATAAATAAATAATATCTCTGATCCTATGTTGTTCATATTGAATGCCCTTTGTCTTATATTTGACCTCATTTTTCACATTCTTTCCACTCTTTAACAAAACATATCTTAAATTCTCATTTAATTTTCTCTAATAGTAGTTAACAAATTTCACAGAAACATCTCAACTCCACCATATTTTCTATACTGTTTTCAGTTTAAATCTTCCAGACCTACATCAACTCATCTCATCAATCACTTACCATGTACACAAAGAGAGTTAACAAGGTTCTCAATATGAGACTGAAAAATACTTGTTCTTTATTTGAAGATTATGTGTCGACAAGGAATCTATTGATATCAAGCCAATGACACCCGTGCTCACCATATGATTAGCCAGAATCACAGGATCAAAATTTCTGAATTGCTAGACATCATATTTTTACACCAGGATAAACAAGTATGTTAACATTACAGAATTCATCAGTTATCCCAAAAAAAATTACAAAATCAAGTTAACCATCTATCTTTGGCTTTATCATTCTACTTCACCACCACACATATCCATTTTATAAGACTGACAAACATCTAGATTCCTCATGAGAATAAGTAATATGAAAAGAAAAGTCAAACATACTTTATGCAGTAAACTATAGAGATTACCTCCTTACAGCCTAACATTGAACTCCTGAATACTTCTTGATCTTGAGTAGAGCACATAGTCTATGTGTTGACTCTAGGGATGATGTGAATACAATGCACTTCTACACATACAGAGTTTCCAACAGTGCAACCAGATATAGGGGTTTAAGGTTTGGTTCACATATCTGCATAAAAAATGGGAAGATAACAATCATTGCTCATTAATCGAATAATTCGTATATAAAAAATTATGAACATACCATATTTTTGCCTAATAAATATAGGGAAATAAAATATGAAACATTCAAAACAAAATAGGCATTTTAATATGATTAACCAAAGAATTATCGGGCAACAAACCAAATGAAACTCGATGAATAAAACCAAGAATTCAGATAGAGATAACAAATATGTGTTCTACACATTGATAGACCAAAAACCTTGAAGGTTAGATGGAAATGTCTATTCCTTCATAAAACTCTTAAAATTTAGTAGCTTCAACTTAGAGTTTTAAGTTTTTTAAACCTAAGCAATGACGTGAGATGTGGTCAAAACAGGATATAACATACCAAATTCAGCCTAAAAGTTTACTATATTATGTCCAAGCTATTTCTCAGATTAAAAAAATTGGTAGTTTGCCCCTGATTCTTGTTCTTTTAGCATCAGACTCTATCGTAATGTTTTGACCCAAAGGAAAACAATTATACTATATTATACAATACAGTCCAGCCAAATTGAACAACTGCGTATCAGAGCTATGACTTTTCATTTCTTTTCTTTTATTTTCCTTTCTTTTTATTTTATTTTTATGTTTTATTTTTGCCAAAGCACACAGTTACATCCCAAACCTTGTGACATCACAAGATTCCCTAGTTGATACATTAAAATAAATAAATAAAGGCAACATTAAAGGAAACATTTGGATCAAGGCAACAGTTAAGAGTAAATGTGGAAATTGCTCAAACTTTGACTAATCAAGTTGGTTCGGCTTGTGAACTTGGTCCCACTTCTACTTCAGGTGTGTTTGGTATTTCAATAGAATGAAAAGGTAAATGTTCTCAGAGTTTGAAACAGAAGATAATCAGATTCACCAAAGATGGTGCATTTATTCTAGTACATTATGAGGTCATACCAAGTTGAATGATTGCAGTTGGTCATGGAGCTGAAAACACATTTTTCCAGTTGTCAAGAACAAAGGATGATGCAGCTCAAGCTGAGAAAGTTTGCTTGGATCTTGGGTTAGTGTAGCAGATAGAACCATCTTCACAAGCCTCGGGTAAGATTTACCCTTAAAGCCCCTCTCTACACCACTGCAACAATATAATTAATATTTCAAAGTAAAGTCTATATGGGAATTCGCATCCTTAGATATAATATGCTTAAAGAGCTTCACGATAAAGTAAAACTCCAAAAGTGCCTCCTTAGTTACAAGATATGTACCCTAGTAATTAATCAACTTTGTGATGCCCCCAAAATAGGTATACATCACCTATTCTGAGTCGCCAAATACATGGTACAGAATACAAATACAATCTTAAATATACAACAAGAGCTTTGAGTTTTAATACAAATAATGTCTTCTAGACAATATCTACTCTCATAATAAGTCCTCATTACAATTATTATCACACTATTTCATAGAATAGTGAGGACTACTAATGTTATCATCGGGACTGTCACTCCGTTCCTCGACTAGTCCCTGCTATGTTCTCATTTCCTGAAGAGAACAATGAAAGAAAAAGGGTGAGCTCAACTAGCCCAGTAAGAAATATTATGACTAAGATAATGCAGAAAAATTATTGTTAGCCTTCAACAAAAGTTAAACCGATAAAATATAACAAACATCATGTTTAATCTAGCGAACAAGCAATCCATTAAAAGAGTCAAGTAGAGAATAAAATCTACTATCTTTTATGATTTAAAAGGTTTTTCATCACTTTTATCATTGAGACTCAACAAATAAATAATCCATATCATCCCTGCACTACGACCAAGGATATTCATTAGTATCACGACCACAAATTATCCATGCACTATGGGCCAAGGATATTCGTGTATTCATCAATGGTCATGATCATGCCAACAACTGTCCATCAATGCACTACGGGCCAATGAGGACTTTTACCACATCATTTGTAACATTACGGTCATGATTATACCGAATAATCCCTGCTCATAATTATACTAAGTCCATCTATGCACTACAAGCCACAGATGACTTTTAACATAATATAAACATGAGGATGATGACAATGATATAAGATTTCAATAAAATAAGTTCAAGAATTAATTTATCCAGGAACCAATAATGTCCAAATTATCAACATGATACTGCTTTGATGGGTAAATCTCAAGAATTCTCAGAAGAATATTTCCATGAAAAGATACTGGATGAAGCGCAAATATCAAGGATATTCCACTAATTTCATGGAGTATAAAAGCCAAAACTTTAACCAACTGAGTATAATAAAGAATGGAATAACAAAAGAAATCACCAAAAATGTAATAGATCGCATGCATGTGTTATTCCAATGTAATAATAAATAACGGAACCAGGTCATGCGTAAACGCACAAACAAGATATTGCAACAGAATAATAAATAACGAAACCAGTCAGGCAAAATTCGCAATCGGCTGGATGTTCTAGTAGAATAATAAATAACGGAACCAGTCATGCGAAACGCATACGCATACATGATGTTCCAAATGTAATAACAAAGAATGGAATAATGTAAGAATTTTACCATGTATGCGGGTATTTGGCGCATGTATAAGTTATTCCAACATAATAATAAAGAATGGAATAACAAAAGAATTTTACCAAGTATAGGGAAGTCCGCGTATACAGGTTATTCCAACAGAATAATAAAGAATGGAATAACAAAAGTTCTCTTCATGAATACGAAAGAAATAATACCCCTTACCGTAAAAGAAGAGTATTCCGACTGGTAGGGCGAGGATATTCTTTAAGAAAACTTGCATTACGCTCAAAGCTTCTTAAAACTCTAAAGAAATACGCTCAAGATTATAGAAGAGAATTCTCTGAATTTTTGGTGTGATTTTAAGTCTAACTAAGCATCCTATTTATAGGAAAATAAAAAGGATACTATGCATATATATATATATATATATTTAAAATCTAATAAAACAAATAACTTTATAAAAGTATTCTATTTTATATAAAAAAATTTCGCTTTATTACATTAATAATACTAATAAAACAAAATTTATATATATATATATATATATATATATATATATATATATATATATATAAACTTCCGTAACTTCATAAAAAGACACCTCAATATATTTAACAACATTTATCATCATTATTATAATTCACAATATTAATCAACCAGATCGCTCTAGGAAAGAGGGCTTTCCAATAAGGATTTCTCTCCCTATTGCCGCGCAATTAGGTGACCAACTCTCCTTCGGCGTAACTTCTAGACATCGTTAATATTGCAAATAATAATATTAATAACTCATTCATCTCAATTATTGATTTAATAATATATAAATATCGAATAATAATTGAATCAAATAACGTGAGATACTATGCAACAATTATCAAGCAATAATTGAACAAAACCGAGTGACTTCTCACGTAAGCATCAATAATCAATATCGTGTGTGCTACTATGAAACCACGCCAGATTCCTCGCATTTATTAACACCGGTGTTTCAACAGCTTAACTGTAAAACTTCCGCCGTTATTTTCATAAAATATTTTTGTCGCTTTCTCAATCGACAATAATTCCGTTGTGGGGTCCACCAATGATTGTGTCGTCGTATGAATATTCCCTATTAAAACGAATATTCCCCAACTAATCAAATATTATATAACAACTTGCGTACTTTGCAAAATTTATAAATATTACCCACAACTATAACATTATATCAAATTCATTCCATAATATTTAAAAATGATATTTATAGAAAAATCATCTTTATTAAAAAAAGTTGGGGTCTTACAACCTCCCCTTCTTATGAAATTTTGCCCTCGAAATTAGGGTACATACCTGGTATGTTGAAGAGATAAGGATACCTTGATTTCATTTCAGATTCTATATCCCAGGTCATTTCCTCAACATCGTGGTTTCTCCACAAAACTTTAACTTGAGGTATAACCTTGGAGCGTAGAATATGTTCCTTCTTATACAAGATTTGAATAGGAACCTCTTCATACATTAAATCTTCAGCTATTTCGTCCGTTTCTAACTCAATAATGTGGTTCGGGTCTTCCACATATTTATGTAACATGGATATATGAAAAACGTTATGATCACGAGACATACTTAGCGGTAAAGCGAGTCTATACGCCGCAGTTCCTACTCGATCGAGGATTAAAAATGGGCCAATGAATTGAGGATTGAGATTTCCTCTCTTTCCAAATCTTGTAACTCCTTTCCATGGAGCAACACGTAACAACACATGATCTCCAATATCGAATTCCACGTCCTTTCGATGAAGATCATCATAACTCTTTTGTCGATCTTCTGAGGTTTTTATACATTGCCGGATCGTTTGTATCTTTTCCGTAGTCATACTTACGAACTCCGGTCCCAACAACATTGCTTCACCCACCTCATCCTAGCATACTGGAGAATGACACTTTCTTCCATACAACGCTTCAAATGGAGCCATGCCAATACTTGCTTGATAACTGTTGTTGTAGGAAAACTCCACCAACAGTAAGAACTTGTCCTAACTTTCCTTAAAGTCAAGGACATAGAGTATCAATAAATCTTCAAGAGTTTGAATAGTCCTCTCTGATTGTCCGTAAATCTGTGCCCATAGCTTTTTGCAAACTTACCCAAAATCGTGAAGTGAATCTTGGGTCTCAATCAGAAACTATGGATACTGGCATACCATGTAATCTTACAACCTCGTTTATGTGCATACGAGCAAGACGTTCAAGTGTATAAGTTTCTCATATAGGTAAGAAATGAGCAGACTTGGTCAATCTATCAACAATGACCCAAATTGCATCTATGCCTTGAGAAACCTTGGGAAGACCAGTAATGAAATCCATGGTAATGTGCTCCCACTTCTATTTTGGAATTTCAAGTGGTTGCAATGGACCTTTTTTACTTAATGCTCTGCCTTGACTCGTTGACAAGTTAAACACCTTGAGATAAACAACGCTATCTCTCTCTTCATATTGCCCCACCAAAATGTATGTCGAAGATCATGATACATTTTGGTACTCCCAGGATGGATAGCAAATGGTGTGTTGTGCGCCTCCATCATGATTTTATACTTTAACTCAAGATTGTTAGGAGCATAAAGTCTAGAGTTGACTCAAAGTATTCCTTCTTCATCGATTCTTGCTTCCAGTATAGCACCTTCTTGTACTTTCTTCCTCATACGCATCAGCTTCAGGTTTGTAGCTTGAGCAGCTTTAACTTTATCGATTAAAGTCAGTTCTACTCGTATATTTGCCATCATCATGTGGGTCCCTTGGAGTCTTTATCTCTATCTCTATCCTTTGCAAGTCATACAAAATGGGCCTTTGCATTGACAATATCGCACTCGTACCCGCATATGATCTTCTACTCAATGTGTCAGCTACCACGTTCGCTTTTCCAAGATGGTATTGGATGGTATGATCATAATCTTTCAATAGTTCAAGCCAACATCGATGTCGCATGTTGAGTTCCTTTTGAGTGAAGAAATATTTGAGGCTTTTATGATCCGTAAAGATCTCCACTTTCTCCCCATACAAGTAATGCCTCCAAATTTTTAGTACAAAAACGACTGCTACCAACTCTAGATCATGAGTAGGATAATTCCTCTCATATTCTTTGAGTTGTCGAGAGGCATAGGCTATGACTTTCCCATGTTGCATGAGAACACATCCTAACCTTTTGCCCAAAGCATCACTGTAGAGGACAAATCCCTCCGAGCCAGATGGTATTGTCAGAATAGGTGATGAAATGAGTCTTCTCTTGAGTTCTTGAAAACTCTTCTCCCATTCCTCACTCCAACCGAATTTTATATCTTTCCTAGTCAGCTGAGTTAATGGAGTAGCGATTCGAGAAAACCCTTCTACTTAATCTCTCGATAATAACCGATTAAGTTTTGAGAAAGCTACGTACTTCACCATCGATTTAGGTTGTTCCCAGCTTTGAATAGCTTCAATTTTTGCCGGGTCAATAGATATTCCATGACTTGATACCACGTGCCCAAGGAATGCTACTTCTTCAAGCCAGAACTAGCATTTCTTCAACTTAGCATAAATCTTGTTTTCACGAAGCTTCTGGAGTATTAGCCTCGAGTGTTGATCATGATCTTCACGGATTTTGGAATATATGAGGATGTCATCAATAAAGACGACCACAAATTGATCCAAATATTCCTTGAATACTCGGTTCATCATATCCATGAAGGCAGCAGGCGCATTAGTCAATCCAAAAGACATGACTAGGAATTCATAATGCCCGTACCGAGTTTTGAAAGCCGTCTTTGGAATGTCATTGGTTCTAATCTTCAATTGGTGATATCCGGACCTAAGATCAATCTTTGAAAAGAATTTGGCACCTTGCAACTAGTCAAACAGGTCATCAATACGTGGCAGTGGATACCTATTTTTGATGGTGACATGATTCAACTCCCGATAATCAATACAAAGTCGCATACTCCAATCTTTCTTCTTCACTAATAGAATAGGAGCACCCCAAGGAGAAGTACTAGGACGAATGAAACCGATGTCTAACAATTCCTGCAGTTGGGTCTTTAACTCCTGAAGTTTAATAGGAGCCATTCGATATGGGGCTTTGGAAATAGGTTTTGTACCAGGTTCAAGGTCGATACAAAATTCAATTTAACACTTTGGGGGTAAGCCATGAAGTTTTTCAGGGAATACGTCAGGAAATTCATTAACAAAATAAAATATCATTCAAAACTGATGTATTTTTGTTTAGATCCGTGACATGAGCTAAGAAAGCTTGACATCCATTTTTTAATAAACGAATAACTTTACTATTTGAGATGATGACAAGATTGATTTTAATGGTTTGGTTGTTTGAATTCGCATAATAGGTTGGTTAGGAATATGAAAGCTAACAACCTTACGAAAACAATCAATTTTTGCATAATGCGTAGTTAACCAATCAATCCCTAGAATTACGTTAAATGCAAGTATTTTTAATGAAATAAGATCAACAGGTAATGTGAGGGTACCGATTTGAACCAAACAAGACTTATAAATAATGGATGTAATGAAAGTTTCTCCCAACGGAGTTTCAACAGATAAGTCAAAGTCTAATTTCTCCGGAGTCAAATTTAAACGTTGAGCGCAAGTAGGAGAAATAAAAGAATGGGTAGAACTGGTATCAAATAAGGTATATACTTCGCTAGAATTTTTGATAAGCTTTCCCATGCTGACCTCGTTTGGACTGATGTGTCCCTCCCCTCCACATTTGAAGCATATGATAGGTGGTCGTTCTCCTTCCTTAACGACGGGTGCTGATGCTGACG
The DNA here is from genome assembly GCA_020205605.1 of Panax ginseng. NCBI lineage: Eukaryota > Viridiplantae > Streptophyta > Magnoliopsida > Apiales > Araliaceae > Panax > Panax ginseng. Next base: position 129,389,460 of record CM035130.1, read on the forward strand.
TCTTTCCATCATTGTTGAATCTCCTCTTCTTGAAATGTCCACTCTTATTATTTTGACCATGATTACCACCGAAGTGGTTACCATTTATGGCATGTTGATTCCCTCCACGCTTGTTGTCACCGCTTCGATGACTGCTATCACTAGTATTATCATTTTTTCGGCTACTCTCTTTTGGTTGGGTCGACTCATTATCGCGCTCTAATAACTGAGCCCTATTAACAACATCTGAATACAAGCAAAGTTTACGAGAAATGAGGTATTGACGTATCTCAGGTTTCAAACCTCTTAGAAACATCCGTGTCATTCTCTCCTCATTATAAACCAGATGGGACGCAAACCGAGACAACTCGGCAAACTTGGCTTCGTACTAAGACACAGTCATGTTGTTTTGTTCTAGTTTAATGAACTCTACCTCTTTCATGTGACGAATACTTTCGGGAAAGTATTTTTCATTGAACAGTTCTTGGAACTTCTCCTAAGACATCTTCAGTGCGGAAGGTTGAGTACGCTTTACAGATTCCCACTAGTAATCTTCCTCTGCCCGCAACATGAATGTGGCAAAGGGAACCTTTTGCTCCTCGGAGCATCCCAAGACATCAAATAACTTGTTGATCTGTTTTATCTACATCTCCACCTTAAGTGGTTTTGGCTCTCCAAAAAACCTCCAGTGGTCCCAGCTCCTTGAACTGCTTAGCATTGACCATCCGAGAGTTGCCAGTGTTTCCACCTGCATTTCGGACAGGTGTCTCTCTTGCCTGATGTTGCATGAATTGCAGAAAGCCTCTAAACATACCATCGTTCATTACTTGGTCAGTGTTGTTATTTGCATGAGGATTATCGCCTTCCTGATGCACATTGTCTTGATTATTGATCTGTGGAGACTCAACGGTCTCATGTGCTCCATTGCTAATCTCAACATTCTCGGATGCCATTTTCAAATACTGCCACAAAATAAGGGTTAATTAACATATCATATATTATCCCTATACTCTGATCGGCCAATTAAATACCAAATAAACTTAGGTAGGTCATACTAGCGAAGGAATTCTCCGTCTCTCCCCTCCTAGTTCTTGTTTCACATCTCAGCCATCGATCATATCCCTAAGCTCTGATACCAACTGTGACGCCCCCAAAATAGGTATACATCACCTATTCTGAGTCACCAAATACATGGTACAGAATACAAATACAATCTTAAATATACAACAAGAGCTGTGAGTTTTAATACAAATATTGTCTTCTAGACAATATCCACTCTCATAATAAGTCCTCATTATAATTATTATCACACTATTTCATAGAATAGTGAGGACTACTAATGCTATCATCTGGACCGTCACTCCGTTCCCCGACTAATCCCTTCTACGTTCTCATTTCCTGAAGAGAACAATGAAAGCAAAAGGGTGAGCTTAACTAGCCTGGTAAGAAATATTATGACTAAGATAATGCAGAAAAATTATTGTTAGCCTTCAACAGTGTTAAACTGATAAAATATAACAAACATCATGTTTAACTGCAGCGGAAGAAGCAATTCATTAAAAGAGTCAAGTAGAGAATAAAATCTACTATCTTTTATGATTTAAAAAGGTTTTTCATCACTTTTATCGCCGAGACTCACTAATAAATAATCCACATCATCCCCGCACTACGACCAAGGATATTCATTAGTATCACGACCATAAAATTATCCATGCAATCATGCGGGCAAGGATATTCGTGTATTCATCAATGGTCATGATCATGCCAACAATCGTCCATCAATGTACTACGGGCCAATGAGGACTTTTACCGCATCATTTGTAACATTACGGTCATGATTATACCGAATAATCCCTGCTCATAATCATACCAAGTCCATCTATGCACTACAAGCCACAGCTGACTTTTAACGTAATATAAACATGAAGATGATGACAATGATATAAGATTTCAATAAAATAAGTTCAAGAATTAATTTTTCCAAGAACCAATAACGTCCAAATTATCAACATGATACTGCTTTGATGGGTAAAACTCAAGAATGCTCAGAAGAATATTTTCATGAAAAGATACTGGATGAAGCGCAAATATCAAGGATATTCCACTAATTTCATGGAGTATAAAAGCCAAAACTTTAACCAATTGAGTATAATAAAGAATGGAATAACAAAAGAAATCACCAGGTATGCGATAGACCGCACAGACAGGTTATTCCAACAGAATACTAAATAACGGAACCAGATCATGCGTAAACGCACAAAAAGGATATTCTAATAGAATAATAAATAACGGAACCAGGTCATGCGTAAACGCACAGACAAGATGTTCTAACAGAATAACAAAGAATGGATTAATAAAAGAATTTTACCATGTATGCGGTACTTCGCATAGACAGGTTATTCTAACATAATAATAAAGAATGGAATAACAGAAGAATTTCACCAAGTATAGGGAAGTCCGCGTATACAGGTTATTCTAACAGAATAATAAAGAATAGAATAACAAAAGTTCTCTTAATGAATATGAAAGAAATAATACCCCTTACCATAAAAGAAGAGTATTCTGACTGGTAGGGCGATGATATTCTTTAAGAAAACATGCACTACGCTCAAAGCTTCTTAAAACTCTAAAGAAATACGCTCAGGATTATAGAAGAGAATTCTCTGAATTTCTGGTGTGATTTCAATTCTAACTAAGCATCCTATTTATAGGAAAATAGAAAGGATACTATGCAATAAAATATAATATATTATATATATATATATATTATTTAAAATCTAATAAAATAAATAACTTTATAAAAGTATTCTGTTTTATATAAAAATGTTTTCTATTTTATTACATTAATAATACTAATAAAACAAAATTTATATATATATATATATATAAACTTTCGTGACTTCATAAAAAGACACCTCAATATATTTTACAACATTTATCATTATTATTATAATTCACAATATTAATCGACTGGGTCGTTCCCAAGAAAGAGGGGCTTTCAATAAGGATTTCTCCCTATTAGCGCAATTGATTAGGTGACGAAACATCTCCTTGGAAAAACTTCTAGACATCGTTAATATTGCAAATAATATTATTAATAACTCTGTCATCTCAATTATTGATTTAATAATATATAAAATATAGACAATAATTGAATCAAATAACGTGAGATACTATGTAACAATTACTGAAGCAATAATTGAACAAAAGCTGAGTGACTTCTCACGTAAGCATCAATAATCAATACCGTGCTACTATGCAACCACGCCAGATTCTTGTACTTTTAACACCGGGTGTTTCAACAATTAATTAAGTAAAACTTCCGCCGTTATTTTCATAAAATATTTTTGTCGTTTTTCTCAATCCGAAATGAATAATTACGCTAGGGTCCACTAATGATTGTCTTGTAAATGCGAATATTCCCTGTTAAAACGAATATTCCCCGACCAATCGAATATTATATAACAACTTGCACACTTTGCAAAATTTATAAATATTACCCACAACTATAACAATATATCAAATTCATTCCATACTATTTAAAAATGATATTTATAGAAAAATCATCTTTATTAAAAAAAAGTTGGGGTCTTACAAACTTATTCAATCTAATCAATATTTCCTTCAGCACCTACTGAACATGGTTTAAGGATCTAATTTTGAATCCAAACTGACTGGATCTGACAACTCCAATCAACTAAAGCACAATAATATGTAAAAGTTTTTTAGTTTAAAGTAAAAAAAATTAAAATTATCCACATTTAAAAAATGTTCTAGAAAAATAAGTACAAACACACAAATAATTATTTATCACCACAAGAAACTTTAATATATGCACGAGGGGTCTATATCTGGGATATCAATTTCATTTAATCTTTTGTCTTCCATAATTTGCCACACACGAAAAATCCCATCTTCACCAGTACTTGCAAGGTATTGCCCATCTGGACTAAATTTCATGGTCAAAATTGAACCCTCACGTGCCTGAATATCTTTCCCAACAAAAAGGGCTGACAGTTCCCTCAACCGTTTTTTGCAATGGTGAACCCTCACTCTCTGATCTCTACCCATCAAAATTTGGTCAGGCCCATTGGGTCTCAAACCATCAGATGTTACTTGCCTATCCAGAACGAATGAAAAGGAACATAATCTACTCAACCACCTATCCTTCATTCCGTTCATTGTCCTTGCCATATTTCTAGCAACCTTAATTTCTTTCTACACAAGTTGCTGAGCCAAGGGAGATGACCAGGAAGTGTCCCCATCATCAGCTGTTATCAATTGATCTTTCCCTACTACACTAACTTTACTCGGGGTAATGTGCTATCCCTGCTCATCTACGTCACCCTCCATACTATCATCCATATTCGCAGTCTTACATACGAAGTTTTCCCTTGAGCCCAAACCTCTTGACAAATTAAAAGATTATCAGACCAGCTAGACACGGAGGATCAACTTGAAGAAAATTCATCTTCAAAAATTGAATTTCTCAACAAATCTCCAGTACTATCCATAATTCCATCTCTCTCTCCTCTAAAGACACCATCCTTTACATCTGCTAAATTGGCTCCTGTAACCTTATTTTTCAAGCTTAAACCCATGCGTATCAAAAATTCACCATGACGCACTTGAACACTCCTGGGACCCCTAATCCAGACATCAAATTGAGAACTACTGCATACTAATTCGGGATGGTCCGAACCTGATTCTGATGTAGAAGTAATGTCATCGTGAGCATCGAAGAATCGGTATTCTTCGTTGTCTTCACTGAAGTTGCCCATGATTCCTTGACTTCAACCCATGAAACCCAACCTCAAGAAACCAACTTTTTAAGCCCTATGCAATGTGCTATATTTACTCCAATATGAAACCTAAAATATTATTAAAAATAGCAAAGTAGAAACAGAAACACAACAACCAAGAACAGTACAACAACAAATATAAGAAAATATTTCCAACACGACAGTAATAAAATTTAACAAAATAGAAAACAATGGATCCAACATGGATCCCAATCCACACCCATTGAACTTGGTGTTCGATGTGATAACCCGGGATTTCAAATAATCCAACTTTTTAATATTGACATTGATTGTTAATATTGTATTGTGTATCTATGATACGAGTCTCGAGGTATGGTCAATTTATGTATTGACTGAGGAATTAGAGTAGAGTTGTGCTTAACAGCTTTAGAAACCGTAATCCCAATTTCTAAAAAGGGTTTCGATAGAAAATGCAATTAAAATAATTGTATCGATGAGTAAGTGTTTGTACTATACAGAGATATTGATTAATGATTTATCAGATAAGGTTTAAAACTAATAAACCCTAATAAGAGATCAGAAACCCTAATCTCAAGATTAGAACCCTAACGCGTAGTTGGAAACCTTAATTGTACGACGGGAAACCCAAATTTTATATCTGGATTTCCAAAACCCTAAATTAGGAAACCCTAATCCTAATCAGCAAGCTTAATGTGTTTACAAATGTTAATATGATTAGGAAAACCTAATTTAATTAGGAAACCCTAATTATAGTTTTAAAATTTTAATTTTTTAATTTAAAAACCCTAATTAGAAAATCCTAGAAAGCTAAAGTTTTAAAACCTAAGGGTAAGAACCTTAGTGTTAAACCCTAAGGGTTTGTGCAATTGTCTAGTATGCCATTAAAATTGTAATGCTAATGACAAAAATGCCCTATTTCATTTCTTTAATTGGTGACTTGTAGAAATTGCTAGCAACTTTAGTTGGTAACCTAATGCCCTGACTTTGTGACTTAAAATCCAGCAATATCAGCCAGCAACATCAGATCTAGAGCTCTATATCATTATATATATAGATTTGAGGGAGAGAAAGTTACTACATTTAGCTTATTTTTCAACCTAAATCTCACCAACTCATTCTCTCTCAACACCTCCAAATTTATCAAGTATATCAGTCACATTATCAGCCCTTAGATCACCAAAGAACATATTGGAGATCAAAGATCAAAATCTAGAATATAAAGGTATAAACCCTAAGTTTCATTTTGATCTTGTATGCTTTGTAAAATTTTGTGTTTATGTGTTTAGATCTTTGCTAGATGATGTTTTATGATGATCTATGCTGATATAACATAGATCCATAGCATCAAAATGTTTTAAAATTGAAGTTTTACAAAACTGCCCAAGAACACTTATGTGGTGTGACAATCAAATGTCAAGAGCCACAGATTCTTGTCTGTTTTAGATTTTTGATGTTTTTTGGATCGGTAGTTTGTTATGTGGTCTATGATCTGGAAGCGTAAACACAGTCAGTACATGTCTAGATTTCATTTTATTCTCGATCAAAACACGTTGACCGGGCATGACCAGTCAAATTCTGGGTAATCCAGAAAGTGCTAAAACTGAGTCTGACAACAGCTTCAACCTTCTTGATTTTCAGGTAATACGTAATTTGATGTTGTTGTTATGTACATATTGTAGCTGATAATATGGACTGTAGACCCATGCCTTTGGATCCCTTAAAACCTCAAGTGATCGAACGTAGTAAGTGGTCAAACCAAGCCATCCGGTCATGAAGCTGTCTTTTGGAAATTCCAGAAGTTGTAAGAACATTCTTCTGACAACCTTTGACCATATTGAATCTAGAGATTTTGATGTTTGTGGACTGAAGTAATGGTATATAAATGTTGTATGCCATGAGTACTATAGGTTTAAACCTTTATAACAACAATACGATGACCAGAACATGTAAATATTTGAGCTACAAGATGACCAGTCAAACTATCTGGGTTTCTGGAAAACCCAGAAATGTTCTGACAACGACTTAGAAGGCCTGGATCGTGCATCTGAGTTATGTTATGACTTTGTTAATGGCTGATTCTTGTAGTGTTATATAAACACTATAAGATCTTTGTTAGAAATTGCCCAGAAACATTTTGGATTGAGATTTATTGATGGTCAATTTTGACCTCTTGATACTGTCGGCTGTCATTGTTCTTGAGCTTAAGAACACCAACAGCGACGCTTAGTGTCGCTATAGCCATTAGCGACGGTTTATTTAATTTTTAATTTCTGATTTTCCAAATATTAATTAAAAATAGAAATAAATTATAAAAATTACCAAAAATAGTTTTAAAAATAATTTTAAATTATGAAAAATAATTTTTAATAATTTAGGATATTTTTCATTAATATTTATAATTATTTGAATATTAATGATATTTAATTTATTTCATTAGTATATGAAATAAATTAGAGAAAAATAATTTAATATTATGAAAAATCATTTTAAATAAGAATAAAATATTTAAAAATATTTTGAGTTATAAAATATAACTTTTAATATTTTTAGAGGATTTTCATTAATAATTTAATATTAATGATATTAGATTTATTTACTTGTCAAATTAAATAAGTAAGATAAAATGATTTTATTGATTTAAAAATTATTTTAAATGAGAATAAAGTGTTAGAAAATATTATGAATTACAAAATATAATTTTTTATATTTTGGAGAATTCTCATTAATAAATTAACATTAATGATATTTGATTTATTTAATTATTTTATTAACAAAATGAATTAAAAATGATTTTATTGATAAAAAATCATTTAAAAATGAGATAAATGATTTAAAAATATTTTAAGTTATAATTAATGACTTTTAATATTTGGATGATAATTTTATTAATATTTAGATATTAATGGTGATGATTTATAAATGATTTTAATTATTTTAAAAATCATTTATGTAGAATATTGATGATTTAAAATATTTTAAGTTATTAAAAATAACTTTAATATTTTGACAAGTATGTTATTAATATTTTATATTATTAAATATTAATAATGATAAGATAATTTGATAATTAAAATCATTTAAAAATGATTTCGATGTTTGAAAAATTATTATAAATTATAATGATTGTTTATAAATTATTAAAAGCTTCCAAAACATATTATTAATGATATTTGACTTATCTAAAATAATATTGAAGCTTAGAAACCGAATTGAATTGACAATAAATGTGTTAATTGTCGATAGTGACTTGTAACAATCGAGAATAGAATCAAGTCCAACCGCAATCAAAATAGTTAGACTTGTTAAGTGTTTATATAGGTCTTTAAACACTAATCTGACTATGTGTTAATGTGTCTAGGAGAAGATTGAATGTGAATTACAGTGTTGCGTGTTATGAAATATTATGCTAGTTGTGAGACCGATATTATTGGTTATAGGTCTTTCAAAAGCAGATAAGTTTATTGTGTAGCTGTAATCAGTGGAAGAGGCAAGTTTCCTAACTCAACCTTGAGTTAATATTGTTTAAATATTGTAGTGGTTGATTATTGTTAATTATACCACGTCCAAGAATTTATTGTTGATTATTCGTACTTAGTGCATGTTTAATAATTCAAATTGAATTACTGATTCGAAAAATATACATTCGTAGAATAACTGTTGTTAGATATTCATATCCGTAATAATTCATTTTTATTGGCGAATTATGTTGAGAAATGTCTTAGCCAATTATTGTGGCTAGACGAACATTTGTTAGAACTTGATAGGTTCAAGAAGAGAATTCAATTATTATTGACAGATCGATGCCAATTATTTCAGCTAGATCGAGAAGTAATTAGAAATTGAAATCACAATATTTCGTTGTTAAATCAAAATCTTGATTCTGAGACTGAGAAGAACAACATTTTATATAAAGGGAATATTTTATTGGTCGTATATTCGGCCTTTGCGCGCGATTAAGTATAATAAAGCTAATCACTTTATATACTTGTAGAGGGGTATGATTTAATCTTTATGGTTATCTGATACACCTGGGTATATCAAAGTTAAATCTTTGATAGTTACTCGAGAAGAGAAGTTCAAGATCCAATGGATCGCTCAACATAAATCTGGAAAACATTCCACTTTGCTATTTGGTAGAATTAATTCTTGATTATTCATTTGAATATCGTAGAAAACCTTGAAAGCGTTGTACTATTTCATTATCAGATTATTGTTGCGTAGAATGCGAGAAGACTTGTTATTTATTCCTATACATTTATTGTATGTCTTAACTTGCGGGGCAAACTTGTTGCTCACCCTTGCTAAATAAAACTTTTCAGCTAAGGACGAAGTTGCAGAAGATGTTGTGAAGAACAACAAAGGAAAAGGCATAGTGATAAATTAGTATAATGAACATTAGTATTATTATGTTGTATTGTAAACCCTTTTTATAAGGGGTATGTTTGTAATGTTAAGGTTAACGGACATGGGAGTAATGCATTAACAACATATGTTAATGTGATATGTATTACTATTTCTATATGAATGGGTAGTTAGATTTTATTATATTGTGGATCATGAATACCAAACTCAGGGGGTCAGGTAACCCAGATTTGGGGGTGTCACAGGTTGGTATCAAAGTTGTAGGTTATAAACCTTAAGTGGGGTGGGGAAAACCCTAGGATTATAACCATGAGCAAGATAGAGAATACTCATTTAGAGTACTAAGTGAGGGATTGTCGGAGTGCATCAATAATGATATATGTGGACACATAGTATGAGAATTTCGTACTGGTGAAGTGCTAATCATGTTGTTTAAACTGATTGTAGGATGTTGTTCGAAGATAAGATGAGTATGGAGATGCCAGCGGTTGTTGTACCAGTGCCAGTAGCTGAGGTGCCAGTACAAAGCGAGTCAGTGGAAGAAGTGGGGAAAGATGAACCCATGGTAAATATGGGGAGTGATCATGATGATTATCCCGAGATGTATCTGAGTGGTGATGAGGAGGCGGACTTTGAAGAAACTAAGAAGGAGAAAGAGAGTAAGATAAAAGTAGGAGAACCAGATCAAGTATCTGCAGAAGTCCAGGAACTCCGGCGTAAAGTATTTCTCTTGGAGGAGTTATGGAAGATAGAGCTGACGTTACTGTGAAATGATCAAGAATGAAACGAATCAAGGCAAAGTTGGAAAGAATGAAGACTTAAGGTGGTGGATCGTCTGAAGGAACCAGCAAGAAGGGCAAGAATACGAGAAAAAGGGATAAAGACAGTGACAATTCTGAAAATTCAAACCCGAAGAAGAGGTAAGCTTGTAGCAAGTGTGGAAAGACTCATGTGGGAGAATGCATGATGTGGAAGAACGTGTGCTTCAATTGTAAGCAGGAAGGACATATTTCTCTACATTATCCTAAGCCGAATATGAGGAAGTGTTTTTCATGTGGTAGAATGGGTCACAGTTTCAATAAGTGTCCCAACAAGAAGAAGACTGGTGAAGGGAGTGGACGGTAGATAGCTTAAGTTTGAGCATTTGTATCTTTTGGTAGAAGGTTATGATATTAAGTGTTGTAATATCGAGAATGATGTGTAAACATATGTAAATATATATGTTTGTATGAATGAAATCTCTATTTTCTATATAACTATAAGATTAAGATTATTTGGTGAGTTCTTAAAACTCATACTTATGGTAAGTTCATGACTAATAATTATATGAAATGTTTTGAACCCCTCAGCGAAAGGACGCCAAAGGTCTGACTAGGATAAGTTCATACACTCATATAATTGTGGCAAGTTACTGAACTCCTAAGTGTGGTAAGTTTGATGAGCTGGAAATAGTAATGTGAAAATGGAGAATGTCAACTTTTTGTGTAAAGTTGGAGAATTGCAACTTTTGTAAAGTTGAATATGTTAATCCTAAAAAAAAAATTAGTGAGATTAATATAAAAAATTTGTATAAAGAAAGAGAATTAATATAATTTTTTTTTTAAAATCAGATCATGCCGCCTAGACGACAGAATCGAAATCAAAGAGAAGAATAGTTAGTGAATAATGAAGGAGGTCAAGTAGACCCGATGCAAAGCTTTGCAAATATAATAGCCGAAGCTATAGAAAATAGAGCTCCAGCAAGAGGAAGAGAGAGGAATCAGCCAACCAATAGATTGGCAAACTTCAAGGACTTTAAAGCGGTAGGACTGCTTGAATTTAAAGGAACCACGGATCCGATTGAAGCCCAAACTTGGGTAAAGGAGATGGAGAAAGCATTCATTATTATGCGAGTGGCAGAAGAGCAGAAGACGGCTTTTGCGACATACTTGATGAAGGGGGAAGCCAATTACTGGTGGGAGACTAATCAGGCGAGAGCTGGAACAGCTATAGTGTAAGACCCCAACTTTTATGAATAAAGATGAATTTTCTATAATTATCATTTTTGAATATTATGGAATGAATTTGATATAATGTTATAGTTGTGGGTAATATTTATAAATTTTGCAAAGTACGTAAGTTGTTATATTATATTCGATTGGTTCTGGGAAAATTCGTTTTAGCGAGGAATATTCGTATAACTACAAGCAATCATTGGTGGACCCCACAATGTAATTATTATCGGATTGAGAAAATGACAAAAATATTTTTATGAAAATAACTATAGAAGTTTTAATTAATATCTTCGTTGAACTACTCTCAGTAGTAAAGAAATGCGAGAATCACGCGTGGTTAGATAGTAGCACACGGTATTGATTATTGATGCTTACGTGAGAAGTCACTCAGTTTTGTTTCAGTAATTGTTGCATAGTATCTCACATTATTTGATTCAATTATTTTCGATATTTTATATATTAGTAAATCAATAATTGAGACGACGAAGTTATTAATATTATTATTTGCAATATTAACGATGTCTAGAAGTTCTGCCAATGAGAGGTTTGGTCACCTAATTGCACGCCAATAGGGAGAAATCCTTATTGGAAAGCCCCCTATTTCCTGAGAATGACCTGGTCGATTAATATTGTGAATTATAAAAAAATTAATAAATGTTGTTAAAAATATTGAAGAGTTTTTATGAAGTATTTATGGTAAATTTTGCTTATTTTATGGACCCCCATTTATCTATTTTTCAAAATAATCGGTAAAAGTTATTTTTTAAGGGGGTCCCACAGGTGGGACCCACTTATGGAGGAAGTCTTGGGGTGGGATTTTATGTTGATCACGGGTATTGTGATGAAATGCTTGGGTGATGGAAATTGATGGTGTGGTGTATACTGATAATGTAGTATTATATATATATATATAACATGTGAGTCTTTGACTAATGGAGGGAGGGAGGAAAAATATGATAACTTGATCGGGAGAGGAGTAATAATGTTATATATATATATATATATATATATATATTATAATAAGTTTTGTTTTTTATGAAAAATAGAATATATTATATTTTATTGTAAACCAATCTGGACCATCCGTTTAAAAGTAAATCAATCTGGACCGTTCATAAATTAGTTACTATTCAATCCATTCTTCTATAAATAGAAACTCATTCCTTCATTATTTCTTACGAATTCACTGAAACTCTAGAGAGAGAAACTATAGAGAGAAAGAAGAAAAGTGTTCTGCTACTTCACTACTCCTATATCCAGTACTCTTCTTTCTAAGGTAAGGGGTATTATTTCTTTTGTATTCATGAAGAGAACTTCTTTATTCCATTCTTTATTATTCGTTGGAATAACTCAGTACACGGGCTACCCTATACTTGGTGAAATTCTTCTGTTATTCCATTCGTTATTATTCTGTTGGAACATCCTGTCTGTGCGTTTTACGCCGGACCTGATTCCGTTATTTATTATTCTGTTGGAATAACCTGCATGTGCGGTCTATCGCAGGCTTGGTGATTTCTTTTGTTATTCCATTCTTTATTATATTCAGTTGGTTAAAGTTTTGACTTCTATACTCCATGAAATTAGTGGAATATCCTTGATATTTGCGCTTCATCCAGTATCTTTTCATGGAAATATTCTTCTGAGCATTCTTGAATTTTTTCTCTACAAAGAAGTATCATGTTGACAATTTGGACGTTATTAGTTCATTTATAAATTAATTCTTGAACTTGTTTTATTTAATTCTTATACCATTGTCATCATCCTCATGTTTATATTATGTTGAAAGTCATCTGTGGCCTGTAGTGCATAGATGGACTTGGTATGATTATGACCAGGGATTAATCGGTATAAAATGTTACAAATGATATGGTAAAAGTCCTCATTGGCCCGTAGTGCATTGATGGATAGTTGTTGGCATGATCATGACCAATGATGAATACACGAATATCCTTGGCCCGTAGTGCATGGATAATTTGTGGTTGTGATACTAGTGAATATCCTTGGCCGTAGTGCAGAGATGATGTTGATTATTTATTAAGCTGAGTCCCAGCGACAAAAGAGATGACAAACTTTTTAAATCATAAAAGATAGTAGACTTTATTCTCTACTTAACTCTTTTAATGGATTGCATGTTCTGTTGCAGTTAAACTTGATGTCTATTGTTTATCAGTTTAACACTGTTGAAGACTAACGATAATTTATTCTGCATTATCTTAGTCATAATATTTCTTACTGGGCTAGTTGAGCTCACCTTTCTTTCTTTCATTCTTTTCTTCAGAAATGAGAACGTGGCTTGGACTAGTCGGGGAATGGAGTGACAAATTCAGGATGATAGTATTAGTAGTCCTCACTATTCTGTTAAATAGTGTGTTAATAAATGTAATGAGGACTTATTCTAAGAGTGGATATTGTCTAGAAGATAATATTTGTATTAAAACTCACAGCTTTCTTGTTGTATATTAAAGATTGTATTTGTATTCTGTACCATGTATTTGGCGACTCAGAATAGGTGATGTATACCTATTTTGGGGGCATCACATATAGTGACGTGGACCAGATTCAAGGAGTTGTTCTTTGAGAACTACTTCTCACTGAGTATGCAAGCTCAGATGGAAGTTAAGTTCTTAGAACTAAAGCAGGAGAATATGTCTGTTTTTGAGTATGTGACTAAATTCAACGAATTAGCGAGATTTCCAGCTCATCAAGTGGACACAAAAGAAAGAAAGGCAAGAAGATTTGAGAATGGACTGAAGCCATGGATATTCAACAAGGTAGCGGTATTGCAGATCAACACGTTCGCGGCTTTGTTGGAGAAAGCGTTAATTGCTGAAGGAGGGAGCGAAGCTACATCTCAATTTCATCAGAAAATGAAGAAAAAGATAAGTGATGGAGGAAGCAGTGGTGGTAGTAACCTGAATGAGAGAAAGTGGAGTGAGAATACCCAATCGGGTAGAAAGACTGAAGAGAATAGGAAAGGGAGAGAACCATGCGCGACCTGCGGGAAGAACCATTCTGGAGTCTGTCTAAAGAAGAAAGGAGTCTGTTACAACTGTGGGCAAGAGGGACAAATGTCACCCAATTGTCCCATTCCGAAGAAGATACAAGGTTGTTATGCGTGTGGATCGATGGATCATCTGGTACAGAACTGTCCAAAGAGGACTGTTGAGAAGGAAAGTGTCAACAATGGACCTGGTGGTGGAACCTTAGCAATTCGAGGACCAGCACAGCCAGGAAGATCAACCGCTCGTACATTCAATATGACGGCGCATGAGGCAGTGGCTACTCAGGAGGTGGCAACAGGTATAGACTTCGCTCAATACATAAATTACGCGAGTAATATGAGTCAGATATTACTGTGAACTATTTTCTTTTATAGATTCAAGTCACAGGTTAGAATTTGAAACACAAATTAATATTTTGTTGATAAAAATGAATTGATGATACAACTTTAAAAGATTGTAGAGAATACGAAAGCGGTGATTCCGAGTACGAAATCCTTTTAAGGAGGGGTGAATGTGATAACCCAGGATTTTGAATAATCCAAATTTCATGAATAATTTTTTTTTAATTTAATATTAACATTGAATGTTAATATTGTACTGTGTATCTATGATACGAGTCTTGAGAATTATTCAATCTGTGTATTGATTGAGAAATTAGAGTGGAGTTGTGCTTAATAGCTTTAGAAAACCCTAACCCTAATTTCTGGATAGGGATTCGATAAAAAATGCAATTAAAATAATTGTATCGATGATTATGTGTTTGTACTGTATAGATATATTGATTAATGATTTATCAGATAAGGTTTAAAACTAATAAACCCCAATAAGAGATTAGAAACCCTAATCTCATGATTAAGCCTAATGCGCAGTTGGAAACCCTAATTGTACGGTAAGAAACCCTAATTTCATATACGGATTTCCTAAACCCTAAATTGGGAAACCCTAATCCTAATTGGCAAGCTTAATGTGTTTACTAATGTTAATATGATTAGGAAACTCTAATTTAATTATGAAACCCTAATTATTGTTTTAAAATTTTAATTTTCTAATTTAAAAACCCTAATTAGAAAATCCTAGAAAGCTAAAGTTTTAAAACCTAATGGTAAAAACCTTAGGGTTAAACACTAAGGGATGAACCCTAAGGGTTTGTGCAATTGTCTAGTATGCCATTAAAATTATAATGCTAATGACAAAAATGCCCTTTTTTATTTCTTTAATTGGTGACTTGTAGAAATTGCTAGCAACTTTAGTTGGTAACCTAATGCCTTGACTTTGTGACATAAAATCCAGCAATATCAGCCAGGAACATCAAATGTAGAGCTCTATATTATCATATATATAGATTTGAGAGAGAAAAAGTTACTACATTTAGCTTATTTTTCAACCTAGGTCTCACTAACTCATTCTCTCTCAACACCTCCGAATTTATCAAGTATATTAGTCACATTATCAACCCTTAGATCACCCAAGAACATATTGGAGATCAAAGATCAAAATCTAGAATATAAAGGTATAAACCCTAAGTTTCATTTTGATCTTGTATGCTTTGTAAAATTTTGTGTTTATGTGTTTAGATTTTTGCTAGATGATGTTTTATGATGATCTATGTTGATATAACATAGATCCATAGCATCAAAATGCTTTAAAATTGAAGTTTTACAAAACTTCCAAAGAACACTTATGTTGTCTGAAAATCAAATGTCAAGAGCCACATATTCTTGTCTGTTTTTGATTTTTGATGTTTTAAGTTTTGGATCGGTAGTTTGTTATGTGGTCTGTGATCTTGAACTGTAAACACAATCATCACACGTCTAGATTTCATTTTATTCTCGGTCAAAACCCGTTGACCAGGCATGACCAGTCAAATTCTAGGTAATCCAGAAAGTGCTAAAACTAAGTCTGACAACATCTTCAAGCTTCTTGATCTGTCAGGTAATACGTGATTTTATGTTGTTGTTATGTACATATTGTAGCTGGTAATATGGATTGTAGACCCATGCCTTTGGATCCCTTAAAACCTCAAGTGATCGAACATAGTAAGTGGTCAAACCAAGCCATCCAATCATGAAGCAGTCTTCTGGAAATTCCAGAAGTTGTAAGAACAGCCTTCTGACAACCTTTGACCAGATTGAATCTAGAGATTTTGATGTTTGTGGACTGAAGTAATGGTATATAAATGTTGTATGTCATGAGTACTATAGGTTTAAACCTTTATAACAACAATACGATGACCAGAACATGTAAATATTTGAGCTACAAGATGACGAGTCGAACTATCTGGGTTTTTGGAAAACCCATAAATGTTCTGACAACAACTTAGAAGGCTTGGATCGTGCATCTGAGTTATGTTATAACTTTGTTAATGGCTGATTCTTGTAGTGTTATATAAACACTACAAGATCATGGTTAGAAATTGCCTAGAAACATTTTGGATTGAGATTTATTGACAGTTAAATTTGACCTCTTGATACTGCTGGCTGTCAGTGTTCTTGAGCTCAAGAACACAAACAGCGACGCTTAGTGTCGCTATAGCCATTAGCGACGGTTTATTTAATTTTTAATTTCTGATTTTCAGAAATTAATTAAAAATAGAATAAATTCTAAAAATGACCAAAAATGGTTTTAAAAATTATTTTAAATTATGAAAAATTATTTTTAATAAGTTAGGATATTTTTCATTAATATTTATAATTATTTGAATATTAGTGATATTTAATTTATTTAATTAGTATATTAAATAAATTAGAGAAAAATGATTTAATATTATGAAAATTCATTTTAAATAAGAATAATGTATTTAAAAATATTTTGAGTTATAAAATATAACTTTTAATATTTTTAGAGGATTTTCATTAATAATTTAATATTAATTATATTAGATTTATTTAATTGTTAAATTAAATAAATAAGATAAAAATGATTTTATTGATTTAAAAATCATTTTAAATGAGAATAAAGTGTTAGAAAATATTATGAATTACAAAATATAATTTTCTATATTTTTGGAGAATTCTCATTGATAAATTAATATTAATGATATTTGATTTATTTAATTATTATATTAAATAAATGAATTAAAAATGATTTTATTGATAAAAAATGATTTAAAAATGAGAAAATGATTTAAAAATATTTTAAGTTATAATTAATGACTTTTAATATTTGGATGATAATTTCATTAATATTCGTATATTAATAGTGATGATTTAAAAATGATTTTAATTATTTTAAAAATCATTTAAGTAGAATATTGATGATTTAAAATATTTTAAGTTATTAAAAATAATTTTACTATATTGACAAGTATGTTATTAATATTTTTATATTATTAAATATTAATAATGATAAGATTATTTGATAATTAAAATCATTTTAAAATGATTTCGATGTTCGAAAAATTATTATAATTTATAATAATTGTTTATAAATTATTAAAATCTTCCAAAAAATATTATTAATGATATTTGACTTATCTAAAATCATATTGAAGCTTAGAAACCGAATTGAATTGACAATAACTGTGTTAATTGTCAGATAGGGTAACCAGAACATCGAGAATAGACTAAAGTCCAACCAGACCGAAATAGTTAGACTTGTTAAGTGTTTATATAGGTTATAAACACTGATGTGACTATGTCGTAATGTTTCTAGGATAAGATTGACTGTGAATTACAGTGTTGCGTGTTATGAAATATAATGCTAATTGTGAGACCGATATTATTGGTTATAGGTCTTTCAAAAGTAGATAAGTTTATTGTGTAGCTGTAATAAGCGGAAGAGGCAAGTTTCCTAACTCAACCTTGAGTTAATATTGTTTAAATATTGTTGTGGTTGATTATTGTTAATTATACCACGTCCAAGAATTTATTGTTGATTATTCACAGTTAGTGCATGTTTAATAATTCAAATTGAATTACTGATTCAGAAAATATACATTCGTAGAATAACTGTTGTTGGATATTTATATCCGTAGGAGCTAATATTGACAGTACAGATAATTCCTGTTTATTGTCGAGACTGAGATTGAGAAAAATAACCTTTTATATAAAGGGAATATTTTATTGGTCGTATATTCGGCCTTTGCGTGCGATTAAGTATTATGCATAATATAGGGTATAATAAAGTTGATCACTTTATATACTTGCAAATGGGTATGATTTAATCTTTATAGTTATCTGATACACCTGGGTTTATAAAAGTCAAATCTTTGATAGTTACTTAAGAAGAGAAGTTCAAGATCCAATGGATCGCTCAACATAAATTTGGAAAACATTCCACTTTACTATTTCGTAGAATTAATTTTTGATTATTCATTTGAATATCGTAGAAAACCTTGAAAGCATTGTACTCTTTCATTATCAGATTATTGTTGCGTAGAATTCGAGAAGACTTGTTATTTATTCCTATACATTTATCGTATGTCTTAACTTGCGGGGTAAATTTGTTGCTCACCCTTGCTAAATAAAACTTTTCAGCTAGGGACGAAGTTGCAGAAGATGCTGTGAAGAAGAACAAAGGAAAAGGCAAAGTGATAAATTAGTATAATGAACATTAATATTATTATGTTGTATTGTAAACCCTTTTTGTATATATAAGGGGTATGTATGTAATGTTAAGGTTAGCGGACCTGGACTAATGTATTAACAACATATGCTAATGTGATATGTATTACTATTTCTATATGAATGGGTAGTTAGATGTTATTATATTGTGGATCCTGAACACCAAACTCGGGGGGTTAGGTACCCCATATTTAGGGGTGTAACATTCGACACAACACTTATTCATATATTAAAAAACATATAAAAGAATATAATTCAGATATTATACATAGATATACCAAACCTAGTTCCAGTAAAAATGAATTAAAGGTACCCAACACACAAAAATGAATACCCATTATGTAAATGACGACTGTGAGGACGTTAAAGATCAGATTGATTACATTTGAAGCAAGGAATTAAATAATTAAACACAGATAAATCAAAAATTTCAATTTTAAATAAAGAAGAAAGATGTGAGTGGTACAGGGACGAGTGCTCACATAAGTGACTTTCCAGCTTATGGTATGTTAGCTGGATGGAGTACACACGGGAAGTTGGCTTGTCTGTATTGTATAGAGCATACAAAGTCGTTTAATCTATCAAAAGGTCGAAAGCCTTGCTGGTTTGACGGTCATCGTCGGTTATTGCCGGTAGATCACACGTTTCGAAGAAATAGAGAACACTTCAGGAAAGGGAAAATAGACAATGATATGCCTGCACCGCGATTGTCGGGAACGGAGATGCGAGATCATGTGATGAGATTTCAAGTTATCCCATTTGGTAAGATTGATGCTACAAACATAATCAATGGGTTTGGCAAATCTCATAATTGGGTTCGGAGAAGCATCTTTTGGGAACTGCCTTATTGGTCTACAAATTTGATTCGTCATAATCTAGATGTGATGCATATTGAGAATAATATGTTTGACAATGTGTTTAACATCGCGATATTATGGGGAAGACAAAAGATAACGATAAGGCACGTTTGGACATGAAAGATATTTGTTAGCGTCCTTGATTAGAACTTTATGAATCTCCTAATGGTAAGATTGTCAAACCGAATATAAGGTACACATTGTCCAAAAAGCAAGTTGAAGATATGTGCACATGGGTTAAGTCTCTGAAACTACCAGATAGATATTCGTCAAACATTGCAAGGTGTGTTACGGGTGGGAAATTGCAAGGGATGAAAAGTCATGACTGTCATGTGTTCATGGAGAGACTCATACCTATAGTATTTCGGGATCTGCTTGATAAACCAATATGGGATGCTTTGACGGATCTTAGTCATTTCTTCAAAGACTTATGTTCAAAATCATTAAATGAGAAAGACATGCCTATACATGAGAAGAACATCATAGAGATCACGTGTAAACTGGAAAAAATATTCCCACCTGGTTTTTTTGACTCCATGGAGAATTTGCAAATCCATCTTCCCTATGAAGCTCGTGTTGGGGGTCCAGTTCAATATAGATGGATGTACCCTTTCGAGAGGGTGATGGGAAACCTTAAGAGGAAGGTGAAGAATAGAGCTTATGTCGAGGGGTCGATATGTGAGTTATACAGTTTCGATGAGATATCTACGTTTGTCTCAGACTATTTTCCGGACATGATGATGGGGGAAATGTTGAACTAAATGGTCGACTTTCTGTATTTGGTCTATCGGGCTGCGCTTATGGAAAAGGGAAGCGCATATTCCTCTCTGAGCAAGAATTACATACTGCACATACTTATATTCTTCTCAATTACGAGGAGATTGACGAATTTGTGAGGTACACATGTAAACTTGATAATTTATCTTTTAAGTTGAAAATTAATTATTCCAATATGTTAATGTTTATAACATGGCATAGATTGTACGATGATGAGTTAAAAGTGAAGCATCCCGATATAACTGATAAAGATATTCAAATCAATTGTGATAAAAAAATTTGCACTTTGGCTAAAGGACAAAGTAAGTTCAATTTCTTAAGCACGACATATATATATATATATATACTCCATGTTAACTATGACTTCATTTAATAAGATGGAGTTTTTGTAGGCTTTGACTGAGGGATAAACGATTCTGGCTAATGTACAAGTTCTAGCTATAGGACCAGACAGGAACCAAGTCATCCGCAATGGTTACAAAATAAATGGTTATGAATTTCATACAAAGGCATATGGGCGTGGTAAAAGAACAACGAACTCTGGAGTGTGTGTCTAAGGAGATTGTTACAATGAGCTTGGTCGTGCCTTTTATGGGCAGTTGGAGGAAATCGTAGAGTTATCGTACAAGGGCACGTACGGGGGTCATATTCACTTGTTCAAGTTCCGTTGGTTTGATTCAGAAAAAGGGATACGTGTTGATATACATGGAATTGTCGATATTAGCCTCCATAGGTCTGCGTACTCCAACGAACCATTTATTTTACCAACTCAAATAGTACAAGTATACTACACTCCTAGTCCTGTTAGGAAAAGGGATAGACCGCCTATAGATTGGCAAGTTGTAATTCATACTCTCGCGTGTAGTCGTGTAGAAGTAGTTGATGGAGAGATTTACCAAGAGCAGATGCTTCATAGTCAAACTATAATAAATGTGGAGGACGACAATGAAGTAATCCAGTTAAATGGTGGAGATGAACCACATGAATTAGCTCCTGAGTCACTACTTGTGTCAGATGACATTGATACTGAGGAGGAAGAGTTATTGACTGAATCTGACACTGAATCTGAACCAGATGATGGTTATGAATCTGTAACACATATACAAGATGATTCTGAATCAGATATTAACACTTGAACAAATGAAATGTATGTTTAGCATTACATGTTTTTTATATCATTGTCATGTTTATGCACTTAACTATTTAAATGCAAAATTTTGTTTATTGTCATTTTATATTTATATATATAAATGTTTATATCATTGTCATGTTTATTGTCATTTTATATATTCATATATACATGTAATCAAATATAACTCATATATACATCTTAAAATTTGTAATATACAGATGGCTTCTGAAGCAATGTAGAAAAAGTACGGCTTGGGTAGGGGACCTAATCATGTGCCCAAGGCCCCTACAAATCTGGATGATCGGATTCTTATTAAGATTCGCCCTCCTCCGAATAGCACGTACGTCCTGCATCATTTATATATCAACATTTTAGATTTCATTTTAGATGTAAATTGCTTTAATATATCTACTTATCATTGATGTAAATTGTTGTATACTATATTGATTTTTCAGATAATAAGATCGTCAAGTGCATATCACAGTTGTGTTACAGAATTGGCCTACACCTGTGATTACGTGGGCGAGCACACCTATCGCCCACAAGGATGCTATTTGTGCTGAATTCTAGGTATGTTTTTTTTAATTATGACAGATAATATAATATTCTAATTAAGGATAATTGTTTAGTAATGTTTATTGTTGTTTTATTTGCAGAAAAGGTATAGATGGGAGGACGCGCAGGCTTCAGTGATTTAAACATTATTCTGGCAGAAGTACGCCATCCACACCAAGGATAATTTGAACAAAGAAACACAAAAAGCCCTACACAATGACGAGATCTACCATCCAGGCCAGTGAGAGGATTACATGCACGAGCATAGCCCCTGGTGGTGCACCCAGTCCATATGGGCTGAGATGTGTGCCTAATGAAGAGCTGAGAGCTGGGTGAAAAGACGTAAGACTGCCGCCACCAATAGATCCTCGGGTGTACCCGATGGCGAAAAGGCTAAAGGGACATACAAGGGCGGAAATATTTCACAGTTGCTGCATATCACTGCTAGGGTACATATTTACATGTTTTAATATGTTTACAATTATGAATTGTAGAAAATATATCACATTTTTATTTAGTAATATTGTTCTATTTTTTGTATAGGAGTCTCAGTCTCAAGGTCAGCCTATCCATTGGCTGGATGTGTATGTGGCCACCCGTGATGGTCTGCTTGATGCTATCCAGATAGCGGTAATAAATTTTAAAAACTTGATCTTGTTTATCAATGCTTACAGAATTTATATTTAACTATTGATGTGTTAACATGATGACAGGATACTTATAAGCGTTTATTGAATGAGCGCTATCCTGAAGGCACTCCACGTCCGCCTATTGATCAAGAATTATGGGAGAGCCCATCCTTTAGTGGCTCAGGCTGCTCTTCTACCCAGTCTTCACAGTCATCAAGCCATCTAGATGTTCATACTCCGGCTGACTGTGTGAGAGCTATATGTCAAGATTGAGATCTTCTGAAGATACCGGGTGGGCATCTGGGGGCTCTGAGTCCTGAGGAGTTAGCTAAAGCAGTAGCGGCAGCAGCAGCAGGACAACATGGGGATGGCGACGAGGTATAAAATCAATTTGTTGTATATATTGTCATAATATATACTAGTATCAACATAGTTACTATAGCATGTAACTTGTTTTATTATTTTGTTAATTACAGGGTGATGAAGGAGGCGATGATGCTTGACGTACTTGCTTTAGATCAGTTTTGTAGTTATTTGATAAACTTCTACTTGTATATTCATTCAATTCATATTGGTTTTCTGTATGTTACTTAAACAATATTAGATTTGTTTATATTTATTCAATTCATATTGGTTTTTAAAGGTTTATATAGTTTATATACTAGTTTGGTGTATGTGTTGGTGGATGATGGATGTTTATATTGTTGTGCATGCTGTTTATCTTGTTGTGTATATGTGTTGGGATAAAGAAGGTACAAAAAAGGTACAGGTTTTTGGGAATTCTGCAAAACAAAGAAAATCTGTTTTTCGCTTTTTTTTGGATCGGATTGTGATGCAATTATCGGCGATATCGCTTAGTGACAACTTACTATTTGATGGTATCAGTGACCGCAGACGATCGCTGATAACAGTTGCTGCCACGTGGACCATGTCAACTTTGGCCCTGGACCATGCTAACTCAGATTAGGGACCGAATTTGTCATTTCGGTCACTCCTATCGGTTGTAGATAATTTGGTCACTAATAGTGGTCGTTGATGTGCACCCTAGCGACTAGATTTTATGCGACGACTATCAGCGACCGCAGTCGGTCGCTGATAGTTATTTGCGACCGTGGGAGGTCGCTGATAGGCGATCGCTGATAAACTTTTTTCTTGTAGTGATTCGATTGACCCTTGGCACGGCCGCACGGGCTCCCTTTCTATATTGGGCATGGGTGTGTCAGCTTGTACTTTTGTAGCCTATTTTCCCGATCTTAGTGTAATGGCTTGACATTGTTCTTT
Source organism: Panax ginseng (assembly GCA_020205605.1). Taxonomy (NCBI): domain Eukaryota; kingdom Viridiplantae; phylum Streptophyta; class Magnoliopsida; order Apiales; family Araliaceae; genus Panax; species Panax ginseng. The sequence continues at coordinate 129,413,374 of CM035130.1, forward strand.
CCCTTCCCTTTTTCGATTGGCTTCAGTAGTATTTGGCAGAGCTCCTTGTGGTCTATTGTTCAACATGTTGGCCATTTGGTCCATTTGAGTTTCCAAGTTCTTAATAGCCACAACTTGGCTCTTTATCATAACTTCAATGTTTTCCATGTATTTTAACATCAACTCCTCGATTTCTAACTTCTTTTCTGGTTAAGGGGTAGGTGGTGGATGATGTTGTTGTTATTGTTGAAATCTAGGAGGGTAAGGAGTTTTTAGTGCATACAGCTGGTGAGATTGTTGTGGTTGATACTGTTGTTAAGATTGGAATTATTATTATGGTTGGTGTTGTTGCACGTTTTGGTTATTGCTCCAACTAAAATTGGGATAGTTTCGGTTGTTGGGATGGTAAGAATTTTGAAACTAATTTTGAGGCTTTTGGTAGTTGCTAAGAAACTGCACCAATTCTGCACTAATAGCACATTGCTCTATTTGGTGTGACCCCACACAAATCTCACAGACATAGGAAACTTGTTTTACTTTGTTATCTGCCAATGAATCAATCTTCTTTGCCATGGCTGCCATTTGGGTTGATAATGCTTTAATGGCATCCACTTCTAACATCCCCGTAACTTTTGGTTGTGGCATCCTGGCCATTAGATTCTGAAAATCATTCACTGCTATAGTCTCAATAAGCTCATAAGCTTCTTCATAGCTTTTGGCCCACAAGGCTCATCCTGCAGTTGCATCAACTATTGGCCTAGACTGCCAACCCAACCCATTGTAGAATGTATTAATAACCATCCAATCAGGCATCCCATGATGAGGGCATTTCCTTAGCATTTCTTTGTAGCGTTCCCAGGATTCATACAATGACTCTCCCTGTTATTGCTCAAATTGAGATATAGCAGTTCTCATTTTCGCTATTTTAGCCATAGGAAAGAACTTGGCTAAAAATTTATGTGTTAAGTCCTCCCATGTAGTGTATTGACCCCCGATGGCAATAAATGGAGCCAACTTCTTGCTTTATCCCTCAAAGAAAATGGAAATAGTCTGAGCCGTATTGCATCTTTTAATACACCATTATATTTGACTGTGTCACATATCTCGATGAAACTCAACAAATGCTCATTAGGGTCATCAGTAGCAGCACCCCCAAATTGAACCGAATTCTGAACCATCAGTATTGTTCCCGACTTAATTTTAAAGGTGTTTGCTACTAATGTTGGCCTTACAATGCTAGACTATAACTCATTTATTTTTGGCATAAAATAGTCCCTTAAGGATCTATGTTATTCTCTATGCTCTTCTGCCATATTGGTTGATGTTTCAGTATTCACTTGTGTATAAGAATGACGTGCACTCGATCTCCAAACTTTACTGTTGATATTGTCCTGAACAGGTATCAACTCAGGATGTGATGATCGAGTGTGCATATACTATGCACAAGTACCTGAAACGTAAATAAAAGTCAAATAGAAATGAGATAAGATAAGAATTGCTCAAGTCAAACAAATCTAGCTTAAGTTGATGACGACAGTAATAAAAATAAAAACCTATCCCCGACAACGACGCCAAAAATGTGTTGGTCATTTTACCGATCAATATATGCGTGCAAGTATACATGGTCAACAAGTAATAAAGAGTAAGAAAAGTATTGTTCCCACGGAGAATTAACTAATAAAGTTCACCAAGCACTAGCCCATAACCATTTCAATCTTATTTAAAGATTGATTTACTACCTATATATGTAAACTATGAAATTAAATAAGCCTAACTATTCCTAGGATGAGACTAGATAATGAATACTTAAGATTACAACTTCACATATTGAATCATTTAAATCAACACAATTCCTGTTAAGCCAAATTAATTGCGTTGGATTGTTAGTTGAGAACACGAAAGTAAATCATAACCATCTCTCAATGTACCATACCCATATCATATATAATCCACAATTGATAGAATACTCAAGAACACCCACATTACCTAAACCACTATATGTCTATGTGATTTACAAATAGTTAGGGTTTTAGGCCCAAGTCCTCAATCGACTATGAGTGGTGCTTTAGAAGAGATGAGAGTTAGAAATCTTTGAGATGTATTGAGATTATTCTTTATAAATCAATAAGGGTTAGAGGAGGAAGAAGGTTTTGTCAAGCTATTCTATCATCTTGCTAAGTCTTAACAAGGAATTCAAGGTATAATCTAATTTATATTTTTAATTGTATGTTCTTAAGTTTTCTTTTAAATTGAAGTCTTAATGTATGATTTATGAGGAATTTGATTTTATGTTATGGTTAGTATATATATATATAGTCTATTGGTTATCATATAGAAATAATTTTTAGAGGATAAATTCATGAAGTTGTGTTTTAGAATTCAGGTTTATGGGTGTTCTTGAGTTTTTGGTGTTATATATGACATGTATGATTTTGGAGTACAATTGGTGTTTAATTTATTTGACAATCTGTAAATTGGTTGTCAAATATGTTAGTATGTTGAATTACGAAAAGAATACAACTAAAATGGATGAATTTGGTGAATTAACGAAGTTGTAGTGATGTGATTCGTTAAACATGTCAAAATTTGGGTTTTTAAACAAAAACATGATTTTTAATCCCTTAAATTTGGGTTTTTATGTTGTTTTTGGTGTTATATTGATAAAGTCTATATGTTATGTGGTTTTGGTAAGGTTTATAGTGTATGGGTTTGTCCATGTTAATGTGGAATTGGAATTTTGGTTCGCAATAGTGTTGGAAGTAGACTGGAGTGTTCTTGTCTCACAAGACCAAACAGAACTACGCTAAATGTCAACGACAGAATAATAGTGCAACTACGCCTAAAGAAAATTGCTACCGGTGCCAAGGCTTGGGGTAGTGCAGCTGCGCCCTCCCTTGAGCAGAAATAGATTATTTTTTTTTAGTTTTCAGTCCATGACATGTTGGCCTAACCTAGTCTAATGTGTATGATAATGTATTAAACATGTAATGAGGTTCTATAATAGATTGTAAACATGTATTCGATGATTCCAAATTGTAAAGTTAATAAGTTTTGAAAAACTTTAACTTGTTATTTGTTTAAGTATTGAGATGTGGTTTAAGAGTTATGTTGCTTTATCAGACTTATGATTTCAGACCTATAAATGGTGTTAGTGATCGGAATATGAGATAGGATAACAAGATGAACTTTAATGAGAATTAAACCTATATGGTTAATGTTAGTTTAACTAATTGATATTACGATTCTAATGGTATATGTAGGGTATTTGGTGAACGTGTGTTATAATTGTGTAACTTACGCACGAGGCAAGTTCTTAAACCTTATTTCTTTACATAGAGCATGTTCTTTATCCCTATTTTGTTTATTATTATGCAAGCTTCTAAACCCTACTTTTCATTGAGCAAGTTTTCTAATCTTAAACTTATTAATATTGTGATTATAACTGCTCAAGTTCCTATCCATTGACTCTTATTAATGCAAAGCTTGAATTGATCATTAATTCGTACAAAACTTTCTAATTCTTTTGAAGATAGTACATTGGATATACAATTCTTTATTCAATTGTATATTATTGTGAGTCAATCTTTGATTCAAACATTATAGTTTAATATCATTTTGTTGTATCGAACCTTGAGATGGTTAGTGAATCTTTGTTGATTTGACTAGTTTATAGTCAATGAGCGTTCTAAAATTCTAAAACCATTGTTAAGCTGATCCAAACTAAAATTTCCTTGGTGCGGAATCCTAAGTCAAACTGAGATAAACAACCCTATTATAGGGGAATATTTACTCGCTAGCGTTAAGATGTTTATGCACAATACATGGAACGAAGGGCTGATCCCCCTAAGTACGAGTAGAAAGGTCCATATAGTCTAACGACTGTTAAAGGTTGAAGTAGAAAAACTTAATAACCTGGGACATAGTTCATGGTCTTGATACCCCCATATATATAATTAGATCTAACTTTCCAATCTTGATTCAAATGTCGAGTTCTTCATTATAAAATATTCACTATCTACTCTTATGATGTTATTATTGTCATCATTTTATGTGTGAGCAATTTTTTGCTCACTCTTGCAAATAAAACATTGCAGCTAAGGTTTAAAGATCAGATGAGCTGTGCACTAGCAAGGGCAAAGGCAAAGCCACCAAGTGATGAAGACTTGGTTTATTTTATTTAATTTAAAAGAATTTATGTTATGAGACTTATTTGTTTATATGATTTATTCAGCAAACTTATATAATAATTTAAGGTTATATTACCTAGGATTTATTTTAAGTTGATGTAACCATTTAATGGGGAGGATTATTGTTTTTTTTTATTTATGCCTTTATCCTAGATTACAGGTAGTTGGATGTGTTTGTTTTGGATAGTGAGCACCAAATCCTGTGGGAATGAAGTACCCGAAATTGGGTGTGTCACAAAACTCGTTACACATTGAGTAGAGAAATGATGGCTCACATGACACAGGTCAAGTACAAGAGCGCAGTGGAGCACGGGATGTTGGGATAGCTTTTTGGTTAGGTGTCCAGTAGTATAGTCATGTTGTGTATATTGTGTAATCCCAATCTTTTGTGTGAGATATAGGATAGTTTTGTAAACCCCGAGTAGATTCATGTTAGTGGGGTAGTATATTAGTGTTTCCCCATCTTTTGTGAAATTACGGGGTTAACATTTATATAAGTATGCTAGGAATGATCATATCAATGTAATGATTGGGCATATGAATATAAATGTTCTTATTTCAGAAAACGTATCATAAAATTTTGTTTTCTTCCTACATTAAAGAAATACTTAAGTAATTTAATTAGATAATAAGAATGAAATTTTGCAATATAGAAAATGACGCCCAAACGTAGACTAACACTACTAGAAGAATCGGTCAATAACAAAAGAGAACAAGTAGACCCTATCCAACGGCTAGTAGATTTGCTAGGAGAGGCACTACGTGGATGAAACAATGAATTAGTACAACACAATCTCCAAACGATTCCAGTTATGAACTTTAAAGATTTTAGGAGCGTAGGTATAATACCCGCAAATTTTAAATAAGTAATATTAATATTGAGAATACTGATGGTTTAATATTCATTTGAATATAAATATATTTTGTGGCATGATTGTAGACACTCAAAATTTTATTTTCATGTTACTAACTATACAGGAGGACAAAAACATCTTTTTCACACTCCAAAGATAACTCTGGAAGACCATAACATCAATTCCAACCCTGGAAATAGCCCCGGGAAATCCAGTTTCCAACCCCGAAGATAACCCCGAGAAAATCAGTTCCAACCCCAAAGATAAAACTGGGGATCAAAGTTTAAATCCTAGAGATAACACCAGGAGATCAAGCCAACCTTAGAGATAACCCTGAGGACAGTCAGAGTAAACAACAGGCCAACCTCAGAGATAACCTTGAGAAAAGACTGCTACAACTGTACGAAAACCAGAGATAACCTCGCGAGGGGAAAAATGGCCATTTTGCCAACTCAACTTCAACTTAAATCAAATACACTTGTATCAACTCAAATTGCTTCAAAAGAAGTCCCACAAAAATCATATTTTAAATTCTGAGTGCAAACTACCCACAATGGTTCAACGTACTGCCTGACGGAAACCCGAAAATGCCATTTCAGTCATGGACCCATCTTTCTGAAGTAAAAAAAGGGTAAATCCTATATCATTGTGTAGTTCTAGGAAAGAGCTTTCCAGAATGGTATGACATGCTTCCATCAGACTCCTGGATTGAAAGTTATGAAGGTTCAAGCGAACAACGCGTTGTCCGAGTGAACATACTTCAAGATGGCGGGATCCACATGGCCCGAGGCACTCCAGGCAGCCGCAGGTAGATGTGCTGCTGTCACAGGTACACCTACGGCTCCCCTCTCTATAAATAGAGGGCTTGGGGTGGCCATTTTCAATAGAGAAAAGGCGAGAAAGCCCTGCCTATTTTGCTCTGTACACACTACAAACTTAGTGCTTTCTCATTTCAAACACTTATAAGCTTATACGTTGCTATATTTTACCGATGGGAACCGAGTGTTTATCCATTTAAAGGTATTGAAGTCTTCTTTGGCAATTCACTTTAAGCTTCCTTACATTTCTTAAAGCCTTTCTCCATTACTATGCACACACCGCTCTTCACATTGAGAGTCGTGTTGCGTGTGTATGCCTGCATTTCATCCCATGGCTTGTTATTTCTTTTGTATATATATATATATATATATATATATATATATATATATATATATATATATATATATATATATATATATATATATATATATATATATATGCCCTAATCGTTGATCCATGGCTTTTCATTGCTTATATATATATATGTACTTTGTACATTATTTTCTCAAGATGTCTCGCATCTCAAAAATAAAAGTAATCAAGCCGAACACATAATAAAATGGATGTATCAAAGGCCTCAATTACTATTGAGAAAAAGGTTTTTAAAAACCTCTTTTACAAAACATCATTGCTATATCTTGTTAAAATTGAACTTTTATGCAAAATTCAAACCCTTTGTATATAGGTGCGAACGAGGAATTGTAACGCCCTGAAATTCGGTCTATCTTCACACCCGGATTCTGTACGTCACGAGTACATCATTTATCCAACATACATCATTATATACTGAAATATAACAACATACACTCTCAAATCACAGGTTCTAAAAATCGTATAACCTTTTTCATTACAAATAATGATAAATACATTATTTATTCCATCTTACAAGAGTGACTTTTATCCGCCACCAAAGATACATAACAGTTCCTTAAACTAGTCTATAGTTCAATTTCATAATTTTATATTACAAGTCTTCACTTGATCTCCTCGCTCATTCACATCCTGAATGACACTCAATCTGGATACCGTCAGCTTGATCTTTATGAGATCCTTAAGTTCTTTTAACCTCGTTCGCTGAAAATGTTTTTCATTTAAAGCAAGTGTGAGCATTCAATTGCCCAGCAAGTCATAACAGTTTAACAAACAACTTTAAGAATTCAAACATTCTTTTAGAACTTCAATAACCGAACAAAGGTTATGAAGCAGCTTGAATAATAGGAATAATCTCGATTCCTAACATTTTAAAACATCAGTCACATTCACTTTGAAATACTTTCATTCTTCTACCTTTTTCATATGTATCATGTCTGGCTAGAATTAATAGTAAAGACTTAACAATAACAGATCATGTATAAACAGAACATACTCATATTGAATAGCTCAATCACAGAACAGTTTATATCATAGAAATACCTAAGTGTTCACATTGTGGCACAAGGCCTCATACGTCGCCTACCACCTTGCATGATATCGTACATTCAAGATATGATGTAACTTCTCAAGTTCAACATCTGAGAAGTTTTAAGAAACTAGCATTCATTTAAAATATGAATGAAGTTAGGAAACTTGCCTTACGTATAACTACATCTTAGTGTTTACACTGAACTGCTCATTCCAATTCCTATATATCACATAAGGAAAATAACACATACACCCATTAGTCATATACTTGACTTACACATTGGCTTAATTTTAACTTTACTTCTTAGGATTCACGTTCTTAAAATCTAAGTCTACGCAACCAACATTCATTACCGGTTTACGGCTTTATTACATTCAGAGATGTCTTACCCAAAACATTAATCGTCTTTGAATAGTGCCTATTTTGTCGTAACCTTTCTTTCCTAACCCTTAGGGTTTTGTCGTTTGAATAATGCTTATTTCGTCTTTTTCCCCAGAAATATTTTATTCTCAGAAAAATTTTATTTTTTTCTTGAAAATTCTTACTCGTTAAATCTAGCTCATAGCCAGAATCCTCTCGATTAATAATCATCCTAGGTTTTAGAACGATTAATAAACACATAACACAAAATATTATTAATAAAAATTTATTTTATTAATAACTAATTCTTTAAACTTAAATTCTGAAAAATCTAAATTTTTGGGTCGTTACACTCTTCCCCTCTTATAAAAATTTCGTCCTCGAAATTTTTTAAAACCACACCCATACCCGGGTCATCACATTCACCCATTCTTCACAAAATTTCGTTCTCAAAATTTTAGCCTACCCCTCTTCTCAACTTCTCTTCAAAGAAGTTCTTATCTTTCAAACATTCTCTCACCTTCACAACTTATCAAGAATTATGAAGTAGAATGAACAATGAGGAATATAAGAATTCCTTTAAAACATTTCATACTTTTGTTGAGGGGTCAAATTGACCATGAACTCTTAGAAGGTATAACAGCATGACGTCGTAACATTTCTTTCCACGGTCAGTTTACAATCACCAAGAAGGTAAACTACCTCTTTCATACGTAGGCGATCAACCCATTGTATAACCCCATTTTGGGGTGTTTTCACCTCAGACTTAATCATTAGATTCCGCACCAAAACAATTTGGATTGGCACAACTTCTTCAAAGAAAACTCGATTTTCTTTTAAACATGACATACTATTTGTCTTAGCCAAATCAAGTAGCTTAGAGCATATCAATAAATTGGATATCAACTTGAAACATTCGTCTAGTCAACTCAATTGACATCGACTACTTATGTAAATTCTTTTCGCAATACATCAAAACATTTTATGACGTCATGATACCGTAATTTTCACAGTACGTTGAGGGCTTCGTCTGTTTGTGACTTCGTCATTATACATCATACCATAGCGGGTTGTTGATCCTAAGATCACATCCAACACTAGATTCAATTGCATTAATAACTCCATCCTTTTACCATCTTTGCATCAATTACAATGATGATATAAAATTTATTTTGATATTTTAAATCAATTTTTGTCTAGCTGAAACAATTAGCATAGATATACCAAGAATAGTTCTTTTAAAAATTTATTGGTTCCAAAAAGTTGAACCAATCCTTTCATTTTCAAAGCGCGCACACATAAGCAGGATTTCAATAAACTTTGAAATCTAGCGTAGCTAGATGACTTGGAATATCCTATTCTCCATCTTCCTTTATTGTCTTTCTTGTGACAATACTTAATCTTCTCTAGTACCTTCAATACTAAGCCTACTGAAAATAACTCATTTTCAGTCTAAACATTCCTAATTCTTAGTATAGTCCATCAACTTACCACACATTATGAGTTCAGGAACTTTCCATAATAATATGAGTATAAGAACTATCCCAGTCAGACCATAGGTGTCTATTCACCGAGACATTCAAAAACATACCATATTATTATGAGTCATGAACTTACCATAAGTATGAGTTTCAAGAACTCGCACCTACCTTATCGTTCTCTACCTATCAAGTATATACATGAGAAAAGATTCACCTTCTCACTATATACATATTGATAGCGCGACCAATCCCAATGATTATCACTGTAATAAGCTAAGCAGTTGTTACACCAAGCACAAACCTCTGCCCATAACAAAGGTTCATACAACTCAGTTATCACATGAGTCCTCAATTGAAATTTTATAACTTCTAAATCTCTCTTTACTTAATACGAATTTTCTTTAATTCATATACTATACTTCACAACTCAATCTGAGTTTTTCTTCCTGTACTATTTCATAGTACCCTTCATTCATAGCATTAGCTATAAATCATTCATCGTTTAACAACTCATCTATTACTACGAATCACTATGATCACGTGGTTATCTTCTTATCCTTCTCTCTACGATTATAGTCTTAGGTACTCCTACCTAAGGTTTATAACCTATCAGCTCTGATACCAACTTGTAACGCCCCGAAATCCGGTCTATCTTCACACCCGTATTCCGTACATCACGAGTACATCATTCATCCAACATACATCATTATATACTAAAATATAACAACATACACTCTCAAATCTCAGGTTCTAAAAACCTTATAACCTTTTTCATTACAAATAATGATAAATACATTATTCATTCCATCTTACAAGAGTGACTTTTATTTGCCACCAAAGATACATAACAGTTCCTTAAACTAGTCTATAGTTCAATTTCATCTTTCTATATTACAAGTCTTCACTTGATCTCCTCGCTCATTCACGTCCTGAATGACACTCAATCTGGATACTTAGAACTTCGATAACCGAACAAAGGTTATGAAGCAGCATGAATAATAGGAATAATCTCGATTCCTATCATTTTAAAACATTAGTCACATTCACTTTGAAATACTTTCATTCTTCTACCTTTACTATACATATCATGTCTGGCTAGAATTAATAGCACAAACTTAACAATAACAGATCATGTATAAACAGAACATACTCATATTGAACAGCTCAATCACAGAACAGTTCATATCATAGAAACACTGAAGTGTTCACATTGTGGCACAAGGCCTCATACGTTCTACCACCTTGTACAAATATCGCACATTCGCACGTAGACAGAACTTCTCAAGTTCAACATCTGAGAAGTTTTAACAAACTAGCATTCATGTAAAATATGAATGAAGTTAGGAAACTTGCCTTACACACAACTACACCTTAGAGTTTACGCTGACCTGCTCATTTCAATTCCTATATATCACATAAGGAAAATAAAACGTACACCCATTAGTCATATACTTGACTTACGCATTGGCTTAATTTTAAATTTACTTCTTAGGATTCGTGTTCTTGAAATCTAAGTCTATGCGACCAACTTTCATTACCAGTTTACGGTTGTAAAGCCCCCAAATCTGGGTACTTGAAACCCGAACTCGGTGCTTCACGATACCATTTCTATGAGTGGAATAATACTAATAATAATAACAATAATATAGATTATCAAATTTAATTTACATATTATCAGAGTTTTCCAATCCCAAGTACGAAACCTTTAAACATTCGTTACATGATAATAATAATATTTATCATCCTTATCATAAAGTCAAACTAGTATATAGGATAGCATATAAATTCATTTAACAACCTTTCCTTTCCCTTTGTTCTTAGCAGAGCCTTTAGGTTGTTCACATTTAGCTGAAAACATTTAAATTAAGCAAGGATAAGCATTTGAGTGCCCAACAAGTAATAGCAACAATAACAGATAGCTGAACGAATTAAATATTTTCTTTGAACGATACTTCTACAATGAATCAACAGTTGTGAAGTAAGCTGAACCAATAATAAACAACATATCATTTCGATTTCAAATTTTTGAAACTACGTGCTGACTATAAATGAGGATCAGTAGACAGACTATGAACATTGTTTTCTATTTTCGAAAAGGTTAAACAGAACTTCGTCTGTAAACTGTCATAACTTATGAGCACGGGGGTGATCAGCTCGTTATGCCCTGTATTGATCAATACTACATTCAAGGACGATATTTTCGTCCAGCATATCCGCCTTAGGCGCATAAAAGTTTCCCATATTTGGGATGTTCATACCAGTCTAGAATCCGAATCATCTAAAGTTCTATCTTATTCAACAATAATTTTAAGTTTGTGTCTAGCCGGATCAAATAGCTTAGGCGGCTTTTAGTTCGGCATATACATACTTGATACTGATAAGCATGTATCAAAATATGATAAAATATAATGATTATCCAAGTATAACCATATTTGGAAATTAACGAACAGAATATGTATCTTGATCTACAATAACAGAATTAAGGAACTTGTACAACATATTATAATTTAATAATTTACTTATATAGAATCATTACATAAGTGTATACAAAAGTTGAAATATTTGAACAATGACAAAGAATAGTTCAGATATTATCTTACGCATGTGTATTGCATAAAGTAAATGCAAAGGGTTAGATACTTGCCTGATCTGCTACTTACACAACTTAGTTTTATCTTTTATATCAAGCCCTATCATTAAATAGACCATTCATTCGATTAGTATAATATACTATAACACATAGCACTGCCTATTGCAGTCAGCACATAACCTAATCACCTTTGTAGACACTCAAAATTTTCTGCACAGCTGTTACTGACATTGTAGGAGGGCAAATTCGTCTTCCGGACATAACCCTGGAAGACAGCTCATATCCATTCTGGATACTACTGGAAGTTCTGTTTCAACCACGGACCACACACTGGGAGTATCAGTCTCAACCCTGGAACACACACCGGGAACATCATTTCCAACCTCGGAGATAACCCCGAGTTTCGTCCTTGGCAATAACCCCAAGGAATGCTGTTGCAGTTCCGGCGATAATTCTAGAAATTCTTATTTCAAATGCATGCTATCAACTTCAATCTCAGACCTCCCGCCGAGGCACTCATACCTCAGACCCGGAGCTAACACCGGGAAGACAAGAATTCTCACAGATGACCTTGCGGCATTCAACACTTGCAGCAGTCCAATCTCAGATGTAACCCTAAGCAACATCTACTTTCAACTCAAACTGGCGATAACTACGGTGAGGAGTCACACGTCATCTTGCTACTTCAACACCTGCGCATTGTCTCAACACTTCAGACATACATACATACAACAATGTCCTACAAGAACAAAGGAGTTCCAATCCTGAGTGACTACTATGCGTCGCAGTACACCAGATAGAATTTGAAGCTTGAAGACCATGGGCATGGTCCCCTCTTCCAGACTTCGTACAACCTCTAATCCATGTCATTGCATAACTCTCGACAGAAGCAGTCTGAAGAAGGTCTTATATACCTCGTTCGGATGCTCGGATTGAAGTTATGCAAGTTCGAGTGGACATTATAGTGCACGAGTGCACGTACTTCGAGATGACAGACTCATGAACCTCGGCATTCTCGGGCACCAAGTAGTGTAATCAAGGTCGCCAGTACACCTGCGGCTCCCCTTCTATAAATAGAGGGCTTGGGGTAGCCATTTAAAAAAAGAGGAATAAGTAAGGAACCCCTGCCTAATTTGATTTGTACACACCTATATTGAGTGCTTGCTCTTTTTAAACACATGTTAGCTCACATATGGATATGCATTTACTGGCGGGAGCTGAGTGTTTATCCATATAGAGTCATAGAAGTCTGCATTGGCATCCCACTGTAAGCCTTCTTACACTCTATAAAGCCTTTCTCAACCGAAAAGGTTTGCACATAGACCCAGTGACGTGACGCTACTAAACGGGTCTGTGAAACCGAGATTCATTTGGCTTCGAGGGCTTGATTATGCAGAGGGAAGGTGTTAGACACCCCCCGACATCCGTGTTGCCACGGTGATCTCCACTTTTCAAAGAAACTATTATATGAATGTGTGTGTGTGTGTGGATCAATGTGCAATTATTTGAAAGTAGTGCGAGGCCTCGTTCGCACCTATATACACAGGATTTGAATTTATAGAAAAATTCAGTTTTAAGCATGATATAACAATGAATTTTTATAAAAAGAGGTTTTTCAAACCCTGTGCTCAATAGGAATTAAGACCTTTTCATACTTCCATTTTATTATTAAAATATTCGGCTTGTTTTCTTTTATTTTTGAGATGTGAGGCATCTTCGAGAAAATAATATACAGCGACGCCGAACTCCTCATGGGCATGACAGCCATCCAAGGAAATTCGTACACTGTAAATAATGTATAAGCTGCTTACAGCTGAAAAAGTCTATCATGGGAACCGAATCTAGATTTAGTAGACTGAATCTGTGATCACATGATTCCTTGGCTCACATAATACTACAATTTATATGGAAAGCAGTAAGCAGTTGTATATATATAAAAGTTATAAATATATATATAGACATGATCAACCACCACGAAGCAACTCCATGGGGGATCAGAAATGTAAATAAAGCAGTAAATGCTATCAACCGCCACGAAGTAAACTCCAGGCGGGACGAAATGTAAATAAAGCTGTAAAAGTGATCAACCGCCACGAAGTAAACTCCAGGCATGATGAAATATAAATATATATATATATATATATATATAAGTATTAAATGCACCGGATATGAAATCCAGACAACCTTCCCGTCAAGTAGATTGCGATGATCTAGGAACCTTCATGCTAAAAAGCCGCGAGAGTAACCCTAAGATAGGTCAACCTTTGATAAACCAAAGGCGGAGGAAAGTCTCTTCATGCTTTCCATTTTCAATTACTTGTAAAAGCATTTACTTATAATTTTATTCCATGATCATCTACGTGTAATGGAAAATATGAAGAATATATGTGTATACATGACATGTTATCAATTAACAACCGTTTTTGCAGGACCATATTCCTAAAACGGGCACATCATGATAACATTTACATTATCCCTAAGACTAAACTATATAAGTCTTTTGTAGGGAAGAAATTGGGCCTGTTACCCGCTCAAAATCCAAAAAGGCCACGATCCTACAGCCAATCATGTCTTCTTCTGACCAAGTCTAATACTGTTTCCCAAGAAGAATTTGACGGATTGAGTAAACAAATTACGGATTTGATTGTTCTCACTGAAGAATTGCATCAATCATTCGAATACGAAGATGCCTACACATACAGAATCCTCTTCACAAGGAGGAGCTCAAGGTTTGGAAAAACAATTCCAGAACCTCAGTTGGATACAACCAATAAAGACCCTGAAAACACCCATCTCAAAGGAGATCTAGACATCGGTGACATCAAGAAGAAGGTCCTCCAAATGGAGGAAACTATCCGTGTTCTCAAAGGGATTGAAACACATGGAAGTGTCTTATATACTGACTTTTGCATATTTCTCGGGGTTCATTATCCAGAGAAATTCAAAACCCCGAATTTTGAAAAGTATAACGGATTAGGGGATCCTTATACACATTTGAAAGTGTTCATTGGAGAACTTGGATCTTATGTAGAAAATGAGAAGCTCATAATGTAGCTGTTCCAGAAGAGTCTGACTGGAGAAGCCCGTTTATGGTATACCAAATTACACAACTCAAAGATCCATGGCTGGAAAGAGCTAGGTCACGCCTTTCTCACTCAATACAGTTTTCAATCTCAGATGGCTCCTGACCGGTACTAAATTACCAAGGTCAAGAAACAGTCTAATGAGTCATTCAGAGAGTATGCTCAAAGGTGGAGGCCCTCACGCTTCAAGTTATTCCTTCCATGACGTAATCGAAATGGTCATGACTTTCATAGAGATATAGGAAGCTCCATTTTATGAGAGAGTTTTAGCCAGACGTAAAACAATTCTCCTCGAAATGATCAAACACGGAGAAATGATTGAGATGGGATTGATGTCTGGTAAGATTCAAAACCTAACCGCTCTTAAAGCAGTTGCTGAGCACATCCAATCCAGATCTTATGGAAACAACCCCCCGGAGGGTCCATAAAAAGAAAGAGGAGGATGTTTCCTTGATACTACAAAGGACGTAAAGCGCAATGAACATGCCTATACAGAGGAGAAACTACTCCCCTTTTCAAGCACAGTCTTCAAACCCTCCATTGCCTAAAAGTGGAGAAGTAAAGCACCCTCGAACGTTCACACCCTTAGGGGACTCGCTCGAGAATATTCTTTCTCTTCTGACTACTCAGAAGAAAGTCACACGTCTTCTTCCACCAGTTAACCCTAATGGGAGGGGTTTTAATGCTACTCGAAAGTGTGCTTATCATGCCGGAGCACCTGGACATGATACTCAAGATTGTTGGGCCTTGAAACACAAGATCCTAGATTTAATAGACAATGGTGACATCGTGGTCACCAAACCAGATCAACCTCATGTGCAAGATAACCCTCTTCCTCAACACAAAGAAGAAGGGGTTAACATGATAAGTTGGAGCACTGTACAGAGTTCCAGTTTTAACGGTGAATCATCCCAGACCATTAAAGACGGTGTTGATAGATGGGATTATGCAAAGTTCCAGTTTACTATGGAACAAAAGATGAAAGATCTTTGCAAACAAATTGACCAATTGGCAGAACTGGTGACCCTGTAACGCCCCAGAAAATTGAACCTTTTGTAAATACTTTTAATAATGAATAAAATAATATTATTTATTAGTATTACGTGTTGATAAGATGAATGTCGTTTTATAACCTTGAAACGTCAGAACGTCGTAGTATTTTAACTACGTGAGAGAATTAAAGTGTTTGAATTTCTAAGACAAAAATAAAAGCTTTCTGATTTTCTAAAAAACACTATTCATCATTTTCTGCTCGAGAATTATTTTTGAACTTCCGAGAAATGCGTAACGTTATAATATCAAGGGGAGATGGATTATATAATAATAACCTAAGTATGGAAATGCAATATTTTGCATGCGGACTTTTTTTGAGAATGTTAGGAATATTAAGCGTTAATAATAGAATGTATTGATTATATGATACGTAAGTATTATATGAGGTATTGAAAGCAAGTATGATGCGAAGTATTATACTAGTATGTATAAAGAATGGAATAACATATGTTATGAATTAGTATATAAGCTAGCATACGAGAATTATACGTGTAGTATATATATGTCAAGGTTTTTAATTAAATGGAATGGACTTGTAGGATTGTTAGCATATCGGTAGAAGTCCAATAAAAATTGGATGTGCAAGCCCAAGTGTTTGATAATTAAAAGTTCTAGCTAAAGTAATGCAAGCCCAATAGAAATAAGCTAAACTAACTGAAGCAAGCCCAATTCCATGATCCATTGGATAAATAGGATCAATGAAGCAACCAAGTTTAATATGGGTAAGACTTGGTAAGCAAGAACTTTAAGTGCTGACCAAGTATAAGATAAGTCTTGTGGTGGCCAAGTAATAGAAGTGATAAGTAAGTTTACTTAGGGCTAAAGCAATGAATAGTAAGGAGGTTAGTTGAGGAGGTTGGAGGTTATAATGACCATAATACCCTAACTTTGAGAGTTCTATAAATAGCAAGCTCACAATTCATTTGTTGCTTGATTAAATTTCATTCAACTTCTATCAAGATGATTGCATAAGTGTTAGAGAGAATAAGTCAAGAATAAGCCAAAACATCCTTTGCTAGATTTTCAAAGAGAAGAGAAGTACTAGTCTTTAAGGGTAAGACTCTAGTCTAATACATATTTTATCTTTATCATTGTAGGGTGATTAAAGAAGTGTAATTGTATGTTAAGAACATATAAGAAGTGATTAATGAATGAACTTAAGCCGATTAAGATGTGAATAAGCAACTAGAACTTAAATAAGTTTATAAACTTATAAAGAACTTATCATATATTTGTCATATGATGTTAGTATGTTCAATATGGTATGAGAAAATTGAGTAAAGGATTAAGTCCATATTAAGTTATAAGCAAGGAAATTTGTAGTTTATAAGTTTATTAAGTTATTAACTTATGAGAATAAGTCAAAACTTACTTTGATAATAAGTTGGTGTAAGAAGTAACTTAAAATGTTGGTATGATGATTAAAATCCATTTAGAATGATGATCAAAACATTAGTAATGAGGTTTCGCCGGAATTCACACGATTGGACGATAATCGTCGAATTTGTGAAATTTTTGGAATGGAAGTCGTATTTTGTGTTTGAACTCGTAAACGTTGGTTTTCAATGGAGACAAGTCATTTGGCATTATAGAGTTGCGGACTCGAAAATGACCGGATTCCGACTTCGAACGAAGAAACGAGCGTTGAACGTTCACGAACGTTTATCGTTTTCGTTAAAAATGAACTAATAGGTGAAATTTTAAAAAACAAAGTCGAATAGATAAAATTCTTGCATGAACGCATAGATTATGTAATTTGTGAACCGTAGGCTTTTGAACGAGCTAATTCGGACTTATAACGAAGAAGTTATGCGTCCGGAAGTTTCGCAAAATTTTAAAATCTGCAAAAATTGTCTGAGGCACAGGGTCCGCGCCGCAGCGCGACTCACAGCTTTCAAGCACGCGCCGCAGCGTGAAGCCGAGACAGGGCACACTGTTAACTAGCACCGTAACACGACCATAACAAAGGAGACTCATGTACCGCATCGCCGAAGTCCGGACTTGCATATCTCTTAACTCAAGTACCGCAATGAGACTTAAAGAGAAAGGGTAGGCAAGCAAATACCAACCCTAGGGTTTGGATAGTAATGAAGGTTTATAAGTATAGCATGAACAAAGAATCTCAAGAATAATAAACCGAGGAACTTAATAAGGTACTGATAGCTATTGTTAAACCTTATTTATGTTGTCTCAAAGGTTAAAGATAAGTAATCAATCATGAATGTAACGAAAAAGTCGAACTAATAATAACAAATCTAAGTCGATTAGATTGAGTTGAAGGGTAAGATATAGTAGTATACCTACTTGATTATATATGACCTAATGTGGTATGTTATATGATCATGTATTGTAGAGACTATTAGACTTAAAGTGTACGTGTGATAAACAGTAAGCAAACGCTAAAGGCAAGTATTCGAACCCTTGTTCTAGTTCAGTTTGGACAAGCTTTGAAATTCATATATTCTTTAGCATGAAGTCTTGTATGAGGAAGTCAAAGCCAATTCTTTCGGCTGGACTTATTTTATGATTCTATCAAGCATGTTTAATGTTTACCGAGTTATATTGGTGTGGTTTTCAAATGAAGACGGAGTATGCTAAAATGTTTTTGTCGTTTAACGACAGGCACATGAGGTTGCCACAACTTAAACGTATATACGTTTAATGAATGTAGTTTTGATCAACATAGAGTACTATAGGCTGATCACCTAGACGTACTCGTAAGTAATGTCTGGACTTACATGCACTTAAATGTGGGATGTCCTTTTCAACAGAACTTATGAAATGCTCAAGATCTTGGATCGGAATTGATGTTTTACTGAATATTATTGTTGTAAAACGTTTTGAATGAAAAGAAGTGCTATTTTGAATTATCGATAGTACTTCATAACTATTGTTCAGTTATTGAAGATATATGAGTTTTATGTTTCAAGCATGTTGTTTATTAGATTTGTAGTACTTGTTGAGCTAGTCATGCTCACTCTTGCTTGAACCAAATGAACACAGCTAAGATCGAATGGACCGAAGGCTCCGGCAAGGATAAGGGCAAGACGAAGATGAACCATTAAATTCCTTATGTAATAGTATTAGTGAATGTTTGTAATATACTGAATGTCATGACAAGAACAGATGTATGGGTTATAAAGAACCTGGGGAAATGTAATATTATTTTAAATATATAGAAGACATATCCGTTCTTTTGAGACTTTTCAATTGAATATATATGTGAATTGTAGTACCGTGTAGCACCATCTGTCGGGTTGGAAGATACCCAGATTTGGGGGCGTCACAGGTTGGTATCAAAGCATTAGGTTATAAAACTTAAGGGGGGATTAAAAACCTAAAGTCATAACCTTAAGAGAAGTCAAAGAAGTACAAGAAGAAAATAACCTTATAAAAATGCATTATGATTATGTTATGTCTTTTTATTATTCTACTGATGTTTATTAATCAACTTAATTGTTTTGTGTAGATGTCAGGAGTAAATGGAATGCAGTTAGATGTACAAGCTGTTAGTGAAGAATCGGTGAACCAAATAGAGGTCATACCGAACCCCATAACAGCAGAGCCTGAGTTAGTTGTTATTGAGTCTGGAGACTCAGAGGATCCTGACCTCATGTCAGTATTCGATGATATGATAGAGGAGGAAGTGGAGGCAGTGTCCTTTAATCCCGTAGCTATAGCTGAAGAGATAGCTCCTGGGGGGTCGATGATGTCTCTGTTCATGTCAGTATTGGATAGAAATATTCAATACTGTTAGGAGGTTAAGGGGCTGAAGGCAGAGCTCCAAGCTATCATAGAGGACAAGACTGATGTGGAGTCCATGTGGGAGCAGGAGCACGATGAAAGGGTTTTGGCCAAGGACAAGGTCCATGAGCTGAAACATGATGTCGTTGAGCTCAAGGAGGAGCTAAAGACCAAACTGCAGAAGATAGGGAGGATGTCCTATATTCATAGGAGGAGTTCTCATACAGATTTCCAGCAGTAGGTAGCTGGATATCCTGTAGAGGTGGGGCAGACGCGGCATACGATTAGTTGTGATATCATTGTTGGTCTTGGTAAGGCATATTTCGATAATGCCTTAAGGCAGATGTGATCTAGTACTCACTAGTGTAGTTTAGGTACGTAAATATTTTGTAATTAGTAGTGACGTAAAGCCCTCTTTTGTATAGTGAAGGGTCGTCTTTTGTAAATCCCAATTTTTAAAAAGCAATAGCGGGAAAGTAATGTAATCAGCTTGGGCTGTGTAATGTAAACAATGTAGTATTATACTACAGAGAGTGAATATAAGCCTTTTTATGGAAAAAAATGAGTAATAGGTGTTGAAGTTATTATTTAATATCGAATAATAACTAATAAAGAAAGGAATAATAATGAAATGTGTTTATTGTATCGCTAAAAATGCCAGAAGAAGAAAGTGCAACGTAACCAAGGAGCTAATGTGAATCAACCAGAGGGAGGTTCGGTTAACCCGATGCAGGAGTTTGTTAATTTATTAACAGCTGCCTTTAATAGAACAAGGGCTAATATCCCCGTAAATCCAGGAGTAGCACGAGCTACTACCTTTAAGGATTTCAAGAGCGTGGGTCCGTCGAAGTTCAAAGGAACTACGGACCCTATCGAAGCCCAAACGTGGGTGAAGGAAATAGAGAAGGCATTTGTGATAGCAAATGTTGACGAGGCCCAAAAGGTTTCCTTTGCAACCTAAATGATGAAGGGAGAGGCCAACTTTTGCAAGGAAGCAAATCAGGCTAGGGTCGCGATCGAGAATCTAACGTGGGTGAGGTTCAAGGAAATATTATTCAAGAACTACTTTCCCATGAGCATGCAGGGAAGGATGGAGATGCGATTTCTTGAGTTGAAATAATGGGACATGTCGGTTCCCTAATACGCCGCCAAGTTTAATGAACTGGCGAGGTTCGCTCCACACCAAGTGGATACCGAGGTTAGGAAGGCGCAATGGTTTGAGCAGGGCTTGAAATCCTGGCTCTATAACCGTATTTCAGTGTTTCAAAGTACTTCATTTGGAACCATTTTAGAGAAGGCGATAATCGTCGAAGGTGGTAGTGAGGCTTTGAGTCAATACCACAAGGACAAGAAGAGCAAGGGGAAAGTGGATGGGGGAGTAAATGTTAGAGTTTATCCCCTAGAGGCCAATTATTTGATATAATTGCTTAACGTTTTGATATTATATTTGATTGAATAAATATATGATTTTATTATGGTTTTATTTACTGCGTAATATAATTGTTAACATAATAAAATTCCTTAGAATAGTGATACAAATTATATAATTTCAAATATGTGACTTGAACGTGAGATTATATATTACCATTAGTATCAGTGTTCTTAAATGTCCCTAGTCGAGTATCATTGTTGATGGGACAACAATGATGCATTGAGACTAGTATGTGGATTGACTGATGACCAAATCTCATTGGTCATAAATATATGAGATATTAAGTCAATGCATAGGTACATGTTAGAGAACGATGTAACCGGATGCACCCACCATGAGAATTCTATATGGAGCATTATGCGAAGTGTCATTAGCAATTCTCATAGTGACAATGATGTAATGGTCCTCCGACCTGAAATCGCTATATTACTACACGAGAATTTATGTACTTTGA
This sequence comes from Panax ginseng, assembly GCA_020205605.1. NCBI lineage: Eukaryota > Viridiplantae > Streptophyta > Magnoliopsida > Apiales > Araliaceae > Panax > Panax ginseng. The sequence goes on from CM035130.1 coordinate 129,434,812, forward strand.
TATCATCAAATGTCACCTTTAATAGGGTGGACTATAAAGGTGATTATTGGGTTCATCATTAATCGTGTGAGAAATATGAGTGATCTAGATGGAATTTAACCATCCTATATATTATGGGTGATATCCATAGGCCTCTTGATTGAGTAGGACTATGAAATGCATGGCCATGCTCAAATAGTGATTTGTTTCATATAGTCTACTCATTGATCAAGAAAACTTAGATTAAATTATGAAGAGTATGACACATTCCATGACTGAGTTTAATCTAGGATATTAAGGTTAAAAGGATTAAATTACATTGAAACATTGGTCACGAAAAGGTTGCATCGAATCATCGATCTTATTATTACTGGGTAGCGATAATGCATTACTAGATGCATTTCACTCGCTTTATAATTTTATAATATGATTTTAAAATTATTGCCAACGTAATAATAACCTATAGGGTCACACATATAAACGTTATTTAAAGGGGAATTAATTTAAATTTTAAGGATTTAAATATATTAATATGATTAATAGTATTTAAATCACAATTTAAATTAAAAGGATAATTTGTATATATGTATATTAATTAAGTAAGACTTAATTAAGATATATATATATATATATATATATATATATAAAATTCGGATTTTATGAAATTAGGTTTTGTTTTGATTAATTCCTTTTAACTACTATATATATGATATATAGCAGCTACTTAGGGTAATATATCGAATTGAAAAATCCCTAGCCGCTCTTAGAGAGAGACTAGAGAGAAAACAGTTTCAGAAAATCCATTCCTTTTGGTGGCTAGTACCGCAAGTCGTTCTTATTGCAGAATCGTTCGACGGTTCGTACGGAGTTCGTGTGGATACCGTAGAGGCGCAATTGGTTTGTATTGCGTTGGACATTCGAGGCGCAGTCGGTTTCAGATTATCATTTTTTTATATCTGGTATAATCTCTAAACCTCTGAATTAATTGATTTTTCGCATGGATCCTGCTTTTAGGTTTCGGAAATTGCTTTAAAATTTAATTTCATTGCGCTTCGTCTTTGTCAAGCCCAAATAAAGGGTATCAGAGCTACTTACGAAAAGATTAATTCAGATTATGTGTTTTAATTGTATTCGATATATATGATATATGATGATGCATGTTTACCGATATAAAATTGAATATATAATATTCTGTTGTATGTATATTCTGGTAATATATATGATGATACTGTTAATCGTATCTTTAATCGGTGGAATAACAATATAACTATTCTAATCGGATTAGAAGCATGAAGAATCGTTTTAATATGATTAATCGAAACTTGAAATATATGATAAATTTCGGTGTCTTGTTATTCGCTTTAGTATGATTAAATCGAAATGAAATATATGATAAATTCGGTGTACCGTTATTTGTTTTAATATGATTAAATCAAATCGCATATATATGATTTGTTATTATGGGTGTTTTGGTGGATTAAAATGTATGATTCTCAAACTGCTTTTTAGAGATTCGTAAGGAAAAATTCTGCACATACAAAATGTAGTTCAAATTTTTTTTGTAGGGCCTCGACCAACGTCATTGACCGGCCAAATGGGACCACCGCTGTGGGAGACCCTGGACCCCCGGGTCAGAAGCCTTGCGATGGTCGTGTCCCCTATATTTTATATATAGTTTTCTTTAATTATATATAAATTGTTATGTGCTTATTGTGATATGCATGGTGCACAGTTATGGCCTTTTGACCCATAGGTTGGTGGTTTTTGGTTTTGAAATACGGCTTGCATGTCGTGGCTTTCTATAAATTCTAATGTAATATTCTCTTCTCATCTAAATCCCCTCGAATGTAACTCGAGGTTTCTTTATGTCATTAATAATCTGGTAATTGATGAAGATGTCAAGATGGAGAACACAATGGAAAGATGATGATGGAGAGGAGGCGATGCTAGAGGAAGATCCAAGGAAGCTATTTATTTTAAGATCTTTTACCACCTTAGATTGACCTTCAATCTTTCATTAGCTTGAAAAAGATTGACGAGTGATTGGGCCATAATCGCTGTGACACATTTAATTTTTCACTTTATTTATACTTGTATGGGATATGATATGATTAATAATGTGCATGCTTAATAAGATTAAAATCGGTGAGATCTAAATTAATAAAATCCCTCATTAAATTATTAAGTCTAAATCAGATGCCTTCCAATGAATAACACTCATCAAGACCTTGATCAATAGATGTAGGTTTGCCAAAGCAAAGTACCCTATTTATCTAGGTAAGATGCGATAGGATAATTGTGATATCCAAACTATTAAAATCATTGGGCCCGACTTAACTAAGTTATCTCAATAGGATTGTGGACTTAGAGGCATAGAGTTTGGTTGGTACCATTAGATGGACTAGAAACAAATGTTGTTTACCAAACTATCCAGAGTTATATATGATATAATTGACAAAGGGTTGTCTACCTAAATAATTATGTTTTGAGAGAATAGCCAAAGCTAACTTAAGGCATAATGAAATAAGGATCTTGGCTCACTAGAAAGATTTAATAGAAAATGCTTTCCTAATTAATGGTGAGGGCTATTAATTTGAATAAAATAGTGGGAGGTATATTTTGAATGTACTATTATCAATTATATAATATCAACTCTATAATTTGACTTATTATTGTTGCACTTATAAATTGTAGATATCAAATGGCAAACAACAACAACACAAATAGTCTTTCATTACGATCACCCTTGAAAAGGACAAGCTAAGTGGAATTAATTTCCTTGACCGGCATAGGAACTTGAGGATTGTCCTCAAACAAGAGCGTAAGCTATATGTCCTGATGGGCCCATTCTGCAAAGACCAAATTGTCCTTCGCACTACGTCAAGGAGCATAATGTTTATAAGAAGCATCAAGATGATGCTCTGGATGTGAGTTGTGTCATGCTAGCAACCATGAACGCCGAGCTTCCGTAAGCAACATGAGTTGATGGATGCTTATGAGATGATCGAGCATCTCAAGAAATTGTTCAAGGGCATGCTCGACAGAGAGGTATGATACAAGCAAAGGCGTTGTATCAACGCAAAATGGGTGAACGTGATCCGCTTGGTCCACATGTCTTTGAAAATGATTGGGTATATTGAGTACCTTGATAGGTTGGGTTTTCCAATCACTCCTAAGCCCAAATCGACCTTGTTTTGCAATCTTTGAACAAAGCAGCTACTCTCAATTTGTTATGAACTATCTTATGAATGAAATTGAGAAACCCCATCGAAGTTGTTGAGCATGTTAAGAATCGCCGAGAACAACATGAAAAAGGCGAGACCCGCCCCCATAATGATGGTGCAAAAGGGGAATGCTAAGGGAAATTGGAAAGGCAAGAAGAAGATAGGATCTAAATCTTTTGCCAAACCCAATTCCAAAACCAAACAGGCTTTAAAACCTAAAGGTGGGGTGGCTAAAGAAGGCGAATGTCACTTCTGTGGAAAACCTGAACACTGGAAAAGGAACTGTCATGCTTATCTGGAAGAAGTGAAGAAAAGAAAAGGAAGTACGACTTCTGATTCAGGTATATATGTTATAGAAGTCAACTTGTCTACTTCTACATCATGGGTATTGGATACTGGATGTGGTTCTCACATTTGTGTTAATGTGCAAAGACTCCGAAGGAGTAGAACTTTGGCGAAAGGAGAGGTTGACCTACGAGTTGGAAATAGAGCAAAAGTTGTTGCACTGGCCGTAGGAACTTATCATTTATCTTTGCCCACTGGGCTAGTTTTAGAATTAGAAGATTGTTATTTTGTGCCTGCTATAAGCAAAAACATTATTTCTGTTTCTTGTTTGGGAAAGAAAGGTTTTTCATTTATAATAAAGAACAATCGTTGTTTGTTTTACTTAAATGATATTTGTTATGGTGTTGCACAATTGTTTAACGGTCTCTATATTCTTGATTTAGAAATGCCTATCTATAACATAAATACAAAACGATTTAAATCAAATGATTCAAATCCGACATATCTCTCCGCAATCGCTGCTTAGGCCATATAAATGAGAAACGCATATCCAAACTCCATAAAGATGGGTTCTTGGATTCATTTGATTTTGAATCATATGAGAAATGCGAGTCTTGTTTATTAGGCAAGATGACTAAAGCCCCTTTCACTGGACACAGTGAACGGGCTAGCGATGTATCGGGACTTATACATAGTGATGTATGTGGACCCATGAGTTCGTTAAGCAAGAGGTAGGTTTTATTACTTCATTACATTTATCGATGACTTTAGTAGATATGGATATGTGTATCTTATGAGACACAAATCAATCCTTTGAAAAGTTCAAGGAATTCAAGAATGAAGTTCAAAACCAATTTGGTAAAAGCATAAAAGCCCTTCGATCCGATCGAGGAGGTGAATACTTAAGCCAAGACTTTGATGACCTTCTAAAGGAGTGCGGTATTATATCACAGCTCACTCCACCTGGAACACCGTAATGGAATGGTGTATCTCGAGAGGAGGAATCGAACCTTGTTGGACATGGTACGATCAATGATGAGTCATGCAGATCTTCCAATAAGCTTCGGGTCATGCCTGAGAGACACCGTGATTCACACTTAACCGTGTTCCTACAAAGACGGTTCAAAAGACACCATATGAAATGTGGATGGAAATGTCCTAGTATGTCATTCATAAAGATTTGAGGTTGCGAGGCGCTCAGAAAAAGCGTCCCGAATTCTCGACAAGCTCGGACCCCAAATCACATAAATGTAATTTTGTGGGATACCCAAAGGAAACAAAAGGGTATTATTTCTACAAACCTTCCGAGAACAAAGTGGTTGTTGCTCGAATCGGTATTTTTCTAGAAAGAGAATTTGTCTCTAAAGGAAATAGTGGGAGGAAAGTAGAACTCAAGAAATTCGAGAACCACAAAATATCATTGAACCTCGAGTTGGAACATGAGCAGAACCACAAGAAATTGAGGAAAGTGAACTCGCTTCAATTACACAAGTCATTCATAGATCTCGTAGGACACGCCAAGAGCATGAGAGATATTATGGATATCTTATGACTCAAAACGGCGATGTGATGCTCATAGATTAAGATGAGCCTGCTTCCTACCAAGAAGCTATGAATGGACCAGATTCTGAGAAATGGCTTGAAGCCATGAAATCTAAGATGGACTCCATGTATACTAACCAAGTATGGACTCTGGTTGATCCACCCGAAGGGGTAAAACCAATCGGGTGCAAGTGGGTTTTCAAGAAGAAAACCGACATGGATGGTAATGTACAAACCTATAAAGGCCGACTGGTAGCAAAAGGTTTTAAACAAATTCAAGGTGTTGACTATGATGAAACCTTCTCTCCAGTGGCAATGGTTAAATCCATCAGGATCTTACTTGCGATTGCAGCTTTTTATGATTACGAAATCTGGCAAATGGATGTCAAAACTGCTTTCCTTAACGGAAATCTCCTTGAGGATGTGTATATGACACAACCTGAGGGTTTTGTCACTCCAAAGGATGCTGGAAAGGTATGTAAGTCGCAATGATCCATTTATGGATTGAAGCAAGCCTCTCGGAGTTGGAATCTTTGATTTGATGAAGCAGTCAAAGAATTTGGCTTTATTAAAAATGAAGATGAACCTTTGTGTATATAAGAAGGTTAGTGGGAGTCACATTGTATTCCTAGTATTATGTTGATGACATATTAATTATTGGGAATGACATTCCTTCCTTACAGGATGTAAAAAACATGGTTAGGAAAATGTTTCTCCATGAAAGATTTGGGCGATGTCACTACATTTTAGGTATCAAGATCTATAGAGATAGATCAAGAAAATGCTCTACCTAAGTCAAAGTACATATATTGATAAAGTGTTGAAACGGTTCAAAGATGCAAGAGGCAAAAAGAGGAAACTTACCCGTGACTCATGGTGTAAAGATCTCTAAGGCCCAATGTCCTAAATCACAAGATGATGAGGAGCTTATGAGAAAGATCTCTTATGCTTCTGAAATTGGATCTATCATGTATGCAATGATATGTACTGTCTCGGATGTCTCGTATGCTTTGAGCATGACGAAAGTGATACCACCGAATCTAAGTGAAGGTCATCGACGTTATCCAAGAATATCCTCAAGCACCAAAAGGACTAAGGATTCATTCTTGGTATATGGAGGTGAAGACGAACTAGCGGTAAAGGGTTACACGGATGCTAGTTTCTAGATCGACAATGATGACTATAAGTCTCAACCAGTTTTGTGTTTTTCCTTAATGGTGGTGTCATTAATGGAAAAGTTCAAGCAAGAGATGAGTGATTCTACAACAGAGGTCGAGTATATTGTCGTTTAGTGGCAACCAAGGAGGTCAGATGGATTAAAAGTTCATCATCAACTTGGTGTTGTTCCAACCATTGTTGATCCGGCTGCTTTATATCTTGTGATAATAATGGAGCCATTGCAAAGCTAAGGAACCCGATCTCACCAACGATCCAAGCATATACTTAGGCGGTACCATCTCATCCATTAAATCATTGATAGAGGAGATGTACATATAGGAAGAGTGCCAACGGATGATAATGTTGCGGATCCACTAACCAAGGCTTTATCGCAAACAGGCTAGCACGACAGCGGTCACACTAGTTCCATGGGTATTAGATACATGAGTGATTGGCTCTAGTGCGGTAGGGAGACTGTTAGAGTTTATGCCTGAGAGCCAATTATTTGAATAATTGCTTAACATTTTGATATTATATTTGATTGAATAAATATATGATTTTATTATGGTTTTATTTATCACGTAATATAATTGTTAACATAATAAAATTCCTTAGAATAGTGATACAAATTATATAGTTTCAATTATGTGACTTGAACATGAGATTATATATTACCATTAGTATCGTTGTTCTTAAATGTCCTTAATCGAGTATCATTGTTGATGGGACAACAATGATGCATTGAGACTAGTATGTGGATCGACCGATGACCAAATCTCATTGGTCATAAATATATGAGATATTAAGTTAATGCATAGGTACATGTTAGAGAACGATGTCTTCGATGCACCACCATGAGAATTCTATATGGAGCATTATGCTAACGAAGTGTCATTAGCAATTCTCATAGTGACAATGATGTAATGGTCCTCTGACTTGAAATCGCTATATTACTACACGAGAATTTATGTACTTTGATATCATTAAATGTCACCTTTAATAGGGTGGACTATAAAGGTGATTATTGGGTTCATCATTAATCGTGTGAGAAATATGAGTGATCTAGATGGAATTTAACCATCCTATATATTATGGGTGATATCCATAGGTTCTTGATTGAGTAGTACTATGAAATGCATGGCCATGCTCAAATAGTGATTTGTTTCATATAGTCTACTCATTGATCAAGAAAACTCAGATTAAATTATGAAGAGTATGACACATTCCATGACTCGAGTTTAATCTAGGATATTAAGGTTAAAAGGATTAAATTACATTGAAACATTGGTCACGAAAAGGTTGCATCGAATCATCGATCTTATTATTACTTGGGTAGCGAGAATGCATTACTAGATGTCGCTCATCGCTTATAATTTTATAATATGATTTTAAAATTATTGCCAACGTAATAATAACCTATAGGGTCACACACACAGTAACGTTATTTAAAAGGGAATTAATTTAAATTTTAAGGATTTAAATATATTAATATGATTAATAGTATTTAAATCACTTAATTTAAATTAAAAGGATAATTTGTATATATGTATATTAATTAAGTAAGACTTAATTAAGATATATATATATATATATATATATATATATATATAAATTGGATTTTATGAAATTAGGTTTTGATTTGATTAATTCCTTTTAACTACTATATATATGATATATAGCTACTTAGGTAATATATCGAATTGAAAAACCCTAGCCGCTCTTAGAGAGAGACTAGAGAGAAAGCGATTTGATAATCCATTCCTTTTGGTGGCTAATCTCCGTAAGTCCTTCTTATTGCGAGAATCGTTCGACGGCTCATGCTGCGGCGTCGTGTGGATACTGTAGAGGCGCAATCGGTTTATATTGCGTTGGAGATTCGAGGCGCGATGGGTTTGATTCTCGCTTTTTATATCCGTATAATCTCTAAACCTCTCAATTAATTGATTTTTCGCATGGATCCTGCTTTTGGGTTTTCAAAATTGCTTTAAAATTTTAATTTCACTGTATGCTTCGTTCAAGCCCAACAAAGAAGGTCAAGGAGCCAAATAGTGATGCGAGGGACAAAAGCGGAAGGCGTTCAACTCTAGGAAAACTGGAGTGAAGCAGGGCAACCTAAAGAGAATTAAAGTGTTTGAATTTCTAAGACAAAAATAAAAGCTTTCTGAGAAATTTTCAGAAAAACACTATTTATCATTTTCTGCTGGGGAATTATTTTTGAACTTTCAAGAAATGTGTAATGTTATAATATCAAGGGAAGATGGATTATGTAATAATAATCTCTAAGTATGGAATACGCAATATTTTGCATGCGGAGTTATTTCGAGAACGTTAGGAATATTAAGCGTTAAGAATAGAATGTATTGATTATATGATATGTAAGTATTATATGAGATATTAAAAGCAAGTATGATACGAAGTATTATACTAATATGTATGAAGAATTGAATAACGTATGTTATGAATTAGTATACGAGCTAGCATACGAGAATTATACGTGTAGTATATATATGCCAAGGTTTTTAATTAAATGGAATGGACTTATAGGATTGTTAGCATATCGGTAGAAGTCCAATAAAAATTGGATGTGCAAGCCCAAGTGTTTGATAATTAAAAGTCCTAGCTAAATTAATGCAAGCCCAATAGAAATAAGCTAAACTAATTGAAGCAAGCCCAATGTCATGGTCCATTAGATAAATAGGATCCATGGAGCAACCAAAGTGAATATGGGTAAGACTTGGTAAGCAAGAACTTTAAGTGGTGACCAAGTATAAGATAAGTCTTGTGGTGGCCAAGTAATAGAAGTGATAAGCAAGTTTACTTAGGGCTAAAGGAATGAATAGTAAGGAGGTTAGTTGAGGAGGTGGGAGGTTATAATGACCATAATACCCTAACTTTGAGAGCTCTATAAATAGCAAGCTCACAATTCATTTATTGCTTGAATAAATTTCATTCAACTTCTATCAAGATAAGTGCTTAGTTGTTAGAGAGAATAAGTCAAGAATATGCCAAAACATCCTTTGCTAGATTTTCAAAGAGAAGAGAAGTACTAGTCTTCAAGGGTAAGACTCTAGTCTAATACATCTTTTATCTCTATCATTGTAGGGTGACAAGAGAAGTGTAATTGTATGCTAAGAACATATAAGAAGTGATTAATGAATGAACTTAAGCCGATTAAGATGTGAATAAGCAACTAGAACTTAAATAAGTTGATAAACTTATGAAGAACTTATCATATGTTTGTCATATGATGTTAGTATGTTCAATATGGTATGAGAACATTGAGTAAAGGACTTAAGTCCATATTAAGTCATAAGCAAGGAAATTTGTAGTTTATAAGTTAATTAAGTTATTAACTTCTGAGAATAAGTCAAAACTTACTTTGATAATAACTTGGTGTAATAAGTAACTTAAAATGTTGGTATGATGATTAAAATCCATTTAGAATGATGATCAAAACATTAGTAATGAGGTTTCGCCGGAATTCACACGATTGGAATCAATCGTCGAATTCGTGAAATTCTCGGAATGGAAGTCGTATTTTGTGTTTGAACTCAGAAATGTTGGTTTTCGATGGAGACAAGTCATATTTGGCATTATAGAGTTACGGAATCGAAAATGACCGGATTCTGACTTAGATCGAAGAAAGAAGTGTCGAATGTTCACGAACGTTTATCACTTTCGTTAAAAATGAACTAATAGGATAAATTTTAGCAAACAAAGTCAAATAGATAAAATTCTTGCATGAATGCATAGAGTATGTAATTTGTGAACTGTAGGCTTTTAAACGAGGTAATTCGGACTTATAACGAAGAAGTTATGCGTCCGGGTGTTTTGCAAAATTTCAAAATCTACAAAAATTATCTGAGGCACAGAGTTCGCGCCGCAATGCGACTCATAGCTTTAAGGCCCTCATGCATGCAATGAGGCCGTAGACAGAGGCACATCGATAACTAGCACTGCCAGTCAGCGCTATAATAAAGGAGACTCGCGCCACAAAGTCTTTGAGTCCGGACTTGTGACATCGTTAACTCATGGTGCGAAGTGGCTTAAAGAGGAAAGGGTGGCACCGCAGCGCCAACCCTAGGGTTTGGACATTAATGAAGGTTTACAAGTATAGCATGAACAGTAACTTAGTAATAATAAACTGAGGAACTTAATAAGGTATAGTAAGCTATTGTTAAACCTTATTTATGTTGTCTAAAGGTTAAAGATAAGTAATCAATCATGAATGTAACGAAAAGCCGGAATCAATAAAAACAAATCTAAGTTAGGATTAGATTGAGTTGAAGGGTAAGATATAGTAGTATACCTACTTGATTATATATGACCTAATGTGGTATGTTATATGATCATATATTGTAGAGACTTAGAGACTTAAAGTGTACGTGTGATAAACAGTAAGCAGACGCTAAAGGCAAGTATTCTAACCCTTGTTCCAGTTCAGTCTGGACAAGCTTTGAAATTCATATATTCTTTAGCATGAAGTCTTGTATGAGGAAGTCAAAGCCAATTCTTTCGGCTAGACTTATGTTATGATTCTATCAAGCATGTTTAATGTTTATCGAGTTATATTGGTGTGGTTTTCAAACGAAGACTCAGTATGCTAAAATGTTTTTGTCGTTTAATGACAGGCACGTGAGGATGCCACAACTTAAATGTATACACGTTTAATGAATGTAGTGTTGATCAACATAGAGTACTATAGGTTGATCACCTAGACGTGCTTTCGTAAGTAATGTCCTGAGATTCTGAGACTTAGTGCTTGGGATATCCTTTTCAAAAGAACTTATGAAATGCTCAAGGTCTTGGACCAAAATTGATGTTTTACTTTATTATTGTCTTCGTAAAATGTTTTGAATTAAAAGAAGTGCTATTTTGAATTATCGATAGTACTTCAGACTGTTGTTCGCTTATTGAAGATATACTGAGTTCTATGTTTCAAGCATGTTGTTTATTAGATTTGTAGTACTTGTTGATCTAGTCATGCTCACTGTTGCTTGAACCATATGAACACAGCTAAGATCGAATCTGATCAAGGCTCAAAACAAGGATAAGGGCAAGGCGAAGATGAACCCTTAAATTACTTATGTAAAAGTATAGGTGAATGTTTGTAATATATTGAATATTATGACAAGAACAGATGTATGGGTTATAAAGAACCTGGGGAAATGTAATATTATTTTAAATATATAGAAGACATATCCGTTCTTTTGAGACTTTTCAATTGAATATATATGTGAATTGTAGTACCGTGTAGCACCATCTGTCGGGTTGGAAGATACCCAGATTTGGGGGCGTCACAGGTTGGTATCAAAGCATTAGGTTATAAAACTTAAGGGGGGATTAAAAACCTAAAGTCATAACCTTAAGAGAAGTCAAAGAAGTACAAGAAGAAAATAACCTTATAAAAATGCATTATGATTATGTTATGTCTTTTTATTATTCTACTGATGTTTATTAATCAACTTATAAAAATGTTTAGAAAATAACCTTTTTAAGACGATGACACTATGCAACTTAAGGGTAGGAGTATATGTCTTACCAAATGGAAGGGATCAGTAGCAGTTATATTCGACGAGGATTATAAAACTGTAAAAGCATTTCCTATACAAGAAATTCAACTCAAAGGAGCTGACAAAACTTTGAAAGTGGCCGCACCAGAGCCATTTTCTTTACTTTTCAGACCATAATATCTTGTTGTCAGCTTACACAAAGTTCCATGGAATTATAGACAAGCTGAAGGATCTACGTCTCATACTACTGCTACAGTGTTGAAGGAAAATCCACTGTATCTTCCCCAGAGGGTAATGAAGCCCGTCGTCAGAGCAAAGGGGAAGATTCCCTTGGAGAAAATTGAAAAATTCCTCCGCACTATGGGCCATAATGAAGCCAAGGTAATTTTAAGCTTAAGAGAAGCTCCACATCAGATATCAATACTGGACTTGGTTTTCTCTTTCGAGGATCATCGGAAGAGTTTATTGAAGGTTTTGGAAGAAGCCTACTTACCGAAATCAATGGATGTGGAAAAATTTCAACATATGGTTGATCACATTTTCAACAACAATGTGATATCCTTCACTGATGACGACATACCTCCCAAAGGGACCGGTCATTGCAAGCCATTGCACATTGCAGTTTTGTCTTCCGAGTATATGCTAGCTGTAGTTTTGATAGATGGAGGTTCGTCTGTTAATATCTGTCCTTATGCCACTTTGGTGAAGATGAATGTCAATCTCAAACGGATCCAAAGAAGCCATACGGTTATCAAAGCTTTTGATGGATCCCGATGAAATTCCGTCGGAAAGATTGAGCTGCCAATTGAGATTGGTCCAAATACATTCAATGTATCCTTTAATGTCCTCAGAATAGACTCAGGATACAACCTGCTATTGGGGAGGCCATGGATACACATGGCTGGAGCTGTTCCCTCCACACTACATCAACAGCTCAAATACATTGTTAACAACAGTCTAGTCACTATTAACGCTGAGCCGGAATGTCCTGAACAAGGAGATCTGCAAATCATCAGCTTCAACTCAAAAGTTGAGCCGACCAGTTTTCATACCTTGGAAGTAAGTAACACTCAATACCATCTTATTGGAGCACCACTTTCCGTACCCAATATTTCTGCCGAGGTTATATTCGACCACTCAAGAAAAATGATGTCATTGGGTCATCGCTCGACAAGGGCTTGGTAAAATCAATGAGTATTAAGCACCTTATTCAAGTGTCCAGTCAAATTGGGACAGTCAGACTAGGCTATACTGCCAGTTCCAGTCATAGGAATCCTCATAAGCATAAGCAGGTTCCTCAAGCTTCCGCCACACAGCGACTTTTTCCATCTGCACCGCATGAGCTGATAAAGTCTCAAGTTAAGGTGCCAGCCCATGTTATGGCTATCCTGTTTCCCAAACCAGTACTATTCAAAGCAAAAGAGGTGCTTATTTCTGATCCCGAAGTGGAAGAAAAGGAGTAGAAACGTAAACATGACATCGCCTTGATGATGTCAGGCATACACATCATTGTTCATAATGAATATACAAACAGATATACCCCAGATGATGATTGCCCAGATGTCATGGTTATTATTCAGGAGAAGGAGGACAATGACAATCCATCCATCACTGCAGTCCACCAGGACTTTGCCCTCGACAATTGGAGCAGCACTCCATGCATTGTTCGACGAGGGTAAAACGGACAGAAAACCCTCTGCCCTGTAGATAACTTTAATTGCTTACTTTTCTATACAATATTAGCAGTTATTTTATCAGTACATGCTAACACTTTGTATGATTAAATAGATTCATATATTAAGTGAAAGCATCTTTTGATTTCAGGACTCTAAATTTAGATGTGCATGTACTTGCCGATGAGGTGCCTTCTCCCCACAAGGGTTGTAACTTTGATGGAAAGTTGGACTCTGACTTGATCGACATACAAGAGGACATTGAGACACCTCAGGAGATTAAGGAATGGGTCGCAGATAAGCCTAAACCCAACCTTGACCAAACCACTTCTTTCAATCTTGGAACCTTAGAAAACCCTAAGCTAATACAGATTGGTTCAGACCTTACCCCAAACCAACGGAATGACATGGTTGCACTATTAACCCAATTCCAGGATATGTTTGCATGGTCTCATGAAGACATGGTAGGTTTGTCCACTAACATTATTCTTCATCGCCTTCCCATTAAAGAAGGATCAAGCCAGTTAGGCAGAAGCTCATGCGATTGAAACCTGAGTGGAGTTTAAAAGTAAAAGGAGAAATTGTGAAACAATTTCAAGCTGGCATTATCATGGTGTCTACATATCCGGAGTGGATATCTAACATTGTTCCCGTGCTTAAACCTGGAGGAAATGTGCGAGTTTGCATGGATTACCGGGATCTGAACAAAGCTTGCCTTAAAGATAACTTTATTGTGCCCTTTATCCACATTCTCATTGACAATACTGCTCAATACGGCATGTACTCCTTTGCGGATTGCTTCGCATGGTACAATCAGATTATGATCACTGAGGAAGACCGTGAGAAAACTTCTTCCATCACGCATTAAGGAACCTTTTATTATAGACGGTTGTCATTCGGCCTCATCAATGCTGGGGCAACCTACTAGAGAGCTATGATGGCTCTTTTCCATGATTTAATTCACAAGGAAATAGAGATCTATGTGGATGACATCATTGTCAAATCCAGAAGGGAGGAAGACCACTTAGACCATCTCAAAAAGCTATTCAACAGGTTGCGTAAGTATAACTTGAAGTTGAATCCAGCCAAATGTGCCTTTGGTGTTAAGGCAGGCAAGTTGCTAGGTTTCCTAGTCAGCCACAAAGGGATTGAACTAAATCCTACCAAAATCCAAGCCATCAAGGAAATGCCCATTCCTCAGACACGGAAGGAAATATGGGGATTTTTGGGAAGAATCAACTTCATTATCAGGTGTATCTCTCAACTCACAGCAACCTGTGAGCCCATCTTCAAGTTGTTAAGGAAGAACTTCTCCATGAAATGGAACGATGAGTGTCAAAAAGCCTTCCTTAACATTAAAGATTAGCTGGTTAACGCTCCTATTTTTGTACCACCCAGGGATGATGTTCCCCTATTCATGTACTTGTCCATTAATGACAATGCCATGGACTGTATGATAGAGGCCAAGAACGAGCTATCTATTACCTCTGTAAAAGATTCAGCATAAGTGAACACAAGTATACTCTGATTGAGAAAACTTGTTGTGCTTTAGCATGGGCTTCCATGAGGTTACAACATTACCTCCATGCTCACACAACCCATCTTATATCCCGCGTGGATCCTCTCAAGTACGTGTTCAGTAAGCCCATACTGAATTGTCGGCTGTCTAGATGGCAGTTGATCCTACACTAATTTGACATCATCTACGTGATGCAAAAGTATGTCAGAGGTCAAGGAATTGCGGATCAAATTGCCGCCGCACCTGCAGGGGATTACAAACCCTTAGAAACTTCAACGATGAATGCCATACATGGAAAATGTATTTTGATGGAGCTGTTAACACAGAAAGCTCTAGAGCTGGAGCAGTTTTAATATTAGATATGGGGAGCAGATATCACGTCATGAGTCAAATTACAGCTTTATCAAGACCAACAACACAAATTGTAGTATGAAGGTTTTATCATGGAGCTAAAACTTGCCCGTTCAATGGGCATCAGGCGGTTAACTGTCTTTGGGGATTCCGAATTGGTAATCAAACAATCCACAGGAATCTATCAAACTAAAGAATTACATTTGCTTCCTTACCATTGGCAAGTTGTACAGATGGCTTTGGAGTTCGAAGAAATCTCCTTTCTACACATTCCTCATAATAGGAATGATTTTGCGGATGCACTAGCTACGTTGGCCTCCTTGATTCACATACCTGACAAGGAAAACATGCCAAGCATCACATTTTCTTTGCAAAAGGCCCCAGTTTATGGGAACTATGTTGGAGAAGTATTGGATGAGCTACCTCCCATCCACCACCCTTGGTATCAACATATCAAGGAGTATCTGCGAGATGGATATACACCCGCTAAGGTGAGCCTAACTGAGAAGAGGCGGATCCGTTGAATTGCTATGAAATTCTACCCGAGCAGAGATGCACTCTACAAAAGAAATGCAGGATTAGGTCTCCTCAGATGTCTGGACAAAGACCAAGCTCAGAGGCTCATGGATGAGATCCATGGTGGAGTATGTGGCCCACACATGAGCGGCCCCTTACTTGTAAAGAAAATTCTTAGAACATGGCATTATTGGCTTACGCTCAAAGATGACTATGATGATCACGTCAAGAGATGCTATCAATGTCAAATTCATGGGAATACTATCCATGCCCCTCCAAGGGAACTCCATAATATGAGTTTGCCATTGCCCTTCTCAATGTGGGGAATGGATGTAATCGAGCCCATTGAGCCCAAAGCCAGTAATGGACATCGATTCATATTCACCATGATCTACTACTTCACCGAATGGGTAGAAGCATCCTCCTTCCTAGGGTTACTAAAGAAGTCATCATTGCTTTCATCAGAAACAATGTAGTCTGTCGATATGGACAACCAGTGGTCATTGTGTCTGACAATGCTAAGAATCTCAACAATAAAATGATGGAGGAGTTATGCGGTAAATTCCACATCAAAGACCTGAACTTTGTCATCTACTGTCCAAAGATGAATGGTGATATTGAAGCGGCTAATAAAATTATCAAGAAGATCATGCAAAAAATGTCCGCCAATCATAAAGGATGGCCTGACCTCTTGCCTCTGACTTTATTAGCCTACAGAACTTCAATGCATACTTCCACTGGGGCAACCCCCTACTTATTAGCCTATGGGATGGAAGCAGTTCTCCCTATAGAGGTGGAAATGGAATCCCTCAGAGTATTCATGGACGCTCAGTTGGATGAATACCAATGGGTACAAGACATGTATCACCAATTGTCTCTAATAGATGAAAGGAGAACCGCGAGTATCTTCCATGGTCAGTTATATCAACAAAGGATCGCACGATCTTACAATAGAAAAGTCTGGCTATGACAATTCAAATAACATGACTTGGTTTTGAAAAAGATCATTAACAACCAAGATCAATTTAAGGGAAAATTCGCTCCTAACTGGGAAGGCCCGTTTGTTGTCAAGTAGGTATTGACAGGAGGGGCTCTCAGACTATAGGAAATGGATGGCAATGAATTTCCATAACTTATCAACTCAAACACTGTGAAATGGTACTATGTCTAAAGTTACCATCAAGCAAACATTCTGGTATTGATCATCTAATCACCAGTCATTCCGATTTTGAACCCTCTCTTTATACAAACTATTCCGCCCCTCATGGAAACACACATTTCAAACTAGCAGCCTGGTTTCACCTAAGTTTAAACTTTTCACACCTGCAGTTTATCCTGAAGACGGGATTAACCTTTTCACACCTGCAATTTATCCTGAAGACAGGATTAAACTTTTCTACGCTAGTAGTTTGTCCTGAAGACAGGATCAAACTTTTTCCACACCTGCAGTTTGTCCCAATCATGGGATCGAACTTTCTTCTCCCCGCAATATAGCATGCACATGGGATTCATACTTCTCTTCGGCTGCAATTCATCTTGAGGGGTGAACTACGTCGACCTGATCTCCCTGATACCCGGGAGTACGTAGGCAACCATATTCTTTATGGCCTCGGTCGCAATAAAAAAACAAAAACATTTCTGCCCTTCCTCTACAAAAACAAAAAACCACAAAAATACTTCTACACCCTTCTTCATCAATAAAGCTTCTACAACCATCTGCCTTTCATATTTAGCATTGAACTTCTTACACCAGGTTCGAACTACACAGACTTGATCTCCTCTTCAATAGGAGTACGTAGGTAGCCATTTATGGATCAGTCTAACCCCTACCAGAACAAAAATATTTGTCACACGGTACTGGGATCAACTTTCAATCCACCACATTTCATCGGCTTCAGACCAAAGGGAAGGAATTACCCAACCTTTCCTCACAAATAGGAGATTCGGTGACCATCTAAGTTGCGGTCGTACCTTAAAGAGCAATTCCAATCCATAAGAGATGAAAGTAACTAGGCTTCTCACAAATAGAAGTACTAGCGACCATCTGTGATGCGGTCAATCTCAGAGAAGAAAAGCCACACTCCTCTCCATATTTCCATACAGAAACAAGTCGCAAGACACCAAAGATGGTAGTGATACATACAGATCAATGATCCATTCTAAGAGATCCTGTAATGGCTCAATGTCCACATATCAAGGATAAGTTCATAATGCAACAAGATCACAAGGCCCTAAAGAAACAGGCAAATATCAAGCAAGTATCAAGGCATAACTGAAAGGGAAGTAAATCAAAATATATTTTTCTGCCATATAGACTACTGTTTGATATATACATCTGTGTTGTACATGACAAAATGGCTAAGCTAGTCTGTGCAAGAAAATACAAAGCTATATACGGATCTGTGTGTATGCGGACTATCAGATCTAACATAGTATCCCTCTCTAAAGATGGAGGTAAAGTTGCAAGCTCTTGCCCAATGGTATCTACAATAGCTAGCAGATCAGAGGCTAACTGCATGGTGACATGATGCTCATCAATGTATGCACTCATATCGACAAGGATGCCAGTCGTATGGGATCTCACTAAGGTACTCTCTGCAATGGCCACATCCCTAGCAGATAGGGCGGCATCCCGCTCCACAATCAATGCATCCCTGGCTGATCTAGCCTCATCCTTCTCTAATAGAGTGGTGTCTCTCCCATCAAGAGCTGTCAACATCGCGGCCCTAGTCTGATCTCTATCATAGGCCATCAGATGTAAGCTCTGCTCCAAATGCTGTGCTGAATACTTAATAACAGTGGCACTAGTGGTGGGAGAATCCATCACAAATTTTGGCAGCCCAGCAGTCAAGTCCCCATCAATGGGAATGTTAGCCTCCTCCATAGGCTCCTCATCATCGGAACCAATATCCTGCACTGTGGATACTACCATAGTCGATGCAGTCTCTATCTCCATCCATGTTGAATACTCTGCAAAATAACCCGGATGATTGACAGAAAAATCAGCTAGCTCTCGCTGTTCCCAAGAGGCATACAACCTGGATCTGTCCGCTGATGATAAGTGGCGAGAAGCGAAATGCTGAATCACTGCCCCCTCATATGGGTGGAAATCCTGCAACTGGTCAAACTGACACATCACGGCCAGTGGGTGGTAGGTGATTATCCCTCTCAAACCAGCTAGATGAAGATAATACATGCCCAGAACATGAGTAATGAAGCTGTCGGGTGAGCTAAGCCCTGTACACGGTAATATCGTGAATGGATCTCCAATCCCTTCCAGGAAAGCTGACCAAGATGCAGCATCTATACACTCTGTAGGATGGAAGGATTACGACATCGCTATATCATGTGCCAATCGGTCTCAAGTGTGACATAAACCACAAGTACAGCATGACCGAGCTACCTGTGAAAACTCCTGCAGGATAAGTGCAGTAATATGTGGCCGACCTCAAGGTCTCTACAATAATCATCAGAATGATGGTGTGACCTTCTCGGAGAGCTCTCACTGCCATAATGACGCGATCTCCAACTCATCCATGTACAGTGGCATGTAGGTGTATGAAAATACGCACAGCAGTAGTACATCTACTCTGGCCAAACGCCAATGATCCTCCGGTGTGGTGAAATCCTCGGAATGCCGTGCATAACTATCCTCAGAGCCAAATCTGTCAAACAGAAAATGTTGGGATATCACGTGGCCGGAAGCAATCTCATCATGTACCACTCTACGCCTTAATCCGGTGAGGGTCATGAATTGTCTACTCATGTCTCCGATCGCCATGTAAACGCAAGGTCTGTCCAACGACAGCATCGTCAATCGTGCATACTCCTCTAAAGTAGGATTCAACTCTCAGGTCCCGAATCAGAAAACTTGTATCTCTGGTACCCAATGCTCTAGCATACAATCTATGAACCATATGGGAACCTAAAACATCAACAAGGTCATAGTATGATGCAACAAATGAACTACAGTCACCCTGTCTGGTGGTGACATACTATCATACCATGAACGCATACCAGATGCCACCAAAAATGGTGGGGTATGATCAATGCGAATAATCGTCAAGAAGACATCCAGACGCAGCCGTGTTATAAGACCATCCAGGGGTCAATGCTGAATATCTCTGGATATACATACATATGCATAACATAATAACATACATGATATAATAGATGGAAATAAGATATAGGGAATGGAAAATTGTACATACATTCCTAAGTATATCATCATCTAATACATCTCTGTACAACTAAAATACAGGGAAATGGGCGAAGCTACCCGACATCTAACAGAGGCCTATCAAAAGATATAGCGAGAATGGGGCAAAGCTACCCAGCATCTAACAGAGGCCTATCAAAAGAGATAACGAGAATACATCAGAAGAAGTCAATGGTATCGATGTCTACATTGTCGATCCTGTCCACCTGATGTAACTCCTCCTGAGTCACTAGATCTCTATCTGCTGGGGATGTCGCCCTATACAAGGAGGATCTGCACTGTAAAACCATATGGGTCACTGAGGGGCCAGGCCGAACTGGAAGGATCAAAAGTATCTCCTCAAGGATCTTCTCCCCAAATGCCGAGATAAAGAAATGCACCCGGCCCAACTGTTTGTCAAATCACGATCTGTGTCACATGAGTCTGGATCTATGACATACAAAGCTAGCTAATCCGTCATCATCACCTCACACGTCTAGCAAATGGAGTGACTGAGTCTGGTGAAACCACCACTCAGACAATGCCCTGAGGTAACCCTAAGGACAGCGACGAGGAAGAATGGAAAAGAACGTCCTGAATCCCCAGCCATGTACAATCTCTCTATAGTCATCATTCAGAGCCTGATACATAGAGTGGATGCTGAACTAGTTCCCTTGAGGCTGTATAAAGTCGGGAACCTACATCGAATGCAGATCAACCTCAGAACCCTTTACTCCTCATCAATAGGAAATAATGAAGATTAAGATCTAACTTCATACCTCATTTGCGTGCAGGTATACTGAAGGATGCCAACTCAAGTCACCTAGAAGATCTAGGTTTGCCACTTGAATACCTGGCAAATCCCTAAGGGGAACGCGTGAAGTAGAACTAAGAACCTCAACCAGTACATCCTCCTCTTCGTCCTTGACATCCAGCACTTCAATCCGGATAAGGCGAATCACCGCCTCCACCAAACGACGAGGCTGTCTAACAGAGTGAAGTCGAGGTACTTCAGAAGCCCTCCTCCGTACACCAGAAGTGTTCCTGCGGGAACTACTCGGGTGATCTGGATCCATAATATCTGGACAATAAGTCTCCAAATCACCTCAGAAAGGGTGTGGTAAATTCTTACCTGGAGCTTTTCAAAATGCATTTTATGCATGCATGCATTGTTTTAACATACGTCTACAGTAGAGTTAAAAATGCATGACTACCCAGTGCCTACATTTTGGAAAATTTTTGCCATAGCCCCTTTGTAAATTGGACTATCCACATGCACATACGCATGACTAGGTGGCCATTTAGTATCACACCTACCAACAGTTATATACATCCTACATGCATCACAGAAAAAAAATCTGTAAGTGTAGTTTAATTACCAGGGTTATTTTACTTTCTCACCTTTACTCATTTGTCCTCAAATAGGATAAGAAATGACAGTAAAAGGTGCGAATTTGACTATTTCAAAAGTCAAACTTTTTCACATAATTATGTTCAGCATGGTTTAATACTAACATTTTCTATGTTGAATATTTTTTATCAAGTCATATTAGCATGCATATTCACTATTATGTGTGTAAATGCATTTCATGTGATAAGTAATTTTCCAACAGATAGAAACTAGAAAAAATACATGCATACGTTATCAGGATAGTGAAGAACGCTTGTGCAGTAGCAGAATATGCAGAAATTTGCCCGAACTCAACAGGTCTGAAGAAGAGCTCTCAGATTTCCTTCAATCGTCAGTAGCTTGAAAAAATGACTTATGAAAGCAACCCAGCTTTTTGTATAGCCATAGTTGTCAGTAGGGTCCACTCATGATTCTTTGTAGGTGTACCGCAAAGACCCATTTTAGGGATCCACACCTTCGGTTTGCTCCAATTAGAGTTGTAAAGGAGGTCTTGCAAGTTGAAAAGGCCAAATTAGGAATAAAAATGTTACGCAATTGAGCGGAATAGCCTGGAATCCTAGTTTTCATGAGCCAAACTCTGGCTCCATATGTCTCGCATTGGTATTCGCCTGTGTACAAGGTATACAAAACAAATGGCCTCATCTTTTACAAATCATGCTCGATAATAGCTCACAAAGGTCCGATGCCGTCAGTGCAGGGTCACAACCCTAGAAGTATCCTCAAGGGGTTACAACGCCAAGAAGTACGAATAATGAAGTATCCCCTACAAGTTATAATCTCAAGTTAAGAATTTAAGAAGTATCCCCGATGGGGGTCACAACGGAACAATTTTAAACATCCACGTACCCCGGCGGGGGTTACAGCGCATTCTCAACCATTGATACACAAATCAATGAAGGTCAAGCAACCTTAACGTTATCTCAGCCGATGGCAAGTAAACCCATCAAAGCAACCTTACCCAGCAAGGGTCACAACGCAATGCAACCATTGATACACACATCAATAAAGGTTAAGCAGCCATGACAATGCACCCAGCAGGGATCTATCCGGTGATACACACATCAGCGAAGGTCAGGCAGCCCTAACAAGTGCATACTGTTGGCAGTAACTCTGACAAGATGATAGGATATGTTATACACATCCTCATGCAGACAAAGCTTTATCCCCACAGATCACTTGTACATAAGAGGCACCTCTATGTAGAATGAAGTCTGTGTCTAGGATTCACGACTTTGGTGATAGCCCCAACGTCAATATCCGTGAAGACTTGGATTTCATGTCCAAGGCATCGCTGATTGTCATCCTAATAGGATTAGCTGGCAATCATTTCATTCATGCATCATACATTTGCATCATGTTGCTACATACATCATCATGTTTATCTTGTTGCATTTCAAGAGTTTAGGATTCTTTATCCTATCCATGCCTTGCATTGCATGAATATGATAAAGAGGGGAATCTGTAGACACCTAAAATTTCCTACACACCTGTTACTGACATTGCAGGAGGGCAGATTCATCTTTCGAACATAACCCTAGAAGACAACTCATATCCATTCCGGATACTACCGGAAGTTCTGTTTCAACTCCAGACCACACACCAGGAGTATCATTCTTAACCCTAGAACACACACTGGGAACATCATTTCTAACCTTGGAGATAACCCTGAGTTTCGTCCTTGGAAATAACCCCAAGGAATGCTGTTGCAGTTCTAGCGATAACTCCGGAAATGCTTGTTTCAAATGTATGCTATCAACTTCAATCTCAGACCAACCGCTGAGGCACTCATACCTCAGACCCGAAGCTAACACCGGACAGATAGGCATTCTCACAGATGACCTTGCGGCATTCAACATTTGCAGCAGTCCAATCTCAGATGTAACCCTGAGTAATGTCTGCTTTTAACTCAAACGTGTGATAACCCCGGTGAGGAGTCACACGTCATCTTGCTACCTCAACACCTGCGCATCGTCTCAACACTTCAGACATACATACATACAACAATGTCCTACAAGAACCAAGGAGTTCCAATCCCGAGTGACTATTACGCGTGGCAGTACACCGGATAGAATTTGAAGCTTGAAGACCATGGGCATGGTCCCCTCTTCCTGACTTCGTACAACCTCTAATCCATGTCATTGCCTAACTCTCAACACAAGCAGTCCGAAGAAGGTCTTATATACCTTTTTCGGATGCTCAGATTGAAGTTCTACAAGTTCGAGCGGACATTACAGCGCATGAGTGGACGTACTTTGAGATGATGGGAACTGCGGAACCCGGGGCACCTCGGGCAGTCGCAGGTGCATCTACGGTGGCTCCCCCTTCTATAAATAGAGGGCTTGGGGTAGCCATTTGAAAAAAGAGGAAAAGGCAAGGAAGCTATGTCCAATTTGCTTTGTACACACCTATATTGAGTGCTTGCTCTTTTTAAACACATGTTAGCACACATATAGCTATACATTTATCGGTGGGAGCTGAGTGTTTATCCATATAGAGTCATAGAAGTCTGCATTGGCAACCCACTGTAAGCTTTGTTACACTCTATAAAGCCTTTCTCTTCATCTTTGCACACACTATTCTACACATTGAGAGTCGTGTTGTGTGCATACTCCCAAACTTCGGTCCATGGTTTTCATTTCTGTCTGTATATATATATACATATATATGTATATATTTATATATAGACTAACATTATCGAGTTATGCCTCGATTGAGCCTAGACTTATGTCTGGAGCGTTTATTTGCTTATATATATATATATATATATATATATATATATATATATATATATATATATTGATGTCGATATATATCTGGCAGTGAGCCTAGATTTCACATCCGGAGAGTTTATTGCTTATATATATATGTGTGTGTGTGTGTGTGTGTATATATATATATATAAAAGTAGTAAACGCACCGGATATGAAATCCAGGCTCATCGGATATGTCCAACAAAAATTATATATATATATATATATATATTTATATTTCTGTCATCCTTGGAGTTTACTTCGTGGCCTTTTACAGCTTTATTTAAATTTCGTCCCGCCTGGAGTTTACTTCGTGGCGGTTGATCACTTTTACAACTTTATTTACATTTCGTCCCGCCTGGAGTTTACTTCGTGGCAGTTGATAGCATTTATTACTTTATTTACATTTTTGATCTCCCATGGAGTTGCTTCGTGGTGGTTGATCATGTCTATATATATATTTACAGCTTTTATATATATACAACTGCTTACTGCTTTCCATATAAACTACAGTATTATGTGAGCCTAGGAATCATGTGATCACAGATTCAGTCTACTGAATCTAGATTCGGTTCCCATCATTTTTAAATAATTTATTTAATATTATAGTTAAATAAATTAAATACCTTTAATATTTCAAAAATATTAAATATTTATTAAATATATTAAAAATTATTAAAATATAATTTTTGGACTTTAAAATAATTTTTAATAATTTACTTTGTATTTTTAATAATTAAAAACTAATTTTCTATAATTATTTAATAAAAATAATAATTTTAAAAATAAAGTGTCGGTGAAGACTGCCTATAATGAAAGAATCGTCGCTATAGGTGTTCTTCATGTTCTTGATGAAACCCAGATCTTCATAGTTAGTGATCGAGGGTACTACTTTGACCAATAATGATTATCAAATCATGAAGTTTTTGGGCACGGTATAAAGTTGATCTTGTAGTACTAATGCAATACTACAAGATCCAACCACAAACATGACCAAACAACATAAAACAAATGAGATCTAAGAATTCAAAGTAGCCGTCAAAGTTGTTCTTCATTTTCTGGGTTACCCAGAAATGAAGAACAGCTCATATAGCCTACTTTGGGCTTCCACAACTTGCTAATCTTGTAATGTTTTTGTGATTTAAATGTTGCAATGTCTAGCCAACATATCAAGGAAGAGATCCATCACAAAACATAAACAAAACAACAATGTAATCATTAAAGATCCATCAAGTCAAACCACGCCGAGATCACGCTCTTGAGTTTTCTCGGGTTACCTAGAAACTCGGTTCAGGATCATCCGCCCGCTTTGACCAAACCAACGACTTCCATTCATTTGATGTTTAGGAGATTTTAAGGCATAAATATGCACCAAAATACCAAACTATAAACTAGATACAACAATGTATACGTATCAAGAACAACATGAAAGATCCGCTCCATGAACTTGTCACAAAGCTTTACAAGTTCATGGTCATTTCCCATTTTATATGGTCACGGTTCATCAACGTGGTTTAACCACGATTATGTTGTAACCTAGATCAGATCTAAGCCTGATCTCAACTCCAGATTAAAGATTATACTACTAACTACAAGTACAAATTTTCAAAACACAAAAATCATTAATAATCACTAAGATATAAGGTCTGACATTCGTTGTCAGACATAAAAAAATATTTTTTCCAAATTTGCAAAACATCAAATCTGAGCCTATAGATGTTATGGAGATCTAACATCTATCAACCCAGATCATCAATATACACTACTTATAACATGCCTTTACACTAAAATACAAGATCTAACATAAGATCAAGTATTAGATTCTAGGGTTAGATTTTATACTTTTATGAACAAACTTTTGATTCTAAGCCTCTAATATGTTATGGTTGATACTTTAAGATTTGGGACTGAAATACTTTAAGATTTCATTGGTTTAAGAGAGAGAGAGAGTCTAGGTTGAGTACTTGTGTCAAATGCGTTAACAAATGAATTTTTTTCTCTCTCCAATCTATATATGTGAAAGCCCCAAATCCGGGTCCCAAATCACCACGGATCTGGTACAATCATTCTATGACTATTTGCGAAAGATATAAACATAAATTGTTTATACAATACACTTTACACACTATTCCCCAAAATTGAGTAACCTTAACTTATACACAATTCATAAACTATATAACACGTAACATTATTATCAAACTATACTATTACAAATTAGCTGCACATTTTATCCCAAGCTGAACGCATTCGCCTTATCTGCAATGTTTATCATGATATAGCAAGGGTGAGCATGAAAGTTGCCCAGCAAGTTTAAATTTATATAAGGATATATCATGATTGAAAGAGTTTGAATAATAAGCTGGCTATAATTCAACAAGTTGTGAATTAGCGCGAACAAACTTTTGACTGAACAAGTATTAAACATGAACAAATATTTCTGGACCAAACGGTAATGAAGGTGATCAGCCTTTCATACCTGACTTATACATACAATATGTACAGAGTACAATTCTACATGGCAATCAGCAATAATTTACCATAAGCATATCTGAATGAACAACTCTTAGTAGAGTTAAGAAAAACTTGCATGTTTCGTTGATTACCGTTACGCATTCTATATCGCTTTATCCGAAGACCTAATATTAGTAATATAGATCTCCAATATTAGAATAATATCATCACAATATAATACTATTATATATATATATACATAGAATAACCTAAAGACATAACACATAACCCTATCAGTCTATTACACACATAAAACTTAGCATCAAGTCAGACTATTTAAGTCCGAGTTGCAACCGACACAATTTTAACATCTCGATGGTCTAGTCGGACAATTATCAAGTTTAAGTTCAATTAAACTCTGCCTAAACACTAAACAATATCTTAGATAATCATATTATTAGTCAAAACATTATTCATAAGCTTGTAATAATTTTCAGATAATTAATATCATTTATCATAATTTTTCAATCACTTATATCGTATTTATATTATATAAATACCATAATATTCCTTTATCATTAATATTTATTTATTATTAAATATTAATGAAAAATTATTACATAATATTATAATATAATTATAATATTACAAAGTATTTTAATACTTTAAAATCATATTTATATGATTTTTAAACATATAAATTCATTATCCGATAATTGCTATTAATATTAAAATATTAATATTTCCATGATAAAATATCAAACGTTATATTTTATAACTCAAAACATTTTTATAACCCTTAAATCATTTTTATATGATTTTTAAAACATTAATTTATTTTTAATAATTTATTTAATATATTTATTAAATAAATTAATTACCATTAATAATAAATTATTAATGAAATTCATCACAAAATATTAAAAGTCATCAAAAATAACTTCAAATATTTTCTAACACCATAATATAATTTTTCATGAATTAAAATAATTTTAAATAATTTATTTAATATTATAATTAAATAAATAAATACCTATTATATTCCAAAATATTAAATATTTTTGAAATATACTCAAAATAATTAAAAACTATTTTTCAGGCTTTAAAATAATTTTTCATAATTTCTTATGTATTTTTAATAATTAAAAACTAATTATTTCAATTTATTAATTAAAATAATTAATTTTCTAATTTATCTGTCGCTAAAGGTATTTTAGCCTACACAAGCGTCGCTAAATGTGTTCATGGGATGTTCTTGAGCCTTCATGTCAGACACTAAGGTAGGAGGTTTGACCGGGTTTAATTCAGTGTTCTTTTTGATTTATGGGTATACTAAGACATTAATCGTGTAGTATTTATGTAATACTACAACTATATACCATCATCTAAGTCATTAAGCATCACAGTTGCAAGATCTAAGCCTGCAAAACTGCTACCAGAGACTTGCTGGGTTTTTTGGGTTTCCCAGATTCCCAGTCAGTTTCTAGTGACCACCTTGTGGCTCAATTTTATACATGTTCCAGTTATGTTTCATGTGATGTTAAGGTTAAATCTATAGTAGGTATGTCAAGGTACAACAACAAATCACCAGATCAACTTAACATCATCAAAATAGTAAGATCTAGGTCGGTCAAACTAGGCCACAACAACTGTTCTTGAACATTTCAAGAAAACCTAGAAATGTTCTTGAGTAGTTTGGTCAACGGTGGTTTGACCACCAATAATTTTGATTCTGAGCAAGATCTGAGTGATCTAATGGTTTGGATGTGTAGTTCTTATACCATTCTACAAGGTTAAAACAATAACATGACCTGTCTATCTAAACACAGCAAGATCTGAGCCAACGAAAATCGTTGTCAGACGTTCAGGAAATCTGGGAATTTTTCTGGGTTGCCTAGAAACAGAAATTGTTCTCAGTCAACGCAATTTGACCGATTATATCTTGCAAAATATACATGATCTAAGCTTGCTTCAAGTTCCAAATAAAAGCCTACATGGCATAGAACATATCCAAAACATAAAACACACAAAATAACTAACACATAAAGATTTAAGGTCTCTGACATTCGACTGTCAAGCCGCTTCCAATTTTTTTCCAGATTTCAAAAAAATGCTATTTCGTGCACTTTGATGTTATGGATCTGAGATTTAACAACCCAGATCACTAAATGACACCTTATTACAAATTTCTAAACAACAAATCACAACATCAAAAATAAGATCTAATGATTTCTAAGTTAGGGTTTTTATACCTTTCAATCTTGACCTTTGATTTCTTACTTTGTGATCTAATCTTGGCTTGCTAATACTTGATCATATCTCATCTTCTCACTCCCTTCCACTCTCATTTTCGAATTTAGAGAGAGAGGATGGCTTTGGCTAGTAAGGAAAGTAAAGTGAGTTTTCTCTCACTTTAATCTTTTATAAATTAGGAATACAATGAATATGGATGATGAATTGTGTTTTTAGTCACATGCTAAGCTAAGGTTAGGTCTAGGGTTGGTGAACAATCCACAATAAGTCAACACCTACTCACCAACTCATTTTAGTATTGCAAAAAGAGCAAAATGGTCATTTCAATACAATTTTTATTCTAGAATTGTCATTTGATGAAACCATTAGGGTTTAACCCTTAGGGTTTGACCCTTAGGGTTTAACTCTTATGGTTAAAACCTAAGTTTTCCATAATTCACCTTTCTAGGATTTCCAGATTAGGGTTTTCGAAATAGAAAATTAACATTTGTAAATTATAATTAAGATTCTCTAATTATATTAAGATTTCCTTAATAATATTTCAAGTTTGGTAATTAGGATTAATATTGCTAATTTAGCAATTAAATCCACAATTGTACATTAGGGTTTCTAACCGAACAATTAGGGTTTAAAAATTTGAAATTAGGGTTTGCTAATTAATTAAGCTTTACCCTAATTAATATTATAATTAATAGCACTTAAGCATTATAATTCTCCGTTAAATTCCCAGATTAGGGTTTCAAATTCCCAGAATCTAAAATTAGGGTTTTTAGATCTGGTATTAGGGTTTTCTAAAAATCAATAAGGGTTTCAAGTGAATCATTAGGGTTTTCCCTAATTAAGTTATAATTAATAACATTTAACCCTTATACCAGCATTTGCATTCCCAATCTAGGGTTTTAAATTTCCGAATTAGGGATTCGGATTCCCAGAACTGAAATTAGGGTTTCAAAATCGGTTTCTAGGGTTTCTTATCCATTGTTAGGGTTTTCTACCTGAACGTCGACATTTGACAATAATCTCAGGGTTTGACACATATAAAATTTATCTGGTCAACCCTTGACCCTTAACCACGTATTGTACACATATAATATCATAATCACAGAACATATACACATATACACTTAATCCTGAATAATCCATCAAAAGCCTTTACAGAATTTTGAAATCCTCAAAATTCCCTCTCAAAAATGCTAAACGCATACACTTATTTTCTGTCTAGGTCTATTATTTGACCTTAAATCCATTATTTAAGATTTTAATAAATTGTCTAAATTTTCGGGTTGTCACAATATATACTATGATGTTACAATGAATTTGGCTGATAAGAGCTGATGTACATGCAAAGTCAATAGTTTAGGTTACCAACTCCAAATTTGGCTAGATACACAAGTTATCTAAAATAATACAAGAGGGGCATTTTGGTCTTTTGTCATTCAATTTTAATGGTTAAAATGTAACTTAGCAAACCCTTAGGGTTTGACCCTTAGGGTTTAACCCCTAATGTTTGTCACAAAATTATAGGATTTTCAAGTAGGGTTTAAAAATATTTTTTTTAATTTCTAGATTATAATTTAGAATTTAAAATAACAAAATTAGTTTCTAAATAAAATTTAGGGTTTTCATCAACTAGATTAGGTTTCATTATACAGGAACATTAGGTTTTAAAATTAGTAATTAGGGTTACCCCATCAATTAGGATTTTCCTAATTAATGTTAATATTTGTCATAAATCACAATACACAATTACAAAACAATTCTGTACTCTAATTTGGATCTCAAATTAGGGTTTTGCACAGTAAAACTAGGGTTTGACATATTACACCATAATTGGCCAACCATTGTCAGCCCGTAAACATACAGTACATATTTATAGCACAAAAATAAAATAATTTTAAATTATCATTCTCATTCATTAATCAAAATCCAAAATTAGGGTTTGGATTCCATATCTGGTTTATCTTTCATATTTAACATTATTAATTAAGTTAAAATAATTAACTTAATTAATTTAACATAAATTCATATAATGAAATAAAATAATTCTAATAATCATTCAATATATTATTTAAATAATACAAGATTTTATTTTCTTAAAAAATAAATAATAAAACATTTCTACAATAAATTAATTATTATAAGAATATAGTTTATAATGATCAATAATTCTAAAATAAAATTATTTGTAATTATTCATGTAATAAATATATTTTCATTTATCACATAAATACATACGCTTTGACTTATACATTCCCCAAATTTATTTTAATAAAAAAAATAAAATTTATACGCAAAATTTCTGATTTATTTATATAAAAAATCTCGGGTTGTTACAACGGCTTTATTACATATGGAGATGTCTTACCCAAAACGCTCATCATCTTTGATGATTTACATTCTTATCTTCTTCTTATAACTTCCCTAGGACTTAGCACACATCGCTTCTTCCTTTAGTAGTCCATATGGGTACTCACGAGTGGTTTCCCACAAACAACCAACAAACAAGTTCCCGCCTTATCTACACTTCTTATCACGTTGAGTTAGATCGGTTTCCGATTTAGATATATACCTTCGCTCTCTCGAAGGAATTGTTTATCCCAGCTCCCATATGTCAACCATCAAAGGTTACGATTGTACCACAACCTAAACTTATCTTAACTTATCCGAAATATTAAACTATAATGTTCGTTAAGTCAATTTCTTATTCCTTATGTCTTTCTGGCAACTAAATGTCATACCTCAGGATTCATTCTTTATCGTCAAGTCATACAGTCTTTTGTATACTGAGCGATCATTCAAGTTACTCATTAACTCGACCTCGTTATGTTAACATCATTATCTTTAATTCAGTTTTTTGCCATTCATGGTTTAATCATTGATCTTCATTATCTTACGGTTAAACCATACACGAGGTATAGGTTCTATCCGTTTAGTATTTGCGTACACTCAACCATCACGTCGGTTAAAGTATTATACGCTTACATTTTATTCTATCATTCTCTATCTGAATCACGATCGGCTTCCATTAATCTTATTATCGTTCATTAAGGTTTTCTTGATACCATTCCTATCTTACTTAATACTTTTGTTATCCATTATCTGAACCCCATGTTCAATACTCTTTCGTAATGTCAAAGCCATACCGTTAGTTGTATGTTAAGATCGCTCACAACTGCGTTACGTTTACGTTCTTTACCTTTTTGGTCTTTTAATCTCTTTCGATCATTTCATTCAACCTGTAGTAAGGGTTTAAATCACTTGATTAAGTGTTACATTAGTTGAACATTATGTTCTTTATCTTCCTTTACGTTTCCCCCCAAGAGTTGAGCAATTAAAAGATCTTCTCTGGCTTTTTCCTTACACTGGCGCTGCGGCGCCACTCTCCCTTTTATCTCTCGCGCCGCGACGCAAGTTTATAGTACCCGTCTCCCTGGTCTAGCGCTTCTGTGCTGCCTTACAAGGCATGGCTAGCGTCGCGGCGCCAAGCCCTACTTCTCAAAAAATTTTCTAAGTGTTTACACTAGTTTGAAATGGTTACTTCCCGCTTCCATAACCTCTTCGTTATAACTTGGAATGAAGTCGTTCCAAAGCCATTATCTTCCTTATCTTATGTACTTCAACCCCGCTCAGATAGAAATTCGCTCTGAATCCGTTAGCATGCCATTCGATTGGCTTAATCTTCACCCTTTGTTCGTTTTATATTTTTAACTTTCATCGTTCGTTCGTCCGTAATTCGGTCATCCGAACTCAGAATTCGTTCATTCTTGAGTTCACGACTCACATTTTCTACATTTTCTAACATTCTTATGAAACCCTACATGTTCAGGTTCATTTACTAACTTTCTAATTCTCGTTCGTCTTTTACGAAATTTTCGCTATAACTTCATTATAGCTAAGTTTTAATCAATTCTTCATGAACATTTCTATTGTTTCTAACCAAGAAATAAGCATCTAACTTATATGCGATGGTTTTAAACTTGTCCATCAACAACAATTATCCTACGATAGTTTTAAATTTATCCATCAACAACGTTCTTCGCATGTTCTTCGTGTTCTTCGTTCGTTCTTCATTTTTAATCGATATTTTGATTACGATTTCACTTTTTCTTGGAATTTGATGTTATAGAACACTATTCCTTACTTATTTCACCTACTCATTCATATAATCCACTCAGATCGTTCTAATTCATTACGAAACTTATACTTCATTAAGAAATTTATTTACTAAACTTCTAATTTCTTATTTCTTCATTTTCTTACGATTTCAACCATATGAAACCATTTTTAACATCTTTTACTTGTTATTCTCATTAAGCTATGTTTTAACATAGAAAACTTAAAGAAAATTTATTAGAAGCTAGGTTTTCGAATTACCTCTCTTCTTTAATCTTCCTCCGTTGGACAAAGCGTGCACTCGACAAACTTTTCCTCTTCCTTTCCCTCTTATTTCTCCCATTCGAAATCTATCTCTCTCTCTCTCTCTCAAATGTTGTAGTAGAGAAAGAAATCTAGGGGAAAGAAAATGGGATAATAACAACAACAGAAACAACAATCAAACAGGAAGTTTTCATGGAGGGTATAACAAAAGAGCGGAGGGATGCTCGAAATGTTGGAAGAACCACCAAGGAGAGTGCTGGAAATGGCGTAGTGTTAGCTACAACTACGGTCAGGAGGCGAACATTTCACCTAACTGCCCAAAGCCAAAAAAGATCAAGGGATGTTTCTCATGTGGCTAAACTGAGCATCAAATCAAAGACTGTCAAAAGAAGGGGAGTAGCGGAGGAAGAGGTCATCAGGGAGCAAGCAACAAGCTTATAATTAGCAGACCAGCACAGTCCAACCAAGCAACTGCTAAAACATTTAAGATGATTATCCAGGACGCAGTAGCTGCGAAGGACGTGGTGTCAGGTATTATCTCAATTAATAATATAAATGCTTATGTATTATTTGATTCAAGTGCTACATGTTCATTTGTGTATGAAGAATTTGCTAGTTATTGGTCAAAAAACCAATCACTAAACACGCGCAAGTATACGCGGTCTAACAAGTAATACAGTGATAAGGAAAGTGTTGAACCCACGAGGAACTACCACTAATATTTACCAAGTTTCAACTTTGTATCGCTAAAGTCTTATTCGAATAGCAATAAATGGAAGTGTGATTAATCTAAGTATAACTAATTATCAAAGCAAGTAAATGGATAACGAATGGTAATCGAAGGATTTACAAGCTAAGGTTACAACTTCACCCCACACAGGCATTCTGTCGAACACCTGGTGTGCTATGCTTCATCAAACTTCCTACCCTTCTCTCTTTGGTCTTAATGGTCATGTCAATTTGTCACCTGAGAACACACAGGTGCTCAAACACCTCTGTCGAGGTATGCACAAACATATCCTTTCCATATCCACCCGATAGGGAATAGAACAAAAAAGAACATCCAAGCTAGATACAATCCTACACATGTCTATGCGAATTAATCATAACAAGGATTTATGCATAAGTTCTTAAATAGGTCACACGTGGCACACAGATATATGTCTATTCTATACATAACTTATGCAGTCGAAACCCATAATCACTTGCGAATATATTATGGTGTAAATCTACAATCCTTATTTCAATATCATGTAAATTACCAAAATAATCACTAATGTCTTAGCGAGAATCATTAAGCATAAATATATTAAACCAAATCATATGGTGCTAACCAAAGAGATAAGACAGTGGATTTAAATAAAAAAGGGTTCGATTATAACCTTAGAGTAAATACTCAGTTCATAGCTATTAAACAAAATATAAGTAGCAATAAAGACAACATTAATGGATTACAAAATCAGAGGAAATAAATGAATAAGAGAAAACTCTGTCAAAGCCCTTTAGTTTCCAAGCATTCTGCTCAAATCAAGCTTACCAATCCGTGTAGCTCACTGCTCTTTTAGCTCCAAGGAAATCCCAGACTTCTCTCTAATCTACCTAATCTATATTTACAGACACTATCTAAGAACTAGAGATAGAAATTAAAAGAGAAAGAAAACTATTCTATGCTAAGCTATATTATGACATATAATGTCCGATCTCTCGGATCTCTTATATGCAGAGGCTTGCCTCCCTTCTTATATCATTTTCCTCCTTTGCTAGGTTAAAATCAAACCTTCTCTACCTGGGCACCGGAGCTCGTGTTGCGGCACGGGAAACAGACCTATGGGTGGCGCTACGGCGCCACGTTAGCTTGGAAAACACCGGAGTCCATTAAGGAACCATGGCGCTGCAGCGCCGGGATGACATCAGCAAGATAGGAGAGTGGCGCTGTGGCATGAGCACAAGACTTGGCATTGCTGCCGCAGCGTAGTGACATGTAAAATGCCCATTTTACCCCTAAAAGCATGGGAAAGACCTAATAAGCCATACATTGCATCGGTTTAAGCATAATAACACTATCATCATATAAACTATATCAAATCTATGAGATCATGCAACTATTTAAGTTGTAAAGTATCCGATTCGCGGGTATAAATCCCACTCATCAAATACCCCCAAACTTAAATCTTTGCTTGTCTTTGAGTAAACTATCTAACACAAAACTAACAATAGAAAAACATACGAGAAAGAAAAATAAAACTGCATACTAGTATCATGGCTTCTAAGCTCGATCATAGCTACTCCCAGAGAACAGGGCAAACACAAATATAGAAGTAAGGGTTCATTCAATTTCAAGCATAAGACTGTATTCGATTCATTCTATGTGTGTGTGTGAAGACCAACCGTCCTGACTAATCATAAATCAAATATGTTCGCACTGTCGATTGTTAATACCAATAAGCAAACTCTGCAATTTAAACATTCAACAAGCATTAAAAATAAGACGCAAGTGCAGGAAATGATCAAAAGACTCTAGCATGAAGACAGTAAATCTGACTCGGACAGTCCTTAATTAACTTAGGCTAATCAGAACTACCCATTAATGAGTTTTTGATCAGTGACTCCCAAGCCAGATGACTTTAGGGTACTAGGTGTAGAACACCCCTAAGAATCTAATAACTCGAGCAGTAAATGCCAGGTAATCAACATAAGCCAAATTAGGTTTTTTGAACTCCAAAGATTATTCAGCAAGTGCATTTTATGCTCCATCTCAACATCGGTCATGTGTTTATGTGCGAGTGTATTTTACGCTCCATCGCGACCCACCGTAAAACTTTTGATATTCAATTTTTTTTTTATTCTAATTAAAAAAACAATTATGCAAACATGCCATAATCCACGGTCCAAAACTGTATATGCGTCTAAGTCTTTTATTACCTTGTAACAATGAAAGTTTATCAGAGTAAACATACTCTCAAAGCAATAAATACGCGAACTAAATTTGAAAACATAACTAGTTAACACAGTTGGTCGGTGCTTGCTCAGAAGGACAGATCCATAACAGTCTAAATTTATTGATTGAACAAACCCCTAGCTCATGCATGCTTGGCACGACTCTAAGAGAGACATAATCATTTGGCATTTGTCATTAGCCACAATCAAAAATTAATAATGTATATAAAACCCTTGCATAATAATAGCTCAAAATAGGGTAAAAAGGCCATTAACATGGCACAAGCATATAAATCTGTATAAGCCCCGAAAAGATGGCTATAAACCATAAACCTACTAATTATAATCAAAGCATTAATAAATAATAACCAAACACAGTTCATGACATCCATACTGATAAAAATCCAAAACATAATCCCGCAGTTCA
The DNA here is from genome assembly GCA_020205605.1 of Panax ginseng. Lineage (NCBI taxonomy): Eukaryota > Viridiplantae > Streptophyta > Magnoliopsida > Apiales > Araliaceae > Panax > Panax ginseng. The sequence continues at coordinate 129,471,376 of CM035130.1, forward strand.
AAATGACTGTACCACAATACTGAAAAACAAAAGCAAAGTACTAAATATGCAACCTAACATGGCAGTAGACAGAAATAAGAAGATAATAGGCCCTAACACCCCTAAACTTAAGGTGAGAAATGCCTTCATTGCTAAACATATATCAATCTATACAAGAGGGCTTCCCTAAAGATCGTTCACTTGACAGCAGAAGGTCGTGTGAAGCTCCGGCGCTGCGACGCGAGATGTACTTTATATGAAGGCACTGCAGCGCAAAGTTGGAAACTAAGGCTTTTGGGCGTCGTTGCGGTCATACAAGTAAGTCGAAAAGCAAACTCAAAGCGTTCTGGCGTACATTTAATAAAGGTTTTACCTGTATGTTTTCTGCACATGACAAGACAAGTATAACAGAAAACACTTCAAAGCATACATACATTATTACAAACAACATAATAAATAACTACACACTACTACATACAATAAACATATGATAGCCACAAAAACATGCTGAAAGGAAAAGACACAGTGTAAACTAGACAGAAGTAAAATAAAATAGAGAAAATTGATACTGAGATGGTGTGATAACCCGGGATTTCGAATAATCAAAATTTTACGTATAAATTTTTTTTTATTTAATATTGACTGTTAATATTGTATTTTGTATCTGTAAGACAAGTCTCGAGAAATGGTCAAATTAAGTATTGACTGAGAAAATAGAGTAGAGTTGTGCTTAACAGCTTTAGAAACCCTAACCTTAATTGCTGGATAGGGATTTAGTAGAAAATTTAATCAAAATAATTATTTTGATGAGTATGTGTTTGGACTGTATAGAAATGTTGACAATGATTGACTGGATAAGGTTTAATATTAATAAATCCTAATAAGAGATTAGAAACCCTAATCTCGGGATTAAAAACCCTAACGCACAGTTAGAAACCCTAATCGATAGCCGGAAAACCCTAATATCAAAACTGGGGATCGTAAACCCTAAATTAGAAAACCCTAACCCTAATTGGCAAGCACAATGTGTTTAATTAAATTTAAATATGATTAGAAAACCCTAATTATATTTTAGTATCTTAATTTCTATTTTTACAAACCCTAATTGTAATTTAGAAATTTTATTTTCTATTATAAAAACCCTAATTTTGAAAATCCTAGAAGTTAGATTTTTAAAACCTAAGGGTTAGGACCTTTGGGTTAAACCCTAAGGGTCAAACCCTAAGGGTTTGGACAATAACAAGAATACCATTTAATTATATTTTATAAATGACAATAATACCCTTTTTACATTTTTAATAAGCTAACTTGTGAAATTGGCTTTACCTTTAGTAGGTTACCAACTAATTTGACTTGTTGACATTTTTATATCAGCCATTTAACACTCCATTTGATAGCCAACATCAGATCCTACATGAATCTAGCAATATATAAGAGATTTAGAGAGAGAAAAATCATAATACTTGCTCATTTTTATTGTTGCTCTCACCAACTCCCTCTCTAACCTCAACCTCCGAAAATTAGAAGTAGATCAGTCATATTTTTAGCCCCTAGATCAACCCATAACATATTGGAGAGTATAGATCAAGAATTGGAAAGCTAGAAGGTATAACCTAAATTTGATTTTTGATCTTTGTTGCTTAGAAACTTTTTGTGCTTATTTGTTTAAATTTATGTTAGAAGTTGTTTTTAGTTGATCTATGTTGATCCATGATGGATCCATAGCATCAAAGTGGGTAAAAATTCAAGTTTTCAAAATCTGTTCTTGAGTTTGAATGTTGGTCTGACAAGAAATGTCAGTGACCGTAGATCTTATTGTGTTCATGCTTTGTAATATTTTAAAGTTGTAAGTTGTAGCCTGACATGTTGTCATTGATCTACAAGTGAAATCAGGGTCATTTAATAGCTAGATTTCATTTTATTTGAGGTCAAACATCATTGACCGACGTTGACCGCACAAAATTCTAGGCAGCCCAGAAAGTTTAAGTAGCGTCTGACAAGATTTCAAGCTTCCAGATCTGTCAGGTTTTTGGTTTTATGTTGTTGTTGTTGTATCAGAAGTGTAGCTGGTTATGTGGACTACAGATCTGGGTATTTATATCTCCTAAAACATCAATAGATTGAACATATCAATTGGTCAAAGTAGGCCACTTGGCCACGGATGGGAATTTCTGGAATTTCCAGAAAAGTGAAGAACACGTTTTTCTGACAGCTTTTGACCAAGCTATAACTTGAGATCTTGTTGTTGTTCATTTGATCTGTTGTTGTATTATTGTTGGCTGACATATGGACTCTAACTTTTAACCTTGAGATCACTTAAAACATGAACGGAACGTATATAAAATCAAACATAAAAGTAGTCAGTCGATGTTTTGGGTTTCTGAGGAAACCCAAATATGATCTGACAGTGACTTTAAGAGGCTAGATCTAATTTTTTGTTTGTTTTACGACCATGATTCTAATTGGGTATTGTAGATTTACATTTCTACTTCACGATTGAGTTTTAACCTAGCCCAGAACAAGAATAGATTCGATTTTATGATTGGTCAAACATGGCGACTTGATAATCGAAAATTTATCGATGTTCTTGAGCTCAAGAACACCAACAGCAACGCTTTCCGTCGCTAAAGACCTACAACGACGGTTTATTTATTTTCTATTTTCTGTTTTTCTGAAAAATGATTAAAAATTAGAAATAAATTATTAAAATTATTAAAAATGGTTTTAAAAATTATTTTAAATTATGAAAAATAATTTACGATTATTTGGGATATTTTTCATTAATATTTATAATTATTTAAATATTAATAATATTTAATTTATTTAATTAGTATATTAAATAAATTAGAAAAAAAATGATTTAATATTATGAAAACCATTTAAAAAAAATTTGACTTATAAAATTTAACTTTTAATATTTTTAGAGATTTGTCATAATTAATTTTATATTAATGATATTAGATTTATTTTATTATTAAATTAAATAAATAAGTTAAAATGATTTTAATGATTTAAAAATCATTTTAATTGAGAATAAAGTGTTAGAAAATAATTTAAATTAGATAATATAACTTTTAATATTTTTGGAGAATTCTCATTAACAAATTAATATTAATTATGTTAGATTTATTTAATTGTTATATTAAATAAATGAATTAAAAATGATTTTATTGATTTAAAAATTATTTAAAAATAATAAAATGATTTTAAAATATTTTAAGTTATAATTAATGACTTTTAATATTTGGATAATAATTTCATTAATATTTAAATATTAATGGTGATAATTTACAAATGATTTTAATTACTTTAAAAATCATTTAAGTAGAATATTGATGATTTAAAAATATTTTAAGTTATTAAAAATAACTTTAATATTTTGACATGTATGTTATTAATATTTTTATTAAATATTAATAATGATAAGATTATTTGATAATTAAATCATTTAAAAATGATTTCGATATTTGAAAAATTATTATAAATTATAATAATTGCTTGATAATTATTAAAAGCTTCCGAAAAATATTATAAATGATAATTGACTTATCTAAATTAATATTGAAGCTTAGAAACCGATTTTTACTTGACAATGAATGTGTTAATTGTCGGATAGGGTGACCAGAACACCGAGAATGGACCGAAGTCCAACTAGACCAAAATAGTTAGACTTGTTATGTGTTTATATAGGTTATAAACACTGATGTAACTATGTGTTGATGTGCCTAGGAGAAATTTGACTGTAAACTACAGTGTTGTGTGTTATAAATGACTGTGCTAATTGTGAGACCGACATTGTTCATTATAGGTCTTACGAACGTAGTAAATTATATTATGTAGCTGTAATCAGCGGAAGAGGCAAGTTTCCTAACTCAACCTTGAGTTATATTCATTCAATTATTATAGTGGTAAATTATTGCTAATTACACCACATCCAGGGAATTTATTGTTGATTATTACATGATTAGTGCATGATTAATAATTCAAATTGAATTCTTGATTCGGAAATATACATTTGTAGAATAATCACGTGTTGGATATTTATATACGTAGAAGCTATAATTGACAGTACATATAATTCATGTTTATTGTCAAATTATACTGAGAAATGTCTTAGCTAATTATTCTGGCTAGACGAACATTTGTTAGAACTTGATAGGTTCGAGAATAGAATTCAATTATTATTGATAGATCGATGCCAATTATTTTGGCTAGATCGAGAAGTAGTTAGAATTTGAAATCACAGTATTTCATTGTTCAATCAAAATCTTGATTCTAAGACTGAGAAGAACAACCTTTTATATAAAGGGAATAATTTATTGGTCATATTTTCGGCCTTTGCGTGCGATTAAGTATTATGCATAATATAGGGTATACTAAAGCTGATCACTTCATATACTTGCAGAGGGGTATGATTTAATCTTTATGGTTATCTGATACACCTTGGTATATCAAAGTATAACTTTGATAGTTACTCGAAAAGAGAAGTTCAAGATCCAATGGATCGCTTTCGATAAATCTGAAAAACATTCCACTTTGCTATTTAAGAGAATCAATCCTTGATTATTCATTTGAATATCGTGAAAACATTGAAAGCGTTGTATTCTTTCATTATCAAATTATTGTTCACAGAAATGTGGGAAGGTTTGATATTGATTTCTATATCTTTATCGTATGTCTTAACTTAACATGGGCAAACTTGTTGCTCACCCTTGCTATAAATAAAACTTTTCACTAGGGGACGAAGTTGTGAGCGGTCTTTGAAGAAGAAGAATAAAGGCAAAGGCATCGTAATTAATTAGTTTTATGAACAATATTATTTATATGGTTGTATTGTAAACCCTTTTTGTATATCTAAGGGGTATGTTTGTAACGTTAAGGTTAGTAGACCTGGGATTAATGTATTAACAACATATATTAATGTGGTAATGTATTCCTATTTATAAATGAATGGGTAGTTAGATGTTATATTTTTGTGAATCGTGAGCACCAAACTCGGGGGTCAGGTAAACCCATATTTGGGGGCGTCACGAGTTGGTATCAAAGTCATGGGTTATAAACCTTAAGTGGGGTGGGGAAAACCCTAGGATTATAACCATGAGCGAGATAGAAATACTCATTTAGAGTACTAAGTGAGGATTCTTTGAAGCATATCGATAGTGAGATAAGTGAATTCATAGTGAGAGAAGTTTGTCTTGGTGAAGTACTAATCAAGTTGTTTAAACCGATTTGTAGGATATCGGGAGAAGATAAGATGAGTACGGAGATGCCAAGGTAATTTGTTGCACCAGATGCCGATGGTCGAGGTGCCAAAGACAGAGTGAATCGATTGAGGAGGTAGGAAAAGATGAACCAATGATCAATCTAAAGGGAGTGATCATGATGATTATCCCGAGATGTATCTAAGTGGTGATGAGGAGGCAGAATCTGAAGAAGCTAAGGTGGAGTTAAAGAATAAGATCAAAGTTGGTGAACAAGATCAGCTATCTGCAGAAGTCCAGGAACTCCGGAGTAAGGTATTTCTCTTGGAGGAGTTGTGGAAGACCAAGTGGGCGTTACATGAAATGATCAAGAAGAAGCGGAACGAGCTAAAAAGCAGTGGAGAGAATGAATGAAGGTGAAGGTGGTGGATCGTCTGAAGGAACCAAACCAAGAAGGGCAAGACTAAGAGAAAAAGAACAAAGGCAAATGACAACTCTAAAAATTCAAACCCAAGAAGAAGAGACAAGCTTAAAGAAGTGTGGGAAGACTCACGTGGGAGAATGCATGATGTGGAAGAACGTGTGCTTGAACCAAAAGTCGGAAGGACATATCTCTTTGCATTGTCCTAAGCCAAATTTGAGGAAGTGTTTTTCACAGTGGGCAAGCGGGGCATGGATTCAACAAGTGTCCCAAAGAAGAAGAAGATTGGTGAAGGGGTAGGTCGTTAGATAACTTAGATATAAGTGTTAACATCTTTTGGTAGAAGTTTACGATATTAAGTTATGTAATATCAAGAGCGATGTTTGAACATATGTAAATATATGTTTGTATGAATGAAATCTTTATTTTCTATATGAATAAAAGAGTAAGATTAAGTTGTGTGTGTTCTAAAAATCATACTTATGGTATGTTCATGACTCATAATTATATGAAATGTTACGAACCCCTCAAATGAATGGGCGCCAAAGGTCTGACTAGGATAAGTTCATACACTCATATAATTGTGGCAAGTTACTGAACTCCTAAGTGTTGTAAGTTTGATGAGCTGGAAATAGTAATGTGAAAATGGAGAATGTCAACTTTTTGTGTAAAGTTAGAGAATTGCAGCTTTTGTAAAGTTGAATAAATTGGCCAATTTTAAGGATTTTAAAGCGGTAGAACCGCCGGAATTTAAGGGAACCACGGATCCGATTGAAGCCCAAACTTTGGTGAAGGAAATGGAGAAAACGTTCGTGATTGCGCGAGTGGCAGAAGAGCAGAAGACAACTTTTGCTACATAGCTGATGAAGGGAGAAGCCAATTACTAGTGGGAAACAAATCAGGCGAGAGCTGGAACAACTATAGTGACGTGGACCAGATTCAAGGAACTGTTCTTTGAGAACTACTTCTCACCGAGTATGCAAGCTCGGATGGAAGTTAAGTTCTTGGAACTGAAGCAGCAAAATATGTATGTTTCGGAGTATGCTACTAAATTCAACGAATTGGCGCGATTTGCACCTCATCAGGTGGACACAGAAGCAAGAAAAGCAAGAAGATTTGAGAACGGACTGAAACCAGGGATATTCCACAAGGTGGCAGTATTGCAGATCAACACGTTTGCGGCTCTACTGGAAAAAGCATTAATTGCTGAAGGAGGAAGCGAGGCTGCATCTCATTTCCATCAGGAGAAGAAGAAGAAGATAAGTGATGGAGGAAGTAGTGGGGGTCGTAATCAGAATAAGAGGAAGTGGACGGAGAATACCCAATCAGGTAGCAAGACTGAAGAAAATAGGAAAGGGAGAGAACCATACGCGACATGTGGGAAGAATCATGCAGGTGTTTGTTTGAAGAAGAAGGGAATGTGCTATAACTGTGGGCAAGATGGACACATGTCACCCAATTATCCCAATCCGAAGAAAATTCAAGGTTCTTATGCATGTGGATCAACTATCCAAAGAGGAGTGCTGAGAAGGAAAGTGTCAACAAGGGACCCGATGGTGGAACCTTGGTGATTCGAGGACCTGTACAGCCAGGAAGATCAACTGCCCATACATTCAACATGATGGCGCAGGAGTCAGTAGCTGCTCAGGAGGTGGCGGTAGGTAACGATTTTTATTTAAAAACTTTAATACGCAAGTAATATGAGTCAGATATTTCTGTGAACTGTTTTCTTTTATAGATTCAAGTCACAGGTTAGAATATAAGACACAATTTAATATTGTGTTGATAAAAATGAATTGATGATACAACTTTAAAAGATTGTAGAGAATAAGAAAGCGGTGATTCAAAGACGGAATCCTTTGAAGGAGGGTGAATGTGATAACAAGGGATTTGAATAATCAAAATTTCTGAATAATTTTTTTATTTAACATTGACATTGACCGTTAATATTGTCTTTGTATCTCGTGAGACAAGTCTCAAAAATCGTCAAATTAAGTTTTGTGAGAAAATAGAGTAGAGTTGTGCTTCACGACTTTAGAACCCTAACCCTAATTCTTTGGATAGGGATTCAGAGAGAAAATTCAATTAAAATAATTATTTTGATGAGTATGTGTTTGGACTGTATATAGAAATGTTGACAATGATTGACTGGATAAGGTTTAATATTAATCAACCCTAATAACAGATTAAAAACCCTAATCTCGGGATTAGAAACCCTAATGCACAGTTAGAAACCCTAATCGATAGTTAGAAAACCCTAATTTCAAAACTGGGGATCGTAAACCCTAAATTAGAAAACCCTAACCCTAATTGGCAAGCACAATGTGTTTAATTAAATTTAAATATGATTAGAAAACCCTAATTATATTTTAGTATCTTAATTTCTATTTTTACAAACCCTAATTGTAATTTAGAAATTTTATTTTCTATTATAAAAACCCTAATTTTGAAAATCCTAGAAGTTAGATTTTTAAAACTTAAGGGTTAGGACCTTAGGGTTAAACCATAAGGGTCAAACCCTAAGGGTTTGGACAATAACAAGAATACCATTTAATTATTTTATAAATGACAATAATACCCCTTTTACATTTTTAATAAGCTAACTTATGAAATTGGCTTTACCTTTAGTAGGTTACCAACTAATTTGACTTGTTAACATTTTTATATCGACCATTTAACACTCCATTTGACAGTACCACATCGGATCTTACATGAATCTAGCAATATATAAGAGATTTAGAGAGAAAAATCATAATACTTGCTCATTTTTATTGTTGCTCTCACCAACTCCTCTCTAACCTCAACCTCCGAAATTAGAAGTAGATCACCATATTTTTAGCCCTAGATCAACCCATAACATATTGGAGAGTATAGATCAAGAATTGGAAAGCTAGAAGGTATAACCTAAATTTGATTTTTGATCTTTGTTGCTTAGAAACTTTTTGTGCTTATTTGTTTAAATTTATGTTAGAAGTTGTTTTTAGTTGATCTATGTTGATCCATGATGGATCCATAGCATCAAAGTGGGTAAAAATTCAAGTTTTCAAAATCTGTTCTTGAGTTTGAATGTTGGTCTGACAAGAAATGTCAGTGACCGTAGAACTTATTGTGTTCATGCTTTGTAATGTTTTAAAGTTGTAAGTTGTAGCCTGACATGTTGTCATTGATCTACAAGTGAAATCAGGGTCATTTAATAGCTAGAATTCATTTTATTTAAGGTCAAACATCATTGACCGACGTTAACCGCATGAAATTTTGGGCAGCCTAGAAAGTTTAAGTAGCGTCTGACAAGATTTCAAGCTTCCAGATCTGTCAGGTTTTTGGCTTTATGTTGTTGTTGTTGTATCAGAAGTGTAGCTAGTTATGTGGACTACAGATCTGGGTATTTAGATCTCCTAAAACATCAATAGATTGAACATATCAATTGGTCAAAGTAGGCCACTTGACCACGGATGGGAATTCTGGAATTTCCAGAAAAGTGAAGAACACGTTTTTCTGACAGCTTTTGACCAAGCTATAACTTGAGATCTTGTTGTTGTTCATTTGATCTGTTGTTGTATTATTGTTGGCTGACATATGGACTCTAACTTTTAACCTTGAGATCACTTAAAACATGAACGGAACGTATATAAAATCAAACATAAAAGTAGTCAGTCGATGTTTTGGGTTTCTGAGGAAACCCAAATATGATCTGACAGTGACTTTAAGAGGCTAGATCTAATTTTTTGTTTGTTTTACGACCATGATTCTAATTGGGTATTGTAGATTTACATTTCTACTTCACGATTGAGTTTTAACCTAGCCCAGAACAAGAATAGATTCGATTTTATGATTGGTCAAACATGGCAGCTTGATAACGAAGCTGTCAGTGTTCTTGAGCTCAAGAACACCAACAGCAACGCTTTCCGTCGCTAAAGACCTACAACGACGGTTTATTTATTTTCTATTTTCTGTTTTTCTGAAAAATGATTAAAAATTAGAAATAAATTATTAAAATTATTAAAAATGGTTTTAAAAATTATTTTAAATTATGAAAAATAATTTCTGATTATTTGGGATATTTTTCATTAATATTTATAATTATTTAAATATTAATAATATTTAATTTATTTAATTAGTATATTAAATAAATTAGAGAAAAATGATTTAATATTATGAAAAACCATTTAAAAAAAATTTGACTTATAAAATTTAACTTTTAATATTTTTAGAGATTTGTCATAATTAATTTTATATTAATGATATTAGATTTATTTGATTATTAAATTAAATAAATAAGTTAAAATGATTTTAATGATTTAAAATCATTTTAATTGAGAATAAAATCATTAGAAAATAATTTAAATTAGATAATATAACTTTTAATATTTTGGAGAATTCTCATTAACAAATTAATATTAATTATGTTAGATTTATTTAATTGTTATATTAAATAAATGAATTAAAAATGATTTTATTGATTTAAAAATTATTTAAAAATGATAAAAATGATTTTAAAATATTTTAAGTTATAATTAATGACTTTTAATATTTGGATAATAATTTCATTAATATTTAAATATTAATGGTGATAATTTACAAATGATTTTAATTACTTTAAAAATCATTTAAGTAGAATATTGATGATTTAAAAATATTTTAAGTTATTAAAAATAACTTTAATATTTTGACATGTATGTTATTAATATTTTTATTAAATATTAATAATGATAAGATTATTTGATAATTAAATCATTTAAAAATGATTTCGATATTTGAAAAATTATTATAAATTATAATAATTGCTTGATAATTTTTAAAAGCTTAGAAAAATATTATAAATGATAATTGACTTATCTAAATTAATATTGAAGCTTAGAAACGATTTTTGCTTGACAATGGTACGTGTTAATTGTGGATAGGTGACGAACACCGAGAATGGACCAGAAGTCCAACTAGGCCAAAAATAGTTAGACTTGTTATGTGTTTATATAGGTTATAAACACCGATGTAACTATGTGTTGATGTGCCTAGGAGAAATTTGATTGTAAACTACAAAGTGTTTGTGTGTTATAAATGGTATGCTAATTGTGAGACCGAGCATTGTTCATTATAGGTCTTACTGAGCGTAGTAAATTATATTATGTAGTTGTAATGTCGGTGGAAGAGGCAAGTTTCTAACTCAACCTTGAAAGTTATATTCATTCAATTATTATAGTGGTAAATTATTGCTAATTACACCACATCCGGGAATTTATTGTTGATTATTAGCAGTTTAGTGCATGATTAATAATTCAAATTGAATTACTGATTCGGAAATATACATTTGTAGAATAACTGTTGTTGGATATTTATATACGTAGAAGCTATAATTGACAGTACATATAATTCTAGGTTTCTGAGGAAACCCAAATATGATCTGACAATGTCTTTAAGAGGCTAGATCTAATTTTTTGTTTGTTGTATGACCATGATTCTGATTGGGTATTGTAGAGTTTCATTTCTACTTCACGATTGAGTTTTAACCTAGCCCAGAACAACTATTGATTCGATTTTATGATTGGTCAAACAGGGTAGCTTAATAACGAAGCTGACAGTGTTCTCGAGCTCAAGAACACCAACAGCGACGCTTTTTGTCGCTAAAGACCTACAGCGACGGTTTATTTATTTTCTATTTTCTGTTTTTTCGAAAAATGATTAAAAATTAGAAATAAATTATTAAAAATAGTTTTAAAAATTATTTAAAATTATGAAAAATAATTTCTGATTATTTGGGATATTTTTCATTAATATTTATAATTATTTGAATATTAATGATATTTAATTTATTTAATTAGTATATTAAATAAATTAGAGAAAATGATTTAATATTATGAAAACCATCTAAAAAATATTTTGAGTTAAAAATGTAACTTTTAATATTTTTGAGATTTGTCATTAATAATTATATATTAATGATATTAGATTTATTTGATTATTAAATTAAATAAATAAGTTAAAAATGATTTTAATGATTTAAAAATCATTTTAATTGAGAATCTGATGTTAGAAAATAATTTAAATTAGATAATATAACTTTCAATATTTTTGGAGAATTCTCATTAATAAATTAATATTAATGATGTTAGATTTATTTAATTGTTATATTAAATAAGTGAATTAAAAATGATTTTATTGATTTAAAAATGAGAAAAATGATTTAAAAATATTCTAAGTTATAATTAATGACTTTTAATATTTGGATAAAAATTTCATTAATATTTAAATATTAATGGTGATAATTTACAAATGATTTTAATTACTTTAAAAATCATTTAAGTAGAATATTGATGATTTAAAATATTTTAAGTTATTAAAAATAACTTTGATATTTTGACAAGTATGTTATTAATATTTTTATTAAATATTAAAATGAAAAGATTATTTGATAATTAAATCATTTAAAAATGCTTCCGATGTTTGAAAAATTATTATAAATTATAATAATTGCTTGATAATTATTAAAAGCTTCCGAAAAATATTATAAATGATAATTGACTTATCTAAATTAATATTGAAGCTTAGAAACCGATTTTTGCTTGACAATGACTGTGTTAATTGTCGGATAGGGTGACCAGAACACCGAGAATGGACCGAAGTCCAACTAGACCGAAATAGTTACTTGTTATGTGTTTATATAGGTTATAAACACTGATGTAACTATGTGTTGATGTGCCTAGGAAAAATTGGAGTGTAAACTACAGTGTTGTGTGTTATAAATGAATGTGCTAATTGTGAGACCGACATTGTTGATTATAAGTCTTACGAACGCAGTAAATTATATTGTGTAGCTGTAATCAGCGGAAGAGGTAAGTTTCCTAACTCAACCTTGAGTTATATTCATTCAATTATTATAGTGGTAAATTATTGATAATTACACCACATCCAGGGAATTTATTGTTGATTATTCGCAGTTAGTGAATGATTAATAATTCAAATTGAATTACTGATTCGGAAATATACATTTGTAGAATAACTGTTGTTGGATATTTATATACGTAGAAGCTATAATTGACAGTACATATAATTCATGTTTATTGTCAAATTATACTGAGAAATGTCTTAGCTAATTATTCTGGCTAGACGAACATTTGTTAGAACTTGATAGGTTCAAGAAGAGAATTCAATTATTATTGATAAATCGATGCCAATTATTTCGGCTAGATCGAGAAGTAGTTAGAATTTGAAATCACAGTATTTCATTGTTAAATCAAAATCTTGATTCTAAGACTGAGAAGAACAACCTTTTTTATAAAGGGAATAATTTATTGGTCATATTTCTGGCCTTTGCGCGCGATTAAGTATTATGCATAATATAGGGTATACTAAAGTTGATCACTTTATATACTTGCAGAGGGGTATGATTTAATCTTTATGGTTATCTGATACACCTTGGTATATCAAAGTATAACTTTGATAGTTACTCGAGAAGAATGGGTACTCGAGAACTTTATACCATATGTTAATGTGGTAATGTATTCCTATTTATAAATGAATGGGTAGTTAGATGTTATATTTTTGTGGATCGTGAGCACCAAACTCGGGGGTCGGGTAAACCCGGATTTTGGGGCGTCACAGATGGGGTTACCTCCCCACCAAGGGCTTGTTTTAAAGTCGTCGACTTGACTATTCTGATGCCACTCAATCTGGCTCATAAGCGAAAATGACCATTTCATGCCGCCTATTTGTTAATTCCTTTAACTTTTTGGGCGAAATGGATGATTGGCCATTCTCATTTTCTTCACCCATCGGCACGAATAATCTTTCACCACTAGAATTATCCACTAATTCACCTTTTTCATCAATTTGAAAGCGTTCTTTGGGCACTAGCGGGCCCTCCAGGGTTTCCATAGTTGTGAGGGTGGGTTCTGGTTGAGTGGTTGTTGATCAGTCTTGACTATACAACAACTATTGATCCTCTTTTCTCCAATGTCAGACTCCACCGGTTGGATAGTTTGCACCATGACGTCTCCCTCACCAATTGTGTGAGACTCAATGCCTTCTCTTTGCGTATCCACCATGCATTGCTCTACTTTTTCATCATCGAGATCAATTATAACCATTAGATTGCCTTGCTATTGAATTGCGATGGCATTGGCGATTTATCCCATTTAATTTTTGAGGCTTTGCAATGCAGCTTCTTGGCTTTCCATCCGAACCTCATTTCTCTCAATAAAGTTGGTGAGCAGTTCTTCAAGCCTGTTCTCTTCTTCTTGGGTTAAGTGCTCAGAAAAGTTGTCATTGGGTCGAGACGTCAACTCATCATGCGGCGGAGACTGATATTCAACTTGATAGGCATAATTCAGATAATGATATTTCTCTTGACTGTAGTCCCAAGAGTTTGGATAACCCTGACAGTTTGGATTATAGGAGATCGGTTCAATGTCAACTCATTCCTGACAGTAGGCATTCTGAGTGGACTGACACTCAATATTGTCAGAAAACCTCAAGACATTTGCAATTTGAACTTGCAACTACTCAAGTTCTTCTTCCGAGCTTGGTTGCGTTGTCCTCTTATAAGGCCATTGATAACAATGATAGTCCATAACCTGTAAACTTAAAAACAAAAAAGAAAATCAAACAAGTAAAAGAAGTGTATATATACGTTCAAATTAAGACTAAATTGATTTAAATCAATATTGGACAATATTAGAATAATAGTTCCCCGGCAACGGCGCAAAAAACTTGTTGGTCAGAAAACAGATCACTAAACACGCATAAGTATATGTGGTCTAACAAGTAATACAGTGATAAATAAAGGGTCGAACCCACGAGGAACTATATCAAATATTTACCAAGTACCGACTTTGTATCGCTAAAGTCTTATTCGAACAACAATAAATGGAAGTGTGATTAATCTAAGTGTAACTAATTATCAAAGAAAGTAAATGGATAATTAATGGTAATCGAAGGATTTACAAGCTAAGGTTACAACTTCACCCAACACAGGCATTTTGTCGAACACTTGGCGTGCTATGCTTCATCAAACTTCCTACCCTTCTCTCTTTGGTCTTAATGGTCACGAAAATTTGTCGCCCGAGAACACACAGGTGCTCATACACCTCTGTCGAGGTATGCACAAACATATTCTTTCAAGATCCACCCGATAGGGAATAGAACAGAAAAGAACATCCAAGCTAGATACAATCCTACACATGTCTATGCGAATTAATCATAACAAGGATTTAAGCATAAGTTCTCAAATAGGTCGCACGTGGCGCACAAATATATGTTTATTATACGCACAACTTATGCAGTCGAAACCCATAATCATATGTCAATATATTACGGTGTAAATCTACAATCCTTCATTCAATATCATGTAAATTACCAAAATCATCACTAATGTCTTAGCGAGAATTATTAAGCATAAATATATTAAACCAAATCATATGGTGCCAACCAAAGAGATAAGACTGTCGATTTAAATAACAAAGGGTTCCATTATAACCTTAGAGCAAATACTCGGTGTAACGCCCGAGAAAATTTGATTTAGATGAGAATTAAATTTTTATTTGATTATGTGAATTAAATAAATTTAATTGATTAATTATGTGAGTAAGCTATGTGAAGGTCGTTCTATGACCTAGAATGTGCGGATGTGGTTAGGATTCTGGCTATGTGCTAGAATTAATTGTTTTGAATTTTCGAGACGAAAATAAAAGTTTTCTAAGAAATTTCCATAAAAACACAATTCATTTGTTTCTGCTCGGGAATTAAGTTTGAAATTCTGAGAAACGCGTAATGATAGAATATGAAGATGAGATGGAATATCCAATAATATTTCAGTTATCGAAAATGAAGTTTTTGCCTGCGGACTTAAAACCTAAGGGTCAGGAAAAATAATTTTCGAGAAGAAAATGAACTACGTATAATGATTAAAATTAATATACATACAATATACGAGTATGATACTATTTAGTATACGAGTACAGTATGAAGGTTTAATACGACGTACAATATGAATATCGTATGAATACTATACGAAGAGAATACGTGAGTTATACGCATAGAATACTATTGGTTCTTAAGGACTTAATATAATCCAATTGGACTTAGATTATATCAAGCCCAATGATTTGTGTAATCATGCCCAAGTTAAGGCCTGATGTTAAGTTAATTAATCCCGATCCAAGAAACAGAACCGTGGATCGAACTAATAGGTCTCCAGATGGGTAAAACCCATGGGGTAACCCATGGAAATGACCCATACACCTTGTGGACCGGCCACTTGGCCACCAAGTAAAGTGATTACTTGGTGGCTAAGACATGAATAGTAAAGAGGTTGGGGAGGATGACCATTATGCCCTTCATTTAATTTTTATATAAATACAAGCTTGGCTAGTTCATTTGAGGTTTTACAAATATTAACCAACTTATATTGAGAGAGAGAAAGAGCTAGAAACAAGTACTCATCCTACTTTGAAGAAAAACATAGAAGTTTTATCAAAAACGTGAAGAACGAAAAGGTAAAATTTTGTAAATGTTAGCTTTCAATCCTTTCAATTTCTTTTTCGCAGAGAATCGTAGATTGGTGGAGCATGCCTCTTATGGAGGAATAAGGATGGCTTTTAATGATTAAAACATTTGTAACTCATGTTTAAGTAGAAATCGTAAGGATTTACGTAAATTTAAACCTTAGAAACCATTGAATGTTAACTTGGTTGTTGATGAACAAATTGAAAACCATCATTTGTTTATGTAATTATAGCGAGATTTGGAGGAACCACAATGCTGAAGAAGCAACGTGGAAACTCGAAAGTTAAATGAAGAAAAAATTTCCTCATTTGTTTATGTAATTATAGCGAGATTCTGGGGATAGAATCCTTATAAGGGGGAGAATGTAACGCCGGAGAAAATTTGATTTATATGAGAATTAAATTTTTATTTGATTATGTGAATTAAATAAATTTAATTGACTAATTATGTGAGTAAGCTATGTGAAGGTCGTTCTATGACCTAGAATGTGCGATGTGGTTAGGATTCTAGTTATGTGCTAGAATTAATTATTTTGAATTTCCAAGACGAAAATAAAAGTTTTCTGAGAAATTTGCGTAAAAACACTATTCATCTGTTTCTACTCAGGAATTAAGTTTGAAATTCTGAGAAACGTATAATGATAGAATACGAAAAATGTGATGGAATATCCAATAATATTTCAGTTATGGCAAATGAAGTTTTTGCCTGTGGACTGAAAACCTAAGGGTTAGGAAAAATGAATTTCGAGAAAGAAATAAAATACGCATAATGATTAAGATTATTATACGTATGATATACGAGTATGATACTATTCAGTATACGAGTATAGTACGAAGGTTTAATACGACGTACAATATGAATATCGTACGAATACTATGCGAAGAGAATACATGACTTATACGCATAGAATACGATTGGTTCTTAATGGACTTTGAGTTTAATGACTTTGTATAATCCAATTGGACTTGGATTATATCAAGCCCAATGAATTGTGTAATTAAGCCCAAGTTAAGGCCCGATGTTAAGTTAATTAAGCCCGATCCAAGAAACCGAACTGTAGATCGAACCAATAGGTCACCGAATGGGTAAAACCCATGGGGAAACCCATGGGAATGACCAATGGACCTTGTGGGCCAGCCACTTGGCCACCAAGTAAAGTGATTACTTGGTGGCTAAGACATGAATAGTAAGGAGGTTGAGGAGGATGACCATTATGCCCTTCATTTGGTTTTCCTTTAAATACAACCTTGGCTAGTTCATTTGAGGTTTTACAAATATTATCCAACTTATATTGAGAGAAAGAAAGAGCTAGAAACTAGTAATCATCCTACTTTGAAGAAAAACATAGAAGTTTTATCAAGAACGTGAAGAACGAAAAGGTAAAATTTCATAAATGTTAGCTTTCAATCCTTTTGAATTCTTTTTCTTAGAGAATTTTAGATTGGTGGAGCATACCTCTTATGGAGGAATAAGGATGGCTTTTAATGATTAAAACATTTGTAAGTCATGTTTAAGTAGAAATCGTAAGGATTTATATAAATTTAAACCGTAGAAACCATTGAACGTTAACTTGGTTGTTGATGGACAAATTGAAAACCATCCTTGATAGAGTATGTACATCTTGCTTGGTTAGGATATATATGAGTAATAAATGGAGTTGTTCCATTTGATTTGGCATATAGAACACGAGTAACGAAGTAATGATGAATTTTATGGAATTAGACGTTAAACGTCGAAAATGTAGAAATCCCGGATTAGTAGTCAAAAGTGGTTGTGTAACTTGGAAACATTGTTTTTCAATGTCAACACGTGAGATAAGGTATTCAAGAGTTGTGGACTCAAGAATCATCGAATTCTGACTTAGAACAAAGAAAACGAGTATTAAACGCTCATGAACGATAAACGAACCCTCGATAATGAACTTAAAAGTGAATTCCGAGTTAACAGATTTGAAAATCTATAAGTCTTGCCTGAACACTTAGAGTATGTAATTCATTGAAAATTTATCTGTAAAAAGTTTTTTGGGATGAGAATTCACCGCAATACTGCACAGAGTATATATGTCGTATGTGCAATGCCATATGTAGTAAGGGTAGTCACTGAAGAGTGGCACCGCAACGCCACTCATACATAGGTATCTACATCAGCAGTGACGCAAAGACGAGGGATTTGTCATCAGAATGGCTGGCGCGCATACTTCCATCTTACTAAAGGATTGCCGCTACCGTAACGCTTATTTGGCGGTAGGAATTGGTTGACGGATTCAAAAATATAAAATTCTTGCCTGAACACTTAGAGTATGTAATTTATGAGCTAAGGGTTTTTGAACGAGCCAATTCGGACTTATAACGAAGACGTTATGAGCCCGGGAAGTTCATTGAAAATTTATCTATCAAAAGTTTTTTTGAGGCCGAGGTGCAGCGTCATGCCGCCATGCATGTAGGTATATATCGCCTGCACATTGCCATGTATAGGGGAATGATTTAAAGATGAATGGCGTCGTAGTGCCACTGGTACGCTTAAAACACACCACATGACACTTTATATCTGATAAGGTAGTCATTTGAAGAGTGGTGCCTCAGCGTCACTCATATATAGGAGTCTCGCGCCACAACGCCTAGACGAGGGATTTTCCATCTTTATGGCTGGCCAATGCAAATACCATCTGTTAAAAAGGATGGCCATGACTATAGTAGCCGAAGCGATGAGGGAATTGGTTGACTAAGTTTGTTTTGTAATTCCAATTTATTAGTAACGAATAGTAAAATCTATATGTACTTAATATACATGTCAAAGATCAATCTTAAATAACTTATATAGTGATAACGTTAGAAAATTTAGTATGGTTTAATAGGAATTAAACGAAGAATGCGAAGTATGGGTAAGTAAACTGTGAACGGTGTTCAACGTTGGTACTTCACCAATAATGATCGAGTCTCGGTTAATAACGTATGAACGTTAGCAAGCCTTGATGAAGGGGTAGTAAGTCGAATTGACATTATTAATGAAATAATTTCAATTAAGACATAGAAGAGAAAGAAGTTGGTAAAAACAATGTGATGAGATTGTCTGGTAGCTAATAACAGTGTGTTATGTGAATATATCATGTAGATACTATAAAGACTGAGAACTATTGAATATTTTATTCGAAGATGCTTGAAGGCAAGTTTTCTTAACGCTTGTCTAACCTTCGTGTTAGTCAAGTTTTCTGTGATTCATGTTATGAGATGCATGAATGGTTTTAATGAAAAGGTCAATGTCAGTTTTAACTCGGCTGGACTATTCTTAAGAGTTTGATTAATTTCTGTACAAGTCTTTCTATATAGAAATGATAATGCTATCCTATGCCAAATAGTTGGTACAGATTCAAAGGTAAGTTTATCTATGAAAAAACAAAATTATATTTCATCGTTTATTCGATGGGCACACGAGTTTGCCAAATCTTAAACGTAAATACGTTTAACGGATAAATGTTGATCAACATAGAGTACTATAGGTTGATCACCTAGAAGTGCTCGTAAGAAATGTTGGATGTATGGCTTTAGTGCCATGATGTCCTTTTCATATGTGAAAACTAAAAGAGTATGGGCATGGTCTTTCGACCGGTTCAGAATTCCTAAGTTATTATATACTTTGGAATTGATGTTATGAATTGATAAGTACTAGATAATGTTTCATAGTACTTCATGACTATTTGTTCAGTTATGGAAGATAATCATATAATTCTCGAATGTGCTATTGATATTATCCTTTGTTAGACTTGATGAGCTAGTTATGCTCACTTCTTGCTTGAATTATATGATTACAGGTAAGGCCGAACGTACTGAGAATTGTAAGAGAGATAAAGGCAAGGCTAAGATGGATAGTTAAATATCCTGTAATAAACTAGTATGATTGTATGTATTATACTTATGACCAACAAATGATGTAATCGGTTTGTGAACCTGGGAAATGATTTAACTATGATTGTAATAAGAAGATAGTTAATACATTTATTATGTTGTGTTTTCAATGAAATAAATGTATGATTATGAGTACCGTGTATCACCATATGTCGGCTTGGAAGATACTTAAATTTGGGGGCGTCACACTCAGTTCATAGCTATTGAACAAAATATAAGTAGTAATAAAGACAACATTAATGGATTTAAAAATCAGAGGAAATAAATGGATAAGAGGAAACTCTGTTAAAGCCCTTCAGTTTCCAAGCATTCTGCTCAAATTAAGCTTTCCAATCCGTGTATCTCACTGCTCTTATAGCTCCAAAGAAATCCCAGACTTCTCCCTAATCTACCTAATCTCTATTTACAGACACTATCTAAGAACTAGAGAGAGAAATTAAAAGAGGAAGAAAACTATTCTATGCTAAGCTATATTATGATGTATAATGTCTGATCTCCCGGATCTCCCATATGCAAAGGCTTGCCTCCCTTCTTATATCATTTTCCTTCTTTGCTAGGTCAAAATAAAACCTTGTCTGCCTGGGCACCGGAGCTCGCGCTGCAGCGCGGGCAATAGACCTATGGGTGGCGTTGCGGTGCCACATCATCTTGAAAACACGAGAAGTCATGGCTGCAAATAAGTAAGTCCATGAAGGAACCATTCATGAGTAAGTCTTAGGATGACATCAACAAGACAAGAGGGTGGCGCTACGGGGCGAGCACAAGACTTGGCATTGGCGCCGTGGTGCGGGTACATGTAAAATGCCCTTTTTGCCCCTAAAAGCATGGGAAAGACCTAATAAGCCCTGCATTGCATCGGTTTAAGCATAATAACACTATCATCATATAAAACTATATCAAATCTACGAGATCAGGCAACTATTTAAGTCATAAAGTATGCGAATCGCGGGTATAAATCCAACTCATCATTAGTCGACTAAACCTGCCTTGAGAATGCTTAGAAAATTCATTGAACAAAGAGATTTCAAATAAGGAAGTAATCTCCGTATAATTCATTTACTGAAACTGTTGTGCAAACATTAGAGGTCACGAACTAAGCATAGATTTAATTCCGATTAGATTGGGGGAATTTGACGTGATACTGGGAATGGATTGGTTATCTAGCTACCCTACAATAATCGATTGTCAAAAGAAAAGTGTTAAACTTCAGACTCTAAATCGGTCTAAGGTAGTGTTTTATGGTCGCTCATCGCTTAAGCAATCGTGTTGCCTTATGATGATGCAGGCCAAAAAATTGTTAAAGAAAGGATGTGTAGGTTATTTAGCCTATATAGTAGATACTTAGAAAAAGAGAGTAGAAATGAAAAATATATCGATAGTTAGAGATTTTTAAGATGTATTTCCAGATGATCTGCCTAGTCTTCCGCTAAAAAAAGAAATCAAATTCATAATAGACTTAGCATTGTGAACCGCACCAATTTCGAAAGCCCCATATCGTATGGCGGCGGTAGAAATGAAGAAATTGATGATAAAATTGCAAGAGTTACTAGATAAGAGTTATATTCGGCCGAGTGTGTCTCCTTGGGGAGCACCAGTGTTGTTTTTAAAGAAGAAGGATGGATCGATAAGGCTCTTTATCAACTATCGAGAGTTGAACCAAGTGACGATTGGAATAGATATATGTTTCCAAAAATAGACGACCATTTTGATCAAATTAAGGGAGCGAAGTGTTTTTCTAAGATAGATTTACGAACGAGATATAATTAGTTGAAAGTGTGAAAGGAGGACATACCAAAGACGGTATTCCGAACTCACTACGGACATTATGAATTTCTAGTAATGTCATTCAGTTTGACAAATGCTACAGAAGAATTTATGGACTTGATGAACCGAGTCTTCAAGCCATACTGAGATAAGTTCATAGTAGTATTTATCGATGACATTTTGATTTATTCAAAGACCAAGGAAGAGCACGCTGAGCATCTGAAGATGGTATTGGAAGCATTTAAAAGGGAAAGGATGTACGAAAAATTTTCAAAATATGAGTTTTGGATGGAGAAGGTTCAATTTTTAGGACACGTGATAGACCAAAATGGAATTTCAATGGATCCTACAAAAGTGGAGGTGGTAAGTGACTGGGAACAACCAAAGACGCCAACAGAAGTAAGAAGTTTCTTAGGGTTAGCTGGGTACTATCAAAGATTTATCCAAGATTATTCCAAGATAGCAACCCCTTTGACCAATCTAATGAGGAAGACAGTGAAGTTTGTTTGGACGGAAAAATGGGAAGAAAATTTCCAAGAGTTGAAGAAGAGATTGAGCGAGGCGTCTGTATTATCATTATCGAATTATGCAGGAGGCTTCGTGGTGTATAGTGATGCATCGCACAAGGGACTTAGTTATGTGCTAATGCATCATGGCAAGGTCATTGCGTATGCATCGCGACAGTTGAAGGATTACGAAAAATGATACCCTACCCATGACTTGGAGTTAGCGGTTATAGTTTTTGCGTTAAAGATTTGGAGACACTATTTGTACAGAGAAAAATGTGAGATATACACAGACCACAAGAGTCCAAAATTTATCTTCACATAGAAGGAGTTGAACCTGCGAAAAAGAAGGTGGTTGGAATTAATCAAGGATTATGACTGCAAGATTCTTTATCACCCGAGAAAGGCTAACGAAGTAACCGACACTTTAAGTAGAAAGGGAAGGGAGAAATTGTTCAAGTTAACAACTTGGGAGGAGTTAATAAGGGAAATGGAGAAATTGGAAATAGAAATAAAGGGACTTGGAAGGTCTGAGGAAAAATTATTTATCATGGATGTTCATCCAACATTATTGGACAGAGTAAGGGAATCACAAGAGAAAGATGAAGAATGAGAGAAGATAAGGAACAGAATAGTAGAAAATGAAGAAGAAAAGTTTAAGGTGGATAAGGACGGTATATTAAGATTTGAAGGTCGAGTATGGGTGCCAATTATAACCAAACTGCGAGTCAAAATCTTGAACGAAGCACACAATATGATGTATTCTATTCATCTAGGAGGCACGGAGATGTACCGAGATAATAGATAGCACTTTTGATGGCCTAATCTAAAAGGAGAGGTTTTAGAGTGTGTCAGTAGATGTCTTACTTGTCAACGAGTCTAAGCAGAGCACCAGGGGCTGAGTTATCTACTTCAACCATTAGAAATACTGTAATCGATATGGGAGTACATTACGATGGACTTTGTGGTAGGAATTCCAGTCACACAGAAAGGTTATGATGTCATTTGGGTTATCGTGGATCGACTAACGAAGACAACTCATTTTCTACCAATAAAGATCCGTTTTGATTTGAATCAGTTGGAAAAGTTATACGTAAAGGAAATCATTTCTTAACATGGAGTTTCGATATCGATTGTCTCCAATCGAGATCCGCGCTTCACGTCAAATTTCTGAATGAGCTTACAAGAGAGAATGGGGACACAGTTAAGGTTGAGTACCGCTTATCATCCACAAACTGATGGGAAGAGTGAGCGAACCATACAAACGTTAGAAGACATGCTTAGAGCTTGCGTGATGGACTTCAAGAGGAACTGAGAAGACCATTTACCCTTAGTAGAATTTGCTTACAACAAAAGTTATCATGCGAGTATCAGTATGCCACCGTACAAAGCTCTTTACGGGAGAAAGTGCAGAACACCGTTGTGTTGGGATGAAGTCGGAGAAAGAAGAATTTTGGGTCCAAAATTAGTTCAACAAACAGCTGACATAGTGACAATGATAAGAGCCAGACTGGTAGCAGCACAAGATCGCCAGAAGAAATACGCAGATTTGCATCATCAAGACCGAGACTTTGAAGTCGAAAGTTTTGTATTTTTGGAAGTATCTCCTTGGAAGGGGAAAATAAGATTCGGTAAGAAAGGAAAATTGAGTCTGAGGTTCATAGGACTATTTGAGGTATTGAAGCGAGTAGGCGAAGTGGCGTACAAAGTATTTTTACCACCCGAGCTGGAACACATCCACAATGTGTTTCACATTTCTATGTTGCACCCATACAAGTCTGACTATAAGCACGTGATATCTTATGAGCCTATTCAAGTAGAGAAGAATTTGACTTACAAGGAAATTCATGTCCAAGTAATAGATAGGCAAGAGCAAACTTTGAGAAATAAAACTATATCTTCTATAAAAGTAATTTGGCGAAACCACAACATCGAGAAGGCTACGTGGGAGTTAGAGGATAAAATGAGGAGGGACTATCCCCATCTATTTGTGTAACCTTGTACCAATTCCGAGGACAAAATTTTTATAAGGGGGAGGATGTAATATCTGAGAATTTTATAAATAATATTAATAATTATATTAATAAATTTATTTGAATATAAATAAAAATTGTTGTGGCATGGGTTATAGAAATTTTATTCAATGAAATTAAGTATTTGAGAACTATATGATGAGTAAGGTAATGTGGTAGAATTGATGAAAAGCTTAACGTAATGCTTATGAAAATTGCCTAGTGTGGCAAGATAATAAAATAAGTATGCTATTAATTAAAATAATGAAGAGAATAATTAATTTAGGGTATGAACTAAATTCTACAGTAACCCATTCTGAGATTTTCCCAGAGTGGTGCAAATTGTGCAACTTCACGATTATAAATCAACAAGCAATTTGTCTTAGGTAAAAAGTTTGGAAAATAATCTCTACTTTGTGCATGAGTTACCAAGATGGATTATTAACATTAATAAAATAGAAAATGAATAAGTGGACTAATTACCATGTTATTTCTATCCTTATTAATGTGAACAATATTATTTAATTAAATGTTGTTATGTACTACTATGTGTGATATAGGAACATGTCGGTAGTAGTACCATATAATTACTTCATGCATTGACATAGAATAAAGTGTGACATTTAAATGTGAATAAATGCTATACCCAACTATATAATAAAAGTAAGTTGAATCATATACTAAATTATATAAAGAAGCTTATGTGACATCATGTTGTATGGTGGGACAATTAAATGGGTATTTTAATGTATGGGAGTAATAAATATGTACTATTAAAATATTTATTTCAATAATGATATGTAATTAAATAATAAAGTTTTATGGAAATATTGGGTTATTAGTACCCAACTAAATTGTGTCCATACCTATTATAAATATTAATTGGACTAACCTAATGTGCATGGATTATATGATTATGTGTATATGTGTCCATGACCAAAGCCTAAGAAATAACATTAAGTCATCAAATGTGAACTAGTAAGCCAAAAAAGGAAATAAACATAAATGTATTAGCAACCATTTTGCTACTGCAGTCCAAAATTAGACTCCTTGTCCCATATTAAATGACCCAATAGTGCATAATAGTAGCCTATTTCTCATTTCTTGAACTTAAACCTGCACTTGATGGCTAGATAGCTGCAATGATGATGAGAAGAATGGAGGAGAAGAAGTTGGTAACTTCTTTTCACCAAACCCTTTCAACCCATTGGATTATTCTTCTTCCTCTTGGATTAATTCAATATGTAAGACCCAAAATTGGGCAACGATTTCTCTATAAATTGTAAGCTTCTCTTCTCATTCATATTATTGAGTTCTTTTGTAAATTCATATAGAGTGTGAGTCTAGTAATTGAGAGGGAACAATCTGAGATTGGAAGCAAAAGTTAGCATTTTCATATCACAAAGTCAACATATCAGTGTTCTTACTTTGATACTGAAGAATTCTAGAATTTCTTGAAATCACTTGTTAATCAAATTATATGTTGACATATATGGGTTATCTAAGCTTGTATGCATGTTATAAGTATAATATGATTGATATTGAGCATGATAAGTCAGAGTTTTCAAAAATGGGTTGATTTATGCCGAAGTAGAGTCCTTTACTGGATCTGTGCAAGGGTAGGACGTTGACTCTGGCGCTCCTGTAGTTCGAGCAGTGCAATTTGATTGGGACCCAGTGAAATGATTCTTATTTCTGTTTTCAAATCTGGTGAATTCGAACATGATGATATGATTTGAGCATACATAAAAATAGGTTTAACATGTGGATATAGGCTCCTTGACATAGCATGAATGTTTTGGATTGCATTAGTATAAATTTACTAAAGGAAATTATAGTTTTAAAAATGGACTTTGACGAATCTTATGATATTTAAGTTCTGACCATATGAGAATGTGTATGTGGTTTGGTTATGCATGAAACACAATTCAAAATCTGTTTGCATGAGTTAAGTCGTGTTAGCCTAGTTCAAAACGACTTTTAAAAGAAGACTTGAAAGTTTTGGAAAACTAATGTTTACAAGCATGTTATGGTTTACATTCTTAATTTTTGGGCATGCATGCTAGTATCCTTATGTTACTATACAAGACCTACATATGTACCAGCTTAGTCGGGTATGTTACAAACTATTCAAGCATGAGTTTAGACATATTTTAAAGTGATAAATGATACTAACTATGTCTAAGTGAATTGAATACATGCAAGTATGCATATTACAGATTATATGACCACCTCATATGTATACATGGTGAACATAGTAGCCTTTGTAATTTCATGACCTAATTTGGCTTTAATTCATTAGAGATACTAACCTAAAACTATAACATGTAAAGTTGAACTTGGATGAACCTTAAAATCATAAAGACTCATTAATATTTGTTTATGCTATGTGTTGATATCCATGTATACTAAGGAATGAGACAGCACAGGAAGAGCAAAGCTCAACTTAGGTCTGGCCAGGGGACAGCTCAGTTGCGCCATCCCTAAGCCTAACCAGGCCACAGTTGTGCCTTCCTGCAGTTTGGTCTGGTGGTTTATTTGTAATCTGTAAACTTGTAACATGTATATTATACTGTTTTCAGTAATAATACATGATTACCATGATGTTTAAAGAATTCTAGCACATAATGGCTATGTGAAACCAAGAATCTAATGATTTTTATAAACTTTCTTAATACTTTTCTATAGGTTAAGTAAAGGGTGATTATATAGCTACGCGGTGTGATAGCATACTAATGTAACATTCCATTTACATTACTAAGCTAGGAATAAATGTATGTCGTTGACTTATGTGATCGAATATGTACAAGATTATTGACTTATAGAGTTGAGTAACTAATAAATATGTTGTATACATAACTACGTTATAATAGAATTTCAAAGTGTTGATAAACTATAGAGTTGGTAAACTACACTCAAGGCAAGTTCTCTAACTTCATTTGATTTTCATATTGAATGTTAGTTCTTTAACTTCATTTGATTTTCATATTGAATGCAAGTTCCCTAACTCTCTTCACTTTACATATTGTATAAATCCGAATTGTTGCCATATTTAAGATATTTACATCAAGCAAATGTCTATTACTATTCAAAAATCGATTTTATATCTTGATGTGTGCAAGCATTGTACTTATCATTCCTAAATACATTATAAAAGTTGTCTAAGCCATTGATTCGGCTAGACTAATATCATGTGATAGAAAGCTATCCAAACCAATTGTCTTGGTGCGGACTCTTATAAATCTACTGAGATTAACAACCCTCATTGAAGGGGAAATTATGTAACTGTTGGGGAACCGACGTGCGCACATACTGACATGTTTAAATGTTATGCATAACGTAAAGTTCTTTAGGCTGGTCACCTGTTGTATTTGTTTTTATTTGATTTTTAGCATAATACTGTTAATTCTAGCAGGAGTTCTTAGTCCCTAGTGACTGCTCAGTGTTCATTATTCTTGAATCTTGAAATGATTAACTCTTTCAATCTTGTTGATATCTTTTAGTCCATAGTGACACTTATTGAGAATTATTGATAAATCTTGAACTCTTATCCACGGTTATACCCTTGAGATTTAAACTTTATAACTGTTCACCCTTATTGATATATTATTTGCTAGGAAAATTTGTTGTTCATTCTTGCTTTCCTTAAAACATTTAGTTAAGGCAGAACGTGGTGAACCCTCAAGCAAGGACAAAGGTATGGGCAAGGCTACGGAATAGCTTTGTTCCTTTGCGCTAGGAATTTAATATTATTATGTTGTATTAAGACTTATGTGTTGAGATGTACTAAGTTATGTTTAAGTTTATTTATTGGAATGTTATAGTAACGGTTATGAGACTTTGGGATAAGAATATTTATGTTATTCCAATGTAAATTATTCTATTTTCCGTTGTGTGAGATTTTGATTTATTATTAGAGTTAGCACGTGATGTACCGAATTCGAGATCTGAGTGTTTGAATAGGGGGGCGTCAAATGCCCACACTCTCTCTTCTCTTTCTCTCTCTATTTGTTTTGTTTTGATAGTTTTTAGGAAGTAAGAAATAAAAATGAAGTAAAAGTGTTTTACCAAATATGAAAAGGTATAAGTGTTTGGAAAATATGTATAGATATACCATGTATATCTATCTAAATCTCCCAACATAATCTAGCTTTCTCTCTCTCACTTATCATAATAAGTTGTTTATAAGTGTGGTGAAATAAGGTGGCAAAATAGGATGGCAACACACAAGGGTAATAGGTCACTAACTTTGGAAAAAAAAAATAAAACACATATGCTCTTATCCTCTCTTAGGACACATGAGCCATAAGCACTTTCTTTTGGTCAATATAGTCATTACCTACATTTCCTACATTTAACTCAAGTATGGTTAGTTCCTAACCATAGTTATTTTACTAGCACATATCCCATTATTTTGGGCTACTAAATTAAATCCTCATTGGGGTTCTCTAATTTGTAGGAATTTAATACCAAGGGCAAAATGGTCTTTAACTATTACTAGTGAAGGGCAAGATGGTCTTTAAGTCATCTCAAGAAAATTTCCTTGTAGACACTCAAAAATTTGCTTTCCTGTTACTAACATTGCAGGAGGGCAGAATCACCTTTCAGAGATAACCTTGGAAGACAAAATAGTTCCAGTTCTGGAAATCCCACCGGAGAAGTCTCTTCAATCTCAGAGATAACCCCGAGATATTCCCTCCCGAAAACAACACCGGGAATTTCAGTCTCAACCTCGGAGATAACCCCAAGGAGTGCAATTGCAGTTCTGGAGATAACCCCGGAGATGTTCATTTCAACCCTTGCAGTCAGCTTCAACCTCAGAAATAACCCCGAGACACTTAGTCCAAACCTAGAGACAACCCCGGGGGGTCAGGCACACGATAACTTATTAGTAATGAAATAAGGTGTTAATATAACATTGTTAAGGCATTGTTAGACACTTAATGTATGATGATTAAAGGTTAATAATCAATTGAAGATGATCGTAATAAGAACAACATAATGTGTTAAGCCGGCTATAGAAATTTGTTGACCAAGTTGATTATGAATCCAATGGTTTGCAATACAAGTATGGGTTATGTAATTACTTAATGAATAATGATAAGACCTTTCCTAAATCACTGTTACAGTGATGACTTTAGGAATTTAATGTTGTTTAATGAGTAGTTAAACGACGAACGTAAAGTAAAAAGAACGTGAACCGTATTCAATAATGATAAGGTCTATAACATTAAGAGTTACAACTAAAAGTTGTTAAGTAATACGTGAACGTAAATGGTATGCAATAAACTATACTTAACAAATGACGATTGACTTTTGATTAATAATGTTAGTAAGCCGTTAGGAAGGATGATTAACTCGAAACGAGTTCTATTAATGAAGTAAATCCACGTAACACATAGAAGAGAAAGAAGTTGGTAAGAATGATATAAAGATAACGATAAGCCGGACTCAATGAATAACAAATCTAATACAGGATTAGATTGAGAAGAAGGGTAAGATTCATTAGGAACCATGTATGTTCATTCATGACCTAATGTGGTATGTTATGTGGTTATATGTTGTAGAGACCGAAAAGACTGAAAGGAAACGTTATTATCTTGTGAAAGGGCATTTGAAGGCAAGTTTTTCTTAAACGCTTGTCTAACCTTCGTGTTAGCCAAGTTTTTTTTTTATTCATGTTATCAGATGCATGAAGTGTTTTACTAAAGGGTCGATGCCAATTTTATCTCAGCTAGACTAATCTGGAAGAGTTTATTGATTTTTTTTAATCTTTCAATATAGAATTGCTAAAGCTATCCTACGCCAATTGTTTGGTACGGATTCAAGGAAATCCTTAGTATAAATAAACAAATGTATTTTTCATCGATTATTCGATGGGCACGCTAGGTTGCCAAAACTTAAACGTACATACGTTTAACAGGATGTAGTGTTGATCAACATAGAGTACTATAGGCTGATCACCCAGAAGTGCTCGTAAGCTATGTCGGACTTACGGACTTAGTGCCGGGTTGTCCTTTTCAAAGAAATTATAAAATGCTCATGGTCTTGAGCCAGAATTGATGTTTTACTGAATATTATTATTGTAAAATGTTTTGAAGGAAAAGAAATGCTATTTTGAATTATTGGTAGTACTTCATAACTATGATTCAGTTATTGAAGATATACGATTCCTATGTTTCAAGCATGTTGTTTAAAAGAAAATTGTTGTACTTACTGAGTTTATTATGCTCACTCTTGCTTGAACCATATGAATGCAGCTAGGACCAAATGAACCGAGGGATCTGACAAGGATAGAGGCAAGACAAAGCTGAACGATTAGTTTACCTTGTAATAATCTAGTAAGTTGTATATATTATAGAATGATGAACAAAGAATGTAATGGTTTTAGAACCTGGGAACGTGATTTAATATTATTAATGTAATAAGAATGTCGTTGATGCACACATTTTGATTTCGTTTCAATATAATGAGTGTACAGATATGAGTACCGTGTAGCACCATCTGTCGGGTTGGAAGATACCCGAATTTGGAGGCGTCACAGGTTGGTATCAAAGCAAGGGTTATAAAACTTAAGGAGGGAAGAACCTTAGGCTAATAACCTCGTAATGGAAGAAAAGTCCGAAGAAAGTAAGCTCAAGCTTTACTTCAGTCGAATGAGTTAATAAGGTATTGAGGAAACTCAGTACCGAAAGATTTAAAAGATGGAAAGTAACCCTAAATAAATTAAATATGATTTGTGTTTATACTATGGTGTGTTATGTACTAATCAACATGTTATGTGTTATTGAAGGATGTCGATCGATAGCTTGATGTATAGAGATATACATGTGGTGAGCGAAGAAGTTATGATTAGAGTAGAGCCTGTACCTATGCCGGTGGCGGAGGTACCATTAGTGATTCTAGAGGAGTCGGAGACAGTGGAGTACTTTTTTGAGGAGGACTACTCCGAGGGAGATATGGATAACAGGGTAGTGATGTAAAACCCTCTTTTGTATAACAGGGTAGTTTTTTTGTAAATCCCAACTTTTGAGAAGTTCAATTGCGGGATAGAAATGTAATAGCTTCTGGCTATAGGAGCAGAGTGTAAATAGTTACAAACTATAAAGAAGCATATGAATATAATGAAGTTTTCATTTAATGTGCTTTGTTATTGTATGAGTTGTTATGGGACGAATAATAACCACGCAAGTAAATAGATAATAATGAAATTCTATTTAATCAGAAAATGCCGCCAAGTAGAAGACAACGTAATTAAGAAGAGGAATCAAGTAATGAAAATCAAGGGGGTCAAAATAACCCTATGCAAGAGTTCGTTAATTTATTAACGGCTGCATTTAACTAAACCGGGGGTAGAGTACCTGCGAAACCAAGGTTAGCCAGAATGACTACCTTTAAAGAATTTAAAAGAGTAGGTCCGCCGGAGTTCAAAGGAACAATGGACCCATTAGAAGCCCAGACATGGGTAAAGGAAATAGAGAAGGAGTTTGTTATTTCAAACGTAGGTGAGGCACAAAAGACTTCTTTTGTGACTTACATGATAAAAGGGGAAGCCAACTTTTGGTGGGAGGCTCACCAAGGTGGGGCTAGAACAGATGCGGTAACGTGGGAGCAATTCAAGAAGGTTTTCTTCGAGAATTATTTCCCTATGAGCATATAAGGTAGGATGGAGATTTAGTTCTTAGAACTTAAACTAGGGGACATGACGGATTCAATGAATTGGCAAGGTTTTCTTCGAGAATTATTTCCCCAGTATGCAGCCAGATTCAATGAATTGGCAAGGTTTTCTCCACACCAAGTGGACACTGAGTAGAGGAAGGCTCGTAGGTTTGAGCAGGGCCTGAAACCCAGGCTCTATAGTAGGATTTCTGTGTTCCAAAGTATTTCCTATGGGACCATTTTGGAAAAGGTGATTATAGTCGAGGGTGGTAGTGAGGCGTTAACTTAATATCACAAAGAGATGGAGAATAAGAGCAAGGGAAAGGGAGGAACCAAGGTAGAGAATGTCAGTGGAAATATGCTAAAAAGAAAGAATTTTAACTCCGGGAATACTAGAGTGGGACAAGGGGATCCTAAGCGTAAGATCAAAGCATGTAAGGCATGTGGAAAGACTCATCTAGGAGTCTGTCTAAAAGGGATTATAAGTATCTTTAAACATTACGGTAGAGAATGGGGAAATAACTTTCATTAATTATATTCGTGGAAATGGCTTCATGAATAAGGAATGTAATGTAAGTATCGGTAGATAAAATACAGATAAAGTTGAGAGAATTTGAAGTAATTCTAGAATGCGAATGAGTTGAGTAACTATAGAACTTTAATAAATTGTTAGAATAAAAGTATGGATCTTCGATTTTCTAAGTAACCCAAGGTAGTATTTTATGGTAATAAAATACCGCGACGCTCTTGTTGTCTAACGGTGACGCAAGTTAGGAGGATTTTAAGCAAGAGGATGAGTCGTTACGGTTGCGTATCGACTATCATAATAAGAGTAAGTTAGCGGTTAAGAATGAATACCATGGCCCAGGATCGATGATCTATTTGATCAGTGAAGAGAGCAAAGAATTTTTCTAAAATAGATTTGCATACGGGGTATAGTCGGTTGAAAGTAAGGAAGAAGGAGGAGGTACCTAAGATGACATTCAAAACTCGTTATAGTCATGACAAGTTTCTGGTTATGTCAATTGGGTGGACTAATGTACAGAAGTTAGATTTTTCGTAAGAGGCGTTGAGCAAGTCGGGGGTAAATTGATAGATACCCTTATGAGGTGCTATGATTAAAAGAACCATTAGCGTCACAAGTTGGTATTGTCGAAATGGGAAGTGAGTAAAAAAAATAGTTTTCAGGAACTAAAAAGGGAAGTTAAGTGAGGTACATGTATTGTCGCTGTCAGATGATATGGGGAATTTTGTAGTGTATATCGATGTTTCGCATAGATGGAGAGATTGTGTGCTTATGTAGCATGGAAAAGTCATTAGGTATGCATCACGCCAGTTAATGGATTATAAGAAGGTCTATCCTACTTATGATCTATAATTGGCAGCTGTAGTTTTTGAATTAAAAATTTGAAGATAGTATTTATACGGGGAGAAGTGTGAGGTATACACGGACTCTAAGAGTCTGAAATATATCTCCACACGGAAGGAGTTGAATATAAAGTAAAGAATGTCATTAGAATAGATAAGAGATTACGATTATGATATGTTATATCATATATAAAAGGTAAAATTAGTAAGGAAGGGTAGAGAAAAAGCTATCGATGTTAATAACTCAGAATGAGTTAATAACGGAAATGGTGAAAACGGAGTTAGAGGTTAAATTGTGGAATGAAGTGGTAAAAATGTTATTCACAGCGTAGACTCAATCCATGATACTTGAATGAGTTAAGTAACTACAACTAGGTAATGAGGAATGTACGCGAATGAAGAAGAGGATGCAGGATGAAGAGAAGATTAAGTATAATCTTATTTTGAAGGAGGAATTTGAGTTTCATATAATTTGGTATTAAAAGAAGGATTAATAAAAGGAAGATATCGTAATGTGTCAATAAGTATTTAACAGCCAACTCAAATTATTGATAGGAAGTGGCCAGTTATGTGAAATAAGATAATACCTTCGTTAAAGGTAAAATGAAAGAACCACAATGTCGAAGAAGCATTGTGGGAACTTGAGATAAAAAAAAGGAAAATGTTTCCTCAATGGTGTATGTATTATTAGCGTGATTCTGAGGACAGAATCCTTATAAGGGGGGAAGAGTGTAACGCCCCAGAAATTTTGGATTTTTGAGAATTAATTTTTTTTTATTATATGGATTAAATGAATTTAATTAATTAATTATGGGAGTAAGCTAATTGAAGGTCGTTCTATGACCTAGACATAGTGGAATGTCGTAGTATTTTGGCTACGTAATAGAATTAAAGTGTTTGAATTTCCTAGACGAAAATAAAAGCTTTTCGGGAGATTTTTTTTTTAAAAACACTATCCACGCATTTCTGCTCAGGAATTATTTTTGAACTTTCGAGAAATACCTAATGATAGAATATCGAGTTGAGATAGAATATTCAATAATATTTCAGTTATGGAAAACGCAGTTTTTCGCCTGCGGACTTAAAACCTAACGATTAGGGAAAGTTAGTTCAGAGAAGAAAATGTAATACGTATAATGAATTAAAGCGTTAATCGTATAATACGTAGGTATTATACGAGGTACTGAATACGAGTATAATACGAGGTGTTATACGAGTATAAATGAATGATGGTATGTCGTATGTGAATAAGTATACGAGTTGGAATACGAGAATTATACGTAGATTATACATTATAAGACTTTAAGCTAAAGGTATTGAATTTGTTGAATTTTGTAGGAAATTGTAATGTCCAATTAGGATAACAATAAAGTCCAATAAGATAATGATAAAGCCCAAAGAATTGTTAATGCAAGCCCAATGTATGAGTTAGGATTAATTAAACCTTAAGCCCCAAGTAAGAATCCATTGGGTTAAGAGGATCCATGGAGCAAACCATGTTAATGTGGGTAAACTTGATGGGCAAGAACTTTGTGTGGTGATCAAGTGTTGTGATGAGCAAGAAAGGGAAGTGGCTAGCAAGTTAACTTAGAGCCAAGGTTATGAATAGTAAAGAGGTGAAGTTGAGGAGGTTAGTTAAGGAGGTGGGATGTCCTAATGTCCATATTACCATCACTTTGGATTGCCTATAAATAGAGAGCTCTCAATTCATTTGATTGCTTGATTAAAATTTCTCCCAACTCCTCTCAAGTTAAGCAACTTATTGGTTAGAGAGAATAATCACATATTTGGTTAGAGAGAATAATCACATATAATTCAAACTTCCATTAGGAGATTCTTAAGAAGCAAAAAGGAGATTAAAACTTAGTCAAGTGATATTCAAGGATAAGAACTTAAACCATGAATTTCTTTCTCTTCCATTGGTAGGGAGATGGGTAGTGGTAGAACATGTATGCTAAGGAATGATAGGAATGAGTAATCAAAGAGCTTAAGTCTTAATAAGCCGTATAAGTCATGAATAAGTAATTCAAACTTAATTAAGTTATGAACTCATGAGGAACTTAGAGGAACTTTTCATATGCTTACTTTAATAAGATTGTATGATAATAAGAAACAAGGATGATGGTTAAAAGATTTAAGCTATGATAAGTCATGCAAAATGAATTCATAAATAGTTCATACTTTTACAAGTTATGGACTAATGAATAACAAGTAATAACTTATCATGTTAATAAGTTAATGAAGTATGTATGTCAAGATGTTAGTATGTTGGATATGATATGAGAACATTGAGTAAAGGACTTAAATCAATAATAAGTCATAAGTAAATGAAATCATGAAAGTTATAAGTTGCTAAGCCATGAACTTATGAAGAATAAGTCAAAACATAATTTGAAAATAAGTTAATGTAATAAGTATTTTGAAATGTTTATATGATGGTTAGAATCCATTTAGAACAATGATCAAATTGTTAGTAAAGAAGTTATGCCGGAATTCACACGATTGAACGTTAAGCGTCGAATTCGTTAAATTCTCGGAATGGAAGTCGCATTTTGTGTTTGAGCTTGGAAATAATGTTTTTCAATGGAGACAAGTCATATTTGGCATTATAGAGTTGCGGACTCGAAAATGACCGGATTCCGACTTAGAACGAAGGAACGAGCGTTGAACGTTCACGAATGTTTATCGTTTTCGTTAAAATGAACTAATA
This sequence comes from Panax ginseng, assembly GCA_020205605.1. NCBI lineage: Eukaryota > Viridiplantae > Streptophyta > Magnoliopsida > Apiales > Araliaceae > Panax > Panax ginseng. The sequence continues at coordinate 129,507,395 of CM035130.1, forward strand.
GGTGAAATTTTAGCAAATGAAATCAAATAGATAAAATTATTGCATGAACGCATAGAGTATGTAATTTGTGAACCGTAGGCTTTTGAACGAGCCAATTCGGACTTATAACGAAGAAGTTATGCATCCGGGAAGTTCACAAAACTTAAAATCTGCAAAATTTTTCCAAGGCACAGAGTTGGCGCCGCAACGCCAACCCAAGGCCAAATGGTGGCGCCGCAGCACCGTAACAATGCCAGGGCATACTGTTAACTCGTGTTGCGGTGCGAGATGAAGAGCTAAGTGTGGCGCTGCGGCGCCAGTCCAAGAGTTTTTATAGACAAGAATGTTTACAAGTATAGAAGGAAAGATAACTCATTAGTAATGAAATAAGGTGTTAATATAACATTGTTAAGGCATTATTAGACACTTAATGTATGATGATTAAAGGTTAATAATCAATTGAAGATGATCGTAATAAGAACAACGTAATGTGTTAAGCCAGCTATAGAAATTTGTTGACCAACTTGATTATGAATCCAATGGTTTGCAATACAAGTATGGGTTATGTAATTACTTAATGAATAATGATAAGACCTTTCCTAAATCATTGTTATAGTGATGACTTTAGGAATTTAATGTTGTTTAATGAGTAGTTAAACGATGAATGTAAAGTAAAAAGAATGTGAACTGTATTCAATAATGATAAGGCCTATAACATTAAGAGTTACAACTAAAAGTTGTGAAGTAATACGTGAACGTAAACGGTATGAAATAAAGTGTACTTAACAAATGACGATCGACTTTCGATTAATAATGTTAGTAAGCCATTAGGAAGGATTATTAACTCGAAACGAGTTCTATTAATGAAGTAAATCCACGTAAGCCATAGAAGAAAAAGAAGTTGGTAAGAATGATATAAAGATAACGATAAGCCGGAACCAATAAATAACTAATCTAATACAGGATTAGATTGAGAAGAAGGGTAAGATTCATTAGGAACCATGTATGTTCATTCATGACCTAATGTGGTATGTTATGTGGTTATGTGTTGTAGAGACCGTAAAGACTAAAAGGAAATGTTATTATACTGTAGCAGACGCTGAAGGAAAGTTTTTCTCAAATGCTATTCTAACCTTCGTGTCAGCCATATTTTTCTGTGATTCATGTTATGAGATGCATGAAGTGTTTTACTAAAGGGTCGATGCCAATTTTATCTCGGCTAGACTAATCTGGAAGAGTTGATTGATTTATCTTTAAGTCTTTCAATATAGAATTGCTAACGCTATCCTACGCCAATTTTTTGGTCCGGATTCAAGGTAAGCCTTAGTATGAATAAACAAATGTATTTTTCATCGATTATTCGATGGGCACGCGAGGTTTCCAAAACTTAAATGTACATACGTTTAACAGGATGTAGTGTTGATCAACATAGAGTACTATGGGCTGATCACCCAGAAGTGCTCGTAAGCTATATCGAGACTTTACTTGGACTTAGTGTCTCCAAGTTATCCTTTTCAAAGAAATTATAAAATGCTCATGGTCTTGAGCCAGAATTGATGTTTTACTGAATATTGTTATTGTAAAATGTTTTGAAGGAAAAGAAATGCTATTTTGAATTATTGGTAGTACTTCATAACTATGATTCAGTTATTGAAGATATACGATTCCTATGTTTTAAGCATGTTGTTTAAAAGAAAATTGTTGTACTTGCTGAGCTTATTATGCTCACTCTTGCTTGAACCATATGAATGCAGCTAGGACCGAATGAACCGAGGGATCTGACAAGGATAGAGACAAGACGAAGCTGAACGATTAGTTTACCTTGTAATAATCTAGTAAGTTGTATATATTATAGAATGATGAACAAAGAATGTAATGGTTTTAGAACCTGGGAACGTGATGTAATATTATTAATGTAATAAGAATGTCGTTGATACACACATTTTGATGTTGTTTCAATAGAATAAATGTACATATATGAGTATCGTGTAGCACCATCTGTCGGGTTGGAAGATACCAGGATTTGGGGGCGTCACAGGTTGGTATCAAAGCAAGAGGTTATAAAACTTAAGGGGGGAAGAACCTTACGTTAATAACCTCGTTAAGGAAGAAAAGTCCAAAGAAAGTAAGCTCAAGCTTTACTTCAGTCGAAGGAGTTAATAAGGTATTGAGGAAACTCGATGACCAAAGAAGATTTAAAGATGGAAAGTAACCTAAATAAATTAAATGTGATTTGTGCTTATACTATGGTGTGTTAAGTACTAATCAACATGTTATGTGTTATTGAAGGATGTCGATTGATAGCTTGATGTATAGAGATATACACGCGGCGAAGAAGTTGTGAACAGAGTAGAGCACGTACCTATCTTGCGAATAGGAGGTACCATTAGTGATTCTAGAGGAGTCTGAGATGGTGGAGTACTTTTTGAGGAGGACTACTCCGGGGAGATATGGATATAAAGGCGTCATATCTTAATATGATGGACTATGAGGAGGAGGAAATTGAGGTAACAACGGTTAATCTGTGGTAATTTACACCGAAATCAATACCTCCAGATGCAATGAGTGCATTGTATCTGGAAGTGCTTGACAGGAATGTGTAACCGAAATGCTGATTGTGCGAGAATCGAGTGAAGAGATTAATTATCTCCATGAAGCTAAGGTGTCTGCAGAAGCAGATTTTGAGTTAGAACACGATAGACATGTGTTTATGACAGAGCAGGCTAGAGACTATAAGAAGGAGGCCGATAAGCTTCGTAAGAAGCTAATTAAGAGAGACCAGAAGGTAGCGCGGATGTCTTACATCCATGAGAGTGCTCATAGAGATTTCAAGTTTAAAGTTGCTTGTTATCCCATGGAGTCAGGACAAACTCGACATACTATTAGTCGGGATACGGTAGCGAAGACTGCGAATGAAAAACACGGGGATGCTGTTATGCATTATTAGAAAGCTAGAGTTATAAATATGTGTGTAGTGATGTAAAACCCTCTTTTGTATAACATGGTAGTTTTTTTGTAAATCCCAACTTTTGAGAAGTTCAATTGCGGGATAGAAATGTAATAGCTTCTGGCTATAGGAGCAGAGTGTAAATAGTTACAAACTATGAAGAAGCATATGAATATAATGAAGTTTTCATTTAATGTGCTTTGTTATGGTATGAGTTGTTATGGGGCGAATAATAACCACGCAAGTAAATAGATAATAATGAACTACGTACCCTATCGAAGCCCAAACATGGGTGAAGGAAATAGAGAAGGCATTTGTGATAACAAATGTCGACAAGGCCCAGAAGGTTGCCTTTGCAACCTATATGATGAAGGGAGAGTCCAACTTTTGGTGTGAAGCCAATCAGGCTAGGGCCAGGATAGAAAATTTGACGTGGGTGAGGTTCAAGGAGATATTCTTCGAGAACTACTTTCCCAGGAGCATGCAGGGAAGGATGGAGATGTGGTTCCTTGAGTTGAAAAAAGGGGACATGACGGTTCCCCAATACGCCACCAAGTTTAATGAACTGGCAAAGTTCGCTCCACATCAAGTGGACACCGAGGTTAGGAAGGCGCGACGATTCGAGTAGGGCTTGAAACCCTGGCTCTATGAGACAATACCACAAGGATAAGAAGAACAAGAGGAAATTGGATGGGTTAGTGAAAGTCGAAGAAGCCAGCGGTAGTGGCGAGGGATAGAAGACGAAGGAATTCAGCTCTGGGAATACCAGAGTGAAGCAAGGGGACCCAAAGAGGAGGATGGAGGTCTGCAAGACCTGTAGGAAGACTCACTTGGGAGTCTGTCTCAAGGGAAAGGTCGTATGCTATAACTGTGGACAGGAAGGGCACATTTTGCCAAACTGTCCAAGTCCTAAAAAGAACCACAGATGCTTTATGTGTTTGTCAACTGACCACATGGCAAAGAACTGCCCGAAGAAGGGGACGGACGGTAACCGGGGCACTATTAGTGGTAAGTTAGCTATTAATGGTCCAGCGCAGCCGGGTAGGCCGATGGGTCGTACCTTTAACATGACAGTCCAAGATGCAGTTGCATTAGGGGACGTCGTCACAGGTATTATTTCGATCAACGACATAAATGCTTATATGCTGTTTGATTCGGGTCCTACTTGTTCGTTTATAGCATGTTATTTTGCTAGATGATTAGGATTACTTCCCAAAAATTTGCCTATACCTTTAAATATTAAAGTAGCAAACGAAGAAATAATTCCTGTTGAAGATGTTCATAGGAGTTGTTGCGTAGATATACGAGGTTGTAAATTATTGGTAGATTTGATACCGATAAAGTTAGGAGAATTCGACGTAATTCTCGGAATGGATTAGTTAGTTAACCATGGGGCAATTATAGATTGTCAGAAGAAATATGTGAACATTAAAACGTTAAGACAACCTCAAGTTGTATTTTATGGGAATAGATCACTGGGACGTTTGTGTTTTCTAACCATGACCCAAACTAGGAAATTGTTGAGGAAGGGATGTGTAGGTTATCTGTGTCATGTTGTTGATACCCAGAGAGTGGTAGCAACCATTGAACAAATACCTATAGTTAAAGAATTCGCTGATGTATTTCCGACTGAATTTTTGGGTTTTCAGCCGGATTGGGAGACAGAGTTTGTAATAGACATCGTGCCAGGAGCGGCACCAGTTTCCAGGGCACCATATCATATGGCGCCAGAGGACATGAAGGAGTTGATAGTGTAGTTACAAGAACTGTTAGACAAGAAGTACATTCAACCAAGTGTTTCGCCGTGGGGAGCACCAGTACTATTTTTCAAGAAGAAGGACGGATCGTTAAGACTTTGTATCGTCTACCGAGAGTTGAACAAGTTAACGATAAAGAATAAATACCCATTGCCCAGGATCGATGATCTTTTTGATCAGTTGAAAGGGGCTAAGTATTTTTCTAAAATAGATTTAAGAATGGGGTATCATCATTTGAAGGTTAGAAAGGAGGATGTACCGAAGACAGCATTCAGGACTCGTTATGGTCATTACGAGTTTCTGGTGATGTCATTTAGGTTGACTAATGCACCAGCTGCATTTATGGATATGATGAACAGAGTCTTCAAACAATATTTGGACAAGTTTATTGTGGTGTTTATCGATGATATTCTAGTCTATTCTAAGACGCCAAAAGATCATGATGAACACCTAAAATTAGTGTTGGAGGCACTAAGGAAGGAGAAGTTGTATTTGAAGTTCACAAAGTGTGAATTTTGGTTGGAAAAGGTACAGTTTTTTGGTCATGTCATTGACCATAAGGGGATTTCATTGGATCCAGCGAAGGTGGAAGCCGTGATGAATTGGGAACAATCGAAAACGCCGACTGAGGTGCGGAGTTTCCTAGGGTTAACGGGTTACTATCGGAGATTCATCCAGGATTTTTCAAAGATAGCTACTCCGTTGACTAACTTAACAAGAAAGATGGTGAAATACGCGTGGACTGATAAGTGTGAGGATAGTTTTCAAGAACTAAAGAAGAGGTTGAGTGAAGTGCCTGTTTTGTCATTATTCGATGACACATGAAATTTTGTAGTTTATAACGATTCTTCACATAGAGGACTTGGTTGCGTGCTCATGCAGCGTGGCAAGGTCATTGCGTATGCATCTAGGCAGTTGAAGGATTATGAGAAAGTTTACCCTACTCATGATCTAGAACTGGCCACAGTAGTTTTTGCTCTAAAGATATGGAGACATTATCTTTACGGAAAAAAATGTGAAATATACACGGACCACAAGAGTCTATAATATATCTTGACACAGAAGGAGTTGAATATGAGGCAGAGGAGATGGCTAGAATTAATAAAGGATTATGACTGTGAAATCCTGTATCACCCTGGAAAAGCCAATGTAGTTGCCGACGCCTTAAGTAGGAAGGGTCGGGAAAAGTTGTCTTTGTTAATGGCTCAAATTGAGTTAATAACAGAGATGGCTAGGATGGAAATAGAAGTGACGTTGCCGAGAGAATTGGAGCATATGTTGTTTGCAACAGAGATTCAATCTACCATTGTAGAAAGAGTCAAGGAGGTGCAGCTCAAAACTGATGAGGGTGACAAGGTAAAGGAGGGGCTAACCAATGAAACAGATACTAAGTACAGTCTTGATAATGAGGGATTATTAAGATTTGAAGGAAGAATTTGGGTTCTGAATGAAACTGAATTAAAGGAGCAGGCGTTACAAGAGGCTCATAGTTCAATGTTTTCTATTCATCCTGGTAGTACTAAGATGTATCAAGACCTTCGACAAAGTTTTTGGTGGCCGAACATGAAGAGAGAAATAGCTGAGTATGTGAGTAAGTGCTTGACTTGCCAGAAAGTTAAGGCCGAACATCAACGACCAAATGGCTTGTTACACACATTGGAAATTCTGGAGTGAAAGTGGGAGAATATCACGATGGATTTTGTGGTGGGACTTCCAACTACAACGAAAGGGTATGATGCGATTTGGGTGATAATGGACCGGTTGACGAAGTCGGCTCACTTTTTTCCAATTAGGGGTAAGTATAACTTAGACCAGTTAGCTAGACTTTATAATAAGGAAATAATTTCTAGACATGGAGCACCAGTATCGATTGTGTCAGATCGTGATCCACGATTCACATCGAACTTTTGGAGGAATTTACAAGAGCAGTTGGGAACGCAGTTGAAGTTGAATATGTCGTATCATCCACAAACTGATGGACAGAGCGAGAGAACAATTCAGACGTTAGAAGATATGTTAAGATCTTGTGTCATGGATTTCAAGGGTAGTTGGGATGATCATCTACCATTAGTAAAGTTTGCGTATAACAATAGTTATAATGCAAGCATAGGTATGCTGCCTTACGAAGCTTTGTATGGGAGGAAATGCAGAACACCATTGTATTGGGATGAAGTAGGAGAACACCAAATGCTAGGACCAGAATTGGTACAGCAAACAGCGGACACTGTCAAGATGATACAAATGCGTCTCTTAGAACCTCAAGACAGACAGAAGAAATTTACATATTCGCATCGAGAAAATAGAGAATTTGAACTAGGTTCTTACGTATTTCTAAAGGTATCTCCCTGGAAAGGAAAGATATGCTTTGGAAAGAAGGGAAAGTTGAGTCTGAGGTTTATAGGACCTTTTAAAATATTAAAATGGGTAGGTGAGGTTGCTTATATGATAGCATTATCTCCAGACCTAGAACGAATACATAACGTGTTTCATGTATCGGTATTGCGTCCTTATAAGTCAGATTATAAGCACATGATAGAATATGAGCCTATTCATATCGAGAAGGACTTAACGTACGATGAAACGCCGATTCAAATTGTCGATAGGAAAGATCAAGTTCTGCAGAACAAAGTCATACCTTCCATGAAGGTGATAGGAAGAACCACGATGCGGAAGAAGCAATGTGGGAATTGGAAGAAAAGATGAAAAAGAATTACCATCAATTGTTTGTGTAATTTTTTTTATATATATATCGTGATTCTGGGGATAGAATCCTTAAAAGGGGGAGAGAGTGTAACACCCCAGAAAATCAAACCTTTTGTAAATACTCTTATAATGAATAAAATAATATTATTTGTTATTATTATGTGCTGATAAGATGAATGTCGTTATATAACCTAGAAATGCCGGAATGTCGTAGTATTTTAACTAAGTGAAGGAATTAAAGTGTTTGAATTTTCAAGACGAAAATAAAAGTTTTCGAGAAATTTTTTGAAAAATACTATTCATCGATTTCTGCTCGGGAATTATTTTTGAACTTTCGAGAAATACGTAACGTTATAATATCAAGGTGAGATGGATTATATAATAATAATCTAAGTATAGAAAAAGCAATATTTCGCATGCGGACTTCATGAGAAAACGTTAGGAATATTAAGCGTTAAAGAGAGAGTGTATTGAACGTATGATATGTATGTATTGTGCGAGGTAGTATATATGGGTATGATATGAAGTAGTATACAAGTATATGGGAATGAGGGTATTTCGTATATTACGAATTAATATACGAGCTAGAATACGAGAATTATACGTATAGTATATGTTATAAGACTTTTAGTTGAATGGAATGGACTAATAGAATTGTGTAACACTTGAAGAGTGCAATAGGAATTGGATGTGCAAGCCCAAGTGTTTGTTAATCAAAAGCCCAAACTAAAGTAATGCAAGCCCAATAGGAATAAGCTAAGTTAATTAACTTAAGACCAATTTAATGATCCAATGGGTTAGACATGATCCATGGAGCAAACCAAAGTTAATGTGGGTTAAACTTGGTGACCAAGTACTTTATGTAATGGCCAAGAATAGGATAAGTTTTGTGATGGCCAGTTAATAGGTGTAATTAGCAAGTTTACTTAATAAGTAGATAATGAATAGTAAGGAGGTGTATTAAGGAGGTCGATGATTTAAGTACTAAAATACCCTCACTTTGGCTTTACTATAAATAGAAGGCTAGGATTTTCATTTGTTTCTTGTTATTTTCAACCAACAACTTCTCTTATAAAGCAACTTATTGGTTAGAGAGAATAAGCACATATAAGTCAAACATCCTTTGTTAGATTTTCAAAGAGGAAGATGACTAGTTCATCAAGTGTAAGACTCTTGTCTAATAATTATCCATCTCTATCATTGTAGGGTGATAAGAAAAGTGTAACTTAATAAGCATGTATGCTAAAAACATGTAAGAATTGAATAAACAATGGACTTAAGCCAAATAAGTCATGAATAAGTAACTTGAACCTAAATAAGTTATAAACTTAGGAAGAACTTTTGATGAACTTGTCATTTGTTTGTCATATGAAGTTACTATGTTTGATAAGATGTGAGAATGTTGATTAAAGGACTTAAATCTATAATAGGTCATAAGGAATGAAAATTTGTAGTTTATAAGTTATTAAGTCATGAACTTATAAAGAATTAGTCAAAACCTAATTTGAAAATAAGTGGATATAATAAGTAGTTTGAAATGTTTATTTGATGGTTAGAGTCCATTTAGAACGATGATCAAATCGTTAGTAATGATGTTTCACCGGAATTCACACGATTGGACGATAAACGTCAAATTCGTGAAATTCTCGGAATGGAAGTCGTATTTTGTGTTTGAACTCGAAAACGTTGGTTTTCGATGGAGGCAAGTCATATTTGGTATTATAGAGTTGCGGACTCAAAAATGATCGGAGTCTGACTTAGAACGAAGAAACGAGCGTTGAACGTTCACGAACGTTTATCATTTTCATTAAAAATGAACTAATAGGTGAAATTTTAGCAAACTAAGTGAAATAGATAAAATTCTTGCATGAACGTGTAGAGTATGTAATTTGTGAACCGTAGGCTTTTGAATGAGCCAATTTAGACTTATAACAAAGAAGTTATGCATCCGAGAATCTCACAAAAATAAAAATTTGTCAAATTTTTCTGAGGCACAGAGTCCGTGCCGCAGCGCGACTCAAAGCACAAAGGCCCACACCGCAGCACGAGGCCGAGACAGGGTACACTACAAATTGGCACCGCAGTGCGGCCATGTCAAAGGAGGATCGCGCCGCAACGCCGAGTCCCGGAGCATGCTCACTGCTAAGTCACGCCGTGGCATGACATAAAGAAGAAATGACGGCGCTGCAGTGTCAGCCTTAGGGATTACATAGAGATGAATGGTTATGGAGATAAAAGGAAAGACAATATAGTAATACAACTATAATAAACATAATGTGGCTTTATTAAGACATTGTTGAGCCTTAAGTATGATCACTTAGGGTTGAAGTAAGTCAATTACATATGAATGTAAGAATAACATAATGGAAAGCTGAAACAAATACTAACCAATCTAAGTCATAATTAGATTGAGAAGAAGGGTAAGATTCATTAGGAACCATGTATGTTTATTCATGACCTAATGTGTTATGTGATGTTATCATTTACTGTAGAGACTTAAAGACTTAAACGAGAACGTGTTATTAACTGTAGCAGACGCTAAAGGCAAGTATTCTGTTGTTCCAGTTCAATCTGGACAAGCTTTGTAATTCATGTATCCTTACGCATGAAGTTTGGTATGATGAATTCAAAGCCAATTCTTTCAGCTAGACGTATATTATGTTTCTATCAAAGCATGGTCAAGGTTTACCAAGTTATATTGGTGTGGTTTTCAAATGAAGACTGAGCATGCTAAAAATGTTTTGTCGTTTAATGACAGACACGTGAGGTTGCCACAACTTAAACGTACAAACGTTTAATGAATGTAGTGTTGATCAACATAGAGTACTACAGGCTGATCGCCTAGACGTGCTCGTAAGAAATGTCAGACTTACAGATTTAGTGACGGGATGTCCTTTTCAAAAGAACTTATGAAATGCTCAAGGTCTTGGACCAGAATTGATGTTTTATTGAATATTGTTGCTGTAAAACATTTTGAAGGAAAAGAAGTGCTATTTTAAATTATCGATAGTACTTCGTAACTATTGTTCAGTTATTGAAGATATATGATTCCTATGTTTCAAGCATTTTGGTTGTTAGATTTGTTGTACTTGCTGAGCTAGTCATGCTCACTCTTGCTTGGACCATATGAACACAGCTAAGATCGAACGGACCGAAGGCTCCGACAAAGATAAAGGCAAGGCGAAGACGAACCCGTAAAATACTTATGTAATAGTATAGGGTGAATGATTGTAATATATTTAATATTATGACAAGAACAATGTAATGGTTATAAAGAACCTGGGGGAATGTTAATATTATTTTGAATATATAGAAGACATTCGTTCCTTTGAGACTTTTCAATTGAATGTATGTGTGAATGGTAGTACCGCAGTACACCATCATCATGGGGTTGGAAGATACCCAGATTTGGGGGCGTCACAGGTTGGTATCAAAGCATTAGGTTATAAAACCTAAGGGGGGAATTAAAAACCTTAAGTCATAACCTTAAGAGAAGTCAAAGAAGTAAAAAGAAGAAAATAACCTTATAAAAATGCATTATGATTATGTTATGTGTTTTTACTATTGTACTGACATGTACTAATAAACTTAATTGTTTTATGTAGATGTCAGGAGTAACTGGAATGCAGTTAGATGTACAATCTGTTAGTGAAGAATCGGTGAACCAAATAGAGATTATACTGAACCCCATAGCAGCAGAGCTCGAGATAGTGGTCATTGAGTCTAGAGACTCAGAGGATCCTGACCACATGTCAGTATTCGATGGTATGATAGAAGAGGAAGTGGAGGTATTTTCCTTTAATCCAGTAGCAATAGCAGTAGAGATGGCTCCTGGGGAGTAGATGATGTCATTGTTGATGTCAGTGTTGGATAGAAATATCCATTACTTTTAGAACGTTAAAGAGCTAAAGGCAGAGCTCTAGGCGGTTATAGAGGACAAGACGGACGTGGAGTCCATGTGAGAGCATGAACACGATGAGAGGATTTTGGCTAAGGACAAAGCCCATGATTTGAAGCATAACGTTTTTGAGCTCAAGGAGGAGCTAAAGACCAAACAACAGAAAATAGGGAGAATGTCCTATATTCACAAGAGTTCTCATGCAAATTTCCAGTAGCAGGTAGCTAGTTATCCTGTAGAGGCGGGGCAGACGTGGCATACTATCAGCCGTGATATTATAGCCGATCTTGCCAAGGCATATTTTAATAATGCCTTGAGGCAGATGTAATCTATTAGTGGGTAAAGTAGTTTAGATATGTAAATATTTTTATCTAGTAGTGACATAAATCCCTCTTTTGTATAACAAAGATTAGTCTTTTGTAAATCCCAATTTTTGGAAACCAATAGCGGGAAAGAAATGTAATCAACTTCGGCTGTGTAATGTAAACAATGTAGTATTATACTACAAGGAATGAATGAATATAAGTCTTTTTATGGAACATAATAAGCAATGGATGATTGAAGTTATTGTTTAATATCGAATAATAACTAAATAATAAAGAAAGGAATAATAACGAAATGTGTTGTTTATTGTATCAGCAAAATGCTGCCGAGAAGAGTACAACGTAATCAAGGAGCTAATGTAACTCAACCGGAGGGAGGTCTGGTTAACCCTATGCAAGAGTTTGTTAATCTTTTAACAGGCGCATTTAATAGAACTGGGGTTGATATCCCCGTAAATCTAGGAGTAGCACGAGCTACTACCTTTAAGGATTTTAAGAGTGTGGGTCCGTCGGAGTTCAAAGGAACTACGGACCCTATCGAAGCCCAAACGTGGGTGAAGGAAATAGAGAAGGCATTTGTGATAGCAAATGTCAACGAGGCCTAGAAGGTTGCCTTTGCAACCTATACGATGAAGGGAGAGGCCAACTTTTGGTGGGAAGCCAATCAGGCTAGAGCCGAGATCGAAAATTTGACGTGGGTGAGGTTCAAGGAGATATTCTTCGGGAACTACTTTCCCACGAGCATACTGGGAAGGATGGAGATACGGTTCTTTGAGTTTAAAAAAGGGGATATGATGGTTCCCCAATACGCCGCCAAGTTTAATGAACTGGCAAGGTTCGCTCCACATCAAGTGGACACCGAGGTTAGAAAGACGCGATGGTTCGAGCAGGGCTTGAAACCCTAGCTCTATAACTGTATATCTATGCTCCAGAGTACTTCATTTAGGACTATTTTAGAATTGGCGATAATCGCCGAAAGTGGTAGTGTGGCTCTGAGCCAATACCACAAGGATAAGAAGAACAAGAGGAGTGTGGATGGGGGAGTGAAAGTCGAAGGAGTCAGCGGTAGTGGCGAGGGACAGAAGAGGAAGGAATTTTGTTCTATGAATACCGGAGTGAAACAAGGGGACCCAAAGAGGAGGATCGAGGCCTGCAAGGCCTTTGGGAAGACTCACTTAGGAGTCTGTCTCAAGGGGAAGGCTATATGCTACAACTATGGACAGGAAGGGCACATCTCGCCAAAATGTCCAAGTCTTAAAAAGAACCACGGATACTTTGTGTGTGTGTCAACTGACCACATAGCAAAGAACTGCCCGAAGAAGGGGACGGACAGGAACCGGAGCAATAATAGCAGTAAGTTAGCTATTAATGGTCCAAATGCACCGGATAGGTGATGGGTCAGACCTTTAACATATGATACCAAGATGCGCATTTGCATCGGGGACGCCATCGCAGGTATTATTCCGATCAACGACATAAATGCTTATGTGTTGTTTGATTTGGGTGCTACTTGTTCGTTTATAGCATGTGATTTTGCTAAACGATTAGGATTACTTCCCGAAAAGTTGCCTATACCTTTAAATATTAAGGTAGCAAATGAAGAAATAATTTCTGTTGAAGATGTTCATAGGAGTTGTTGCGTAGATATATGGGGTTGTAAATTATCGGTAGATTTGATACCGATAAAGTTAGGAGAATTCAACGTAATTCTCAGAATGGATTGGGTAGTTAACCATGGGGCAATTATAGATTGTCAGAAGAAATGTGTGAATATTAAAACGTTAAGACAACCTCAGGTTATATTTTACGGGAATAGATCGCCGAGACGTTCGTGTTGTCTAATCATGACCCAAACTAGGAAATTGTTGAGGAAGGGGTGTGTAGGTTATCTGTGTCATGTTGTTGATACCCAGAGAGTGGTAGCAACCATGCAACAAAAATCTATAGTTAGAGAGTTCGCCGATGTATTTTCAAGTGAATTTCTGGGTCTTTCGCCGGATAGGGAGACAGAGTTTGTAATAGACATCGTGCCAGGAGTGGCACCAGCCTCGTGAACACTTGCGTATCGTATAAGCGCCCGGTGGAGATGAAGGAGTTGATGGTGTAGTTACAAGAACTGTTAGATAGGAAGTACATTCAACCAAGTGTTTCACCGTGGGGAGCACCAGTACTTTTTGCCAAGAAGAAGGACGGATCATTTAGACTTTGTATCGACTACCGAGAGTTGAACAAGTTAACGATAAAGAATAAATACCCATTGCCCAGGATCGATGATCTTTTTGATCAGTTAAAAGGGGCTAAGTATTTTTCTAAAATAGATTTAAGAACGGGGTATCATCAGTTGAAGGTTAGAAAGGAGGATGTACCGAAGACAACATTCAGGACTCGTTATGGTAATTACGAGTTTCTGGTGATGTCATTTGGGTTGACTAATGCACCAGTTGCATTTATGGATATGATGACCAAAGTGTTCAAACAATATTTGGACAAGTTTGTCGTGGTGTTTATCAATGATATTCTAGTCTATTCTAAGACGCCAGAAGATCATGTTGAACACCAAAGATTAGTGTTGGAGTCACTAAGGAGATGTTGTATGCAAAGTTCACAAAATGTGAATTTTGGTTGGAAAAGGTACAGTTTTTAGGTCATGTCATTGACCATGAGGTGATTTCAGTGGATCCGGCATAGGGAACAACCAAAAATGCCGACTAAGGTGCGGAGTTTCCTAGGGTTAGCGGGTTACTATCGGATATTCATCAAGGATTTTTCGAAGATAGCACAGAAGGAGTTGAATATGAGGCAGAGGAGATGGTTGGAGTTGATAAAGGATTATGACTGTGAAATCCTGTATCACCCTGGTAAAGCTAATGTAGTTGTCGACGCCTTAAGTAGGAAGGGTCAGGAAAAGTTATCTTTGTTAACGGCTCAAACTGAGTTAATAACAGAGATGGATACGATAGAAATAGAAGTGAAGTTTCTAAGAGAATCGGAGCAGATGTTGTTTGCAACAGAGATTCAATCTACCATTATAGAAAGAGTCAAAGAGGTGCAACTCAAAACTGATGAGGGTGACGAGGTAAAGGAGCGGCTAACCAATGAAACAGATACTAAGTACAGTCTTGATAATGAGGGATTATTAAGATTTGAAGTTAGAATTTGGGTTTCAAATGAGACGTAATTAAAGGAGCAGGTGTTACAAGAGGCTCATAGTTCGAGGTGTTCGATTCATCCTGGTAGTACTAAGATGTATCAAGACCTTCGACAGAGTTTTTGGTGGCCGAACATGAAGAGAGAAATAGCTGAGTATGTGAGTAGGTGCTTGACTTGTCAGAAAGTTAAGGCCGAACATCAACGACCAAGTGGCTTGTTACAGTCATTAGAAATTCTGGAGTGAAAGTGGGAGAATATCATGATGGATTTTGTGGTGGGACTTCCAACTACAACGAAAGGGTATGATGCGATTTGGGTGATAGTAGACCGGTTGACGAAGTCGGCTCACTTTTTTCTAATTAGGGTCAAGTATAACTTAGACCAGTTAGCTAGACTTTATAGTAAGGAAATAATTTCTAGACATGGAGCACCAGTATTGATTGTGTCAGATCGTGATCCACGATTCACATCGAACTTTTGGAGGAGTTTACAAGAGCAGTTGGGAACGCAATTGAAGTGAAAGTGTCATATATCATCCACAAACTGATGGACAGAGCGAGAGAACAATTAAGACGTTAGAAGATATGTTAAGATCTTGCGTCATGGATTTCAAGGGTAGTTGGGATGATCATCTACCATTAGTAAAGTTTGCGTATAACAATAGTTATAATGCAAGCATAGGTATGCCACCTTACGAAGCTTTGTATGGGAGGAAATGCAGAACACCATTGTATTGGGATGAAGTAGGAGAACACCGAATGTTAGGACCAGAATTGGTGCAGCAAACAGCGTACATTGTCAAGATGATACAAATGCGTCTCTTAGCAGCTCAAGAGAAATAGAAGAAATTTATATATTTGCATCGAGAAAATAGAGAATTTGGAGTAAGTTCTTACGTATTTCTAAAGGTATCTCCCTGAAAAGGAAAGATACACTTTGGAAAGAAGGGAAAGTTGAGTCCGAGGTTTATAGGACCATTTGCAGTATTCAAATGGGTAGGTGAGGTATCTTATATGATAGCATTACCTCCAGACCTAGAACGAATACATAACGTGTTTCATGTATCGGTATTGCATCCTTATAAGTCGGATTATAAGCATGTGATAGAATATGAGCCTATTCATATCGAGAAGGACTTAATTTACAAACAAATGCCGATTTAAATTGTTGATAGGAAATAGCAAGTTTGCGGAACAAAGTCATACCTTCCGTGAAGGTGATATGGAAGAACCGCAATGCGGAAGAAGCAACATGGGAATTGGAAGAAAAGATCAAAAAGAATTACCATCAATTGTTTGCATAATTTTTTTTATATATAGCGAGATTCTGGGGACAGAATCCTTATAAGTGGGAGAGAGTGTAACGCCCCAGAAAATTGAACCTTTTGTAAATACTCTTTTAATGAATAAAATAATATTATTTGTTATTATTATATGTTGATAAGATGAATGTCGTTCTATAACCTAGAAATGCCAGAATGTCATAGTATTTTAACTAAGTGAAGGAATTAAAGTGTTTGAATTTCCAAGATGAAAATAAAAGTTTTTCGAGAATTTTTTTAAAAAAAACTATTCATCGATTTCCGCTCGGGAATTATTTTTGAACTTCAGAGAAATACATAATGTTATAATATCAAGGTGAGATGGATTATGTAATAATAATCTAAGTATGGAAAACGCAATATTTCGCATGCGGACTTAATTAGATAACGTTAGGAATATTAAGCGTTAAGGAGAGAGTGTATTAATCGTATGATACATATGTATTGTGCGAGGTAGTATATACAGGTATGATACGAAGTATTATACAAGTGTATGGGAATTAGGGTAATTCGTATACAAGTATACGAGCTAGAATACGAGAATTATATGTATAGTATATGTTATAAGACTTTTAGTTAAATGGAATGGACTAATAGAATTGTGTAACACTTGGAGAGTCCAATAGGAATTGGATGTTCAAGCCCAAGTGTTTGTTAATCAAAAGTCCAAACTAAAGTAATGCAAACCCAATAAGAATAAGCTAAGTTAATTAACTTATGCCCAATGTAATGATCCAATGGGTTAGACATGATCCATAGAGCAAACCAAGGTTACTGTGGGTTAAACTTGGTGACCAAGTACTTTATGTAATGGCTAAGCATAGGATAAGTTTTGCAATGGCCAAGTAATAGGAGTGATTAACAAGTTTACTTAATAAGTATGTAACGAATAGTAAGGAGGTGTATTAAGGAGGTGGGATGATTTAAGTACTAAAATGCCCTCACTTTGGCTTTCCTATAAATAGAAGGCTAGGATTTTCATTTGTTGCTTGTTATTGTCAACCAACAACTTCTATTATAAAGCAATTTATTGGTTAGAGAGAATAAGCACATATAAGTCAAACATCCTTTGTTAGATTTTCAAAGAGGAAGAAGACTAGTTCATCAAGGGTAAGATTCTTGTCTAATAATTATCCATCTCTATCATTGTAGGGTGATAAGAGAAGTGTAACTTAATAAGCATGTATGCTAAGAACATGTAAGTATTGAATAAATAATGGACTTAAGCCGAATAAGTCACGAATAAGTAACTTGAATCTAAATAAGTTATAAACTTATGAAGAACTTATGATGAACTTGTCATTTGTTTGTCATATGAAGTTAGTATGTTTGATAAGATGTGAGAATGTTGATTAAAGGACTTAAATCTATAATAGGTCATAAGGAATGAAAATTTATAGTTTATAAGTTATTAAGTCATGAACTTATAAAGAATAAGTCAAAACCTAAAGTGAAATTAAGTGGATATAATAAGTAGTTTGAAATGTTTATTTGATGGTTAGAATCCATTTAGAACGATGATCAAATCATTAGTAATGAAGTTTCGCCGGAATTCACACGATTGGACGATAAACGTCAAATTCGTGAAATTCTCGAAATGGAAGTTGTATTTTGTGTTTGAACTCGGAACCGTTGGTTTTTGATGGAGGCAAGTCATATTTGGAATTATAGAGTTGCGGACTCAAAAATGATCGGATTCCGACTTAGAACGAAGAAACGAGCGTTGAACGTTCACGAACGTTTATCGTTTTTGTTAAAAATGAACTAATAGGTATAATTTTAGCAAACGATGTCAAATAGATAAAATTATTGCATGAACGCATAGAGTATGTAATTTGTGAACCGTAGGCTTTTGAACGAGCCAATTCGGACTTATAACGAAGAAGTTATGCATCCAGGAATCTAACAAAAATAAAAATCTGTCAAATTTTTTTGAGGCACAGAGTCCGCGCCGCAGCGCGACTTAAAGCACAAAGGCCCGCGCCACAACGCGAGGCTGAGACAGGGTACACTGCTAATTAGCTCTGCAGCACAGCCATATCAAAGGAGACTCACGCTGCAGCGCCGAGTCCGGAGCATGCTCACTGCTAAGTCACGCCACGGCATGACATAAAGAAGAAATGTCGGCGCCGCAGCGCCATCCTTAGGGATTGCATAGAGATGAATGGTTATGGAGATAAAAGGAAATACAATAAAGTAATACAATTGTAATAAACATAATGTGACTTTATTAAGACATTGTTGAGCCTTAAGTATGATCACTTTTGGTTGAAGTAAGTCAATTACATATGAATGTAAGAACAACATAATGGAAAGTCGGAACAAATAGTAACCAATCTAAGTCATAATTAGATTGAGAAGAAGGGTAAGATTCATTAGGAACCATGTATGTTCATTCATGATCTAATGTGTTATGTGATGTTATCATTTACTGTAGAGACTTAAAGACTTAAACGAGAACGTGTTATTAACTATAACAGACGTTAAAGGTAAGTATTCTGACCCTTGTTCCAGTTCAGTCTAGACAAGCTTTGTAATTCATGTATCCTTACGCATGAAGTTTGGTATGATGATGTCAAAGCCAATTCTTTCTGCTAGACGTATATTATGTTTCATTCAAAGCATGGTCAAGATTTACCAAGTTATATTGGTGTGGTTTTCAAATGAAGACTGAGTATGCTAAAAATGCTTTGTCGTCTAATGACAGGCATGTGAGGTTGCCACAACTTAAACATACATACGTTTAATGAATGTAGTGTTGATCAACATAGAGTACTATAGGCTGATCACCTAGACGTGCTCGTAAGAAATGTCGGACTTACGGACTTAGTGTCGGGATGTCCTTCTCAAAAGAACTTATGAAATGCTCAAGGTCTTGGACCGGAATTGATGTTTTACTGAATATTGTTGTTGTAAAACATTTTGAAGGAAAAGAAGTGCTATTTTGAATTATCGATAGTACTTCGTAACTATTGTTCAGTTATTGACGATATATTATTCATATGTTTCAAGCATGTTGGTTGTTAGAATTGTTGTACTTGCTGAGCTAGTCATGCTCAATCTTGCTTGGACCATATGAACACAGCAAAGATCGAACGGACCGAAGGCTCCGGCAAAGATAAAGGCAATGCGAAGACGAACCCGTAAAATACTTATGTAATAGTATAGGGTGAATGATTGTAATATATTTGATATTATGACAAGAACAATGTAATGGTTATAAAGAACCTGGGGGAATGTTAATATTATTTTGAATATATAGAAGACATATTCGTTCCTTTGAGACTTTTCAATTGAATGTATGTGTGAATGGTAGTACCGTGTAGCACCATATGTCGGGTTAGAAGATACCCAGATTTGGGGGCATCACACACCCTCTATAAATGGAGGGCGTGGGGTGGCCATTTTGTTAGAGAAAACGGCGAGGAAGTCCTGTCAAATTTGCTCTGTACACACCATAAATTGAGTGCTTTCTCATTTTAAACACTTTTGAGCTCATATATTGCTATATTTTTACCGGCAGGAGCCGAGTGTTGATCCATTTAAAGCTATAGAAGTCTTCTTTGGCAGTCCACTGTAAGCCTTCTTACACCTTGAAAAGCCTTTTCTCCATATTTTGCACACATTGTTCTTCGCGTTGAGAGTCGTGTTATGTGTGTGTGCTGGACATCGGTCCATGGCTTTTTATTTCATTTTGTATATATATATATATATATATATATATATATATATATATATATATATTATATATGGACTAACATTATCGAAGTTATGCCTTGATTAAGCCTAGACTCACGTCCAAGCGTTTATTGCTTTTATGTTTATATATATATATATATATATATATATATATATATATATATATATATATATATATATATATATATATATTCTGTCAGACACAGAGTTTACTTTGTGGCCTTTTATTGCTTTCTTTATATTTCATCCCGCCTAGAGTTTACTTCGTGGCGGTTGATCGTTTTTACTACTTTATTTACATTTCTGATCCCCCATGGAGGTGCTTCGTGGTGGTTGATCATGTCTCTATGTATATAGTTACCGCTTTTATATATTTACATTTTCAATCCCTCATGGAGGTGCTTCATGGGGGTTGATCATGTCTTATATATATATATAGGGGGAAATGACTATACGAAGCCGTGCAAGTTTTGGCTTGTACACAGTCTCCAAAACGACGTCGTTTTGGAGAGTTGGTTAAAAATCGTTTTGGAGAGTTGGTTAAAAAAAAAAATTCACGCGTTCATTCCTCCCAAACCAAATCAGGGCTTTTGTCACTTCTTCTCCTTCTTCCTCTCACTCCACCATCTTCTGAATTCCAATAGATCCTTTTACTTCATCATCCATGGAACAAATCTTCAACTATGACGAGGGAATGCGGGCCAAGTTGTAGCAGGAGAAGCCATGGGTGAATGACACTCATTTCTTCAAGAGGGCGGAGATCTCCGCACTCGCGCTTCTCAAGATGGTTGTGCATGTGCGCTCGGGCAGAACCTTTGAAGTCATGGGGCTGATACAGAGGAAGACGGATGGGGATGAGATTATTGTAATGGATGCCTTTGCGTTGCCGGTGGAAGGGACTGAAACTATAATTAATGTTCAGGCAGATGCTTATGAGAATATAGTTGATTATTCTCAGACCAACAAGCAGGTAAATTATTTCACATTTTTCTTAATTTGTTTTTTGGGCATTCTTTTTCGAAAACTCTTGAACCCTAATTGTGCTATTTTAGTTTTGTTTAATGCATAGTTTGGATTTTGGAGAATAATTTAAATTTGTTATGTAGGAAAAACATAATTCCTTATGTTATAGCCCAACTGTGTTGTCATAGTTTAGTTGAGTATATTTAAAATTGTGTGCAAATATGTGATTTGATTGTTTTTTAGAGTAAAATTATTCATATTCTATTTTCATATTATAAGCACTTATTTGGAGGGTTTATGTGGAGATAATGTACTAAAAGTTACTTATTCAAATAATTAATAACAACCGTAGTTAAAAATTCTAAGGATTAGTTTTGTGTTGGTGTAAGCACACATTTGTGGGTGTGTATGTTCAATTTCTATGTGATCTTCACTCCAGAACCATGTATGTGGAATTTCTATGTGTCATTCATACCACAACCATGTATTGGTTGTAAATATTTCTAATACAATTATATCTCTTACTTGGGATGTCATGTGTTAGGTGTGTGTTGGTGAGAGCAAGAATTCATGCATGTTCATATGTGGAAGAGGATAAGGGAATCCCCATTGGAAGAAAGTAAATATAGGTTTTAGGCTTGATATTGGCTCAACATGTAGCAAGTAGTTTGCTAGGGTAAATGTACAGGTTGTTCAAAAGCTTAATATTGCTTCCAAGTTTTTTTCCCATTTTTCTAAAAAAAGAAGGAAATTTTAATGCTTGAGGTTGATTGAACTTGGCTTTTTCTTGGGTTATTGCATCTTTGTGTTTCTATCAAGATTGGTGTTCTTTGTCTTTTCAAAGTGATATAATCTGATATAATCATTGTTCAAGGTTTAATTAGAAGATTATCCCTGGTTTTGCATTGTTCAAAGGTTTTTGAACTTCAGATTAACACTAATGATATATTTTGTTTCTGAGACCTAATGGTTGAGTATCCTTGGAAATTTTAAAGTAAAAAATTCCATTAGCCTTTGAACTTTTGTAAAAGTGAAGATGATCGTCAATGATATATTTTAAATGAGATATCGTGTTTAAATGGACAATTTTCTAGACAGATATTACTTACTAGTAATTACTACTACTATCATGAGCTTTTGGTGCTTTACTTGTGTATGACGTCACCCGTCCCTCCCATCCAAAGAAGTTTCGTCCCTCCCATTCAAAGGAGAGACAATAAATGTCAAAGACGACTCATTTGTTCTTAAGAGATTTGGTTGTTGCTCAAGTTAAGTTTATTGAGTTGGAAACTTGTCACATTGGCGTTGTTTCTTTGTACATTATCTTATCTTTTTCATTTAAGATGGATATTATCCATGAGAATATAGAAAGGAATATTGTTATGGAAGCACTGTTTAAATAGGTGTAGATTGTGCCTTTTTTTAATGGATTAATCGAACAATAAATATATATATGTTTGAGAATTTGTTAAAAAGTTTGAGCTCAAAAGCCAATACTTGCGATGTATTAATCAAAGACCTAATGTTTCTCGTACAACAACAATTTGTAATTTGATAAAATACATAAAGGCTCCACAAATTCCAACAGGAAGAACAAAACCCATATATCTCACAGCAATAATACAAGAGAAATAAAGTCTTATTCTAGCTTTGTGCAGTGTGTCTGTCCATATCTTTGCATCACTTTCCGAGTTTCAAGTGCAGCAGCCTCACTGGCGCGCAAGGTTCCGCTTGCCCTGATGCCATCATATTCTTTACTTATCTCTTTCTGAACCTTGCTTCAAGCATCCCCAAGAGGGTCTACTTTGGTGTTGACCACTGCAGAATATCACTATTTTCCTCTTTCGTGTTGACCCCAAAAGATAATCGGTCCAAGCCAAGTATATTTGTTACAACCAAAAAATAAGTAAATCTAGCTCTCAATTAAATTTATAAAAATAATCAATGAGTAGCATAAGTAACAAAATTCTGTGAGCCTATAGCTTGGAGTATTGACTTGACCGAAACATCAGATGAAAAAGTTGCCCAATATCAGGTTTCAACCATAGGTTAAAGATCTGATGACTCTGGTCGAGATTTGTTGGACTGGCGAACAGAATTGAAAAGAATGTCCTTGATAACCTAGAACAGAGGAAGAGACGTGTATAAGAAGATGCAAATTATGACCACAAAAACAACTACTAGAAAGACTACATGTTTGGAATAGGAACAGAAAGTTACATGCGACATTAAACCATGGACCTGCTCGACAGTAATCGTTGAACTATCCCACGTGATCTTGGCAAGTTGAGATTCTTCCAGAAATTAATAAACATAAGCAATAGGATAAGGGGAACTATGAACAAAAATAGCACATGAGAGCTCTCTATCAAAGAGATCTATACAATTAAAAAAAAGTGCAGTGGCTTAAGCATCACAAACAAAACTATTAAGTATATAGTCGTGTCATTCAATGGTATTTACAGACTGCTGAGCAGCATAAGAATGTCGTGTTGTCCCTTAAAGCAACTACTTAGTGCAGCACAAACTTACATTTGTCTCCTAGTTATCTTTTATACATTTTGTCTAGGTAAACATTGATAATGGTTTGTCTAGATATAAACATTGATAAAAAATAAAAATTTAATGTGACACTACTTTTAAAAAAAAAAGAAATACGTTGAAATTTTATATAATTTTTTTCGATAAACATATATGTGCATAATAAATTAATTATATAACATAAGTAATTCACTTCAAAGTATAAGATCATTTAAAATACTAGCACCTAAAATTAACATAACCAAAAGGTAGAAGCCAACATTACATTAAGACCATAATCATCTCCAAGTCATAACACACAAAACAACATGTAAACTAAAACATGATGAAGCAAGCTAGTCCTGTCACTAAATAAGCCAATAGCATCCGAGTACACTAGCGAATCTAGAAGTATCACTAGAGTATCTGAGAGTATCTAAAATTTGAAATATGTGCGCTCTCAAAGAAGTTTTCACACTTCATAATTAAGGACCCATACAGAAGTTCCACATGAACATTCAAGAATTCTTACTCTCACCAACACACACCTAACACATGACATCCCAAGTAAGAGATATAATTGTATTAGAAATATTTACAACCAATACATGGTTGTGGTATGAATGACACATACAGAAATTCCACATACATGGTTCTAGAGTGAAGAACACGCAGAAATTCCACATACACACCCATAAATGTGTGCTTACACCAACACAAAACTAATCCTTAGAATTTTTAAATACGGTTGTTATTAATTATTTGAATAAGTAACTTTTAGTACATTATCTCCACATAAACCCTCCAAATAAGTTCTTATAATATGAAAATAGAATATGAATAATTTTACTCTCAAAAACAATCAAATCACATATTTGCACACAATTTTAAATATACTCAACTAAACTATGAGAAAACAGTTGGGCTATAACATAAGGAATTATGTTTTTCCTACATAACAAATTTAAATTATTATCCAAAATCCAAACTATGCGTTAAACAGAACTAAAATAGCACAATTAGGGTTCAAGAGTTTTCGAAAAAGAATGCCCAAAAAACAAATTAAGAAAAACATGAAATAATTTACCTGCTTGTTGGTTTGAGAATAATCAACCATATACTCATATGCATCCGCCTGACCATTAATTCTAGTTTCAGTCCCTTCCGCCGGCAATGTATAGGCATCCATTACAATAATCGCATCCCCATCCGTCTTCCTCTGCATCAGCTCCATGACTTCAAAGGTGCTGCCCGAGCGCACATGCACAACCATCTTGAGAAGAGCGAGTGCGGAGATCTCCACCCTCTTGAAGAAATGAGTGTCATTCACCCACGGCTTCTCCTGCAAGAACTTGGCCTGCGTTCCCTCGTCGTAGTAGAAGATTTGTTCCATGGATGATGAAGTAAAAGGATCTATTGGAATTCAGAAGATGGTGGAGTGAGAGGAAGTGGCAAAACCCATGATTTGGTTTGGGAGGAATGAGCGCGTGAATTTTTTTTTTAAAACAACTCTCCAAAACGACGTCGTTTTGGAGATTGTGTACAAGCCAAAACTTGCTGCAGTACATGTATAGTCATTTTCCCCATATATATATATATATATATATATATATATATATATATATATATATATATATATATATATATATAATCACTTTTTTTTATATAAATCATGCGGTATCATGTGTGCCTAGGAATCTTGTGATCACAGATTCAGTCTCCTGAATCTAGATTCGGTTCCCATGATGGACATTTTCAGCTGTAATCAACTTTTAAGTTATTTATAGTGTTCGAATTTCCTTAGATGGCTCTCATGCCCACAAGGAATTCGGCATTGTTGTGTATATTATTTTCTCGAAGATGCTTCGCATCTCGAAAATAAAAGCAATCAAGTCGAACACTTAATAAAAATGGAAGTATCAAAGGCCTCAATTACTATTGTGCGTAAGGGTTTGAAAAAATCTGTTTTACAAAATGTCATTGCTATATCTTGTTTAAAACTGAATTTTTACATAAATGCAAACCCTTTGTAAATAGGTGCGAACGAGGAATAGCACTACTTCCAAATAATTGCACATTGACCCATATACACACACATTAATATAACAGTTTAATTGAAAAGTGGCGGTCACCGTGGTAACACGGATGTCGGGGGGTTCCTAACACCTTCCCTCCGCATAAGCAAATCCCTGAACCCTAATGAATCTCAGTTTCATAGACCAGACTAGTAGTGTTACACTACGTGGTTAATGTGCAAACCTTTTCTCGGTTGAGTTTGTGCAATCATTTAAAAATACCAACTGGCGACTCTTACAGTCCAATCATTGACATATAAATGTTTCACCTTTCCACAACTTGTTTTTTCAAACAAATCTCACCTAACATGAGAACACAAATAGATAAGAATAGTAAAGGGACAAATAAAAATCACGCAGTCGACAGGTGGCGACTCTGCTGGGGATAAGTTTCCAATAAGAGGACTTAAGCCGCTACTACAAACTTTTCAAAATTGTTATATGCTTGTGTGTGGATGTTGCATTTACATTTTGATGAATGTGTACGAATTCATTTACTTACTACAGTTAATGTTTTACACTATATCTGCCTGTGATAATTAGTGCTTCGCACATGTCATCATTCCCATGACGGTGAGACACGTTGCATGTCATCATTCCCATGACGGTGAGACACGTTCCACCAGGAGGCTATCCTGTCGGTGTTTGATTACTTAACTCGTAGGAAGACTAATTCCAATGAGGCTCGGGAAATGCACCACCCAGATTCGCTCCAGTTGAAAGACCGGATAAATTTCCCGTCAAGTAAATTGCGAAGATCTAGGAACCTTCATGACAAAAACCCACGAGAGTAACCTAAGATAGGTCAGCCTCTGATAAACTAAACATGGAGGGAAGTTTCTTCAAACTTTCCCATTTCAATTACTTGTAAATTCAAATACTTGTAATTACATTTCATGTCAATCTTTATGTAACGGAAAGTATAAAGGAAAATGTGTACATGCATTTCTTTTTACCATGTTATCTTATAAACAGCTGACATATGTTTTGCAGGATAATACTCCTAAAACAGACACATTATGATAGCATGTAAATATTTATACATTCTCTAAGACTAAACTACATAAGTTTTTGTAGGGAACAATTGGGACTGTTACCTGGTCAAAGTCCAAAAAGGTAACGAGCCTACAGCCAAATATGTCTTCATCTGATCAAACCAACCCTGCTCATGTCTCTCGTGAAGAGTTTGACGGATTAAGCAAACAAATTACAGATTTAGCTATTCTGCTTAAAGAACTACACCAGTATACTCAGGGTCCACGAATACCCGTACATAAAGAATCCTCTGCACATGGAGGAGCACAAGGTGTGGATCAAGCAAATCCAATACCTGAGCTTCAGTTGGATAAGTCAGACAAAATTCCTGAAAACACCCATCTCAAAGAAGATCCAGACAATGGTGATATCAGAAAATAAAAGTCCTTCAAATAAAAGAGACCATTCAATTTATAAAAGGGATTAGTACACACGGGAGTGTCTTATATGCCGACCTCTTATATTCCCTGGTGTTCATTATCCAAAGAAGTTCAAGACTCCTGACTTTGAAAAGTATGATGGGTTGGGAGATCCTTACACACACTTGAAGGTGTTCATTGGAGAACTCGAATCTTATGACGCTGATGAGAAGCTCAGAATGCAGCTTTTTCAAAAGAGTCTAGCTGGAGAAGCCCGATCGTGGAACACTAGATTAAACAATTCTAAAATCCATAGCTGGGAGGAGCTAGCTCATGCCTTCCTCACTCAGTACATCTTCCGGTCTCAGATGGCTCCAGACCGGTACCAAATTACCAAGGTCAATAAACAAGCCAACGAGTCTTTCTGGGAGTATGCTCAAAGGTGGAGGCGCCTTGCTGCTCAAGTTACTCCTTATATGACTGAGTCAAAAATGGTGATGACCTTCATAGACATACAAGAAGCTCCCTTCTATGAGAGAGTCTTAGTTGGTATTGGCAAGCCATTTTCTGAAATGATCAAACATGGAGAGATGGGATTGAAATCAAGAAAGATCCAAGACCTAGCCGCTCTAAAATCTGTTGCTGAGCACATCTAGTTAGGAACTTATGGAAACAACCCCAGGAGTGTCCATAAGAAGAAAGAGGAGGATGTTTCCTTGATAATACAAGGTCAAAAAGGTAGTCAAAATTTGCCAATCCAGAGGAGAAATTACTCCCCCCTATCAAGCATAGTCTTCAAGCCCTCCATTGCCAAAGAGTGGAGAAGTCAGACGCAACCGAGTGTTCACGCCTCTAGGGGACACACTCGAGAATATTCTCAATATTCTAACAACTCAAAATAAAATTATGTATTTCTTCCACCGGCCAACCCGAATGGGAAGGGTTTCAATGCTACACGGAAGTCTGCTTATCATGCTGGAGCTCTAAGACATGATACTCAGGATTGCTGGGCCTTAAAACACAAGATCCAGGATTTAATCGACAACAAGGAGATCGTGGTGACTAAACCCGACTAACCTCATGTACAAGACAACCCTCTTCCTCAACACAAAGAAGAAGAGGTTAATATGATTAATTGGAGCAGTGGACAGAGTTCCAATTACGTTGTTGAATCTTCCCAGACCAAAAAGGACGGTGCTGACAAATGGGATTATACACAGTTCTAGTTTGTGATGGAGTAAAAGATGAAAGCTCTTTGTAAGCTAGTAGAGCAATTGGCCGAACTGGTGATCCATCAGCACCAAGTCACACGCCAATTAGTCAGTCAAGAGCATGCTAGTCTCCTTCTTTTTGTTATGAATACTCCATCATCACTTTCAGAAAGTGAAACACTGGAGGATAAAGTTGCAAAAAGAATAACTGCCAAAGCCCGTCGGGATTTTGCCAACGAGAAGGAATTTACACACCTAGGCCAACCTGTGGAGGAGATATTTCAGATGTTGATCAATGAAGGAAGAATTACATCCCTTCTACCTCTGATCAATCCCCATTCAAGACGGTTAAATTCTAATGGAGTATGTCAATATCACTCTCATTCTTGTGGTCACAGCACAGAAGAATGTTGGGCACTCCGCCATTTAATTCAGAATTTAATTGACAGCGATGTCCTGCAGATGGCAAATGACGACACTTTGTTACTCGAGAGTGGGAACACATATCCTACAAAATGGAAGGACGTCGTAGCAGTTATCTCCGTTGAGGATGATTTGGCTACCAGACCACTTACAATACAAGCAATTCAACTCAAAGGTGTTGACAATCCTTTGAAAGTGGTTGCGCCAGAGCCAATTCTCTTGCCATACAGAAGACAGTATCATGTTGTCGGCCTACAAAAAGTGTCATAGAATTATGGAGAGGCTGAAGGATCCACATCCCACATAACTACTGTAGTGTTGAAAGAGAATCCATTATATCTCCCCCAACGGGTGATGAAGCCTACCATCAAATCAAAGGGGAAAGTTCCCATGGAGAAAATTAAAGAATTCTTCCGTATTATGGGCCATAATGAAGCCAAGGTGGTTTTAAGCTTGAGAGAAGCTCCACAACAAATTTCCATACTGGACTTGGTTTTCTCTTCCAAAGATCACAGGAAGATCTTGCTAAGGGTCTTGGAAGAAACGCATTTGCTGAAATTAGTGGATGTTGAAAAATTCCAACATCTAGTTGGTCACATTTTTTAACAACAATGTGATATCTTTCACTAATGACGACATACCTCCCGAGGGGACTGGTCATTGCAAGTCATTGCAGATAGCAGTTATGTCCTCCAGATACATGGTGGGAGGAGTTCTGATAGATGGTGGATCATCTTTGAATATCTACCCTTATGCCACTTTGGACAAGATGAATATCAATCCCAAAAGGATCAAAAGTAACCATACGATTATCAAAGCTTTTGATGGATCCTGACAAAATGTCGTTGGGGAGATTGAATTACCTGTGGAAATTGGTCCACATACATTCAGTGTATCCTTTCATGTGCTCAAAATTGCCACAAGATACAACTTACTTTTGGGAAGACCGTGGATTCATATGGCTGGAGTCGTCCCTTCCACCCTTCATAAGCAACTCAAGTACATTATCAATAATAGCTTAATCACTGTCAACGCTGAGCCAGAATGTCCTGAACAAGGTGATATACCACTTATTTAACTTCAATGCAAAAGTTGAGCCGGTCAGTTTCCATGCCCTGGAGGTGAGCAACACTCACTATCACCCTATTAGGGTGCCACCTTTGACACACAAGGTTTCTACCGAGGTAATGTCGGCCACTCAAGAGATGATGTCATTGGGTCATCAACCTGGACAAGGGTTGAGCAAAAATCAACAGCGAATTAAGCGCCCAATTCAAGTTCCCAGCCAAATGGTGATAGCGGGATTATGTTATTATGCTAGCTCCAGTCACCGGAATCCTCACAAGCACAAACAAATTCCTTCATCTTCAGCCACACGGCGATTATCTCCACCTACAGATCCTGAGCCTGTACGGTCTCTGGTAAAGGTACCTGCCCATGTAATGGCTATGTTATTTCCAAAACCGATACTAGTCAAAGGAAAAGAGGTCCTGATTCCTGATCCCAAAGTGGAAGAAAGGTAATGGAAACGTAAAAAAGACATTGCCAGGAGATTATCTCATTTACGCATCATTTTCCATGATGAACACATAAATACATACACTTCAGACGATGATTGTCCAGACATTATGATCATTATTCAGGATAACGAGGATGATAACAGCCCCTTCATCACTGCCATCCATCAGGATTTCACCCATGACAATTGGAGTAGCACTCCTTGCATTTGTCGACAACGGTAAAAATGGCGTAATTTCCTCTGCTATAGTAGATAGCTTTTTAATCGCTTACTTTCTTTATCTGACATTAGCGTTATTTTATCAGTACATGCTAACACTTTGTATGATTGAATAGTTTCATATATTAAGTGAAAGCATATTTTGTTTCAAGACTCTGAACTTAGATGTGCCTATACTTTCTGATGAGGTGCCTTTTCTCCACAAGGACTATAACTTTGATGAAAAGTTGGACTCAGACTTGATGGAAATACAAGAGGACACTAAGATACCTCAGAAGATCAAAGAATAGGTTGAGGATATACCTAAACCAAATCTTGTTCAAACCACCTTATTTAACCTCGGGACCTTAGATAACCCTAAGCTAATCCAAATTTCTATAGACCTCACTCCAAACCAAAGGAATGACATGGTTACACTATTAACCCAATTCCAAAATGTGTTTTCATGGTCTCAAAAAGACATGGTGGGTATGTCCACTGACATCGTCATCCATCGCCTTCCCATTAAAGAGGGATTCAAGCTAGTCAGGCAGAAGCTCAAGCGATTAAAACATGAGTGGAGTTTGAAAGTTAAAGAAGAAATTGTGAAACAATTTCAAGTCGGCATCATCATGGTGTCCACATACCCTGAATGGCTATCCAACATAATCCCCGTGCCTAAACCAGGAGGAAAGGTGCGAGTTTATATGGATTACCGGGATCTGAATAAAGTTTGTCTTAAAGATAGCTTTCCTGTGCCATTTATCCACATACTCATTGACAATAATCTTTAAATCGACATGTACTCCTTTCTTTTTGATGCTGCGGGGTACCATCAAATTATGGTTGCTGAAGAGGATCGTGAGAAAATTGCATTCATCACGCCTTGGGGAATGTTTTGCTATAGAAAGTTGTCATTCGGCCTCATCAACGCCGGAGCTACCTACCAGCAGGCTATGATGGCTCTTTTCCATGACTTAATGCACAAAGAGATAGAGATCTATGTGGATGACATCATTGTCAAATTGCGAAGGGAAGATGACCATCTAGACCATCTCAGAAAGCTCTTCAACAAGTTACGTAAGTACAACTTGAAGTTGAATCCAGTCAAGTGCGCCTTTGGCATTAAATCAGGCAAGTTGCTAGGATTTGTAGTCAGCCACAAAGGGATTGAGCTGGATCCCACCATAATCCAGGCCATCACAGAAATGCCCATTCCTCAGACAGAGAAGGACCTACGGGGATTTTTGGGAAGAATCAACTTCATTAGCAGGTTCATCTCTCAACTCACAGCAACCTGTGAGCCTATCTTTAAGTTGTTAAGGAAGAACTCCTCCATGAAATAGAATAATGAGTATCAGTAAGCCTTCCTTACAATCAAGGAGCAGCTGGTCAACGCTCCTGTCTTGGTACCACCAAGGGATGATGTTCCCCTATTCATGTACTTATCTATAAATGAAAATTCCATGGGCTGCATCTAGGACAAAAAGAGCGAGCTATCTACTACCTCAGCAAAAGATTCAGTAGCAGTGAACACAAGTACACTCTGATTGAGAAGACTTATTGTGCTTTAGCATGGGCTTCCATGAGGTTATAGAATAACCTTCATGGTCACACAACCCATCTCATATCCCGCGTAGATCCTCTCAAGTACGTGTTCCATAAACCCATGTTAAATTGTCGGTTGTCCAGATGGTAGTTGATCCTAAAATAGTTTTACATCTCCTACGTGACGCAAAAGTCCATTAAAGGTCAAGGAATTGCGGATCAACTGGTCGTCGCACCTTCAGGGGATTTCAAACCCTTGGAAACATACTTCCCCAATGAAGGGGTAATGACAGTGCAGCCACACCATCAGTACGATACACACCAATCATGGAAAATGTATTTTGATGGAGCTGTTAATATGAAAGGTTCTGGAGCTGGAGCAGTTCTAGTATTTGGTACGGGGGAGCAATATCCCATCGCCATCAAATTGCAGTTTTCCAGCACCAACAACACAGATGAGTATGAAGGCTGTATCATGGGACTCAAACTTGCCTAATCAATGGGTATCAGGCGGTTAACTATCTTTGGGGATTTAAAATTGGTAATCAGACATAACACGGGAATCTATCACTCCAAAGAACTACATTTGTTGCCTTCCATCAGCAAGTTTAACAGATGGCTTCGGAGTTTAAAGAAGTAACCTTCCTCCACATTCCTAGGAATAGGAATGATTTTGCGGATGCACTAGTAACTTTGGCCTCCTTGACTCACATACCTGACAAGGAAAACATGCCAAGCATAACATTTTCCCTGCAAAAGGCTCCAGCCTATGGGAATTACATTGGAGAAGTATCGGATGAGCTACCTCCCTACCAACACCCTTGGTATCAGCACATCAAATAGTACTTGCGAGATGGATCTACACCCGCTGAGGCGAGCCCAACTGAAAGAAGGCAGATCCATCGATTAGCTATAAAGTTCTACCTAAGCGGAGATGCACTCTACAAAAGAGATGTAAGACTAGGTTTCCTCATATGTCTAGATAAGGACCAAGCTTAGAGGCTTATGGATGAAATTCATGGTGAAGTATGTGGCCCACACATGAGCAGCCCTCTAATCGTTAAAAAGATCCTGAGAAGAGGGCATTATTGGCTCTCGCTTAAGGCTGACTGTGATGATCACGTCAAGAGATGCTACCAATGCCAAATTCATGGGAATGCTATCAACACCCCTCTGAGGGAACTCCACAATATGAGTTCACCTTGGCCCTTCTCAATGTGGGGAATGGACGTGATCGGGCCCATCAAGCCAAAAGCCAGTAATGGGAATTGATTTATCTTCACCATGATCGACTACTTCACCAAGTGGGTAGAAGTAGCCTCCTTCCCCAGGGTTACCAAAGAAGTCATCATTGCTTTCATCAGAAATAATGTCATTTGTTGATATGGACAACCAGAGGAGATTGTGTCAGACAATGCTAAGAACTTCAACAACAAAATAATGGAGGAGTTATGCAGTCAATTCCACATCAAACACCTTAACTCCGTTATCTACCATCCAAAGATGAATGGTGTTGTTGAAGCGGCTAATAAAAACATCAAGAAGATCATGCAGAAGATATCCATGAATCATAAAGGATGGCCTGACCTCTTGCCTCTGACTCTATTAGCCTACAGAACTTCAATGAATACTTCTACTAGGGCAACCCCCTACTCATTGACCTATGGGATGGAAGTCGTGCTCCCCATAGAAGTGGAAATGGAATCCCTTAGAGTGTTGATTGACGCTCAGCTGGATGAAGACCAATGGTTACAAGACAGGTATTACTAGTTGTCTCTAATAGACGAAAGGCGAAGTGATGTTATCTTCCATAGTCAATTATACCAACAAACGATCGCCAAATCCTACAACAGAAAAGTTTGGCTACTGCAGTTTAAACAACATGACTTGGTTTTGAAGAAGATCAATGACAACCAAGATCAGTCAAAAGGAAAATTCACTCTAAACTGGGAAGGCCCGTTTATTGTCAAAGAGGTATTGATAGGAGGTTCTCTCAAATTACAGGAAATAGATGGCAATGAATTTCCACAGCTCATCAACTCGGACACCGTAAAACGGAACTATGTCTGAAGTTACCATCAAGCAAACATCCTTGTTTTAGATCACCAGATCCCCAGTCATTTCAAGTTTTCTAACCCCTTTCTATATACAACGTTTCTTCATACCCATTTGCCCCATCAAGGAAACACACTATTCAATGCAGAAGACTGGTTTTCAGATCATCGGATCTTTTATTCCACTTCGTTTCAAACCTTTTAGGTTATCCCACTAGGGATTGAACCTTTCACACCCTCAGTTTTATCCCACCGGGGATTAAAACTTTTCACACCCGCAGTTTTGTCCCACTACGGATAAGACTTTTCACACCTGCAATTTGTCATGTACATGGGATCAAACATTTCCCCCACAGTTTTTCCTGGACATGGGATCAAACTTTTTCGGTTTCAAATCATCCTGAACATGGGGCAAACTACGTCGACCTGATCTCCCCGATACCTGAGAGTACGTAGGCAACCATTTTATATGGCCCGATCGCAATAAAAAAACAAAAACAACAAAAACATTTCTACACCCTTCTATACAAACAAAAATCATAAAAACATTTCTACACCTTTCTACCCCTTCACATATAGCGTTGAACCTCTTACACCAGGTTCGAACTATGCAGACCTGATCTCCTCTTCAATAGGTGTACGTAGGCAGCCATTTATGGTTCGGTCTAACCCCCTACCAAAATACAAATACTTGTCACATGGTACTGGGATCAAACTTTAATCCAACACATTTCGTGGGCTTCACACCAAAAGGATGGAACTACCTGATCTCCCCATAAATGGGAGAGTCGGCGACCATCTAAGTTGTGGTTGAATCCTTGAAGAGCAACACCAATCCATAAGAGATGCAACTAACTGGGCTCCTCTTCAACAGGAGTACTAGCGACCATCTGTGGTGTGTTCAATCTCAGAGAGGAAAGCCACAATCCTCTCCACATCTACATATAGAAACCAGTCTCAAGACACCAAAGAGGGTAGGAATACACACAGATCAACGATCCATTCTTACAGATCCTGAGATATCTCAATGTCTACACATCAAGGATGAGTTCAGAATACATCAATATCATAAGCCTTGAAGAAGCAGGCAAATATTAAGCAAGTAACAAGGCACAACTAAAGGTAAGTAAATCAAAATATATTTCCCTGCTATATATAATGTTATTTGATATATACAATATGTGTTGTATATGAAAAAATGGCTAAGCTAGTCTGTGCAAAAAATGCAAGCCTATCTACAATCCCATGGAAATACGAGCTAATAAGTCCAACATGGCATCTCTCTCCGAAGAAGGAGGAAACGCTGCAAGCTCCTGCCCAAGGGTATCTACACGAGCCAACAGATCCACAGCTAACTGCATGGTGGTATGATGCTTATCAATATATGCACTCATCTCAGCAATTATGCCAGTAGTAAGGGATCTCACTATAGTACTATCTATAATGGCTACATCCCAGGCAGATATGGCAGCATCTAGCTCAACAATCAATCCATCTCTAGATGATCTAATCTCATCTTGCTCAGCAATAGCGGTGCCTCTATAAGCTACAGCCTCCTCTCTCTCCAATAGAGTGGCATCTCTCCCATCAAGAGTTGTCAACATCATGGCCCTAGCCTGATCTTTCTCAAAGGTCATCAGATGAAGAATCTACAAGAGCTGCTGGTAACCTAGTGAATAATTTCTCCTCGATGGGAAGATCAATGTCCTCTATAGGCTCCCCATCATCAGAATCAATCCTCGGAACTATGGATACTACCGCAGCCGATGTTGTCTCTGTCTCCATCCATGCAGAATACTCTGTCGAGCGGCCCGAATGGCTAATAGAAAACTCAGCTAGCTCACGTTGATCCCAACAGGCATACAACCTAGATCTGTCCTCTGCTTACAAGTGGTGGGAAGCCAAACGCTAACTCAATGCCCCCTCGAAAGGATGGAAGTCCGAAACTGGTCAAACTGCGACATCACGGCCAGTGGGTAGTAAGTAGTCATGCCCCTCAAACCAGCCAAAGGATGATAATCCATGCCAGGAGCATGAGTAATGAAGCTATAGGGTGAACTGAGCCCTATACATGGCAAGATGTCAAATGGATCTCCGATCCCTGCCAAGAATATTGACCAAGACGTAGCATCTATATACTTCGCTAGTTGAAAGGAGTAAGACATGGTTATCTCATGGGTAAAATAGTATCCATGCCAGCAGAACGTGTCAATCGGTCTCAGGTGTGACATGAACCACATGTACAACATGACCGAGCTACCTGTGAATAACCCTGTAGGGTAGGTGCTGCAATATGTGGCCTATCTCAACATCTCTGCTACGATCATCAGCACAATGGTATGACCCTCCTTGAGAGCTCTCACTGCTATAATGATAATACACACATCAACAATAAGTCTACTCTAGATAGACTCCACTGATCCTCCGGTGCGGTGAAATCCCCGAAATGTCGTGTGTAACTATCCTCTGAGCAGAATCTGTCTATCAGAAAATGCTGGGATATCACATGGCTAGATGTAATATCATCATGTATGACTCTACGCCTTAGTCCGATGAGGGTCATAAACTGTCGGCTCATGTCGCCGATAGCCATCCGCGTGTAAGGTCTTTCCAATGGCATCGCCGTCAATCGTGCATACTCCTCTAAGGTAGGAGTCAACTCATGGATACCAAATTAGAAGACCTGCCTCTTCGGTATCCAGTGCTCTAGCATACACTCTACCAATGATTGTGCCGTTGTATGAATATTCCCTGATAAAAAGAATATTCCCCGACTAATCGAATATTCCCCGACACAAGGAATATTTTATATCTACTGGCTTACTTTGCAAAATTTTCATATATCACCCTTAACTTTAAACTTTTATCAATTTAACTATTTACCAAAATAGAAAAATTGAATACTTTTATTTCTTAAAATTCGGGGTCTCACAATCTCCCCTCCTTATGAAATTTCGCCCTCGAAATTTACATACGTACCTGATATTCGAAGAGATGAGAATACCTTGCTTTCTTTTCGGATTGTACCTTCCCAGTTATATCTTCCGTATCATGATTTTTCCATTGCTCATCTCCTGTATTTCAGATATCATTCTAGAATATCTCTTCAAAACAAAGGTTAATTGACATATCACATATTGTCAACTTATCAAGTAAAAATTTTGGCTTAGGTAGGTCACACACTAGCGAAGTATATTACTCATCTCTCCCCTCCTAGTTCTAGACTCATATCTCTGCCAGGGACCATATCCCTAAGCTCTGATACTATTTGTGACGCCCCCAAAATAGGTATACATCACCCATTCTGAGTCGCCAGATATCACACTATAAAAATTAAATACAAACTTCATTTATACAACTGTTGAACTGTCGTATAGAATACGACCATAGTTAACCGTGAGTTTTAATACAAATGTATGTAACTCTCATGGTGCCTCAACCACATCCTTACAATGATACTTTACATAAAAGTATAGTCAAAAACTGTTTTAAAAATTAAAATCTTAGGGAAGTGCTCAAGGAAACCTTCGTACATGGTAGGCCATGTGTCTAGTTTATAATAGATATCATATGTCCACAGAATTATCCTTGGTTGACCCAATAGACCCCAAAGAAAAATGAGAATATTACTATCATCTTCTTTCCAATGGTGAGTCTTCTCTTGACATATAACTATCTCCACTATCTCCAAGTGAAAATTATATTTTAAATAAACTCCAAGATCATATAGTTAGTGCTCGTAGATATACTCAAAGAAGTGGATGTGCACAACCACATCTTATGATAACACGAGGTTGTATGTCATTAGACATCTTGTATGATAGTGGCAAAACACCCTTCCAAAGTTGGGTTCACCTCACCCTATTCTTGGTTCACCAAAATTAAATATCAAATGACGATACAATACGACACACACTTATCTAAAGTCATCAATAAAACTATTTCCATACTATTTAGGGAGAACCTCAACAACGACTATAGACCAACGTTACATTCCCCATTATCGCCGTCAATTCACCCACTACACTCTTATTACCTAAAAGGAATTGTGAAGCAAAAAGGGTGAGCACAACTAGCCCAATAAAGAATATCATGACTAAAGATAATTTACATCATCAATAGCCTTCATTAGTAATAAATCAGAGATTTAGAACATATGGTAGATGATAAAAAATTTCAACCATAGTTGCAGCGGAACAAGCAATCCATTAGAAGAGTCAAATAGACCATTAGATCTATTATCTTCTCTATGTTAAAAGTCTGCCGATAATGTTTTATCCCTGTAACATCAATCAAAAATTCCTGTCCACAATCATATGAATAACTCATAATCATAATTATGATTCTAAATTCCTCTTCGCACACAGGACAAATAAAATTTTTATCACCTATCTTCACCTGAAACATCAAAAATCATGGTTATACCAAATCAAAATTTCTGCTCATAATCATACTAATAAATTCATCTTTGCACTACGGCCAAAGATATTCATTAACAATTCATCTTTGCACTACAGGCCAAAGACATACAACTATATTTTAGAAGAGTCAAGTAGAGCATGATATCTACTATATTTTACGAATTAAAAATTTATTATCAATATTTTTATCGCTGAGACTCAGCTTAATAAATAATCCACATCATCAAATCACCCATGCACTACGGTCATGGATATTCTTTAATATCACATCCATGAATTAATATTTCATTGATGAGACTCAGCTCAATAATTAATCCACATCATAGAATCATCACTGCACTACAGGCCAAGGATATTCGTTAATATCACAACCATGAATTATCTATGCACTACAGGCCAAAGATAATCGTGTTTTCATCAACGGTCCTGATCATGCCATAAAATAATTCATCTTTGCACCCTTGGACGAAGAGAATCCATAGCCATAATTATACCAAAAACTATCCATCAATGCACTACGGGCCAATGAGGACTTTTTCCACATCATTTGTAACATTACGGTCATGATATACCGAATAATCCCTGGTCATAATCATACCAAGTCCATTTATGCACTACAGGCCACAGATAACTTTCATCATAATATAAGCATGAGGATAATGACAATGATATAAAGAATCAATCAAATGAGATAAAGGATAAATATTAAACATTTGTAATACAATTTATCCAGCGTTCAATAATAACCAAATGTTATTAATCACTTAATAATCTCATAATCTAATATCATTAATATTATAACAATATTTTAATCATTTCTTAAACTTATAAACAATTTATTTCAATTGTTTACAGTTTATCAAATAATGCATTTAATCATTCAAAAATGCCATACTCATAAGATTTCATCATCAATGATCACATCCCTCATCAAAAATCTGCATACACCCTATATAGGATTCCTAAGCCATAAAATCCTATTTTCCAATTTTATTACTTCACATAACATATTTAATTCATTTACTCATAACTAGTTCATTTTCATGAAAAATACCAAATCAGTCCCAAAAATATTTCTTTTCTGGGATTTAGCAGAATATAGTCCCATATTGAACATATATTTTTCTCATAATTTTTAAAATTCATTTACTATTTTTCATATGGCTAAAACTGTTGAATATTTAGACATTTATCATAAATTGTACTTTTGTCCAAAAATTCTGAAATTTACAGGATATACTCATGTTATATACATGTACTCCCAATAAAAATTTCACCAATTTTGGAGTTAACCACAAGGAGTTATAAGGGTTTACTTTTAAAATAGTCTTTTCCTATAAAATTCAAAACTCCTAATCTATACATCCAAAAATCACCATTTTTGGACACAATCTAGAAAACTCATCAAATTATCATTTTAAAATTTTCCAGAATTTTTTAGGGTCAGGAAAATTATGAAACTGCCCCTGGAAGAAACCCCTTTTGAATGAAAATACTATTCATATGAATACGAAGGATCATTCACCATGCATGCGGTAATCCACATAGACAGGTTATTCCAACAGAATAATAAAGCATGGAATAACAGAAGAATTCATCATGCATGCGATAGACCGCACAGACAGGTTATTCCCAACATAATAATAAAGAATGGAATAACAACGGAATTCACCATGCATGTGATAGGCGCACGCATGTGTTATTTCCAATGTAATAATAAAGAATGGAACCCGGTCATGCGTGGCGCATACATACAAGATATACGGCGAATAAAAAATAATGGAACCAGTCATGCGTAAAAGGCAGTATGTGATATTTTGACGAAATAATAAATAATAGAACGAATCAGTCATGCGTAAACGCATGTATGTGATATATTTAGCGAAATAATAAATAATGGAACCAAAGTCATGCATAAATGTCGGACATGATATTCCGACGAATAATAAAGAATGGAATAATAGAAGAATTTCACCATGTATGCGGTATTTCGATAGACGAAAGTTATTCCTACATAATAATAAAGAATGGAATAATGTAAGAATTTCACCATGTATGCGGTGATTTGTATAGAGCAAAGTTATTCTAACATAATAATAAAGAATGGAATAACATAAGAATTTCACCATGTATACTAGAGTCCATATCATCAGATTATTCCAACAGAATAATAAGGAATGGAATAACAATAGCTCTCTTCATGAATACGAAAGAAATAATACCCCTTACGAGTACAACAAATAATATCCCTTACCTTAGAAAAAACTAGATATAGGAGTAGTGAAGTAGCATAATACTTTTCTTCTTTCTCTCTATAGTTTCTCTCTCAAGATTTTCAATGAATTCGTTAGAAATAATGAAGGAATGAGCTTCTATTTAAAGGAGAATGGACTGAATAGTAAATAATTCATGAACGGTCCAGATTGATTTACTTTTAAACGGACGGTCCAAATTGATTTACTATGTAGTATTAATAAAATATTCTAATAAAAAAATCTTTAAAATAAAATATAATATATTCTATTTATAATCTAATAAAATGAATAACTTTATAAAAGTATTTTATTTTATATAAAAAGATTTTACTATGCAAATACTATGCGAGCACTATGCAACACTATGCATAATAAAATATAATATATTCTATTTATAGTCTAATAAAATAAATAACTTTATAAAAGTATTCTATTTTATATAAAAAGATTTTACTATGCAAAACACTATGCATAATAGAATATAATATATTCTATTTATAGTCTAATAAAACAAATAACTTTATAAAAGTATTCTATTTTATATAAAAAGCTTTTCTATTTTATTACATTAATAATACTAATAAAACAAAATTTATAATATATATATATATGTATATATATATATATATATATATAAACTTCTGACTTCATAAAAGGCACCTCAATATATTTAACAACATTTATCATCATTATTATAATTCACAATATTAATCGACCAGGTCGTTCCCAGGAAAGTGGGTGCTTTCTAATAAGGATTTCTCCCTATTGGCGCGTAATTAGGTGACCAAATCTCACCTTGGCAGAACTTCTAGACATCATTAATATTGCAAATAATGATATTAATAACTCTGTCATCTCAATTATTGATTTAATAATATATAAAATATCGACAATAATTGAATCAAATAACATGAGATACTATGCAACAATTCATCAGAAAGTAATAATTGAACAAAACCGAGTGACTTCTCACATAAGCATCAATAATCAATACCGTGTGCTACTATGCAACCACGCCAGACATCTTGATTTTTAACATCGAGTGTTTCAACAGTTAACGGTAAAACTTTCGCCGTTATTTTCATAAAAATATTTTTGTCGTTTTCTCAATCTGACAATAATTCTGTTTGGGGTCCACCAATGATTGTGCCATTGTACGAATATTCCCTAATAAAAAAAATATTCCCCGACACAACGAATATTTTATATCTACTGGCTTACTTTGCAAAATTTTCACATATCACCCTTAACTTTAAACTTTTATCAATTTAACTATTTACCAAAATAGAAAAATTGAATACTTTTATTTCATAAAATTCGGGGTCTCATAAATATGATATAGGGAATAGCAATATATACATTCATAAGCACATCATCATCTAATACATCTCTGTACAGCTAAAAATACAGAGAAATGGGGCACAGACGCCCAATAACTAACAAAGACATATCAAAAGATATAGCGAGAATGGGGCACAGCCACCTAGTATCTAACAGAGGCTTATCAAAAGATATAACGAGAATATACTTCAGAAGAAGACAATAGTGTCAATGTCTACATCATCAATCATGTCCACCTGATGTAACTTCTCCTGAGTCATTGGATCTCCATCAATGGGGATGTCAGGCCTATACAATGGAGGATCTGCACCGACAAAGCCATATGGATCACCTGAAGGGCCAGCGCCAGAGCTGAAAGGATCAAAAGTATCTGCCTCTGAAGGATCTCTGCCCAAGTGCCAAATAAAGAAATGTGCCCGGTCCAACTGCCGGGTCAAACTATCAATCTGTGTCTAATGAGTTGGATCTCGGACACAGGACATCTAATCCGTCATCATCACAAATCCAGGAACCATATCCCCCAGAAATTGAGTGGCGTGGGTCTGGGCTCCGATGGTACAAGAGGACCACCTATGCTGGAACATCCTCTGAGTATAAAGACCCTCTGACAGTGTAAAACTGTCAACACCCATCCACGGGATATCAATGACGGGTGATTCTGATACAGGCCAATAACACCTGGCAGGAGGCATGATCGGTACACGGATCTCCCCTGTGGTGCTCCTAATAGCACGCTCTCCTAAATAGAGCACCCATCCTCCATCAATGAAGAGAGGAATCCTACGGGTGGATATCACGTACTCGACACCAATCGGGTACCCATCCTCAAACCCAATGGGCAAATGTTCCCCAGAATAGGGAATCCATGTGATAGCATCAACTGTCAATAACTCCAACTGTAGACGACAATGGGTGAAACCCTCAACTACAGGAACCTCCATCAATATGGAGTGATGCCATCGACGTCCTCGTGGATAGGTCTCCAAGCCTAGCACACTCATAGGACGTAAACATGGGAGCCTCTCATAGGCCCGGAATTGCCAACACAAAGGCAAACATCTGCTATCAGTTAACACTCTTAACCTGTACATGGGAAATCATAAAAGAAATACTCACCAATAGAAATGGGTAAAATTCTAGCCAAGCCTCCGTTAAGCCCTGCGAACTCATATGCATGCCCCTAAGGAAATAGGTGAAGGTGTAGGAGCCCCAATCATACACTCCAATACGGTCCACATCTCATGTGGTGCTCACTAAAGCGAATGATACCGTGGAAGAGTTATCTGCTATGAAGCATCCCCTAATAATTATCAAGAATAATCACCGAAAAATGCGGTCCCTGACTCTCACATCATCGGGTATGGGCTGACTCAACAGCCCGTTCATAGCATCTACGCTCAAAGGACCTGTATGTACTATCCTTCCCTTGAGTGCCTCGGTTGGGACTCCTAGCAAGGATCTAACGGCAATCGGGGTAATATTTGTTGTTCATGGCACTGGCACCCCTCCAAACTCCATACCTATGATAAATTACCAATCCATCAGCGTCATCATCACTTCACAGTCTAATAAATGGAGAGACTGAGTCTGGTGAAACCAGCACTCAGACAATGCCCTGAGATAAACCCAGGGACAATGATGGGAAAGGATGGAAAAGAACACCCCAAAACCCCAGCCATGCACAATCACTCGATAGTCAAGATGCAGAGCCTGATACATGGAGTAAATGTTGAACTAGTTCCCTCTAGGCTGTTAATTAGTTTAGTTTTTCCTGTTTAATGTAAGTGCATAATAGTTTGCATAGTAGAGTAGTTGTAAATAGTTTTTATTTATGTCTATAAAAAAATTCAAAAATAGAAGTTAGTTACTATGTTCATCTTCATGTTTCCAGCTGTTAGATAGTAAAAGTCTATTTTGGCCAATGATGAGACTTGAATTGAGTAAACTAGTATAGTACTGATTATTAGAGCTTTTATGTGACTTCTTGTTATGAATTGAATCTTTTTCTGTTTGAACTGGTATAATAAGGATAGAACAATAAAAACAACTATGTGGATTTATTTAGTCTAAATTGATACATAAT
Source organism: Panax ginseng (assembly GCA_020205605.1). Classification (NCBI taxonomy): domain Eukaryota; kingdom Viridiplantae; phylum Streptophyta; class Magnoliopsida; order Apiales; family Araliaceae; genus Panax; species Panax ginseng. The sequence continues at coordinate 129,551,177 of CM035130.1, forward strand.
GGACTTCTTAAGGATGATACTAGTTTGAATAAATGAAAGGCATGAACAGTCAGAGATGGCTAAATTTAGACAAAAACTTAAGTTTGGGGAAAAAATTTTGGATATATAAGCTTCATAAAAAAAGAAAAAAAAGAAAAAAATGATGAAAAAATATTGTGGCTAGTTTTGTTTTGGGGCCTTTGTTACTTGAGCAAGTACGCCCGAGGGAGTGTCGTTTCATCTAGCGCCCTAAGGTCTTTATGGTCTAGAAGTCGTTGGTCGAAAGCTCGCTAAGGGGTAGCATTGTTAGCCTAATGGAATGAGACATTGCACAGTCATGGTTAAAAAATATAATAGTAAAAAAAGGAAATAATAAGACGGGAAAAGAGCAAAAAGCCCCTGTAATAAAAAGTAAAGCATAAGTATCCCGGATTAGACTCTTGAACTTGGTGGATGTTTGAATTTTGTTGGATTTAGCTTGTTCATGAATTTTGTGAGTTTTCATTGTATGATGCCTTTAAAGAGATCTATTATGTGTTGTATTTAGTATTATATCAGTTAGCATGGATCTCAGTATGTGTTTGCTTAATCTCATGTTTCTCAGTTACTTTTCAAGAATTTTTTTATTTTTTTTTAGATTTTATGCTTGGGAGCTATGTGAGCGACTATTGGTATGAAAAAGCAAGGAAAAGCAAGAAAAATGCAAGGAAAAGCAATCCGGACATTGTTTGGACTTTCATGTTCATTTCATGATCTTGTCTTACAACTTGGATTATGTTGTAGAGCTTCTTATTAGCTTTTCATAACATCTTGAATCATTCCAATCGGAGTTCGAATGCAAGAGTTATGACCTTTGTACCAACAGACGTTGAACTTCACTGTTTTGGGTGGCCATTTGCATAGCAGTTACTTCCAACCCAATTTCGACCTTCATCCGTCCGTTATTTCTTAATTATCAAAGAATGAAATTTGTAGATCTTGTTTAAAGCTTCGATTTGATAGGTGTCAAGCCTCGTAACTCCTCCCGGATCAAAAGTTATGGTTGTTTTACCAAAAGACACTCCAGCAGAAAAAGGACCCCCGTCGAGTCGGGCTTTCTATGCACAAAACCCCCGTCGGGACAGGGGTACAAGCTGAAAAATAGTAGGTATACTAACCGGGACGGGCCTAGCAGTGTAAAAAAGCCAGCCGGGGCGGGGGTACGCGTAGAAAAAACGAATTATGTCAAAATTTGAGTTCAAGAAGGATTTGCTCAAGCTGAATGATTCAAGGACTTCTAAGAGGACTTAAAGATATATAAAGAGGCATATAAAAGGAGGAGAATTGCAAGGATTAGAAGAAGATTCCATAGGATTAGATTATAGTAGATTAGGAACCCTAGATTAGATTAGAACTGAAGATTGAAGCTAATGATCCTCGTTGGAGAAACAGATTGCAAGCAAGAGAATACAGATTTTTTTTATCTCAATTCTAATTTCTTTTCTTATCTATTTGTATCTTTTAATGCTTAATGAATTGTGGATGATGGATTCTAGTTCCGTTATGAATTAAACTCTATTTTGAGATTACTATGGATCTTATTATGTAGTTTACTTTGATATGCTTCTTTGTTAGTCTTATTAGCTATATTTAGATTGTCTATTATGGTTTCTGATGAATAGCTTAATTGCCTAGCTAACAATTACCGTGATAATCTATATGAACTCGAGAGATGAAGTATATATTTAGATCTGATCATTATAGCATGTGATTGTGTTTTCTGCATGGCGTTGGAATTCATAATTTATGTCTAGGATAGAGATATACCTATTCATTGCATGTAATTTGATAGAGAAGTTGTGCATAAAATCCTCTTTAATTATAATTCACATAGAGATATAATGGGTTAGTTAATTAGGGTGTTCTTCTTAATTCTATCATCTGTGGATTTAAGTTGATTTGAGTATGATGCATTGAGAGATGGTCATATTTACTTATGTGTTCTTGATTAACAATTCAGAATAGTGAGCTTAATTGATAAGAAGTGTATTAATTTAAATAAAGCAATAAATGAAGTTGTGATCTTAAATCTCCATAATATGATTTATAATTAGTGGTAATTAGAATTAGTTTAACTAAATAATTTATTTTGCCATTAAATTAATTGTTTAATTAAAATTAGTTTAGTTAAGAGTTAGTAATTGGTAATTTGTATTAATAATTCCTCGTGGGAACGATACTCTACTTTCACTATATTACTTGTTGACCACGTATATTTGCGTGTTGTGCATATATAGATTTTACCCAAAAACTTATTGGGTAAAATCAAGTAATAGATACCAGATAAGTAGGTATAAAACATATTTATCAGTTGTGTGAAGTTGGGAACCTGTAGTAGGAAGGGCAAATGTAGTAGCCGATGCGCTAAGTAGGAAGGGTATAGTAAAGTTGTTAATGTTAACGACTCAAAATAAGTTAGTAACAGAGATGGCGAGAATGGAGTTAGAAGTTAAATCACCAGATGAAGCAGTGGAAATGTTATTTTCAATGGAGACTCAACTAACCATAGTGGAATGGGTTAAGGAAGTGCAATTAAGCAACGAGGAATGCGAACATATGAAGAAGAGAATGGAAGATGAAGAAAAGACTAAATATAACCTAAATAAGGAGGGATTACTTCGTTTTGAATGAAGAATTTGGGTTCCAAATAATTTTGAATTAAAAGAGGAGATAATGAGTGAGGCCCATAGTTCGAGGTACTCAATACATCCCGGTAGTACGAAGATGTATCAAGACCTTCGTCAAAACTTTTGGTGGCCCAACATGAAAAGGGAGATAGCAAAATATGTTAGTAAGTGCTTAACTTGTCAGAAAGTTAAGGATGAACACCAACGACCTAGTGGGTTGTTGAAATCATTAGAAATTCTAGAGTGGAAATGGGAGCATATCACAATGGACTTTGTGGTGGGACTTCCAACAACAAGGAAATGATACGATGCTACTTGGGTAATAGTGGATTGATTGACAAAATCAGCTCACTTTTTACCAATAGGAGCTAGGTATAACCTAGAACAATTAGCTAAACTATATGTCAAAGAAATTATTTCAAGACATGGAGTACCTATTTTGATTGTGTTAGATTGTGATCCACGATTCACATCAAAATTTTGGAGGAGTTTGCAAGAGCAAATGGGAACGCAGTTGAGATTGAGTATGGCATATCATCCTCAAACGGATGGAAAAAGTGAGCAAACAATTCAAACGCTTGAAGATATGTTAAGATCTTGCGTTATGTATTTCAAGGGGAGTTGGGACGAACATCTACCATTGGTAGAATTTGCGTACAACAATAGTTTTCATGCTAGTATAGGCATGCCGCCTTATGAAGCGTTGTATGGGAGGAAGTGCAGAACTCCACTATGTTGGGATGAACTAGGTGAATGTCAGATGTTGGGACCTGAGATGGTACAACAAACGGCGGACATAGTAAAGTTAATACATACTCGATTGGTGGCGGCTCAAGATAGGCAGAAGAAGTATGTTGATCCTCACCAAGAGAAGAGGGAATTCGAAGTAGGGTCTTATGTTTTTCTGAAAGTATTGCCTTGGAAAGGGAGGATACATTTTGGGAAGAAAGGGAAGTTAAGTCCAAGGTTTATAGGATCTTTTGAAATTTTAAGAAGGGTAGGAGAGGTAGCTTATGAAGTAGCTTTACCTCCAAAAATGGAACGTATACACAATGTGTTTCACGTGTCTGTGTTGCGTCCCTATAAACCGGACTATAAACATGTAATAGAGTATGAATCTATTCATATAGAGAAAGATTTAACGTATGAATAACTTCCAGTTTAAATTGTTGATAGGAAGGAACAAGTTTTGAGAAATAAGATAATACCCTCGGTACAGGTGATTTGGAGGAACCACAATGCTGAAGAAGCAACGTGGGAACTCGAAAGTAAAATGAAGAAAAAATTTCCTCATTTGTTTATGTAATTATAGCGAGATTCTGGGGACAGAATCCTTATAAGGGGGGAGAATATAACGCCCGAGAAAATTTGATTTATATGAGAATTAAAAAAAATTTTGATTATGTGAATTAAATAAATTTAATTGATTAATTATGTGAGTAAGCTATGTGAAGATCGTTCTATGACCTAGAATGTGCGGATGTAGTTAGGATTCTAGCTATGTGCTAGAATTAATTGTTTTGAATTTCCAAAACGAAAATAAAAGTTTTTTGAGAAATTTCCGTAAAAATACTATTCATCTGTTTCTGCTTGGGAATTAAGTTTGAAATTCTGATAAACGCATAATGATAGAATACAAAAATGAGATGGAATAACCAATAATATTTCAGATATGGAAAACGAAGTTTTCGCCTGCGGACATAAAACCTAAGGGTTAGGAAAAATGATTTTTGAGAAGGAAATGAAATACGTATAATGATTAAGATTATTATACGTATGATATATCTGATATACGATACTATTCAAATATCTGAGTATAAGTACGAAGGTTTAGTACGACGTACAATATGAATATCGTATGAATACTATACGAAGAGAATACATGAGTTATACGCACAGAATACGATTGGTTCTTAATGGACTTTGAGTTTAAGGACTTTATATAATCCAATTGGACTTGGATTATATCAAGCCTAATGAATTGTGTAATCAAGCCCAAGTTAAGGTCCGATGTTAAGTTAATTAAGGTCGATCCAAGAAAATGAACTGTGGATCGAACCAATGGGTCACTGAATAGGTAAAACCCATGGGGAAATCCATGGGAATGACCCATGGACCTTGTGGGCCAGCCACTTCGCCACCAAGTAAAGTGATTACTTGGTGGCTAAGACATGAATAGTAAGGAGGTTGGGGAGGATGACCATTATGCCCTTCATTTGATTTTCCTATAAATACAAACTTGGCTAGTTCAATTGAGGTTTTACAAATATTAGCCAACTTATATTGAGAGAGAGAAAGAGCTAGAAACAAGTAATCATCCTACTTTAAAGAAAAACATAGAAGTTTTATCAAGAACGTGAAAAACAAAAAGGTAAAATTTTGTAAATGTTAGCTTTTAATCCTGTCGATTTCTTTTTCGTAGAGAATCGTAGATTGGTGGAGCATGCCTCTTATGGAGGAATAAGGATGGCTTTTAATGATTAAAACATTTGTAAGTCATGTTTAAGTAGAAATCGTAAGGATTTACGTAATTTAAACCGTAGAAACCATTGAACGTTAACTTGGTTGTTGATGGACAAATTGAAAACCATCATTGATAGAGTATGTGCATCTTGCTTAGTTAGGATATAGATGAGTAATCAATGGAGTTATTCCATTTGATTAGGCATATAGAACACGAGTAACGAAGTTATGGTGAATTTTATGGAATTAGACGTTAAACGTCGAAAATGTAGAAATCCCGGATTAGTAGTCAAAAGTGGTCATGTAACTTGGAAACATTGGTTTTCAATGTCAACATGTGAGATAAGGTATTCAAGAGTTGTGGACTCAAGAATCGTCGAATTCTGACTTAGAACAAAGAAAACGAGTACTAAACGTTCATGAACGATAAACGAATGCTTGATAATGAACTTAAAAGTGAATTCCGAGTTAACGGATTAATAAATCTAAAATTCTTGCCTGAACACTTAGAGTATGTAATTTATGAGCTAAGGGCTTTCGAACGAGCCAATTCGGACTTATAACGAAGAAGTTATAAGCCTGGGAAGTTCATTGAAAATTTATATGTCAAAAGTTTTTTGGGACTGAGGTCTGGCGCCGCACCACTAGATAGAGGTATATATTTCGCGCCACAGCACCATGTTGCAAAGGATGGCCGCGCCGCAATGCTACAGTAGGAATTGGTTGACCAAGTTGGTTTTGTAATTCCAATTTATTAGTAACGAATAGTAAAATGTATATGTACTTAATATACATGTCAAAGATCAACTTAAATCACTTATATAGTGATAACGTTAGAAAATTTAGTATGGTTTAATAGGAATTAAACAAAGAACGCGAATTATGGGTAAGTAAACCGTGAACGGTGTTCAACGTTGGTACTTCACCAATAATGATCGAGTCTCTGTTAATAACGTAAGAACGTTAGCAAGCCTTAATGAAGGGGTAGTAAGTCGGATTGACATTATTAATGAAATAATTTCAATTAAGACATAGAAGAGAAAGAAGTTGGTAATAACAATGCGATGAGATTGTCTGGTAGCTAATAACAATATGCTATGTGAATATATCATGTAGATACTGTAAAGACTGAGAACTGTTGAATATTTTATTCGAAGACGCTTGAAGGCAAGTTTTCTTAACGCTTCTCTAACCTTCGTGTTAGTCAAGTTTTCTGTGATTCATGTTATGAGATGCATGAATGGTTTTAAAGAAAGGGTCAATGTAAGTTTTAACTCGGCTGGACTATTCTTAAGAGTTAGATTAATTTGTGTACAAATCTTTCTATATAGAAATGATAACACCATCCTATGCCAAATATTTGGTACGGATTCAAAGGTAAGTTTATCTGTGAACAAACAAAAGTATATTTCATTGTTTATTCGATGGGCACGCGAGTTTGCCAAATCTTAAACGTAAATACGTTTAACGGATAAATGTTGATCAACATAGAGTACTATAGGCTGATCACCTAGAAGTGCTCATAAGAAATGTCGGATGTACGGCTTTAGTGCCGTGATGTCCTTTTTATGTGTGAAAACAAAAAGAGTATGTTCATGGTCTTTTGACTGGTTCAAAATTCCTAAGTTATTATATACTTTGGAATTGATGTTATGAATTGATAAGTACTAGTAAATGTTTCATAGTACTTCATTACTATTTGTTCAGTTATGGAAGATAATCATATAATTCTCAAATGTGGTATTGATATTATCCTTTGTTAGACTTGCTGAGCTAGTTATGCTCACTTGTTGATTGAATTATATGATTGTAGCTATGGCCGAACGTACTGAGAGTTCTAAGAGAGATAAAGGCAAGGCTAAGATGGATAGTTAAATATCCTGTAATAAACTAGTATGATTGTATGTATTATACTTACGAACAACAAATGATGTAATCGGTTTATGAACCTGGGAAAGGATTTTACTATGATTGTAATAAGAAGATAGTTAATATATTTATTGTGTTGTGCTTTTAATGAAATGAATGTATGATTATGTGTACCTGTAGCACCATATGTCGGGTTGGAAGATACCCGGATTTTGGGGTGTCACACGCAGTTCATAGCTATTGAACAAAATATAAGTAGCAATAAAGACAACATTAATGGATTACAAAATCAGAGGAAATAAATGGATAAGAGGAAACTCTGTCAAAGCCCTTCACTTTCCAAGCATTCTGCTCAAATCAAGCTTTCCAATCCGTTTATCTCACCGCTCTTGTAGCTCCAAGGAAATCCCAGACTTCTCCCTAATCTACCTAATCTATATTTACAGACACTATCTAAGAACTAAAGAGAGAAATTAAAAGAGGAAGAAAACTATTCTATGCTAGCTATATTATGATGTATAATGTCTGATCTCCCGGATCTCCCATATACAAAGGCTTGCCTCCCTTCTTATATCATTTTCCTTCTTTGCTAGGTCAAAATCAAACCTTCTCTGCATGGGCACCGAAGCTCGCACTGCAGCGCGGGCAATAGACCTATGGGTGGCATTGCGGCGCCACATCAGCTTAGAAAACACCAGAGCTCGCGCTGCAGCGCGAGTCCATGAAGGAACCATGGCGTTGTAGTGCCAGGATGACATCAGCAAGATAGGAGGGTGGTGCTGCGGGGCGAGCACAAGACTTGGCATTGGCGCCGCGACGTGGGTACATGTAAAATGCCCTTTTTGCCCCTAAAAGTATGGAAAAGACCTAATAAGCCCTGTATTGCATCAGTTTAAGCATAATAACACTATCATCATATAAAATTATATCCAATCTACGAGATCAGGCAACTATTTAAGTCATAAAGTATCCGATTCGGGGGTATAAATCCCACTCATCAGTAGTCGACTAAACATACCTCAAGAACGCTTAGAAAATTCGTTGAACAAAGAGATTTCAAATAAGGAAGTAATCCCCATAGAATTTGTTTACCGAAACTATTGTGCAAACATTAGAGGTCACGAATTAAGCATAGATTTAATTCCGATTAGATTGGGGGAATTTGACGTGATACTAGGAATGGATTGGTTATCCAGCCACCCTATGATAATCGAATGTCAAAAGAAAAGTGTGAACCTTCAGACTCTAAACCGGTCTAAGGTAGTGTTTTAAGGTAGCTCATCGCTTAAGCAATCGTGTTGCCTTACGATAATGCAGGCCAATAAATTGTTAAAGAAAGGATGTGTACGTTATTTAGCTTATATAGTAGATACTCAAAAAAAGGGAGTAGAAATGAAAAATATATCGATAGTCAAAGATTTTTAAGACATATTTCCAGATGATCTGTCTGGTCTTCCTCTAGAAAAAGAAATCAAATTCATAATAGACTTAGCACCGGGAACTTCACCAATTTCGAAAGCCTCATATCGTATGGCGGTGGTAGAAATGAAGAAAATGATGATAAAATTGCAAGAGTTGCTAGATAAGAGTTATATTCGGCTGAGTGTGTATCCTTGGGGAGCACCAGTGTTGTTTTTAAAGAAGAAGGATGGATCGATAAGGCTCTTTATCAACAATCGAGAGTTGAACCAAGTGAGGATTGGAATAGATATCTGTTTCCAAAAATAGACGACCTTTTTTATCAAATGAAGGGAGCGAAGTGTTTTTCTAAGATAGATTTATGAACGGGATATCATCAGTTAAAAGTGTGAAAGGAGGACATACCAAAGACGGCATTCCAAACTCGCTACGTACATTATAAATTTCTAGTAATGTCATTCGGTTTGACAAATTCTATGGCAGAATATATGGACTTGATGAATCGAGTCTTCAAGCCATACTTAGATAAGTTCGTAGTAGTATTTATCGATGATATTTTGATTTATTCAAAGACCAAGGAAGAGCACATCGAGCATCTGAAGATGGTATTAGAAGCATTTAGTAGGGAAAGGATGTACAAAAAATTTTCAAAATGTGAGTTTTGGATGGAGAAGGTTCAATTTTTAGGACACGTGATAGACCAAAATGGAATTTCAGTGGATCCTGCAAAAGTGGAGGCAATAAGTGTAAGACCCCAACTTATTATTAATGAAATTTAATTTTCTCTATTTATTATTTTGAAATAGTAAGGGTTGATTTGATTAATGTGGATAGTTATGGGTAAAATACGCAAATATTTCAAAATAAGCAAGTGGCTATAAAATATTCATTATTGTTTGGGAATATTCGCTTTGGTCGTGGAATATTCGTCTTCGTCGGGGAATATTCGTGCATGCGGCGCACAAGCAACCATGTGTGGGCCCCATAACGGCAGCGATTGGAGGAAGAAAACAACAAGAATAAGTTGTTTAAAAATAACTAGCGTAGTTATTACCAAGTTATCTTTAAAAATACTCGGTGATTAAAACACAAAGATAGACACAGATATTGCACCAATTATTGATTCTTACGTAAGAAGGCACTTACTCAATAATTGTTACAAAGAATTACCGTCAATTATTTTATTTTATTGATTCAATAATTGATGTGTTGATATTTTATATTACTTTGTTTTTTGATAATTGTCACTACACAGTATTTTTCATTATCGAAGCAATAATTCATATTATCTGAATAATATTATTGGATAACATTATTGGCAATGTCTAGAAAGTTCTGTCTAAGGAGAGGTTTGGTCACCTAATTGCGCGCCAGTAAGGAGAAATTCTTATTGAAAGCCCTCTTCCTCGAGGAAGCACGGTTGTCGATGATTGTGATTCTGTAATATTATTCGTGAATAATTAATTATTGATTTATATGATGAGGAAAATATTGATTTTATGTGGATATAGATGGAGAAAATTTTTTAATGTGACAATTGTTGAAAATTAAAATTTATCTTTTTCTGATAAAATAATTCATTTAAATATATTATTATATTTTTAATAATATAATAATGGTGATATTTTTACAATGAATGTGTGATATATGAGTATACGAGGAGAAAGAGTATTTTTGTTGCAATAAATGTTTAAAACATGTTAAACATGTCGGTGGACCTCATTTCTTGACTGAAATTTGATTATAGCCTGTAAAATCGCCGGTTTATGGATTTCGGTCAATTTCTGTTTGTAATTTGGAAAAACTTTCTTCTGTAAAGTTGTAGAGAATTGAATTTCCTATATAAACTCGCGAGATTTGAATTTTCTGACAAACGGGCTATTTATTATGAATTATTGAAGTTCTGAAGCTCCAAAATAATTGATTTTTGGAAGTTTAAATTATTTTAAATTAGGAAAACGTTTTTGGAATGTTTGGGGACATCATTAACATGTGCTTGGTGGCTAAAATCAGATTGTCAAGAGGTGCGTAGGAAATTTTGATATATATATATTAATATTATATTAAATTTTCTACTTTAGTGTTCTAAGCATTTTCCTATAAATAGAGTGCTTATGTTAGAATTGAAAATCACACCAGAAACTGAAGTTTTCTCTCTCTATATTATCGAGCATATTCTTGTGAGTATTTTGAGTATTTCTATACGGTGCAAGTTCAAGTCATAGCTTATATATGGTGTTTCAGCTAGAAGTACTGATCTTTCGAGGTAAGGGATATTATTTTTTTTCGTAATGATATTATTTCTTCAATATCATTATGCTGAAATATTGATCCGAAATTTTATCAAATTTGGAACTTTTAGTGTCGGGAGTTACTATTCACGTGATACTAAGACTATTCACGATACTGATACTATTCACGAATCACGGTACTATTCATCAAAAAAATGAAAATTTTCCCTTTTTGTCTAAAATATCTATTGTGGATACTAGCTTTGATTGTATCCATGTTTTGATCATTCTTGAATTTTACACCACTATAATTATTTTTGAGGTATTTTTGGACATGGATAAAACAAAGTACGAATCCTTAATCCTTAATCCTTGTCATTTTGTTTCAATCGGATTCGCTTTTTTAAAATATTTTCATCATCCTCATTCTTAAATGATGATATTATTGAATATCTTTGGCTCAGAGTGCAAAGATGAATGATTTCTGATGAATATCTTTGGCATGTAGTTCAAAGATGAACAGGTGTTTAGATTAACATGACCAACTGATGAATATCTTTGGCCTGTAGTGCAAATATGAATATTTGATTCCAGATATATATTGATTGATGTTACAGGGATAAAAGATAGACGATGAACTTTTAAATTCATACATAGAAGATAGTAGTTTGCATTCTCTACTTAACTCTTCTAATGAATTATTATTTCCGCTGCGAATATTGATTTAAAACTTGTTGTCTATTGTACTCTATTAGATTTTTTTTCCCTGTTGAAGACTAATGATAATTTTTTGTATATTATCTTAGTCATAATATTCTTTACTGGGCTAGTTGAGCTCACCCTTTTCCTTTTTGTTCCATTTTTCTTCTCAGGAGGCGAGAATATAGCAAGTATGCAGTTGGGTATGGAATGAAGGTTCTAGAGAGAGTTGTTTAGTAGTCCTCACCATTTTGTAAACTAATATATCAATAAATGTGATGAGGATTTATTTGAGTATAGATATTGTCTAGAAGATAATATTTGTATTCAAACTCACGCTTTCTTGTTGTAATAATAAAGTTGTAGTTGTTTCTGTACCATGTATTGACAACTCAGGATGGGTGATGTATACCTATTTTGGGGGTGTCACAATAAGTGACTGGGAACAACCAAAGACGCCAATAGAAGTAAGAAGATTCTTAGGGTTAGCTGGGTACTATCAAAGATTTATCCAAGATTGTTCCAAGATAGCAACCCCTTTGACCAATCTAACGAGGAAGACAGTGAAGTTTGTTTGGATGGAAAAATGGGAAGAAAATAGAGGGCTTGGGGTGGTCATTTTATAAGAGAAAGCGGCGAGGAAGCCCTGTCGAATTTTCTCTCTACACAGCATAAATTGAGTGTTTTCTCATTTTAAACACTTGTGAGCTCATATATTACTATATTTTACCGACGGGAGCCGAGTGTTCATCCATTTAAAGCTATAGAAGTCTTCTTTTTCAGTCCAATGTAAGCATTCTTACACCTTGCAAAGCATTTTCTCCACATTTTGCACGCATTGTTCTTCGCGTTGAGACTCGTGTTATGTGTATCGGTCTGTGGCATTTTATTTCATTTTTGTATATATATATTTATATATGGACTAACATTATCGATTTATGCATTGATTGAGCCTGGACTCATGTCCAGAGCGTTTATTGCTTTTATGTGTATATATATATATACTTATATATATAAACTGTTGTCGAACTCTATTCTATGAGCCTGGATTTTACATCCTATATGTTCTGAATTCATGGTGGTTGATCATGTTTGTATATATATATATATATATATATATATATATATATATATATATATATAATTGCTTACAGCTTTTATATAAACTACGGTATCATGTGAGCCTAGGAATCATGTGATCACAGATTCAGTCTCCTGAATCTAGATTCGGTTCCCGTGATGGACATTTTCAGCTGTAAGTCTGTTGTAAATTATTTATTATGTTCGAATTTCCTTAGATGGCTCTCATGCCCACAAGGAATTTGGCATTGTTGTGTATATTATTTTCTCGAAGATGCTTCGCATCTCGTAAATAAAAGCAATCAAGTCTAACACTTAATAAAAATGGAAGTATCAAAGGCCTCAATTACTATTGAGCATAAGGGTTTGAAAAAACCACTTTTACAAAACACCATTGCTATATCTTGTTTAAAACTGAATTTTTACATAAATTCAAACCCTTTGTATATAGGTTCGAACGAGGCATAGTACTACTTCCAAATAATTGCACATTGACCCACACACACACACATTCATATAACAGTTTATTGAAAAGTGACGGTCACAGTGGTAATACGGATGTCGGGGGGTACCTAACACCTTCCCTCCGCATAAGCAAGTTCTTGAACCCTAATGAAACTCAGTTTCACAGACCAGGCTAGCAGTGTTACACTACGTGGTCAATGTCCAAACCTTTTCTCGGTTAAGTTGGTGCAACCATTTAAAAATACCAACTGGCGACTCTTACAGTCCAATCGTCGACATATAAATGTTGCACCTTTTCACAACCTATTTTTTCAAACAAATCTTGTAACGCCCTAAAATCCGGTCTATCTTCACACCCGGATTTCGTACATCATGATCCCATCTTCTTCTAAACATACATCATTATATACTGAAATATAACAACATACATTCTAATTTCCCAGATTCTAAAACCTTAGAACTCCTTTCATTACAAATAATGATAATTACATTATCCTTTACATCTTACATGAGTGACTTTCATTCACCACTAAGGATACATAATAGTTCATTAAACTAATCTAAAGTTCATTTAACTTATTTTATATTACAAGTCTTCGCTCGATCTTCTCGCTCATCCACATCTGAATGGCACTCCATCTGGATACCGTCAGCTTGATCTTTACGGAATCCTTAAGTTCGTCTAACATCGTTCGCTGAAAATGTTTTTCATTTAAAGCAAGTGTGAGCATTCAATTGCCCAGCAAGTCATCACAGTTGAACAAACATCTTCAAGAATTCAAACATTCTTTTAAGACTTCAATAACCGAACAAAGGTTACGAAGCAGCTTGAATAATAGGAATAATCTCGATTCCTATCATTTTAAAACAATATTCACTTTCATTTTAAAATATTTTCATTCTTCTACCTTTTTTATACATATTCTGTCTAGCTAGAATCATTAGCACAGACTTAACAATAACGAATCATGTATGAACAGAGCATTCTCTTATTGAACAGCTCAATCACAGAACAGTTCATATCATAGAAACACCAAAGTGTTCACATTGTGGCTCAAGGCCTCATACGTTCTACCACCTTGTACAAATATCACACATTCGCACATAGACAGAACTTCTCAAGTTTAACATCTGAGAAGATTAAGCAACTAGAATTCATTTAGAATATGAATGAAGTTAGGAAACTTGCCTTACGCACAGCTATAGCTTACACTGAACTGCTCATTCCAGTTCCTATGTAGCACATAAGAAAAACAACACATACACTAATTAGTCATGTATATTTGACTTATGCATTAGTTTGCTTAACTTTACTTCTTAGGTTCGCGTTCTTGCAACCTAAGTTTACGCGACCACTTTCATTACTGTTCTACGGCTTCATGACATACGGAGATGTCTTACTTTTACGTTCAGCATCTTTGATGTTTTACATCTTATCTTCTTCTTATAACTTCTCTAGGACTCAGCACACATCACTTCTCTGCTAGTAGTCCATACGGTACTCTGAGTGGTTTCCCACAAACAACCAACAAACAAGTTCCCGTCTCGCTCTACACTTTGCCCAATAATGAAAGTTAGATCGGTTGCCAGTTTTGTATATACCTTCGCTCTCTGAAGGAATTGTTTAGCCCAGCTCCCATATGTTAACCATCAAAGGTTACGATTGTACTACAACTTAACTTATCTTAACTTATCCGAACTTATTAAACTATAATCTTCGTTAAGTTAATTTCTCATTCCTTATAGCTTCCTGCCAACTAAATGCCACCCCTCAGGATTCATTCTTATATGACTCACCTTCTGCTTTCATTACTCTTATTATCGTTCATTATGTCTTTCTCGATAATTCATGTCTTACTTACTACCTTTGTCAACGTCTAAGTCATACAACCAGGGTATACTTAAAACGTTCGTCTGATGCGAATACGATTCACGAGGATCGTTTACGTATTCAACATTCACGTTGCTCGTCTTTTAATCTCTCATTCAACCTTTACTCAAGGTTTTAATCACTTTCGATCGTTATCCATCCCATGAACCCCATGTTCATTATTCTTTCATAATGTCAAAGCCATACTGTTCATTGTATGCTAAGACTGCTTGCAACTACATTACGTTTACATTTACGTTTATTCTCTTCTTGATCTTTTAATCTCTTTTGACCATTTCGTTCAACCTATACTAAAGTGTTATATTAGTTGAACATTATGTTCTTTATCTTCCCGTACGTTTCCCCTAAGAGCTGAGCAGTTAAAAGCTCTTCTCTGGCTTTTTCCCTACACTGGCGCTGCAACGCCACTCTCCCTTCTATCTCTCGCGCCGCGGCATGAGTTTGTAGTACCCGGCTCCCTGGTCTGGCGCTGCAGTGCCACCTTACAAGGAATGGTTGGTGCCGCAGCGCCAAGCACTAATTCTTGAAAATTTCTTCTAAGTGTTAACTTTATTTTGAGACGTTACTTCCCAATCTCATAACTCATTCGTTATAACTCAGAACGAGGTCATTCAAAAGCAATTCTCTTCCTTATCTTATGTACTTCAATAGCCCTTGGATAGAGCTTCGTTCTGAATTCGTTAATGTGCCATTCGATTGGCTTAATCTTCACCCTTTGTTCATTTTACGTTTTTAATGCTCTTTGTTCGTTCGTCCGTAATTCGGCCATCCAAACTCGGAATTCATTCATTCTTGAGTCCATGACTCACATTTTCTATGTTCTCTTACATTCTTATGAAAACCTACACGTTCGGGTTCATTTACTAACTTTTTAATTCTCGTTTGTCTTTTACAAAATTTTTGCCATAACTTCATTATAGCTCAGTTTTAATCAGTTCTTCATGAACGTTTCTACCGTTCCTAACCAAGAAATATCCATCTAACTTATACGCAATTGTTTTAAACTTGTCCATCAACAACAATTATCCTAAGATGGTTTTAAATTTGTCCATCAACAACGTTCTTTGTGTTCTTCGCATGTTATTCGTGTTCTTCATTCGTTCTTCATTTTAATCGATATTTTGGATTATGATTTCAATTTTTATTGGAATTTGATGTTATAGAACATCATTCCTTACTTATTTCATCTACTCATTTATATAATCCACTTTGATCGTTCTAATTCATTACGAATCAAACACTTCCTTAAGAAATCTACAAACTAAACTTCTAATTTCTTATTTCTTTTCTTATGATTTCAACCAAATAAAATCATTATTAATATCTTTTACTCCTTATTCTCATTAATCTATGTTTTTAAACATAGAAACTTAAAGAAAATTTCTAAGAGAATAGGTTTCGGATTACCTTTCTCCTTTGATCTCTTTCCGTCGGACAAAGTTTGCTCACGAGCAAATTTTCCTCCTCCTTTTCCTCTTCTCCCTAATCCGAAATCTCTCTCTCTCTCTCAAATGTTGAACAATTTTTAAAATTCCAAATAAATGAAATAAGCTTCCTATTTATAGAAAACCAAGGCTAGGGGTATTTTAGTCATTTCACCCCTCAACCTCCTTACTATTCACACCTCCTTACTATTCATGACTTAAGTGTTAAGTTAACTTAGCCCTTAAGTCTACTTAGCCTTTAAGATTCATGGTTCCGTCTTTCGGGTTTTCGTCCGACAATTTTAAAAACTGCGATTCTCGGAATCCAAATATTTTTGGATATTTCGCCTTTCCTTTACCGATTAACTTTTACATATTCTTCGGAATTATGAAAAACTGAAAAACACTTTTTGGTGTTAAGCGTTTTCCTTCATGTTTTCCCCTAACGTAGCTAAACGAATGAAAAGTATATAACAATACTTTTCATCATTTTTATTTCGTCCGATTTCTACACGTTTTTCGAGAAAAACTTTTATCAGCTTATTTAACTTTTCACGATATTTTATCGTCAAATCTTTTGACGGGATGTCATTTCAACATACCGAACTCTCGGAAAGGCTTAGGTTATTCAAACCCTAACCCTTAGGTTTCGTTGGGTGAATAGTATCTATTTTGTCTTTTTCCCCAAAAATATTTTTGTTCCCGGAAAATTTTTATTTTGTCTTGAAAATTCTTATTCATTCAATCTAGCTCGTAGCCAGAATCCTCCCGACTTATAATTATCCTAGGTTCTAGAACGATTAATAAACACATAGCACATAATATTATTAATAAAAATTCATTTTATTAATAACTAATTCTTTAAACTTAATTCCTGGAAAATCTGAATTTTCGGGTCATTACAAATCTCACCTAACATGAGAACACCAAAAGACAAGAATAGAAAAGGGACAAATAAAAATCCCAACGTCGAAAGGTGGCGACGTTTCCAGTAAGAGGACTTAAGTCGCTACTACAAACTTTTCAAAATTGTTATATACTTGTGTGTGGATGTTGCATTTACATTTTGATGAATGTGTACGAATTCATTTACTTACTACAGTTAATGTTTTACACTATATCTGCCTGTGATAATTAGTGCTTCGCACATGTCATCATTCCCATGACGGTGAGACACGTTGCATGTAAATGTATGTTGTGTGGTCCCTCCACCAGGAGGCTATCCTGTCGGTGTTTGATTACTTAACTCGTACGAAGACTAATTCCAATGAGGCTCGGGAAATGCACCACCCAGATTCGCTCCAGTTGAAAGACTGGATAAATTTCCCGTCAAGTAAATTGCGAAGATCTGGGAACCTTCATGACAAAAAGCCGCGAGAGTAACCTAAGATAGGTCAGCCTCTGATAAACTAAATACAGAGGGAAGTTTCTTCATACTTTCGCATTTCAATTACTTGTAAATTCAAATACTTATAATTACATTCCATGTCAATCTTTATGTAACAGAAAGTATAAAGGAAAATGTGTACATGCATTTCTTTTTACCATGTTATCTTACAAACAGCTGACATCTGTTTTGCAGGATAATATTCCTAAAATGGATACACTATGATAGCATGGAAATATTTATACATTCCCTAAGACTAAACTACATAAGTTTTTGTAGGAAATAATTGGGCCTGTTACCCGGTCAAAGTCCAAAAAGGTAACGAGCCTACAGCCAATTATGTCTTCATCTGATCAAACCAACCCTGCTCATGTCTCTCGTGAAGAGTTTGATGGATTAAGCAAACAAATTACATATTTAGCTATTCTGCTTAAAGAACTACACCAGTCTACTCAGGGTCCACGAATACCTGTACATACAGAATCCTCTGCACATGGAGGAGCACAAGGTGTGGATCAAGCAAATCCAATACCTGAGCTTCAGTTGGATAAGTCTAACAAAATTCCTAAAAACACTCATCTCAAAGAAGATCCAGACAACGGTGATATCAGGAAAAAAAAATTCCTTCAAATGGAAGAGACCATTCGATTTATAAATGGGATTAGTACACACGAGAGTGTCTTATATGCCGACCTCTGTATATTCCCTGGTGTTCATTATCCAGAGAAGTTCAAGACTCCTGACTTTGAAAAGTATGACGGGTTGGGAGATCCTTACACACACTTGAAGGTGTTCATTGGAAACCTCGGATCTTATGCCGAGGATGAGAAGCTCAGAAGGCAGCTTTTTCTAAAGAGTCTAACTGGAGAAGCCCAATCGTGGTACACCAGATTAGACAATTCTAAAATCCATAGATGGGAGGAGCTAGCTCATGCCTTCCTCACTCAGTACATCTTCCAGCCTCAGATGGCTCCGGACCGGTACCAAATTACCAAGGTCAAGAAATAAGCCAACGAGTCTTTTCGAGAGTATACTCAAAGGTGGAGGCGCCTTGCTGCTCAAGTTACTCCTATGACTGATTCAGAAATGGTGATGACCTTCATAGACATACAAGAAGCTCCCTTCTATGAGAGAGTCTTAGTTGGTATTGGCAAGCTATTTTTTATAATGATCAAACATGGAGAGATGGCTGAGATGGGATTGAAATTAGGAAAGATCCAAGACCTAGCCGCTTTAAAAGTTGTTGCTGAGCACATCTAGTCAGGAACTTATGGAAACAACCCCCGGAGGGTCCATAAGAAGAAAGAGGAGGATGTTTCCTTGATAATACAAGGTCAAAAAGGCAGTCAAAATTTGCCAATCCAGAGGAAAAATTACTCCCCCTTTCAAGCATAGTTTTCAAGCCCTCCATTGCCAAAGAGTGGAGAAGTCAGATGTAACCGAGTGTTCATACCTCTAGGGGACACACTCGAGAATATTCTAAATCTTCTAACAACTCAAAATAAAATTATGTATCTTCTTCCACCAGCCAACCCGAATGGGAAGGGTTTTAATGCTACACGGAAGTGTGCTTATCATGTTGGAGCTCTAGGACATGATACTCAGGATTGCTGGGCCTTGAAACACAAGATCCAGGATTTAATCGACAACGGGGAGATTGTGGTGACTAAACCCAACCAACCTCATGTACAAGATAACCCTCTTCCTCAACAAAAAGAAGAAGAGGTTAATATGATTAATTGGAACAGTGGACAGAGTTCCAATTACATTGTTGAATCTTCCTAGACCAGCAAGGACGGTGCTGACAAATGGGATTATGTACAGTTCTAGTTTGTGATGGAACAAAAGATGAAAGCTCTTTGTAAGCAAGTAGAGCAATTGGCCAAACTGGTGATCCATCAGCACTAAGTCACACGCCAATTAGTCAGTCAGGAGCATGCTAATCTCCTTCCTTTTGTTATGAATACTCCATCATCATCTTTAGAAAATGAAACACTGAAGGATAAAGTTACAAAAAGAATAAGTGCCAAAGCCCGTCGGGATTTTGCCAACAAGAGGGAATTTACATACATAGGCCAACCTATGGAGGAGATATTTCAAATGCTGATCAATGAAGGAAGAATTACATCTCTTCTACCTTTGATCAATCCCCATTCAAGACGGTTAAATTCTAATGGAGTATGTCAGTATCACTCCAATTCTCGCGGTCACAACACAGAAGAATGCTGGGCACTCCGCCATTTAATTCATAATTTAATTGACAGTGATGTCCTACAGATGGCAGATGACGACACTTTGTTACTCAAGAGTAGGAACACATGTCCTACAAAATGGAAGGACATCGTAGCAGTTATCTCCGTCGAGGATGATTTGGCTACCAGACCACTTAAAATACAAGCAATTCAACTCAAAGTTGTTGACAATCCTTTGAAAGTGGCTGTACCAGAGCCAATTCTCTTGCCATACAGAACACAATATCATGTTGTCAGCCTACAAAAAGTGTCATAGAATTATGGAGAGGCTGAAGGATCCACATCCCACATAACTACTGCAGTGTTGAAAGAGAATCCACTATATCTCCCCCAACAGGTGATTAAGCCTACCATCAAATCAAAGGGGAAAGTTCCCATGGAGAAAATTGAAGAATTCCTCCGTACTATGGGCCATAATAAAGCCAAGGTGGTTTTAAGCTTGAGAGAAGCTCCACAATAAATTTCCATACTGGACTTGGTTTTCTCTTCCGAAGATCATAAGAAGATCTTACTAAGGGTCTTGGAAGAAGCCCATTTGTCGAAATTAGTGGATGTTGAAAAATTCCAACATCTAGTTAATCACATTTTCAACAACAATGTGATATCTTTCACTGATGATGACATACCTCCCGAGGGGACTGGTCATTGCAAGCCATTGCAGATAACGGTTCTGTCCTCTAGATACATGGTGGGAGGAGTTCTGATTGATGGTGGATCATCTTTGAATATCTTCCCTTATGCCACTTTGGAAAAGATGAATATCAATCCCAAAAGGATCAAAAGCAGCCATATGATTATCAAAGCTTTTGATGGATCCTAACGAAATGCCATTGGGGAGATTGAATTACCTATGGAAATTGGTCCACATACATTCAGTGTATCCTTTCATGTGCTCAAAATTGCCACAGGATATAACTTGCTTTTGGGAAGACCGTGGATTCATATGGCTGGGGTCGTCCCTTCCACCCTTCATCAGCAACTCAAGTATATTATCAACAATAGCTTAATCACTGTCAACGCTGAGCCAGAATGTCCTGAATAAGGTGACATACCACTTATCAGCTTCAATGCAGAAGTTGAGCCGATCAGTTTCCAAGCCCTGGAGGTGAGCAACACTCACTATCATCCTATTAGGATGCCACCTTTGACACCCAAGGTTTCTGCCGAGGTAATGTCGGCCACTCAAGAGATGATGTTATTGGGTTATCAACTTGGACAAGGGTTGGGCAAAAATCAACAGGGAAATAAGCGCCCAATTCAAGTTCTCAGACAAACAGGGATAGCTGGATTAGGCTATTCTGCTAGCTCCAGTCACAGGAACCCTCACAAGCACGAATAGATTCCTTCATCTTCAGTCACACAACGATTATCTCCACCTACAGATCCTGAGCCTATACGGTCTCTGGTAAAGGTTCCTGCCCATGTAATGGCTATGTTATTTCCCAAACTGATACCGGTCAAAGGAAAAGAGGTCCTGATTCCTGATCCTAAAGTGGAAGAAAGGGAATGGAAACGTAAACAAGACATCGCCATGAGAATATCTCATCTACGCATCATTTTCCATGATGAGCACACAAATAGATACACTCTAGACGATGATTGTCCAGACATTATGGTCATTATTCAGGATAACGAAGACGATAGCAGCCCCTTCATCACTGCCATCCATCAGGATTTCACCCTTGACAATTGGAGTAGCACTCCTTGCATTTGTCGACAATGGTAAAAATGGAAGAATTTCCTCCGCCTTCAGAGATAGCTTTAAATCGCTTACTTTCTCTCATACATGATTAGTAGTTATTTTATCAGTACATGCTAACACTTTGTATGATTGAACAGTTTCATATATTAAGTGAAAGCATATTTTATTTCAAGACTCTGAACTTAGATGTGCCTAAACTTTCTGATGAGGTGCCTTTTCTCCACAAGGACTGTAACTTTGATGAAAAGTTGGACTCAGACTTGATGGAAATACAAGAGGACACTGAGATACCTCAGGAGATACTTCAGGACCTTAGATAACCCTAAGCTAATCCAGATTTGTATAGACCTCACTCCAAACCAAAGGAATGACATGGTTGCACTATTAACCCAATTCCAGGATGTTTTTGAATTGTCTCAAAAAGACATGGTGGGTTTGTCCACTGACATCACCATCCATCGCCTTCCCATTAAAGAGGGATTCAAGCCAGTCAGGCAGAAGCTCAGGCGATTAAAACCTGAGTGGAGTTTAAAATTTAAAGAAGAAATTGTGAAACAATTTTAAGCTGGCATCATCATGGTGTCCACATACCCTGAATGGCTATCCAACATAGTCCCCGTGCCTAAACCAAGAGGAAAGGAGCGAGTTTACGTGGATTACCAGGATCTGAATAAAGCTTATCTTAAAGATAGCTTTCCTGTGCCATTTATCCACATACTCATTGACAATACTGCTCAATACGACATGTACTCCTTTGCTGACTGCTTTTCGGGGTACCATCAAATTATGGTTGCTGAAGAGGATCGTGAGAAAATTTCATTCATCACGCCTTGGGGAACCTTTTGCTATAAATAGTTGTCATTCGGCCTCATCAACGCCGGAGATACCTACCAGCAGGCTATGATGGCTCTTTTCTATGACTTAATGCACAAAGAGATAGAGATCTACGTGGATGACATCATTATCAAATCGCGAAAGGAAGATGACCATCTAGACCATCTTAGAAAGCTCTTCAACAGGTTGCGTAAAAACAACTTGAAGTTGAATCCAGCCAAATGCGCCTTTGGTGTTAAATCAAGCAAGTTGTTAGGATTTCTAGTCAGCCACAAAGGGATTAAGCTGGATCCCACCAAAATCCAGGCCATCACAGAAATGCCCTTTCCTCAGATAGAGAAGGACATACAAGGATTTTTGGGAAGAATCAACTTCATTAGCAGGTTCATCTCTTAACTCACAGCAACCTATGAGCCTATCTTTAAGTTGTTAAGGAAGAACTCCTCCATGAAATAGAATAATGAGTGTCAGTAAGCCTTCCTTACAATCAAGGAGCAGCTGGTCAACGCTCCTGTCTTGGTACCACCAAGGGATGATGTTCCCCTGTTCATGTACCTATCTATAAATGACAATACCATGGGCTGTATGCTAGGACAAAAAGATGATAGAGGCCAAGAGCGAGCTATCTACTACCTCAGCAAAAGATTCAGTAGCAGTGAACACAAGTACACTCTGATTGACAAGACTTATTGTGCTTTAGCATGGGCTTCCATGAGGTTAAAGCATAACCTTTATGGTCACACAACCCATCTCATATCCCGCGTGGATCTTCTCAAGTACGTGTTAACTGTCTTTGGGGATTTAGAATTGGTAATCAGACAGAACACGGGAATCTATCATACCAAAGAACTACATTTGCTGCCTTACCATCGGCAAGTATTACAGATGGCTTCGGAGTTTGAAGAAGTAACCTTCCTCCACATTCCTAGGAATAGGAATGATTTTGCGGATGAACTAGTAACTTTAGCCTCCTTGACTCACATACCTGACAAGAAAAACATGCCAAGCATCACATTTGCCCTGCAAAAGGCTCCAGCCTATGGGAATTACATTGGAGAAGTATCGAATGAGCTACCTCCTATCCAACACCCTTGATATCAGCATATCAAAGAGTACTTATGAGATGGATCTACACCCGCTGAGGTGAGCCCGACTGAAAGAATGAGGATCCATCGACTAGCTATGTAGTTCTACCTAAGCGGAGATGCACTCTACAAAAGAGATGCAAGACTAGGTCTCCTCAGATGTCTAGACAAGGAACAAGCTTAGAGGCTTGTGGATGAAATTTATGGTGGAGTATGTGGCCCACACATGAGCGACCCTCTACTCGTTAAAAAGATCCTGAGAATAGGGCATTACTGGCTCTCACTTAAGGCTGACTGTGATGATCACGTCAAGAGATGCTACCAATGCCAAATTTATGGGAATGCTATCCACGCCCCTCCGAGGGAAATCCACAATATGAGTTCACCTTGGCCCTTCTCCATGTGGGGAATGGACGTGATCGGGCCCATCAAGCCCAAAGCCAGTAATGGGAATCAGTTTATCTTCACCATGATCGACTACTTCATCAAGTGGGTAGAAATAGACTCCTTCCCCAGGGTTACCAAAGAAGTCATCATTGCTTTCATTAGAAATAATGTCATTTGTCGATATGGACAACCAGAGGTGATTGTGTCAGACAATGCTAAGAACCTCAACAACAAAATGATGGAGGAGTTATGCAGTCATTTCTACATCAAACACCTTAACTCCATCATCTACCATCCAAAGATGAATGGTGCTGTTGAAGCAACTAATAAAAACATCAAGAAGATCATGCAAAAGATGTTCGCCAATCATAAAGGATAGCCTGACCTCTTGCCTCTGACTCTATTACCCTATAGAACTTCAATGCGTACTTCTACTAGGGCAACCCCCTACTCATTGACCTATGGGATGGAAGCAGTGCTCCCCATAAAAGTGGAAATGGAATCCCTCAAAGTGTAAATTGACGCTCAGATGGATGAAGACCAATGGTTACAAGACATGTATCACCAGTTGTCTCTAATAGACGAAAGGCGAAGTGATGCTATCTTCCATGGTCAATTATACCAACAAAGGATCGCCAGATCCTACAATAGAAAAGTACGGCTACTGCAGTTTAAACAACATGACTTGGTTTTGAAGAAGATCATTGACAACCAAGATCAGTCAAAAGGAAAATTTTCTCCGAACTGGGAAGGCCGGTTTATTGTCAAGGAGGTATTGACAGGAGGTGCTCTAAGATTACAGGAAATTGATGGCGATGAATTTCAATAGCTCATCAACTCGGACACCGTGAAACGTTACTATGTCTAAAGTTACCATCAAGCAAACATCCTTTTTTTAGATCACCAAATCCCTAGTTATTTCAAGTTTTCTAACCCCTTTCTACATACAACCTTTCTTCATACCCATTTTCCCCATCAAGGAAACACACTCTTCAATCCAGGAGCCTGGTTTTCAGATCATCGGATCTTTTATTCCACTTCATTTCAAACCTTTCAGGTTATCCCACTAGAGATTGAACCTTTCGCACCCGCAGTTTTGTCCCACTAGGGATTAAAACTTTTCACATCCGCAGTTTTGTCCCACTACGGATAAGACTTTTCACACCTGCAATTTTTCCTATACATGGTATCAAACTTTTCCCCCGCAGTTTATCCTGGACATAGGATCAAACTTTTTCAGTTGCAAATCATCCTGAACATGCGGTGAACTACGTCGACCTGATCTCCCCGATACCTGGGAGTACGTAGGCAACCATTTTATATGGCCCGGTCATAATAAAAAAACTAAAACAACAAAAAAATATCTACACCCTTCTATACAAACAAAAATCATAAAAACATTTCTACACCTTTCTACCCCTTCACATAAAATGTTGAACCTCTTACACCAGGTTCGAACTACGCAGACTTGATCTCCTCTTCAATAGGAGTACGTAGGCAGCCATTTATGGTTTGGTCTAACCCCCTACCAAAATATAAATACTTGTCACATGGTACTGGGATCAAACTTCAATCCACCATATTTCATCGGCTCCACACCAAAAGGATGGAACTACCTGATCTCCCCATAAATGGGAGAGTCGGCGACCATCTAAGTTATGGTTGAATCCTCGAAGAGAAACACCAATCCATAAGAGATGGAACTAACTAGGCTCCTCTTCAATAGGAGTATTGGCGACCATCTGTGGTGCGGTCAATCTCAGAGAAGAAAGCTACAATCCTCTCCACATCTACATACAGAAACCAGTCCCAAGACACCAAAGAGGGTAGGGATACACACAGATCAATGATCCATTCTGAAAGATCCTAAGATATCTCAATGTCTACACATCAAGGATAAGTTCAGAATACATCAACATCATGTCCCTAGCCTAATCTTTCTCAAAGGTTATTAGATGAAGACTCTTCTCTAAATATCATCTTTGAATCTTTGGATCACAAAGAGCACTCGTGATTTGGGAGAATCTACAAGAGCTGCTAGTAACCCAGTGAATAGCTCCTCCTCGGTAGGAAGATCAATGTCCTATATAGGCTCCCCATCATCAGAATCAATCCCCAGCACTATGGATACTACCGCAGCCGATGCTGTCTCTATCTCCATCCATGCAGAATACTCTATCGATCAACCCGAATGGCTAATATAAAACTTAGCTAGCTCATGTTGATCCCAACAGGCATACAACCTGGATCTATCCTTTGCTGACAAGTGGCAGGAAGCCAAACGCTAACTTAATGCCCCCTCGAAAGGATGGAAGTCCTAAAACTGGTCAAAGTGCGACATCACGGCCAGTGGGTGGTAAGTAGTCATGCCCCTCAAACCAGCCAAAGGGAGATAATCCATGCCAGGAGCATGAGTAATGAATCTATAGGGTGAATTGAGCCCTATACATGGCAAGATGTCAAATGGATCTCTAATCCCTGCCAAGAATACTGACCAAGACGTAGCATCTATACACTCCGCTGGCTGAAAGGAGTAAGACATGGTTATCTCATAGGTAAAATAGTATCCATGCCAGCGGAACATGCCAATCGGTCTTAGGTGTGACATGATCCACATGTACAACATGACCGAGCTACCTGTGAATACCCCTGCAGGGTAGGTGCTGCAATATGTGGCCGATCTCAACGTCTCTGCTACAATCATTGGCATAATGGTATGACCCTCCCTGAGAGCTCTCACTGCTATAATGACGACAATGTCTAGCGCATCCATATACTGTGGCATGTACACGTATGATAATACACACATCAACAATACGTCTACTCTAGATAGACTCCACTGATCCTCCGGTACGGTGAAATCCCCGGAATGCCGTGTGTAAACTATCCTCTGAGCAGAATCTGTCTATCAAAAAATGATGGGATATCACATGGCCAGATGTAATATCATCATGTACGACTCTATGCCTCAGTCCGGTGAGGGTCATAAACTGTCGGCTCATGTCGCCGATAGCTATCCGAGCGCAAGGTCTGTCCAATGGCAGCGCCATCAACCATGCATACTCCTCTAAGGTAGGAGTCAACTCATGGATACCAAATTGGAAGACCTGCCTCTTCAGTATCTAGTGCTCTAGCATACCCTCTACAAAGCCTGCGGGAACCTGAAACATCAAGAGGGTCATAGAATGCTGCAATAACTGATCTACGATCACCCTGTCTGAAGGTGACAAACTGTCATACCACGACCTCAGACAGGAGGCTACCAATACTGGTGGGGTGTGATCAATGCGGCTAACTGTCGAGGAAGACATATGTGTGGGCCATACCATAAGACCATCCAGGGGTTAATGCTGAATATCTCTGGACATACATACATATGCATAACATAATACATGCATGATAAATAATAGATGGCAATATGATATAGGGAATAGCAATATATACATTCCTAAGCACATCACCATTTAATACATCTCTGTACAGCTAAAAATATAGGGAAATGGGGCACAGACGCCCAATAACTAACAGAGACCTATCAAAAGATATCGCAAAAATGGGGCACAACCACCTAGTATCTAACAGAGGCCTATCAAAAGATATAACGACAATATACATCAGAAGAAGACAATGGTGTCAATGTCTATATCATCAATCATGTCCACCTGATGTAACTCCTCCTGAGTCACTGGATCTCCATCAATGGGGATGTCAGGCCTATACAATGGAGGATCTGCACCGGCAAAGCCATATGGGTTACCTAAAGGGCCACCACTAGAGCTGGAAGGATCAAAAGTATCTGCCTCTGAAGGATCTCTGCTCAAGTGCGAGATAAAGAAATATGTTTGGTCCAACTGCCGGGTCAAACTTTCAATCTGTGTCTAATGAGTTGGATCTCGGACACAGGCCATCTAATTCATCATCATCACGGATCCAGGAACCATATCCCCCATAAATTGAGTGGCACGGGTCTGGGCTCCGATTGTAAGAGGGGACCAATAATGCTAGAACATCTCCTGAATATAAGGACCCTCCGACAGTATAAAACGTCAACACCCATCAATGGGATATCAATGACGGGCGACTCTGATACAGGCCAATAACGCCTGACAGGAGGCAAGATCAGTACACGGATCTCCCATATGGTGCTCCTAATAGCACGCTCTCCTAAATAGAGCATCCATCCTCCATCAGTGAATAGAGGAATCTTATGGGTGGATATCGCGTACTCGACACCAATCGGGTACCCATCCTCAAACCCAATGGGAAAATGTTCCCCAGAATAAGGAATCCATGTGATAGCATCAGCTGTCAATAACTCTAACTGTAGATGATAATGGGTGAAACCCTCAGCTACAGGAACCTCCATCAATATGGAGTGATGCCACCGACGTCCTCATGGATAGATCTCCAAGCCTAGAACACTCATAGGACGTAAACATGGGAGCCTCTCATAGGCCCAAAATTGCCAACATAAAGGCAAACATCTGCTGTTAGTCAGCACTCTTAACCTATACATGGGAAATCATAAAATAAATACTCACCAACAGAAATGGGTAAAATCCTAGCCAAGCCTCCGTCAAGCCCTGCAAACTCTTATGCATGCCCCTGAGGAAATAGATGAAGGTGTAGGAGCCCCAATCATACACTCTAATACAGTCCACATCTCATGTGGCGCTCACCGAAGCGAATAATACAGTGGAAGAGTTATCCGCTATGAAGCAACCCCTGATGATTATCAAGAACAATCACCGAAGAATGCGGTCCCTGACTCTCACATCATCGGGTATGGGCTCACTCAACAGCCCACTCATAACATCTATGCTCAAAGGACCTGTACGTACTGTCTTGCCCTTGAGCGCCTCAGCAGGGACTCCTAGCAAGGATCTAACGGCAATCGGACTAATATTCATCGTGCATGGCACTGGCGCCCCTTCAAACTTCATACCTGTGATAAATTGCCAATCCATCAGCATCATCATCACCTCACAGTCTAATAAATGGAGAGACTTAGTTTGGTGAAACCAACACTTAGATAATGCCCTGAGATAACCCCAGGGACAATGATGGGGAAGGATGGAAAAGAATGGCCTAAAACCCCAGCCATGCACAATCGCTCGATAGTCAGGATGCAGAGCATGATACATGGAGTGAATGTTGAACCAGTTCCCTCTAGGCTGTTAATTAGTTTAGTTTTTCCTGTTTAATGTAGTTGGTTTAGTTTTGCATAAGTTGTCATGTTTGTTTAGTTTAGGTTTATTATATGTTTGCATTCATATAGTGTAAGTACACAATAGTTTGCATAGTAGAGTAGTTGTAAATAGTTTTTTATTTATGCCTATAAAAAAATCAAAAATAGAAGTTAGTTACTATGTTCATCTTCATGCTTCCAGCTGTTAGATAGTAAAAGTCTATTTTGGCCAATGATGGGACTAGAATTGAGTAGACTAGTATAGTACTGATTATTAGAGCTTTGATGTGACTTCCTGTTATGAATTGAATCTTTTTCTGTTTGAAACTGGTATAATAAGGATAGCACAATAAAAACAACTATGTGGATTGATTTAGTCTAAATTGATACATAATGGACTTCTTAAGGATGATACTAGTTTGAATGAATGAAAGACATGAACAGGTGGAGATGGCTAAATTTAGACAAAAACTTAAGTTTGTGGAAAAAAATTGGGATATATAAGCTTCATAAAAAAAAGAAAAAAAATTATGAAAAAATATTGTGGCTAGTTTTGTTTCGGGGCCTTTGTTACTTGAGCAAGTACGTCTGAGGGAGTGTCTTTTCATCTAGCGCCCTAAGGTCTTTACGGTCTGGGAGTCGTTGGTCGAAAGCTTGGTAAGGGGTAGCACTGTTAGCCTAATGGAATGAGATATTGCACAGTCATGGTTAAAAAATATACTAGTAAAAAAAAGGAAACAATAAGACGGGAAAAGAGCAAAAAACCCCTGTAATGAAAAGTAAAGCATAAGTATCTC
Organism: Panax ginseng; assembly: GCA_020205605.1. Taxonomy (NCBI): domain Eukaryota; kingdom Viridiplantae; phylum Streptophyta; class Magnoliopsida; order Apiales; family Araliaceae; genus Panax; species Panax ginseng. The sequence goes on from CM035130.1 coordinate 129,580,995, forward strand.
AGATTGGACTCTTGAACTTGGTGGATGTTTGAATTTTGTTGGATTTAGCTTGTTCGTGAATTTTGTGAGTTTTCACTATAAGATGCCTTTAAAGAGATCTATTATGTGTTTTATATAGCATTATATCAGTTAGCATGGATGTTGAGCACACACGCACTATACCAGTAATAATAGTTTAAGACTTGATGACTGACTAGGAAATTGTTGATTAGTTTTGATATGAAGTATTGTCATGTTTATTTGATTTCACTAAGGTCGGTTGAATAGACTTGTCTCTATCATTACTGATGGATTTGTAGGCATATAGATTAGTTGCATTTCATTGCATTGCATTTTTGTTTTGTTGTGTTGCTTGGGGATAAGCAACGGTTTAAGTTTGGGGGTATTTGATAAGTAGGTTTTATATCTACTTATCTGGTATCTATTACTTGAATTATTTGCTTAATCTCATGTTTCTCAGTTATTTTTCATGCATTTTTTTTTTGATTTTTTAGATTTTATGCTTGGGAGTTGTGTGAGCGACTATTGGTATGAAAAAGTAAGGAAAACGTAAGGAAAAGAAATTCAGACATCGTTTGGACTTTCATGTTCATTTCATGATCTTGGCTTAGAACTTGGATTATGTTGTAGAGCTTCTTATTAGCTTTCTAGAACATCTTGAATCATTCCAATCGGAGTTCGAATGCAAGAGTTATGACTTTTGTACCAACAGACGTTGAACTTCACTGTTTTGGGTGGCCATTTTCATAGCAGTCACTTCCAGCCCAATTTTGATCTTCATCCGTCCGTTATTTCTCAATTCTCAAAGAATTAAATTTGTAGAGCTAGTCTAGAGCTTCGATTTGATCGATGGCAGGCCTCGTAAATCCTCCCGGATCAAAAGTTATGGTCATTTTACCAAAAGACAGTGCAGCAGAAAAAGGACCCTCGTCGGGCTGGGCTTTATATGCACAAAACCCCCGCCAAGGTGGGGGTATAAGCTGAAAAATAGTAGGTATGCCAGCCGGGGCGGGGGTACGCGTAGAAAAAGCGAATTTTGTCAAAATTTGAGTTCAAGAAGGATTGGTTCAAGCTGATTAATTCAAGGATTTCTAAGAGGACTTAAAGATATATAAAGAGGCATATAAAAGGAGGAGAATTGGAAGGATTAGAAGAAGATTCCATGAGATTAGATTATAGTAGATTAGGAACCCTAGATTAGATTAGAACTGAAGATTGAAGCCAATGACCATCATTGGAGAAACAGATTGGAAGCAAGAGAATACAGATTTGTTTATCTCAATTCTAATTTCTTTTCTTATCTATTTATATCTTTTAATGCTTAATCAATTGTGGATGATGGATTATAGTTCCGTTAAGAATTAAACTCTATTTTGAGATTACTATGGATCTTATTGTGTAGCTTACTTTGATATGCTTCTTTGTTAGTCTTATTAGCTATATTTGGATTGTCTATTATGGTTTGTGATGAATTGCTTAATTTCCTAGCTAACAATTACCGTGATAATCTATATGAACTCAAGAGATGAAGTATAGATTTAGATCTGATCATTATAGCATGTGATTGTGTTTTCTGCATGGCGTTGGAATTCATAATTTATGTCTAGGATAAAGATATACCTATTCATTACATGTAATCTGATAGAGAACTTGTGCTTAAAATCCTCTTTAATTGTAATTCACATAGAGTTATAGTGGGTTAGTTAATTAGGGTGTTCTTCTTAATTCTATCATCTGTGGATTTATGTTGATTTGAGTATGATGCATTGAGAGATGGTCATATTTACTTATGTGTTCTTGATTAACAATTCAGAATAGTGAGCTTAATTGATAAGAAGTGTATTAATTTAAATAAAGCAGTAAATGAAGTTGTGATCTTAAATCTCCATAATCTAATTTGTAATTAGTGGTAATTAGAATTAGTTTAATTAAATAATTTATTCATGACATTAAATTGATTGTTTAATTAAAATTAGTTTGGTTAAGAGTTACTATTTAGTAATTTGTATTAATAATTCCTCATGGGAACGATACTCTACTTTCACTGTATTACTTGTTGACCACGTATACTTGCGTGTTGTGCATATATAGATTTTACCCAAAAACTTATTGGGTAAAATCAAGTAATAGATACCAGATAAGTAGGTATAAAACCTACTTATCAGTTGTGTGAAGCCGGGAACCTACATTACAAAGAAGATCAACATCAGAACCTTTACTCTTCATCAATAGAAAAAAGGAATATCAAAATCCATCTTGTACCTTGTTTACATGCAAGTAAATTGAGGGGTGTCGACTCAAATCACCCAGAAGCTCTAGGATCATCACCTGAATGCTCGGAAGATCCCTGCGTGGAACATGAGCAGCAGGAGCGGAGTCCACAACCAGTACATCCTCCTCCTCGTCCTCAACATCCGGTACTTCAACCCAGACAGGACGTATCACCGCCTTCGCCAGACGACGAGGCTGTTTAACTGAACGGGGTCGAGGCACGTCAGAAGCCCTCCTCCGCACACCTGAGGTGGTCCTGGGGGAACTACTCGGCTAATCCAGATCCATATATCTGGACACAAGTCTCCAAATCACCTCGAAAGGGTGTGGTAAATTCTAACCTGAAGCTTTTTCAAATAAATTTTATAACTACATGCATGCATGCATTATTTTAACATACGCCTACTATAAAGTTAAAAATGTATGTCTATCTAATGCCTACATTTTGAAAATTTTGTCCATAGTCCCCTTTGTAAATAGGACTATCCACATGCACATAGGCATGACTAGGTGGCCATTCAGTAGCACACATGCCCACAGTCATAAATGTGATGCCCCCAAATTCGGGTACTTGAAACCCGTATTTGGTGCTTCATGATAACATTCATTCAACTACTTAATGTATTAAATAAACAAAAGTAATATATCAAAGTTATCTCCCTTCCCAGTCTCGAGAACCTTTAAGTCTTACATTACATGATAAATATTATATTATCCTACTACAAACAGTCATTACAAATAACATAATGTAACCTAATCCTTCAGCTTCCCCTTCCCTTTGTCCTTGCCGGAACCTTCAGGTCGTGCTAGCTTAGCTGAAAACATTTAAATTTAAAGCAAGAATGAACATTTCAGTGCCCAGCAAGTAATAGCAATGAAAAAAAAATTATCTAAAAGATTTAAATGTTTTCTTTGGATGACACTTCTACAACAAAGTAAAAGTTATGAAGTAAGCTGAAACAATACTGAACTACATATCAATTCTATTTCATTTTTGAAACTACGTACTGACTATAAATGGGGAACAATTTAACAAACTATGAACTTTATTTTTTTATTTTCTAAAAGGTTAAATAGAACTTCATCTGCAAACCATCCTGTCTTACGGACACGGAGGGTGATCAGCCCGTTATGCCCTATATTGATCAATACTACATGTTCGAACAATATAGCTGGTCCGCCTTTGGCGCATAAAAGTTTTCCCTGTTCCAAATGTTCATAATTAGTCTGGAATCTGAATTAAAATAATCCAGCTGAGTAACAATAATGTTCTATCTTGGTCAACGGTATTTTTAAATCTGTGTCTAACTAAGTTAAATAGCTTAGACGGTTTTTAAATAACATATACATACCTGAAAACTAGTAGGTATGTGTCAACATGTGATTAAATACAATCATTATTCAAGTGAGGGCACTTGTATAATCTAACTTAACTATCTATAAATAGGTTATATATTGATCATACATTACTACTGTACTGGTAAACGAATAGAGTTCGATAACTGGCATGAATACTAATGTTGAAATACATGATCAGTAATAGTAGAGTTTAAAAACTTATATAACAGGAGTAAAATTCGATAACTTACTTACACGGGATTATTGCATAAGTAGATACAAAGAGTAAGGATACTTGTCTGATCTGCTGCTTACACAACTTAGTTTTATCTTTTATACAGAGACCTATCATTTATAAGATTATTCTGTTGATTATAATAATATATCATAACACATAACACTGCTATTTGCAGTCATCATATAGCTTAAACACATTATCACATAGTTATAGCAGTCATTCAACCATAAATAATTACTTATCAGGTCAATCTATATAAGTCTAGGTCAACTTCGGATTTATTTCGGTGTACCGACAGCTTTATCGGCTAATAATCGAGTTTATATTTACTTAAACTCTATTTTGTAACTTCAATACTATAGTAGATAATTTAAATATTAATCATAATATTTTTCAAGGTATTATAATAATTTTTAAATAATTATTATAATTTATCATGATTTTTCAAACATTGAAACCATTTTTAAATATAAAATAATTCCATTAATATTTAATAATATTAAAATATTAATGAAATACTTGATAAAATATTGAAGTTATTTATAATAACTTCAAATATTTTTAAAAATACTACTTTTCCCTTAAATGATTTTTAAAACATTTAAAATCATTTTAAATAATTAACATTAATATTTAAATATTAATTTATTATTCATGAAAATATTAAAAGTCATTTATTATAACTTAAAATATTTTTAAATCATTTATATCATTTTTAAATGATTTTTAAATCATTAAATCTATTTTAAAAATATTTATTTAATATAAATATTAAATAAACCTATTATCATTAATATTAAATTATTAATGAAAATTACATTAAAATATTAAAAGTCATGATTTATAACTTAAAATATTTTTAAAAACCTTATTATCATTTAAAATAATTTTATAATATAAAAATTATTTTTAACCCATTTATATAATACATTTATTAAATAAATTTAATACCATTAATATTCAAATAAATAGTAATATTAATGAAAAATATGTCAATTTATCAAAAGTTAATTTTATAACTTCAAATAATTTTTAAAACTGATTTTGTAATTTTTAGAAATTTATTTCTATTTTTAATGAATTTTTCAGAAATTAGGAAACTAATATAATTAAATCCGTCGCTAAAGGCTTTAGCTACAGTTTCTGTCGCGGTTGGTGTTCTTGAGGCTCAAGAACACTAACAATCAGTTTCTAAGGTGCCTACTTTGACCGTCTTTAATTCTCAGTATAAACATGTTCTAGACAATCTTAAGTTTTGATCATATAGTTTTTATGTAATACTACATGAATCAAGCATCATCTAAGTCATACAATCACATAGCATGAAGATCTGGCCCTTCAAATTCGTTGTCGTGGCTTTCTCGGGGTTTTCTGCTACCCGAAACCCAAATCGACTTCAAGGGTCCATTTTGAGGCTCAATTTTGTTTAGGTTCTAGTCATTGTTAATGTGTTCTAATTGTTCAGGTTTGTAGTCTACATGTTAGAGTACATATCTCAATCATCAGATCAGTCAAACTACATCAGAATCATAAGCTAGCATCCGGTCAAACCATGTCAGAAATGGTGTTCTTGAGTTTTCTGGGTTTCCTAGAAAACTGCAATCGTGAACAAGCTAGCTAGTTTGAACATAAATTACTTTCATTCTGTTGGTTAACTAAGTGATATAGGAGCATGAATATGTAGTACACATACAAGAGTATAATCTGAATACACTAACACAAACAAAACCACAAACACATGCAAGATCTAGGCACATGAACTTGTTGTCAGACACTGATGAACAAGTTCTGGGTTACCAAGAAAATAAAAAGTCATGGTCGAGTGACCTACTTTGACCATCCACTACTTACAATCTGTTGATTGTTTGAGTGATATAAATGCATGGATCTAGAGTCTATCTAACAGGCTACATACTAGAAACAATAACATCTCCAAATCTCCTAACATCTGCAGATATTTGCCTTAGAAAATCTTGTCAGACCCTGATATTTAGTTTCTGGGTTACCCAGAAACTCTTGGTCATGCTCGATCAACTGGGTTTGACCAAGAATATCTTTTATTCTGGACATGATCTAAGCATGATTTCAAGTCCAGATCAAAGTCCTTATAGCAAACTACAAGTCTAAAACATAAAACACATAAAATCATTAACAGAGAAAAATCTACAGCCTCTGACTTTTGATTGTCAGATAAAAATTTAAGGTTCATGGCAGTTTTGAAAAACTTTGATGTTAAGGCATTTTGATGTTATAGATCTATGATATAACATCATAGATCATCATATAACATTTTCTAACACTTATATAAAAACATAAACACAAACAATGATTAAGCATACAAGATCTAAGATGAGTTTAGGGTTATGGACCATATCCGACTTAACTTTCATTATTCGTCAACTTAAAAAATTTAAATTGACTATCCTGCAAAATCCATATCACATATATTCAAAATATTATTCGTAATAAAAAAAAATATTAATAAAAATACAGATATAATTATTCAAAAATTTCTGGGTCTTTACATTCTCCCCTCCTTATAAAGATTCCGTCCCCGGAATCACCATTACCTTACCCTTAATATTAATGTTTTATCCTTCGATTTTTAATTATGAGAAATTGAATTACTATATTATCCCCTCCTTATAAGATTCGTGTTATGAATCAGAAACTCAAATTCTTCCTTCAAAATCTTTTTATTCGTGAATTACTATATTGTTTTATCAAACTTATGGTAAGTGAATAGCTTAAATCTAAATCAGGTGTATATATTAATGTCGTTGATCGGGTTCATACCTAGAAATCCATCTCCCGCTGCGACCGTATCTTAAACTGTCATATTGAAGGTCCTTGCGGTTGATTTGGTTGGTTTGTTTGGTGGAGTTGGACCAGTTATTGCTAGCATCCCACTACTTTTCCCTGTATTGACATCAGCTCTCCTTTTCGAACACTCCCTCACCTTATGCTCTGTTGATCCACAAATAAAACAACCACTATTCATCCTTGGATTAGGACAGTTGGGAGAAATATGTCCCTCCTGCCCACACTTATAACACACATACTTTCCCTTCAAGTACTCTCCAGAATGGTTCTTCCCATAGTTCCCACATTACACTATTTGCTTCTTCACACCCTGTGACGCCCCTGAATTCAGACACCCACATCTCGAATTCGGTGCATCACGTGCCACTACGAATATCTTACTAAATCATTAACAACGGAAATAATAGAATAATTTACATTGATAGAATATAAATATTCACGTCCCAAGGTACCGTAACCATTACTACAACAATTCCGTGATTAACTTAACATAGCTTAATCATTCTTGAATACATCATAACGATCATAACAATAATAATAATACTTCTAGTCTTAAGGACTAAGTTATTCTGTCGCTTTGCCCTTTCCCTTGTCCTCGTCTCAAGTACCGCTTGCTCGCTTTAACAAAGAATGTTTTTGGGAAGCAAGAATGAGCAACAAGTTTCCCCAGCAAGTAATATAGCCAGAAGAACAAGCAGTTATAGCATTTGAATCTTTCAAGGGTATAATAATAATTGATAGTTTAAGGATATCAAGAATATCAAGAGTATTCAATAGGTGTCGCTATAGACTGAAGGATATCAACAAAAATTCAGAATTTATTCATTTCGAGGTTCAACATAAATGAGTACTGAGCAGTCACCAAGGAATAAAAACTCTTACTAGAATTAACAGTATAATACTGTAATCCAATATAAATGAGTACAACAGGTGATCAGCCTCAAGTACCCTACGTTATGCATAACATTTAATCATACTCATGTGCGCACGTCGGTTCCCCGACAATATGTAATCTCCCCTTCTATGAGGGTTGTTCATCTCAGTAGATTTATGATAGTCCGCACCAAGTCAATTGGTTTGGATAGCTCTTTAACACATAATAATAGTCTAGCCGAATCAAGGGCTTAGACAGTTTTTCATCATGCATTTAGGAACGATAAGTCCAATGCTTACAACAACGTCAAGGAATACAATTGATTTTCGAATAGAAGCAGATATTTTCTTGATAAAATATGATTGATATGACAACAATTCAATGTATACAGTGTGAGAATTAAGGAACTTGCAACACAATAATAATAGTGGTCGGATACTTGCTCAATGTAAATTTGAATGAAGTTAGGGAACTTTCCCAACAATAAGTTAGGGATAGAAAACTTGCATGATATAAGTAACAAGTTTTTAGGGATAGGAAACTTGCCTTTAGCGTTTGTTACTACTAATAGCGAAAGTCACCTCAATGAGCTATGCTTGTCCTATTTATGTAAGTAAAGGTATTCATTAGCCAAACACACTTGATATATATATATAAACAACATGCACACTAACATGCTCATACTTTTGACCACTGCTAGTTTATTCATAAATTTCCTTCTTCGTAGTTCCAAGAGGTTCATTTCTTTAAGTAGACCATAACGTCTATTAATCCCACCGACCTTTTTCTACGCATGTTTGCAGGCATTAGATTTATTTTTCCGAAGTTAGTAAAATTCTCTACTTAGAACTTATTCGTGTACTAATAGTTTATAACAGTATAGGAGTATTTATTAATCCATCCTTATATCAAGTTATGATGTTTGTCTCGAGTCCCGTGACATCTCGCCATGTCCAAGATATTATGACTTGTCCGAAGATAACACGCTTGGTCCGAAGACATCGCGCTTTGTCCGAAGACATCACGCTTTGTCCGAAGACATCACGCTTTGTCCGAAGACATCACGCTTTGTCCAAAGACATCATGCTTTGTCCGAAGACATCACGCTTTGTCCGAAGACATCACGCTTTGTCCGTAGCCAGCTCCTTCAGAGACTTCGGTCTACACTATTTCGACAAGGTCTAAGTTCGTCGGGTTAATTTCATTAAGACTTTACTATATGCATACACCCTAAGTGAAATTCTTAATACATGGTCTAACACGACCGAACCCATCAGTTGGTTCCTAAGTACGGTGCAGCTGCACCCCATGGATTTCAGAAGCAGTGAACATGCTATGTTTTTTGCAGAGTAGCCACAACTTGAATCCAGACAATTATTAACGTATTCATGCACGAAGGTAAACTTTCTAAACACCTTATACCATGATAATTCATCATACTTGACCTATTAATCTGAAAAAACGAGAATCAACAAGACTCAAGTTAAGAACGGAGTAGAAATTATACCTTCTCGAGCTTTAACCTTCATATCTCACACACTGATTTGGTAATGCTTAGCAACTAAGAATTCTTTACTCAAATTTCTCCAACACTCTTATCACTAAAACAGACTGCCCTGGTGGCTTGTATTTAAAGAGAAAATATGGACTAGACACTTGCTTTACCCAATGTTGGGATTCATGGTGCAATAGAAATGAACAATGGTTACTTAAGGAGTTGTTCAACCACTCCATACCAGCCACTTAGCTAGCCACTCATGCCTAGGATTAGCAGTTTGAAAGTTTGCGTAAAGAGAGTTTAGGCTACTGTCCTTTGTACATGGTGACCCTAATTTGGGGACAAGAGAGTAGATCTCAGACATAGACAAGGGGCTAGTCGGTCAGGCCCACTGCCCCATGCCACATTTTATTTCACCAACACCTTGTACTATCAGTTAACTAATTTGTTGGATTCTGAATTGGATTCTAAATATCCCAAGTTTTTTGGGCTAACTCAAAAGTCCATCAATTACTTATTGGGCTAGACTCCCAATTTATTATTTGGACTTTAAACATGCAAATACTTAATTATTCCTCACCAATTCCATCATTGTGTCACACAAGACATTTCATGAACCTATCATAATTCTCCACATCTTATCGATCATTAACATCTCAATTTTAATTCAATTGAGTTACTCCCCTCATGCCACGTAAGCATTTATAAAATAAATAATCACCGGCTCTATTTATAAATATAAATATTAAATCGTAAAATTTATGGGTATTACACACCCTCCTGCTTAATTTTGATATTTCCTAAATTGTCACCTTTTCTCTTCCACTACTCCCTTCCACTACTCCCTTCCACTTTGACAACTCCCCCAACCTTAGCTTTATTCTTCTTCTTCTTATTGTAAAGAGTCATGGCTTCACTTCCCTCTTCGGCTATGATAGCCTTGTCCAACAGTGCTGCAAAAGTACTAATCTGCAGTACCGCTATAAGGCCCCAACTTTTTTTTAATAAAGAATAATTTTTCTCAAAATATATTTTTGAATATTATGGTGTGGATGATATAATGTTATAGGTGTGGGTAATATTTGGAAATTTTTGCAAAGTAAGCAAGTTGATATAAAATATTCGTTGTGTTAGTGAAAATTCGATTGGTAGGGGAATATTCGTTTTAACAGGGAATATTCGTACGATGGCGCAATCATTGGTGGACTCCACAATGGAAGTATTGTCAGAAAATGACAGAAATATCTTTTTATAAAAATAATAGCAAAAGTTTTACTGTTAAACTGTTGAACTACCTGGTAGTAAAAGTACAGTAATACGAGTGGTTGCATAGTAGCACACGGTATTGATTATTGATGCTTATGTTAGAAGTCACTCAGTTATACTCAATTATTGCTACAGTAATTGTTGCATAGTATCTCACGTTATTTGATTCAATTATTGTCGATATTTTATATATTATTAAATCAATACTTGAGACGATAAAGTTATTCATATTATTATTTGCAATATTGACAATGTCTAGAAGTTCTATCAAGGAGAGGTTTGGTCACCTAGTTGCGCGCCAATAAGGAGAAATCCTTATCGGAAAGCCCCCTCTTTCCTGGGAATGACCTGGTTGTTAAATATTGTGAGTTATAATATTAATGATGAATAATTGTTGAAGTATTAAGAATGTGTTTATTGAAGATATGTGAATTACAAAAGTTAGAGGGAAATAATGCAAACTTGGAAAACTTTAGGGGTACTAAAGTGTAATAATAAGTTAAACCAATCTGGACCATTGATGGTGGTTTTAATAGTTAATCAATCTGGACCGTCGGTGGTGGTTTTAATAGTAAATCAATCTGGATCGTCGGTGGTGGTTTTAAAAGTAATCAATCTGGACCGTCGGTGGTGGTTTTAAAAGTAAATCAATCTGGACCGTCAGTTGTGGTTTTAATAGTAATCAATCTGGATCGTTCCTGAATTAGTTACTATTTAGTCCATTCTCCTATAAATAGAAGCTTAATTCTTCTTTCATTCTCACCAATTCACGGAGATTCACAAGAGACACTATAGAGAGAGAAACTATAGAGAGCAAGAAGAAGAGTATCCTGCTACTTCACTTTTGCAGTATCCAGCTTTCTACTAAGGTAAGGGATATTATTTGTTGTATTCGTAAGGGATATTATTTGTTGTATTCGTAAGGGATTTGTTGTATTCGTAAGGGATTTGTTGTATTTGTAAGGGGTATTATTTTTTTCGTATTCATCCTTTAGTATGTCGGAATAACCTGTCTACGCGAATTACGTACCGTATCACAGGTGAAAATCCATTTGCAGTTTTCGTGTGTTAATTCTTTTCATATTCTTAAATCTAAACTTACTATAGTAAGTATTGCTTCTATAATCCTTGAAATTAGTGGACTATCCGTAAGTTTTGCGCTTCATCCAGTATCATTTTATTGGAATATTGATATGAACTTTCTTATTAAATATCAATATTTTCACTTGAAGTACTATTCACGAGTTACTATTCATGAGTTACTATTCACCCAATTTTACTATTTACTATAATATTATTCACTCGGGTATTCGGGGCACTTTTCATGCCGGGGTACTATTCACGAGTTACTATTCACAGGTTACTATTCACCCAATTTTACTATTCACTATAATATTATTCACTCGGGTATTCGGGGCACTTTTCATGTCGGGGTACTATTCACGGGATACTATTCCTGAAGTACTATTCATAGGGTACTATTCACGGGATACTATTCACCGAAAAATTTATTTCTTTTCTGTCCAAATTATTTTTGATACATGGATATTATTCTTGAATTTTACTCTACAAAGCAGTATCATGTTGAAAAATTGGACATTATTGATTTCGGGATAAATTAAATTATAAATCTTTAAAAATTTATCCTTGAACTTGTTTTATTGAATTCTTATATCATTGTCATCATCCTCATGCTTATATTATGATGAAAGTCATCTTTGGCTTACGTGCATAGATGGACTGTTGATTGGTATTATTATGACCAGGGATAATTCGGTATAGTCATGACCATTGATTATTACATGAATAATTATTGGCCTGTAGTGCAAGAATAATTTGTGGACGTGATACTAATGAATATCCTTGGCCCGTAGTGCAGGGATGATTCGATGATGTGATCTATTTATTAAGCCGAGTCCCAGCAATAAAGTGAATGATATACTTTTTAAATCATAGAATATAGTAGATATCATGCTCTACTTGACTCTTCTAATAGATTGCTTGTTCCGCTGCAGTTAAACTTGTTGTCTATTATATTCTATCAGTTTAACATTGTTGAAGGCTAATGATAACTTATTCTGCATTATCTTAGTCATAATATTTCTTACTGGCCTAGTTGAGCTCACCATTTTACTTCCATTGTTCTCTTCAGGAAATGAGAACGTAGCCGGAACTAGTCGGGGAACAGAGTGATGGCCCGAGATGGTGTTATAGTAGTCCTCGCTATTCTATAAAATAGTGAGCCAATAAATGTAATGAGGACTCTATTTGAGTTTGGATATTGTCTAAATGACAATATTCTCTCAGCTCATGTTGTATAATTAAGTTTGTATTTGAATTCTGTACCATGTATTTGGTGACCCAAGATGGGTGATGTATACCTATTTTGGGGGCGTCACAGTTGGTATCAAAGCTTAGAGATATAATCCCTGGCTAGGATATGAGACAAGAACTAGAAAATGAGAGACGGGGAATTCCTTCGCTAGTATGACCTACCTAAATTTATTTGGTATTTAATTGGTTGGTCAGAGTATAGGGATAATATGTGGCATGTCAATTAACCCATGTTTTGTGACAGTGTTTGAAAATGGCTTGTGAAAATGTTGAGATCGGCAATGAAGCACATGAGACCGTTGAGTCACCAACGATCAATACCCGGGATAATGTGCATCAGGAAGGCAATAATCCTCGTGTAAACAACAACACCGACCAAATGACAAACGATGGTATGTTTAGTAACTTTTTAGAATTTATGAAACACCAAACGAGAGAGACTCCTGTTCATAATGCAGGTGGAGCTGGGACCGCCGGAGTTTTTCGAAAAGCCAGAACCACTTAAGGTGGAGACGTGGATAAAGCAGATCACCAAGATATTTGATGTCTTGGAATGATCAGAGGAGCAAAAGGTTCCCTTCACCACCTTTATGTTGCGTGAAGAGGCAGATTATTGGTGGGAATCTGTAAAGCGTACCCAGCCTGACGCTCTCAAGATGTCTTGGGAGAAGTTCCAAGAGTTTTTCAATTACAAGTACTTTTTCGAAAGTATTCGTCACATGAAGGAGGTGGAGTTTATCAAGCTGGAGCAAAACAATATGACTGTGTCACAATACGAGGCTAAATTTGTGGAGTTATCCCAGTTTGCATCCCATTTGGTCGATAATGAGGAGTGAATGAAGCGAATATTTCTAAGAGTTTTGAAACCCGATATACGTCAATACCTCATTTCTCACAAACTTTGTTTATATTCAGATGTTGTGAATAGGGCTTAGTTATTGGAGTGCGATAATGAGTCAGCACAACCAAAAGGCAACGACCAACAACATGATTATAATCGTACCGGTGGAAACGACTATCGGAACAATGATAACCATCGTGGGGGAAATTATCATGCCAAGAATGGTAACCACTTTGGTGGTAATCATGGCCAAGATAATAGAAGTGGTAAATTCAAGAAGAGAAGATTTAACGATGATGGGAAGACGTTGGCAGCAACACCAACACCAACAATAAATTCTAGGGGAGGAGAACAACCACCAATTAGATGCTACAGATGCGGAGAGGAAGGACACATAAGTTCAAACTGTTCACAGCCTTCCAAGGTATGTTTTAGTTATGGAAAATACGGTCACATAGCTCGATTTTATCCTGTAGCGAAATCAAGTCCAGTTGGGACGGTGGCACCAAAGGCGGATATAGACAAAACAAAGTCGGTGGTTTCAAGAAGAGCATTTTTCGTGACTTCTCATAAAGTGAGTAACCCGAACGAAGTTAGCACGGGTTAGTTAATTATAAATTCTTGCGAAGTCTATACCTTATTAAATACCGGTTCTACCCATTCTTTTATCTCTCTTGCTTGCGCTCAACGTTTAAATTTGACCCCAGAGAAGTTAGACTTTGACTTATTAGTTGAAACTTGGTTAGTAGAAACCGTCGTTACCTCCGCTGTTTATAAATCTTGTTGATTCAAATAGACACTTTCACATTACCTGTCAATCTTGTCTCTTTAAAAATACTTGCCCTTGATGTGATTTTAGGAATCGATTGGTTAACTACTCATCATGTTTTTCGTAAGGTTGTTAGCTTTCATATTCCTAACTAACCTGTTATGCGAATTCAAGAAACCAAACCACTAAAGTCAATCACTGTTATATTAAGCCATAAGTAAAGAACCTTGAGCCTTTCACTGGTGACTTCCTTGTGTGGAATGCACTGAAGCCAAACTTTCTGTAGGGGATGCCGTGAATAACAGTGGCAAGTTGATAGGTATCAATGTGACGTGATATCCAAGTCTTGGGATGAGAGTCATAGTTTTGAATGATATTTCCATTGTTAATAAATTTCTTGACGTATTCCTGAAGACTTCCTGGCCTACCCCTAGAGCGTGAAATCAAATTTTGTATTGACCCCAGTACAAAATCCATTTCTAAAACCCTTAAATATTTCTTCAACTAAAACAAACATAATATGTGTCGTATACGTTGGCTCGAGATGTTGAAGATTATGACCATACCATTCAATATCACCGTTGTGACGCCCCCAAAATAGGTCCATTCCACCCAACCCATTCTGAGTCGCCAAATACATGGTACAGAAATAACTACAACTTCAATAATACAAATGTCGTGTGAAATATGACAATACATACTGTGAGTTTAAATACAGATATTGCCGTCTAGACAATATCCACACCCAAATAAATCCCCATCATAATTATTGATACATTATTTTACAAAAATGGTGAGGACTACTAAACAACTCTCTAGAACCTTCATTCCATACCCAGACTTCGATCCTGCTATGTTCTCACCTCACGAGAAGAAAATGGAACAACAAGGAAAAGGGTGAGCTCAACTAGCCCAAGTAAAGAATATTATGACTAAGATAATATACAACAAATTATCGTTAGTCTTCAACAGGAAAAATCTAATAGAATACAATAGACAACAAGTTTTAGATCAACAAATGCAATGAAATGAAGAATCCATTAGAAGAGTCACGTAGAGAAAGAATTCTACCGTCTTCTAAGGTTTAAAAGTCCATCATTAATAGTTTATCCTCGTAATAACAATCAATATACATCTTTAATCATCTTTTGCACTACGGCCAAAGATATTCATTTTGTATCACCAATTGGTCATGTTCATCTCAACACTGCTCATCTTTGCACTACTGAGCCAAAGATATTCATCGATTAATCGCTCATCTTTTGCACTACGAGGCCAAAGATATTCATTTATATCACCATTTAAGACCGAGGATGATGAAAAATATTTTTAAAGAAACGAATCCAAAGAAACAAAATGACAAGGATTAAGGATTAAGGATTAAGTACTTTGTTTTACCCATGTCCAAAAAATACTTGAAAATAATCATATTGGTGTAAAATTCAAGAATGATCAAAACACGGATACAATCAAAGCTAGTATCCAGAATAGATATTTTGGACAAAAAGAAAAATTTTTATTTTTCGGTGAATAGTGTCGTATTCGTGAATAGTGTCGTATACGTGAATAGTGCCGTATACGTGAATAGTAACCTCGACACAATAAGTTCCAAATTTGATAAAAAAGTTCACCAATACTTCGGCATAATGATATTGAAGAAAAAATATCATTTTAAGAAGAAAATAATACCCCTTACCTCAAAATAACCGTACTTCTGACTGAATTTCGGTATAGTGCTAACAGAAACCCTCACCGTATAGCAACACTCAAAGTATACTCATAAGAATACGCTCAATAATTTAGAGAGAGAAAGAGAGAAAACTTTGTTTCTAGTGTGATTTTCAATTCTAACTTAGCCCTCTATTTATAGGAAAATGTTAGAACGTCAAAGGAGACTAAAATAATAAAAAAATATTATAATTTATATCTTCTACGCATGCCTTTGAACCAAATCAGCCACCAGCCAACCTTGACCCAATTTCAAAGAAACACATGTTCAAACAAGAGTGGGTCCCACCCATTATTTAATAAAAATTATTTTATCTTTGAAACTTCAATAATTAAGTAGAGAAAATAGCTCGTTTATCAAAAAATTGAAACTCACGACTTTCCATGGGAAATTCCATTCTCTACAACTTTGCGAAGAAAGGTTTTCCAAATTCCAAATGTAAATTGACCAAAATCCATAAGCCAGACGATTTTCACGATTATATAATCAATTTTCGGTCAAGAATTGTGTCCACAAACACACAAAACATATGTTAAACATTTAATGCCACAAAATACTCTACCTCCTCATATACTCATATATCCCACATTCATTATAAAAATATCACCGTTAATATATTATTAAAATAATATATTTAAATGAATTATTTTATCGTGAAAAATAAAATATTAATTTTCAACAATTGTCACATTAAAATTTTCTCCATCTATATACACATAAAATAAATATTTTCTTTATCATAATAATCAATAATTACTTATTTAAAATAATATTACTGTAATCACAAGATCTTGTGACCAGTGTCGTTCCTGGAAAGAGGGGCTTTCCAATAAGGATTTCTCTTCTTTGGCGCAGCAATTAGGTGACCAAACCTCTCCTGTATGTAACTTTCTAGACATTGCCAATAATGTTATCTCGATAATATATTCAAATAATATGAATTATTGATTTGATAATGGAAAATCTTTGTGTAATGACAATTATTGAAACAACAAAATACTACAAAATATCAACGCAAAGAATTATTGAATCAATAAAATATAATATTGAGCGATAATCATCTGTAACAATTATTGAGTAGTGCCTTCTTCACGTAAGGATCAATAATTCAATAATCTTTATGCGATCTGGTAATGTTCTTTGTGCAACCACGTATTCATCAGATTTTAACCACCGTGTAACCCAACAAAGTTAATTCGGTAACAATTTACGTCGTTATTTATAAAACTCAATCTTTGTCGCTTTCCTTCATCCAACCGTTTTTCAGTTATGGGGCCCACCAATGATCAACGTAGGCCGTACGGAGATTCCTTCGACAAAAAGAATATTCTACGACCAAACGAATATTCCCAAACAATAATGAATATTTTATAACCATTTGCTTATTTTGTAAACTTTGCACATTTCACCCATAACCAAAAGAATTATATCAAATTAACCCTTATTAATTTAGAATAATGAATAAAGGAAAATTCAATTTTATTTATAATAAGTTGGGGTCTTACAACCTCCCTCCTTATGAAATTACATCCTCGAAATTGACATACGTTACTTCGGTATATCGAAAAGGTGAGGGTACCTCGCTTTCATCTCCGATTCCAACTCCCATGTCATTTCCTCAATTGCATGGTTTCTCCACAAACCTTAACTTGTGGTATAACCTTCGTCGTAAGACATGCTCTTTCCTATCCAAAATCTCAACAGTATCTCCTCGTAGGTTAAATCTTCACTATCTCGTCTGGTTCTCTAATGCAATAATGTGGTTCGGGTCTTTCACATATTTACGAAGCATAGATATGTGGAATACATTGTGAACACGAGACATACTTGGAGGTAACGCGAGTCTCTATAGGCTACGCTTCCTATTGGTCGAAGAATCTCAAATGGACCAACAAACCTTGGATTGAGCTTTCCTCTTTTCCCAAATCTTGTAACTCCTTTCCATGGAGCAATACATAACAATACATGATCTCCAATATTAAACTCCACGTCCTTTACATGAAGATCAGCATAACTCTTTTGTCGATCTTGTGAAGTTTGAATACGTTGTTGAATCATTTGGATCTTTTCTGTAGTCATGCGTACTAATTCTGGTCCCAACAATGTTGCTTCTCCCACCTCGTCCCAAAGATATTGAGAGAACGACATTTTCGTCCATACAACGCCTCAAATGGAGTCATGCCTATACTTGCTTGATAACTGTTGTTGTAGGAGAATTCCACCAATGCTAGGTACTTATCCCAACTTCCTTTGAAATCTAGGACACAGAGTCTTAATAGATCTTCAAGGGTTTGAATAGTCCTCTCTCGATTGTCCGTCCGCTTTGAGGATGGTATCTTTGAATCAATCGTAAATGCGTGCCCATAGCTTTACGCAAGCTAACCCAAAATCTTGAAGTGAATCTCTTAGTCACGATCTGAAACTATGGATACCGGCATGCCATGCAATCGCATAATCTCATTCACATACATACTGAGCAAGACGTTCAAGGGGATAAGTCTCAGCGTGACGGTAAGAAATGGGCG
Organism: Panax ginseng; assembly: GCA_020205605.1. NCBI lineage: Eukaryota > Viridiplantae > Streptophyta > Magnoliopsida > Apiales > Araliaceae > Panax > Panax ginseng. Next base: position 129,599,501 of record CM035130.1, read on the forward strand.
GACTTGGTTAATCTATTAACAATAACCCAAATTGCATCTACGCCTTGAGAAACTTTGGGAAGACCAGAACAAAATCCATAGTAATGTGTTCCCATTTCCATTCGGAATATCAAGTGGTTGCAATGGACCTTTTGGCACTTGATGCTCCGCCTTTACACGTTGACAAAGTTAAACATCTTGAGATAAACTCGCAATCTCTCTCTTCATATTGTTCCACCAAAATGTATGTCGAATATCATGATACATTTTGGTACTCCCAGGATGGATTGCAAACGGGGTGTTGTGTGCCTCCATCATGATTTTATGCTTCAGGTTAGAATCGTTAGGAACGCAAAGTCTAGAATTGACTCGAAGTATTCCTTCCTCATCAATTCTTGCTTCCGGAATAGCTCCTTCTTGCACTTTCTTCTTCATACGCATCAACCCCAGGTCCATAGCTTGACCAGCTTTAACTTTATCGATTAAAGTCGGTTCTACTTGTATATTCGCCATCATTATATGGGTCCCTGGAGTCTTTAATTCTACCTCCATCCTTTTGCAAGTCATACAAAATGGGCCTTTGTGTTGACAATATCGCTTTCAGTATTGCATATGATCTTCTACTCAATGCGTCGACTTCTACGTTCGTTTTCCAGGATGATATTGAATAGTGTGATCGTAATCTTTTAACAGCTCCGATACCAACGCCGTTCTTGCATGTTGAGTTCTTTTTTGGGTGAAGAAATATTTGAGGCTTTTATGATCCGTATAAATCTCTACTTTCTCCCCGCACAAGTAGTGTCTCCATATCTTCAACGCGAAACACGACTCATCGCTAACTCGGATCATGAGTAGGATAATTCCTCTCATATTCTTTGAGTTGTCGTGAGGCATAAACTATGACTTTCCCATGTTGCATGAGAACACATCCTAACCCCTTGCCGAAGCATCATTGAGATAACAAATCCATCCGAACCAGATGGTATTGTCGAAACAGTCTTAGAAATGAGTCTCCTCTTGAGCTCTTGGAAGCTCTTCTCGCATTCCTCGCTCCATAAGAATTTTGCATCCTTCCGAGTCACCGAGTTAATCTGAGTAGCGATTCGAGAAAATCCTTCCACAAATCTCCAATAATAACCAAATAAGCCCGTAAAGTTCGTGCTTGATCCTGAAACTTGGTTGCTCCCTAACTTTGTATTGCTTCAATCTTCACGGGTCAACAGATACTCCTTGTTTTGACACCACGTGCCCAAGGAATGCTACTTCCTCAAGCGAAACTCGCATTTCTTGACTTGGCATAAAGCTTGTGTTCACGAAGTCTTTGTAGTACCAGCTTCAAATGGTGCTCATGATCTTCACGGCTTTTGAAATAGATGAGGATGTCATCAATAAAGACAACAACGAACTGATCCAAATATTCCTTAAATACACGGTTCATCATATCCATGAAAGCAGCAGGAGCATTAGTCAATCCAAAAGACATGACCAAGAATTCATAATGCCCGTATCGAGTCCTGAATGCCGTCTTTGGAATATCCTCGCTTTTAATCTTGGTGATGATATCCGAGCGAAGATCGATCTTTGAAAAGAATTGCGCTCCTTGTAACTGGTCGAACAGGTCATCAATGCGAGGTAGCGGATACCTATTCTTGATGGTGACATGGTTCAATTCTCGATAGTCAATACAAAATCGCATACTCCCGCGTCTTTCTTCTTTACTGAATAAAACAGAGCACCCCAAGGAGACGTCTTTCAGACGAATGAAACCGATGTCTAATAACTCCAGTAGTTGGACTTTTAACTCCACGAAGTTCAATAGGAGCCATTCGATATGGGGTTTTAGAAATGGGCTTTGTGCGGGTTCAAGGTCAATAAAGAATTCAACATCACGTTCTAGGGGTAGGCCGGAAGCTCTTCAGAAATACATCGAGAATTCTCTAACCACGTAAATATTATTCAAATCGACTTGTCTTTATTCAAATCCATAACATGGGCTAAGAAAGCTTGACATCCGCTTTTCAATAAACGAATAGCTTTGTGGCTTGATATGACGATGGTGATTTTAGTGGTTTAGTGGTTTGAATTAAGTATGACAGTTGGTTAGGAATATGAAAACTAACAACCTTACGAAAATAATCAATTTTGGCATGATGAGTGGTTAACCAATCAATTCCTAAAATCACATCAAAAACAAGTATCTTTAAAGAGATAAGATCAATGGTAATGTGATAGTGCCAACTTGGATCATGCAAGATTTATAAACCGTAGATGTAACGAAGGTTTCACCCAACTGAGTTTCAACGAGATAAATCAAAATCTAATTTCTCCTGAGTCAAGTTTAAACGTTGAGCACAAGCGGAGAGATAAAAGAATGGGTAGAACCTAGATCTAGTAAGGTATAAACTTCGCAAGAATTCAAGATTAGCTTACCCGTGATCACCTCGTTCGGTTCCTCACGTTTTGGCGATCACGACAAAAAAAGCTCTTCCAGAACCGTGATTTCGACTTATCCGGACGACCCTTGGAATCACCACTCCTTACCGAACTTGGTTTCACTATATAGTACAATCTCGAGCAATGTGGCCTTCCTTTCCATAGTTGTAACATACCTTGGATTGTTGTGGACAGCTTTGAATGATATGTCCCTCCTTCCCGCATTTGTAACATCTAACCGGCCGTTTCTCCTCCCCTAGCATTTGTTGTTGGTCTTTGGTCTTCGCCGCTGATATCTTCCGTCATTGTTGAATCTTCTCTTTACGAAATTTCCACTTGAGTCACCTCTCCTATTATCATGTCCAGGATTACCACCGAGTGGTTACCGCCTTTGTCCGTATTCTTTCATCCTCATTGGTTATCATCATTCGATGACTACCACAGTTGTGGTCCCTCGGTTGAGTATACTCACTATCTCGCTTCTAATAACCGAGCCACATGACAACATCCGAATACGTAGAAAATTTATGAGAGATAAGGTATTGATTTAATCTCTGGTTTTAGACCTCTCGAGAAACATACGCGTCATTCGCTCCTCATTCTCCACCAAATGAGGTGCAAACTCGATAATTCTGCGAACCTTGCCTCGTCTTTGAGACACCGCCATGTTGTTCTCGCTTCGAGTCTAATAAACTCTACCTCCTTCATATAGCGAATACTTTCTCGGAAAGTACTTGTCATTGAACAGATTCTGAAATCTTTCCCAAGACATGTTAAGTGCATCTAGTCAGGTACGCTTCACGATTCCCACCATGTCTGCTTCACCACGAAAACATAAAGGTGGCGAATGGAACCTTCGTTCCTCCGCACCCCCAGACATCGAATATCTTGGTAATTTGTTTGACCCACGTTTACGCCTTGATCGGATCCGGCTTTCCATGGAAATCTGGTGGTCCCAACTCTTTGAATTGTTTGCCGTGACAAACCGCACGCGTTATATCATTTCCTCCCGTATTTTGTACACGAGTCTCCTTATGCGATTTTGCATGAACTGCAAAAAGCTTCTAAACATCCGTCGCTCATCATTTGCTCAAATGCATTGTTCACGGGAGGAATATTGCCACCTGTTGCACGCTCTCCTCGTTGGTGAGTACTGCTGCGTCCACCGTCTCATAAACTCCATTGTTAACGCTTCTCAAAGCAGCCCATTCTTAAATGATGCCATAAAACAAGGGTTAATTAAATAAATTAATATATCACATAATATCCTATATTACGATGACCAAGAAATAAGCTTAGGTAGGACACACTAGCGAAGGATTTACTCGTCTCTCCCTCCTAGTTCTATTCCCGATCTCCGCCAGAGATCATATCCCTAAGCTCGATACCAACCATGACGCCCCAAAATAGGTCCATTCCACCCAACCCATTCTCGAGTCGCCAAATACATGGTACGTAAATAACTACAACTTCAATAATACAAATGTCGTGTGAAATACGACAATACATCTTAATGAGTTTAAATACGAGATATTACCGCCTAAACAATATCCACACGCAATAAATCCCCATCATAATTATTGATACATTATTTTACAAAAATGGTGAGGACTACTAAACAACTCTCTCTAGAACCTTCATTCCATACCCCGACTCGATCCTCGCTATGTTCTCACCTCCCGAGAAGAAAATGGAACAACAAGGAAAAGGGTGAGCTCAACTAGCCCAAGAAAGAATATTATGACTAAGATAATATACAACAAATTATCGTTAGTCTTCAACAGGAAAAATCTAATAGAATACAATAGACAACAAGTTTTAGATCAACAAATGCAAATGAAATGCTTGAGAATCCATTAAAAGAGTCACGTAAAGAAAGAATTCTAGTGTCTTCTAAGGTTTAAAAGTCCATCATCAATAGTTTATCCCCTCGTAATAACAATCAATATACATCTTTAATCATCTTTTTGCACTCACAAGCCAAAGATATTCATTTGTATCACCAAATTAGTCATGTTCATCTCAACACTGCTCATCTTTGCACTACAGCCAAAGATATTCATCGATTAATCGTTCATCTTTGCACTACGAAAGTGCCAAAGATATTCATTTATATCACCATTTAGGACCGAGGATGATGAAAAATATTTTTAAAGAAACGAATCCAAAGGAAACAAAATGACAAGGATTAAGGATTAAGGATTCGTACTTTGTTTTACCCATGTCCAAAAATACTTGAAAATAATCATATTGGTGTAAAATTCAAGAATGATCAAAACATGGATACAATCAAAGCTAGTATCCGAATAGATATTTTGGACAAAAAGAAAAATTTTTATTTTTCTAATTGAATAGTCTTAGTATTCGTGAATAAGGTCGTTATACGTGAATAATGTCGATATCGTGAATAGTAACCCCACACAATAAGTTCCAAATTTGATAAAAAGTTCACCAATACTTGGCGATAATGATATTGAAGAAAAATATCATTTTAAGAAGAAAATAATACCCTTTACCTCAAAATAACCGTATTACTTCGATCAATTTCTAGTATAGTCTTGTAAAACATGACCGTGATAGCAACACTCAAAGTATACTCACAAGAATACGCTCGATAATTTAGAGAGAGAAAGAGAAAACTTTGTTTCGTGTGATTTTCAATTCTAACTTAGCCTTCTATTTATAGGAAAATGTTAGAACACCAAAGGAGACTAAAATAATAAAATAATATTATAATTTATATCTTCTACGCATGCCTTTGAACCAAATCACCACCACCAACCTTGACCCAATTTCCAAAGCACCCACATGTTCAAACAAGAGTGGGTCCCACCCATTATTTAATAAAAATTATTTTATCTTCCGAAACTTCAATAATTCGTAGAAAATAGCTCATTTATCAAAAAAATTCGAAACTCGCGATTTTCCATGGGAAATTCCATTCTCTACAACTTTGCAGAAGAAAGGTTTTCCAAATTCCAAACAGAAATTGAGCGAAATCCATAAACGGGCGATTTTACAGTCTATAATCAATTTTAGGTCAAGAATTTTGTCCATCGACACACAAAACATATGTTAAACATTTAATGCCACAAAATACTCTACCTCCTCATATACTCATATATCCCACATTCATTATAAAATATCATCAGTTAATATATTATTAAAATAATATATTTAAATGAATTATTTTATCGGAAAAATAAAATATTAATTTTCAACAATTGTCACATTAAAAATTTTCTCCATCTATATCCACATAAAATAAATATTTTCTTTATCATAATAATCAATAATTACTTATTTAAAAATAATATTACGTAATCACAATCTTGACAACCAGTGCCGTTCCTCGAGAAGAGGGGCTTTCCAATAAGGATTTCTCCTTACTAAATACAAGCAATTAGGTGACCAAACCTCTCCTTAGATGAACTTTCTAGACATTGCCAATAATGTTATCTGATAATATTATTCAAATAATATGAATTATTGATTTGATAATGGAAAATACTGTGTAATGACAATTATTGAAACAACACCAATACAAAATATCAACGCAGCAATTATTGAATCAATAAAATATAATATCAATGAAGAATTCATCGTAATAATTATTGAGTAGTGCCTTCACGTAAGGATCAATAATTCAATAATCTTGCAATACCGTGTATCTTACGGCAACCACGCCAGACATCAGTATTTTAACCACCGTAAACCCAACAAAGTGTTAATTCAGTAATAATTTACGCCGTTATTTATAAAACTCAATCTTTGTCGTTTTCCTTCATCCAACCGTTTTACATTATGGGCCCACCAATGATCAAGGCTGTCAGATACGGATTCCCGACAAAAAAGAATATTCCACGACCAAAAACGAATATTCCCAGGATAATAATGAATATTTTATAACCACTTGCTTATTTTGTAAACTTTGCACATTTCACCCATAACCAAAGAATTATATCAAATTAACCCTTATTAATTTAGAATAATGAATAAAGGAAAATTCAATTTTATTTATAATAAGTTGGGGTCTTACAACCGTGGAAGAACGAACGTGGTAGCTGACGAGTTGAGTAAAAGATCGTGTCTGCGGTTATGAGGTGTGACGTTGTTAACACAAAGACTCATTTAAATGCGACTTACAAAAGATGGAGATAGAGTTAAAGACTCCAAGAACTGCGCATGAAGATAACGAATATACGATTAGAATCCGACTTTAATCGATAAATTTAAAGCCATTTCAAGCTCACAGGACTTAGAGTGATGAATGAAGAAGAAGAAGGTTCAAGAGGGCGTTACTTTCAGAAGCAAGAATTGACGAAGAGGGGAAAGCTCAAATCCACGATTTTATTAGTCTATTTGAAATCCTCGATCGAGTAGGAAATGAGTCCTATAGACCCACTTTTCCGCCAAGTATGTTGCGTGTTCATAACGTTTTTCACGTATTGATGTTACGTAAATATGTGGAAGACCCGAACCACATTATTGAATTAGAACCGGACGAGATAGCGGCAGATTTAACGTATGAAGATGTAGCTGTTAAAATCTTGGATAAGAAGGATCATATTCTACGCTCCCAGGTTATACCTCGAGTCAAAGTTTTGTTGAGAAACCACGATGTGGAGGAAATGACCTGGGAGTTAGAATCTAAAATGAAATCAAGGTATCCTCGCCTCTTTGACATATCAAGTATGTACCCTAATTTCGAGGACAAAATTTTATAAGAAGGGGAGGTTGTAAGACCCCAACTTTTTTTGAATAAAGAATAATTTTTCTCGAAATATATTTTTAAATATTATGGTGTGGATATGATATAATGTTATAGTTGTGGGTAATATTTGGAAAATTTTGCAAAGTAAGCAAGTTGATATAAAATATTCATTGTGTCAGTGAATATTCGATTGGTCGGGGAATATTCGTACGACGGCACAATCATTGGTGGACCCCACAATGGAAGTATTGTCAGAAAATGACAAAAGTATCTTTTTATAAAAATAACGACGAAAGTTTTACTGTTAAACTGTTGAACTACCCGGTGGTAAAAGTACAGTAATACGCGTGGTTGTATAGTAGCACATGGTATTGATTATTGATGCTTACGTGAGAAGTCACTCAGTTATACTCAATTATTGCTACAGCAATTATTGCATAGTATCCCACGTTATTTGATTCAATTATTGTCGATATTTTATATATTATTAAATCAATAATTGAGACGATAAAGTTATTCATATTATTATTTTCAATATTGACAATGTCTAGAAGTTCTGTCAAGGAGAGGTTTGGTCACCTAATTGCGCGCTAATAAAGAAAAATCCTTATCGGAAAGCCCCCTCTTTCCTGGGAATGACCTGGTTGTTAAATATTATGAGTTATAATATTAATGATGAATAATTGTTGAAGTATTAAGAATGTGTTTATTGAAGATATGTGAATTACAAAAGTTAGAGGGAAATAATGCAAACTTGGAAAACTTTAGGGGTACTAAAGTGTAATAATAAGTTAAACCAATCTGGACCATTGATGGTGGTTTTAATAGTTAATCAATCTGGACCATTGATGGTGGTTTTAATAGTTAATCAATCTGGACCGTCGGTGGTGGTTTTAATAGTAAATCAATCTCGATCGTCGGTGGTGGTTTTAAAAGTAATCAATCTAGACCGTCAGTGGTGGTTTTAAAAGTAATCAATCTAGACCGTCGGTGGTGATTTTAAAAGTAAATCAATCTGGACCGTCGATTGTGGTTTTTATAGTAATCAATCTGGACCGTCCATTATAATAGTAAATCAATCTGGATCGTTCCTGAATTAGTTACTATTTAGTCCATTCTCCTATAAATAGAAGCTTAATTCTTCTTTCATTCTCACCAATTCACAAGAGACACTATAGAGAGCAAGAAGAAGAGTATTCTGCTACTTCACTTTTGCAGTATCCAGCTTTCTACTAAGGTAAGGGATATTATTTGTTGTATTCGTAAGGGATATTATTTATTGTATTCGTAAGGGGTATTATTTCTTTCGTATTCATAAGGAATACTATTTCTCGTATTCATCCTTTAGTATGTCGGAATAACCTGTCTACGCGGATTATGTACCGTATGACAGGTGAAAATCCATGTGCAGTTTTCGTATGTTAATTCTTTTTATATTCTTAAATCTAAACTTACTATGGTAAGTATTGCTTCTATAATCCTTGAAAATAGTGGAATATCTGTAAGTTTTGCGCTTCATCCAGTATCATTTTATTGGAATATTGATATGCACTTTCTTATTAAATATCAATATTTTCACTCGAAGTACTATTCACGAGTTACCATTCACGGGTTACTATTCACCCAGTTTTAATATTTACTATAATATTATTCACTCGGGTATTCCGGGCATTTTTCATGCCGGGGTACTATTCACGAGTTACTATTCATGGATTACTATTCACCTGGTTTTACTATTCACTATAATATTATTCACTCGGGTATTCGGGGCACTTTTCATGTCAGGGTACTATTCACGGGGTACTATTCCCGAAGTACTATTCATAGGGTACTATTTATGGGGTACTATTCACCGAAAAATTTATTTCTTTTCTGTCCAAATTATTTTTGATACATGGATATTATTCTTGAATTTTACTCTACAAAGCAGTATCATGTTGAAAATTTGGACGTTATTGATTTCGGGATAAATTAAATTATAAATCTTTAAAAATTTATCCTTGAAATTGTTTTATTGAATTCTGTACCAAGTATTTGGCGACCCAAGATGGGTGATGTATACCTATTTTTGGGGCGTCACAACCGCCACCTTGTGTTAGATCAATGGTTTTAAGCCCAGCTCAAACCTTCATGCCTTCCTTACTTCCGTGTCCACTTGGTGTAGGGCGAACCTAGCTAAGTCATTAAATTTTGCAGCATACTCCGCAACTGACATGTCCCCTTCCTTCAACTCCAGAAATTTCACCTCCATCCTAGCCTGCATACTAGACGAAAAATAATTCTCAAAGAACAGTGTTTTGAACCTAGTCCACATCACCTCTCCTACTCCAGCTCTAGTTTGATTAGCATCCCACCAGAAATTCGCCTCCCCTTTCATCATATAAGTGGCAAAAGTTGTCTTTTGCCCTTCTGTTACCCTAGCGATTACAAAAGCCTTTTCTATCTCCTTTATCCAAGTCTGAGTTTCTCCAGGGTCAGTTGTTCCTCTAAACTCTGGCGGTCCTACTGCTTTGAAATCTTTAAAGTTTGCCAATCGATTATCGGGTTGATTTCCCTAACTGGTATTGCATTTTGCATAGCTTGAGCTATCATGTTTGCAAAATTCTGTATTGGGTCTGGTTGTTGTTGTCCTCTAGCATTGTTGACAGATTCTTCAACTCTTTGGTTTTGATTTTGTCTTCTTGGCGGAATTATCTGATAAAATCGTAAATTATCCTTTAATTGACTTATATTCTATATCTTATCGTATATGTTTAACATATAACGCATGATTTCAAACTCAAATAATCATATACTCAAAACATTAAATTTTGAAACTTGGTTTACTGTATTATCAAATTATTAGATAGATACATAAAAACTTATTTCATTAAACAAATATATATTCACATTCATTTATAGTAATTTACACCGAATAACACATTATTATAAGCATGTGTTATCCCTTTATGACCACAAAAGTCGGGATTTGCTACTACAACTTATACAAAAGTTAGGAATATTACATTGCATACATATTATATCATTAAACATACATATTCAAATACTAATCGTACTTATTCCCTACACCTTCTCCTAATCTAGGACAATCTTTCGTTCGATGACCTTCCAACCCACAATTAAAATATGCACCTTGCTTAAAATTGGGACACTAAGGAGAGAAATGTCCCTCATGTCCGCAACTGTAACATATCTTTATCCCTGTCTTGCACATGCCTCTATGTTTCCTTTTACAGTTTGTACACTTTCCTATTTTGCTAAGGTTCCCTTGGTTAAAATTAAAATTTTCTAACTCCCGGTCGTTCATCATTATTTTCCCTTTCTTGCTTAGAGCTGCACACGATATGCAACTTTTGGCTCCCATCTGATCAATTTAGATTTTAAGCTTATCTTGTTCTTCCATTATTTCGATCAACGCCTTCTGCAATTGACTATTAAATAGCTTTTCTATTTCCAACAACTTTTCTAAAGAAGAAATCTGGTCCCGCAGATTCTGCACTTCCATTGATGCTTGATCAGCTCCAACTTTAGTGTCCAAATCACTATCTGTTAGTTCCACCGTTTCTGGGTCTGGTACTATATTTTCCAAAATAATCACCTCGTCAAGGTTACTTTCAACGTGAGCCTCTATATTAGCTATTGGCTTTGATATTAGCTCGGGTGTATTGATTTGATCCTTCTTCATGTTATAAGCGTATAATAATCCTTTTCTGCCTGACATCTACACAAAAATTATTTTGATTAGTAAATAGTATATACACACAACAAATAATAGTTTTATATAAGTTATCTTTTATTTTGTTTTACGATGAATTTATTTAATTCATCTCCTTTAAACTCTATTTGAGTTATTTATATTTTCAACGTTTCCCTATGTCCTAAGGTTATAGCCTAAGGTTTACTCCATCCTAAGGTTTCTAACCCTAAAGACTTGATACCATGTTGTGACGCCCCCAAATTCGGGTACTTAAAACCTGTATTTGGTGCTTCACAATAACTTTCATTCAACTACTTAATGTATTAATTAAATAAAAGTATTATATCAAAGTTATCTACCTTCCCAGTCTCGAGAACCTTTAAGTCTTACATTACATGATAACCTGTCGACAACGGGATTTTTGAGTGTCCCTTTTCGTTACTTGTTCTTTGGTGTTCTCATGTTAATGTGAGATTTGTTTGAAAAAAACAAGTGAAAAAGGTCTGACATGTATAATGTCGACGATTTGACTTTAAGAGTCGCCAGTTGGTGTATTTAACTAGTTGCATCAATGCAACCGAAAAGGTTTGTACATTGACGGGTCTATGAAATCGAGATTCATTTTGGGTCCGGGGGCATGATTATGCGGAGGGAAGGTGTTAGGCACCCCCCGACATCCGTGTTACCACGGTGACCGTCACTTTTCAAAGAAATTGTTATATGAATGTATGTGTATGTGTGTGTGTGGATCAATGTGCAATTGTTTGAAAGTAGCGCGAGGCCTCGTTCGCACCTATATACATAAGGTTTGAATTTTATAGAAAAATTCAGTTTTAACCAAGATATAGCAATGACATTTTGTAAAAGAGGTTTTTCAAACCCTGTGCTCAATAGGAATTGAGACCTTTTCATACTTCCATTTTATTATTAAATGTTCGGCTTGTTTGCTTTTATTTTTCGAGATGCTGAAGCATTCTCGAGAAAATAATATCGTGAGAATGCAAACTCCTCATGGGCATGACAGATATCATCCAAGGAAATTGAGACCTTTGTAAAATAATGTACAAAGCTACTTATAGTCAAAATGTCCATCATGGGAACTGAATCTAGATTCATGAAAGCTGAACACCGTGATCACATGATTCCTAGCTCACATGATCTGCAATTTGTATGGAAAGCGGTAAGTAGTTATATTTATAAAAGCTGTAAATATATATATACAGATATGATCAACCACCACGAAGCAACTCCATGGGGGATCGGAAATGTAAATATATAAAAGTTGTAAATATATATATATATATGGATATGATCAACCACCACAAAGTGAACTCCAGGTGGGACGAAATGTAAATAAAGCTGTAAAAGCGATCAACTACCACGAAGTAAACTCCTGGCAGGACGAAATGTAAATAAAGCTGTAAAAGACCACGAAGTAAACTCCAGACCGGACAGGAATGTAAATATATATATATATGTACAAATATATATATAAAAGCAGTAAACGCACCGGATGTGAATCCAGGCTCATCGGATATGTCCGACAACAATTATATATATGAGTATATATATATATATAAAAGAAATTAAACGCATTGGATATAAATCCAGGCTCATCAGACAAAGTCTGACCACAGTTTATATATATAAGTATATATATATATATATATATATATATATATATATATATATAAAAAGCAATTAAACACTCTGCATCAAGTCTAGGCTCAATCAAGGCATAACTCGATAATGTTAGTCCATATATGAAATATATACATATATATAAGTATATATATACAAACAGAAATGAAAACCATGGACCGAAGTCCGGGCAAACACACTCACACGACTCTCAACGTGTACAACAGTGTGTGCTAATATGAGAATAAGGCTTACAGTGGGCTGCCAAAGTAGACTTCTATGACTTTTAATGGATAAACACTCAGCTCCCGCCGGATAAAAGATAGCTATATGTGAGATAACTAGTGTTTAGAAGTGAGGAAACACTCAAAAGATGTGTATATAGAGTAAAATGGACCCCAAGGCTTATATATATAGACGGATGGCCACAGGTACACCTGCGGCAGCCGCAGTTGTACCTGCGGCTGGTCTTGGAGCATCCGAGCCTCGCGGGTCCCATCGTCTCGTAGTACGTGCACTCATGCACTGTAATGTCTGGTCGAACTTGCAGAACTTCAATCTGAGCATCCGAACGAGGTATATCTGACCTTCTTCAGACCGCTTGTGTCGAGAGTTATGCAATGACATGGATTAGAGGTTGTACGAAGTCAGGAAGAGGGGTCTATGCCCATGGTCTTCAAGCTTCAAATTCTATCCAAAGTATTGCCACGCGTAATAATCACTCGGGATTGTCAATCCTTGGCTCTTGTGGGATATTGTTGGATGTATGTATGTATGAAGTGTTGAGACGACGCGCAGGTGTTGAAAGAACAAGATGATGTTTGACTCCTCACCGGGGTTATCGTCGGTTTAAGTGGAAAGTAGACGTTGCTCAGGGTTATAGCTGAGATTGGACTACTTGTTGGTATGCCGTGATATCATCTTGTTGAGATGGTAGGATGACGTTGTGACTCCTCACCCCCGGTTATCGCGGCTTTAAGTGAAGCGACGTTGCTCGAGGTTACATCTCGAGATTGACTCGCTTTGCTTGTTTGTATGTCTCACTCGTCATCTCATATATGTTCTGTCTGCCTGCTGTTAACTCCGGTCCGGTGTGTGTGCCTTGACAGGATGTCTGAGGTTGAAGCTGATTGCATATGTTTGAAACAAGCATTTCCGGGGTTATCACCGGAACTTCAATTGTATCTCTAGGGGCTATCACCAAAGATGGGGTTGCTACTCCCAGTGTTTCTCTGGGACTGGAACTGAGCGTCGCAGTGTTATCGCTGAGACAGAACTGTTCTCTCCGGTGTTGTTTTCGGTCTTTTGATCTGTATATCTCGGGGTTATCTCCGAGATTGGAAGTAACATTCCCGGTGTGTGTTCCAGTTTTGAGATGATGTTCCCGGTTTGTATTCCAGGTTGGAATTGAACTTCCGGTAGTATCCGGAATGGATGTAAGCTATCTTTCAGGGTTATCTCCAAAAGACGAATCTACCCTCCTGCAATGTTAGTAATAGGAGTGCAGAAAATTTTGAGTGTCTACAAATGCCCCTCTTTATCATATTCATGCAATGTAAGGCGTGGATAGGATAAAGAAGACTAGACACTTGAAATGAAAGCAAGATAAACATGATGCTATATGCAGCAACATGATACAAATGCATGTAGAATGCATGAATGATTGTTAGGTAATCCTGTTGGGATAACAATCAGTGATGGCTTGGACATGCGATCCAAGTTTCCAAGGATGTTGACGTTGGGGTTATCACCAAAGTCTTGAATCGTAGACACTAGCTTAGATTCCATAAAGGTACCGCTTGTGTGTAAGAGATCTATGGGGATAAACCTTTGTCCGTTTGAGGATGTTTATAACATATTCCCTCATTTTGTCAAATTCATCGCCAACAGCTTCTTGTTATCGAGGTTTCGATCTTGACGATGTGTGTATCACCAGATAAATCCCTGCTGGATGCATTTCCAAGGCTGTTTGACCTTCATTGATGTATGTGTCAATGGTAACATTGCGTTGTGGCCCCCGCCAGGGAAGGTTGCTTCAATGGGTTTACTTGCCATCGGCTGACATGATGTAAAGGCTGCTTGACCTTCATTTATGTGTGTATCAATGGTTGCATTGCGTTGTAACCCCCGCCGGGGATACGTAGATGCTTGAAAGATGTGTGTTGTGACCCCCGCCGGGGATACGTAGATGTTTGATAGATGTGCAATGTGACCCCCGCCGGGGATACGTAGATGTTGATAACTTCGGCGTTATAACCCCCGCCGGGGAGGTTTGATATTCCATGGTTTTGCGTTGTAACCCCCGCCGGGGATACGTTAGGGTTACCTAACACTCATTGACGGCATCGAACCTTTGTGGGGTATTGCCGAGCATGATCTGTGAAAGCTGAGCTCATTGGTATAGTATACCCTGCATTTAGGCGAATACCTTTGAGACGATGGGAGTTTAACTCTGACCGACAAGAAACCAGGATTTCAGGCTATTCCGCTCAATCTCGTAGCACTTTTATTCCTGATTTGGCCTTTTCAGCTTGCGAGACCTCCTTTGCAACTCTAACTGGAGTGAGCCGGAGGTGTGGGACCCATGTAGGAGTGCCGCAGTGTACTGCGCAGGAGTCATGAGTTAGCTGCAATGGCCAACCGTGCCTATGTATAGGCAACTGGTTACTTTCATAAGTCATTTTCAAGTTGCGCAGCGAAGGAAATCCAAGAGGTTTTCTTTAGATCTGCTGAGTTTGGGCAACTTTTTGCATTCTGTCACCGTACAAGTGTTCTTCACTGTCCTGGTAACACATGCATGTATTTTTTTTCCAATTTCTGTCCGTTGGAAAATGACTTATCGCATGGAATGCATTTAGACACATAGTAGTGAATATGCATACTGATATGACTTGATAAAAAATATTCAACATAGTAAATGTTAGTATTAAACCATGTTGAACATATTGATGTGAAAAATTTTGACTTTTGAAACAGTCAAATTGGCACCTTTTACTGTCATTTCTTATCCTATTTGAGGACAAATGAGTAAAGGTAGACAAGCAAAATAATCCTGGTAATTATACTACACTTACGAATTTTTTACTGCAATGTATTGATGCATACATGATGTATATAACTGTGTATAGGTGTGCTATTGAATGGCCACCTAGTCATGCCTATGTGCATGTGGATAGTCCCATTTACAAAGGGACTATGGCAAAATTTTCCCAAAATGTGGGTATTGGATAGTCATGCATTTTTAACTCTACTGTAGATGTATGTTAAAGCAATGCATGCATGCATATAATTATAGAATGCATTTTGAAAAGACTCCAGGTAAGAAATTACCACACCCTTTCTGAGGTGATTTGGAGACTTGCTGTCCAGATATTATGGATCTGGATCAGCCAAGTAGTTCCCGTAAGACCACTTCTGGTGTACGGAGGAGGGCTTTTGAAGAGCCTCAGTGCCGTTCTGTTAGACAACCTCGTCACTTGGCGGAGGCGGTGATACGTCCTATTCGGGTTGAAGTGTCGAATGTCGAGGACGAGGAGGAGGATGCACCGATCGAGGTTCCTGCTCCTACTGTACGTGTTCCCCGTAGGGAATTGCCAGGTATTCAAGTGGCGAACCCAGATCTTCTAGGTGACTTGAGTAGGCATCCTTCAGTATACCTGCACGCAAACGAGGTATGAAGTTAGATCTTTAATCTTCCTTATTTCCTATTGATGAGGAGTCAAGGAGTTTGATGTTGATCTGCATTTGATGTAGGTTCCCGACTTCACACAGCCTCGAGGGAACTGGTTTAACATCCACTCTATGTATCAAGCCTTGTATGATGACTACAGAGCGATCGTCCATGGCTAGGGATTCGGGAGGTTCTTCTCCATTCTACCCCGTCGCTGTCCCTGGGGTTACCTCAGGGCATTGTCTGAGCGATGGTTTCACCAGACTCAGTCACTCCATTTACTGGACTACGAGGTGATGATGACGTCAATGGATTGGCGGTTTATCACAGGTATGGAGTTTGGAGGGGAGTCGGTGCCTTCCACGGCGGATATCACCCCTACCGCCAAAATCCTTGTTGGGAGTTCCATGAGGCGCGCCAAGGGCGGGGCTGACTGCTCGGATGTGTCCTTTAAGCGTAGATGTTATGAATGGTCATTGAGTGAGCACATACCCGATGATGTGAGAGTCGGGGATCGCATTCTTCTACGATTGTTCCCGATGATCATTAGGGGTCGCCATAGCAGATAACTCTTCTACGGTGTCCTTCGCTTTGATCACTCCACTCGTGCGTGGACCATATAGGAGAGTATTATTGGGGTTCCTACACCTTTGCCTACTTCCTCGGGGGAATGCGCATGCGATCGCAGGGTTTTAATTGAGGCGTGGTTAGGATTCTACCCATTTCTGTTTGGTGAGTGTTTCTCTTGTCTTTTCCCATGTATAGGTTAAGAGTGTTGACTGATAGCAGATGTTTGCCTTTGTGTTGGCAGTTTTTGGGCCTATGAGAGGCTTCCTTGTTTGCGTCATGTGAGCGTGTTAGGTTTAGATACCTATCCACGAGGACGGAGATGGTATCATTCTATACCCATGAGGTCCCTGCTATTTGAGGGTTTCACTCATTGTCGCCTATAGTTGGAGTTGTCGATGTACCGATGTCATCACATGGATTCCCTACTCGAGAGCATTTGGGAGTTATTTTTGAGGATGGGTACCCGATTGGAGTTGAGTACGTCATTTCCACCCGCAGGATTCCTCTCTGTACAGATGGAGGATGGGAGCTCTATTTAGGAGAGCGTCCTAGTAGGAGCACTACAGGAGAGATTCGTATACCGATCTTGCCTCCTGCCAGACGTTATTGGCCTATTTCGTAGTCACCCGTCATTGACATCCCATTGATGGGGATTGATGGTTTTACATTGTCAGAGGGCCCCTGTTTTCAGGAGATGTTCCAGCATTGGTGGATCCCTCGTACGATTGGAGCTCAGACCTGTGACACATAGTTTATGGGGGATATGGTTCCAGGATCCGTGATGATGACGGATTGGCTAGCCTGTGTCAGAAATCCAACTCATGTGACACAGATTGATAGATTGACTCGGCAGCTGGATCGGTCACATCTTTTCATTCGGAATTTGGGCAGAGATCCTACAGAGGTAGATACTTTTGATCCTTCCAAATTTTGGCCTTTGGTCCCTCAGTGACCCATATGGTTTTGCCAACAGAGATCCTCCTTTGATCGGCTTTGACATCCCCGTAGATAGAGATCCGGTGACTCGGAGGAGTTACATCGGTGGACAGATCAATGATGTGACATCGACACTCTTGACTTTTTCGATGTATTTCTCGCTATCTCTTTTGATAGGCCTCTGTTGTATGTTGGGTAGCCACCCCATTTCCCCAGTATTTTAGTCATCTGAGAGATGTATTAGATGATGATATACTTAGGAATGTATATACGCTTTCCATTCCTATATCATATTGCCATCTATTGTATCTTGCATGTTATTATGTTATGCATATGTATGTCCAGAGATATTCAAAGATTTGACCCCTGAATGGTCTTATGACACGGCCGTCTGTATGTCTTCTTGACGATTGGTCAGATTTATCATACCCCACCATTTGTGGTGGTAGGCCGGTATCTTGCTCATGGTATGATAATATATCACCATCGATATGGTGATCGTAGATGATTTGCTACAAAGATACTATGACCTGTGGAGGAATATGCACGGCCGACGATCTCATTGGTGGATAAACCTTGCATGCGTATACGGCTATTGGAGACACGAAAGCGTATGCTTCATGACCCTTACCGAATTGAGACGAGAGGGTCCAGACAAGATTACATCCGCCACGTGATATCCCAAAGATTTCGTTTGTGATGTGTTTGGCGCCGAGGATGACTATGCATGGCATTCCGGATTTCACCACACCGGAGGACCATCATGTCAGACCAGAGTAGATGTATCGCTTCTACGCGTATTGTCATACGTCTTTATGTCGCGGTACATGGATGAGCTGGATATCAATGTCATTATGGCAGTAAGAGCTCTCAGGGAGGGTCGTACCATTGTACTGATGATCATTGTAGAGACTCTGAGGTCAACTACATACTGCTGCACTTATTCGACAGGAGTGTTCACATGTAGTTCGGTCATGCTGTATGTGTGGTTTATGTCACACTTGAGACCGATTGGCACATTTAGACAGTAGGGGTTTTTTTTCACCCAGGAGATAGCCATGTCATACTCCTTTCTGCCTGCAGAGTGCATAAAATGTTGAATTGTGGTCGACTTTCCGCAAGGATTAGAGATCCGCTTGCCATATTTTCGTTCGTGGTTTAGTTCACCCTACATGCCTTCATTACTTATGCTCCGGCATGGATTACCTCCTTCCGGCCGGATTGAGGGGCATGATTACTTACCACCCACCGGCCGTGATGTGTCATTTGACCAATTCCGTGATTTTCATCCGTATGAGGGGGCAAAGAGTCGGCGCTTCACGCCACAATCGCTTTATCTACGAGGACAGATCCAGTTGTATGCTGTTGGAATCGGTAAATCGGGCCGAAGTTTTCTGTCGTTACCATCCGAGTTGTTCTGTAGAGTATTCCGCGATAGATGGAGACAGACATCGATCGGTCATGGCAGATATCCATATTGCGAGGGATTGATTCTCACGATGAGGAGTCTATAGAGGAGGTCATTATTCCCACCGATGATTTGATCGTCATAGCTAGCATTTGTGATGGATTCTCCCACCCCGAAAAGCCATCATTACTCAAAGATTTTGCACACATTTGGAGCAAAGCTTACATCCGATGACCTATGAGAGAGATCGAAGCTAAAATGCGATGTTGACAGCTCTTGATGAGAGAGATACTGCTCTGTTAGAGAGGGATGAGGCTAGATCAGCCAGGGATGTATTGATAGTGGAGCGGGATGCCGCCTTATCTGCTAGGGATGTGGCCATAGCAGACAGCACTTTAGTGAGATCCCAGATGACTGTCAATCTTGCCGACATGAGTGCTTATATGGATGAGCACTATGCCACCATGCAGTTAGCCTCTGATCTGCTAACTTGTGTAGATACCCTTGGGCAGGAGCTTGCAGTGCTACCTCCATCTTTAGAGAGGGATGCTATGTTAGATCTGATAGTCCGCATATACACAGATCTGTAGATAGCTTTGTATTTTCCTGCACAGACTAGCTTGGCCATTTTATCATGTACAACACAGATGTATATATCAAACAGTATTATATATGGCAAGGAAATATATTTTGATTCACTTCCCTTTTAGTTATGCCTTGATACTTGCTTGATGTTTGCCTATTTCTCTAGGGCCTTGTGATCTTGATGCATTCTGAACTTATCCTTGATAGATGGACATTGAGATATCGCAAGATCTCTCAGAATGGATCATTGATTTAAGTATATCCCTACCATCTTTGGTGTCTTGGGACTGGTATCTGTATGGAAAAGTGGAGAGTAGGGTGGTTTCTTCCTCTCTGAGATTGACTGCACCATAGATGGTCGCCAGTACTTCTATTTGTGAGAAGCCTAGTTAATTTCATCTCTTATGGGTTGGTATTGTTCTTTGAGGCATGATCGCAGCTTAGATGGTCACCGAATCTTCTATTTGTGAGAAGAGGTTGGGTAATTCCATCATTTTGATCTGAAACCGATGAAATTGGGCAAATTGAAGATTGATCCTAGTACCGTGTGACAAGTATGTTATTCTGGTAGGGGTTAGACTGCACCATGAATGGTCGCCACGTACTCTATTGAAGAGGAGATCAAGTCTGCGTAGTTCAAACCTAGTGTAGGAGGTTCAACAATGAATCTAAAGGTAGATAGGTGTAGAAATATTTTGTTGTTTTGTTGTTTTGTAGAGAAAGGGTAGAAATGTTTTTGTTATTTTTCTTTATTACGACCGGTCCATAGAGAATATGGTTGCCTACGTACCCTCGGGTATCAGGGAGATCAGGTCAACGTAGTTCGCCCCTCAGGACGAATTAAAGGCGAAGAGAAGTGTAAATCCCATGTGCGGAGCTATATCATGGGGGAAAAAGTTTGATCCCATAATGGGGAAAAACTGCAAGTTTGTAAAAAGTTTGATCCCGTCCTCAGGACAAACTGCAGACGTAGAAAAGTTTAATCCCGTCTTCAGGATAAACTGCAGGTGTGAAAAGTTCAATCTCGTCTTCAGGATAACCGAAATTGTGAAAGGTTAAATCCCGTCTTCAGGATAACTGAGGTTGTGAAAGGTTTGAATTGAGGTAAAACTAGGTTGCTGGCTTAAAGTGTATGTTTCCCTAAGGGGCAGAAGAGTATTTAAAAAGAAAGGGTTCAAAACTGGAATGACTGGTGATTTGATGATCAAAATCAGGATGTTTGTTTGATGGTAACTTCACACATAGTACCGTTTCACGGTGTCCGAGTTGATAAGCTGTGGAAATTCATCGCCATCCATTTCCTGTAATCTAAGAGCACCTCCTATCAATATTTCCTTGACAACAAATGGGCCTTCCCAGTTAGGAGCGAATTTTCCCTTAGATTGATCTTGGTTGTCAATGATCTTCTTCAAAATCAAGTCATATTATTTGAATTGCCGTAGTCGGACTTTTCTATTGTAGGACCATGCGATCCTTTGCTGATATAACTGACCATGGAAGATTGTCGCAGTTCTCCTTTCGTCTATCAGAGACAATTGGTGATACATGTCTTGTACCCATTAGTCTTCATCCAACTGAGAATCCATCAATACTCTGAGGGATTCAATTTCCACCTCTATGGGGAGCACTACTTCCATCCCATAGACTAATGAGTAGGGGGTTGCCCCAGTGGAAGTTCGCATGGAAGTTCTGTAGGCTAATAAAGTCAGAGGAAAGAGGTCAGGCCATCCTTTATGATTGGCGGACATTTTCTGCATGATCTTCTTGATGTTTTTATTAGCCGCTTCTATAGCACCATTCATCTTTGGACGGTAGATGACGGAGTTGAGTTGTTTGATGTGGAATTTTCTACATAACTCCTCCATCATTTTGTTGTTGAGGTTCTTAGCATTATCTGACACAATGACTTCTAGTTGTCTATATCGACAGATGACATTATTTCTGATGAAAGCAATGATAACTTCTTTAGTGACCTTGGGGAAGGATGCTGCTTCTACCCATTTGGTGAAGTAGTCGATCATGGTGAATATGAATCGATGTC
Organism: Panax ginseng; assembly: GCA_020205605.1. Lineage (NCBI taxonomy): Eukaryota > Viridiplantae > Streptophyta > Magnoliopsida > Apiales > Araliaceae > Panax > Panax ginseng. The sequence continues at coordinate 129,621,175 of CM035130.1, forward strand.
CATTATCGGCTTTGGGGCTCGATGGGCCTGATCACGTCCATTCCCCACATTGAGAAGGGCCATGGCGAACTCATATTATTGAGTTCCCTTGGAGGGGCGTGGATAGCATTCCCATGAATCTGTCATTGATAGCACCTCTTGACGTGATCATCACAGTTTAATTGCACTACTTCTAAATAATTGCACATTGACCCACACACACATACATTTATATAACAGTTTAATTGAAAAGTGGCGGTCATCGTGGTAACACGGATGTCGGGGGGTGCCTAACACCTTCCCTCCGCATAAGCAAGTCCCCGGACCCTAATGAATCTCGGTTTCACAGACCAGTCTAGCAGTGTTACACTATGTGGTCAATGTGTAAACCTTTTCTCGATTGATTTGGTGCAACCATTTAAAAGTATCAACTAGCGACTCTTACAGTCCAATCGTCGACATATAAATGTCGGACATTTTCACAACTTATTTTTTCAAACAAATCTCACCTAACATGAGAACACCAAAAGACAAGAACAGAAAAGGGACAAATAAAAATCCCGACGTCGACATTCCTCATAGGACATATTGCTCATAATCAATTTTCTTTAAGGACAAAATTGTCATCAAACTATAATCAGGAAATTTCCTAGAAATTTCCTTCAAGGATGCCATGGTCATTACCAAATTTCTCTTGGGGCAAAATAGTCACTTCCCCATTACTAGGAAACTTCCTAACAATTTCTTTCCTAGGGCACAAAAGTCATTAACAATTTTCTTTTGGACAAAATAGTCATTTCCCCACTTGTAGGAAATTTTCTTAAATTTTTTTTAACTATAATCACCAATTATCACACCCTAGTGGGGCCCACAATTCTTGACTTCTCCCAATTTAATATTTTTGAGTTCTATTAAATTATCATTTAAGACATATTCTTAACGTATTATCGAAATATTCTTTATTCCTTAGCATATTCCTTAAGATATTTTCTTAAGTTTCAAATTTTAGGTTTAAACCCTACGGTTTTCCTAACTCCCACAATTCTCCCTTCACTTTCATAATTCACTTCCATACTTTATTAACTTAGCAAAATGTCTATTTTGCCCTTTCGTACAAATGATTATGGTTTAACTCCCGAGCTATGTCGGTAACCCAATTTTTTTTTATTTCTCTTTATATAATAAATAAATATATACACATATTTATAATATATGTATCTATTAAATCACATACATATTCTTCATAAGTCACAAAGTATCATGCATAAATAATTAATGTGACCTAATATTCTTATATGATTAATTTAATTAATCATTTTTCTTGCTAAAATATATACAGTACATCACTAAATATATATGTACATATACATATACACATTCACCTTATCCTTATAATATCTCTTCATTGAAATTTATTTCCTTAATAAATTTCCTACATATATCATTATAAAAATTTCTTACATAATCGTTTTTATCGATTAATTCATTTAAATTTAAAGGTACTATAATACCTTATTCTTAATATACCTTCAGGTACACATATAAATTCATTCTAGAGTTTTGAATTTTCGTAACCCATATTTTCTCACATCTATTCTTTATCTTCTCATTTCTTACTCTTCAATATTTCTATCATTCACATTTAATTTTCTTTACATTGCTTTCAAATTATCAAACCATATAGGTTCTTTTAAAATTTTTAATCAGTCCTCTATTTTCAATCTAGGTTTTATTCTTTACCTTTTAATTTAATCATTTAAGATCTTCTAAATTTTCGGGTTGTGACATACCTGATTACTCATTCTAAAGCATTCTAAAGCATAAGAAATGTTGCTGACAATTCCTCCATCTATAATCAAGACCAAGTTATGATCCATCTTGGCAAGCTAGAAATATGGAAAGAGCAATGACAGAATGGAAAATAATATTCACTTAGAATCTTCCTACTTGAAAAATGGAACTGCAAGTCATCTAACAAGAATATTCAACTTCAGCAAATGTATTTTAAACTTTAAATCTTTATACAAGCTTCCTATCAACAGACTCCCATAATCATATATTCTGTGAAATAAATATCTATATGGTTAAGAGTACGAAGGAAATTTATCTCTTAAGACTCCTAACCGCCCATTATATTCATCTAGCTTCCAGATATGTTCTATCATAGAAAGTAGTGGTGGCAGCCATAGTTGCAATTGAAGGAAGCTAGCTACAGAAGAGTCAATGAAATCAACATGAAACAACTAATTAGGTATGATTTCATAATATTTGTCTAATTATGGTCAAAAAATATACATACAGGATATCGAACAAGTGTTAATAGAACGTTAAATTCTAGAAACCTCAGACCTACCCTAAATCAGCATCTTTTTTGGCCCTTGAAACTTGAGCTCTAGATCCTTCAAGAAACTGATATATCAAGCGTTGATGATCGGTATCTATATTCACCAATAATCCGTACACGTGCAACGCCCTCCTTTAAAATGATGAAATCGGTACCGGTCTCTCAACAGTATCTCTCTACCAAAAAGTTTAGAAATGAGCTTAGCAAAAGAGTGGCAATCCCCACACACCCGTAGATTCTTCACAATTCGAATTGGTTGAGAAGGACCCATACGAATCAGTCCAAAGGCAATGGCCAACTTCTCACTGTGAAGATAGAGCGCATGGTCCTGTGAATCTTCTTCTTCAACAAGTTGCAGAAGGTGATCTTTGTTTGGAACATAACCAACTGATTTCAGTTTAGATGCGATCTCATCCAACTTTGAGTAGATTTCGTTACAAAAAGGATGAGAGTTATCTCCTACTAGAAACTCATGAACTGTTCCATTCTCCTCAATTGAGCTACAACCCGGTTCTTTCTTCAGTCCGGCATCTCTCATTAGCTTCCTCAAATATGATACCTTGTCCCATTTCCCTAATTTGGCATATGTATTAGATAAAAGCACGTAGGCTCCATGATTTCTAGGTTCTAACTCTAGCAAATGTCTACAAGCCTGTTCAGCTAGGTCAACATTTCCATGAAGTCTGCAGCCTCCAAGCAGAGCTCCCCATACAGAAGCACCAGGGGCTATAGACATCTTGTTTATCAGCTCCATTGCTTCTTTGAGTTGGCCTGCCCGACCAAGAATGTCAACCATGCAAGCGTAGTGCTTGACCCCTGGTACAACCCCATACAGCTGTTCCATTTGATCAAATATATCCCTGCCCTGTTCTACCAACCCGGTATGGCTACAAGCAATTAACACATTGGTAAAGGTAACAGCATTGGGCTTCACCTTAGCTTTTTGCATTTTCATAAATAAATCTACTGCATCCTTTCCATGACCATGCATTGCAAAACCAGCAATCATTGCACTCCATACGAACACATCTCTCCTGTCTACTGAATGAAATACCTCAAGGGCCTTTTCCAAATCACCGCACTTGGAATACATGTCAATCAACGAGGTAGTGAGATGACAGTTTATCTTAATGCCCTCCTTCTTTATGTAAACATGAATCCACCCACCTAAATCCATTGCTCCCAGTTGAGAACATGCTGACAAAGTACTAACAAGAGTCACCTCATCAGGTTTCAAATTCTTTCTGAGTTGTAATTCATTAAAAACAGCTAAAGCCTCTTTTGGATTACCACACTGCTCATAAGAAGATATAAGGGCATTCCAAGCCGAAATATCTTGACGAGGCATCATATTAAAAACACATCGAGCTGAAACATAATCCCCCAATTTCGCATAACCTACCAGCATCGTTGTCCATGAAACAATATCTTTTGCCACCATCTTATCAAACAATCTTTTTGCATCTCCAAGACTTCCACATTTTGTATACATATCAAGCATCGCATTATTCAAAGTCAAGTCCTCGCGGCCAATACCATTCCTTTCCATATACGAATGCACCCACCTCCCAAACTCCAAATCCGACTTCTTTGTACAAGCAGACAACACACCCACCATTGTAACAGCATTGGGTATCACACCTTCTGCTTGCATTCTTTGAAACAACTCCACTGCCTGATCAGGATAATACCCTCTAACAAAACCCGTTATCATCGAATTCCAAGAAACAACATCCCTCCTAGGAATATTAACAAAAACCCGATACGCCATTTCTAAATCTCCACAGGCAGCATAAAAGTGAATAAGAGAATTAAGAACAAACACATCCGATGAAAGTGCAGTCTTAACTGCCATTCCATGAAGATTTCTTCCAACCTGGTAAGCCAAAATCTCAGCTGCGGCTTTAATGACAAAAGGGAATGTGAATTTATTTGGTAATTCATTACACTCATAAAGCATCTGGACAAATATCAAGAGGCTCTGAACGGATTCGGGACTTGAAGCGTAAGCGCGGATGAGGGCATTCCAAGTGAACAGATTTGGTTGGGGAATTTGATCGAACACCTTGTGGGCATAGTAAAGATTTGATATTGGTTTGAGAGCGCAGGCAGTGATAAGCTTGCTGGATGAAAAAGGATCGAAGAAGAGTCCGATTCGGAGCATTTGGGCGTGGATTTGTTTGAGTTGTTTGTAATTTGAACAATTGTCAATGAGTGAGAGTGTTGGATGGTTTTTGAAGTATTGGCCGTTATTGACCGTTATGGAAGTAAGGTTTGGGGGTGGTAGTTGGCGATAACGTGGAAGAGAGATAAGTGGATTGTTTAAAGTGGCCATGTTACTGCGGTTGGTTGCACTTTACGCAACTTCTCTTTTTATAGTTTCTTCTTTTTCTTTTTTCTTTTTTTTTTAATTTTTAGTACCTAATATACTCCTATTACAAAAGAGAGAGGTTGGACAAAAAAACAGAGACCTCTCAACAATTAGACTATCACTTTTGGTACTTGCGTTTTGTTGGTGGAAATGGAATCAAATCGTCTGGGAATAGAACCACTATTCTTTATAAAATGACTTAAAATATGTTTGATTACTCAATTGAAATGATTATTCTATTTCTTTAGTAATTTCCTTTCAAATCTGAAAGTCATTTTTTATTTTTTTCTAAATAGGTGGACTTATTTCATTCTTAAGTTAACCTCTTTCCTCTCTTCTCTTCACTATCTATCATCATTTCTTTTCTTTTCCTACCTTTTTTTTATGCTACTTCATTTTCTTTACAAAAACGTTATAATTATGTTTATTTTGAACGACTTTTTTTGTATTGCTTTTCACTAATAATTTTTTCACTAGTCAAAAAAATATTATTAGAAAAATATTCATATTCTATTTTTATAAAAAAAATACATACTAATTTTTATTTTATTAGTAAAAATATGTTTGTATTTATAAAATTAAAAAAATATGTTAACAAATGATTAACGTTTAATAATATTAAAAAACATGTTAATGATATTAAAAGTATTAACGTTTAGTAATATTAAAACATTTTAATGTGATAAAAAGAACATGTTAAAATACATATCAGAAATATTAACGCTTAGTAATATTTTATAAAAAATATTATATCAGATTAACGTTTTTTGTAATTTTTTAAATATTGTATTTTATATTTAATTTTACTAAATATATACTGAAACAATTAACGTTTTTTTTATGTATTTACAAAAATACACATACTGTAAAAAAATTACAAAAGTAGAATATGAATATTAAAAAATTACAAAAATGAATATGAATATTTATACTTATTTACATAATACTCTCTCCGTTTTAAAAAATTAAAAAATGAATAAAGTACAATTTTTACACAAATTAAAAAAATAAAAGTAAAAAAATAGAGTAAAAGAATTTCAAATTTATACTTAATGACCTATATTTTTCATTCATTTTATAAGTTTATAGTATATAAAAAACGAAAAAGATCATTTCACATTCAATTCATAATGTAATTCATATAAACTAAACACTTAAAGTAGAATGGTGATTTTATTCCTGAAGGAATGAATGGATTGTAAGACCTCAACTTTTATAAATAAAGATGAATTTTCTATAAATATTATTTTTGAATATTATGGAATAAATTTGATATAATGTTATAGTTGTGGGTAATATTTATAAATTTTGCAAAGTAAGCAAGTTGTTATAAAATATTCGTTTGGTTTGGGGAATATTCTTTTTGTTTGGGAATATTCGTGATGCATGACACCCCCAAAATAGGTCTACATCCCCATTCCGAGTTGTCAATACACCATGCAAAAAACAACTACAACTTTATTATTACAATAGTAAAATCTGAGTTTAAATACGATATTGTCATCTGCATAATATCCACATACAAATAAATCCTCATCATAATTATTGGTACATTATTTTACAACAATGGTGAGGACTACTAAACAACTCTCCTAGAACTTTCATTCCATACCCCACTCGCACTTTCGCTATATTCTCGCCTCCCGAGAAGAAAAATGGAACAAAAAGGAAAAGGGTGAGCTCGACTAGCCCAAAGAAGAATATTATGACTAAGATAATATACAACAAAATTATCGTTAGTCTTCAACAGGGAAAATATAATAGAATACAATAGACAACAAGTTTTAAATCAATATTCGCAATGAAATAATAATTCATTAGAAGAGTTAAGTAGAGAATGCAAACTACTATCTTCTATGTATGAATTTTAAAGTTCATCGCCTTTTTTATCCCCAGAACATCAATCAATATATATCTCGATCAAATATTCATCCTCGCACTACGTGCCAAGGACATTCACCATTGGTCATGTTCATCTAAACACTTGTTCATCTTTGCACTACACGGGCCAAAGATATTCATCGAAATCATTCATCTTTGCACTACGGCCAAAGATATTCATCGTAAATCATTCATCTTTTGCACCATCGGCCAAAGATATTCATCATAAATCATTCATCTTTGCACTACAGGCCAAAGATATTCAATAATATCATCATTTAAGACTGAGGATGATGAAAAATATATTATTTTTTTTTTAAAAGAAACGAATCCAGTGAAACAAAATGACAAGGATTAAGGATTAAGGATTCGTACTTCGTTTTATCCACGTCCAAAAATACCTCAAAAATAATCATAGTGGTGTAAAATTCAAGAATGATCAAAACATGGATACAATCAAAGCCGAGATCCACAATAGATATTTTGACGAAAAGAAAAATTTCATTTTTCGATGAATAGTGCCGATTCAATGAATAATCTAGATACGTGAATAAGATCAGATCGTGAATAGTAACTCCGACACCAAAAGTTCCAAATTTGATAAAACTTCAGATCAATATTTCAAATAATGATATTGAAGAAATAATATCATTACTGGAAAAAAAATAATATCCCTTACCTCGAAAGATCAAGATTTAACCGGAATAATCGATATAAAGCTATATCTTGAATTTTCACCGTATAGCAATACTCAAAGTATACTCAAAATACTCACAAGAATACGCCGATATATATAGAGAGAAAACTTCAGTTCGGTGTGATTTTCAATTCTAACCTAAGCACCTATTTATAGAAATTGCTTAGAATGACTAAAGCGTAAAAATTTATTATAATAATAATATATATAAAAATTTTCTACGCCCATTCTTAGAATCTGTAAATCTGAATACAAACCACATGCTCCCTTCTAGAAGAAGTAAAAAAAACGTTTTTCATAAAATAAATAATTAAAACTTCCAAAAATCAATTATTTCGGAGCTTCAAAACTTCAATAATTCATAATAAATAGCCCTTTTGTCAGAAAATTCGAATCTCGCGAGTTTTTATAGGAAATTCAATTCTCTACAACTTTGCAGAAGAAAGGTTTTCCAAATTCCAAACAGAAATTGACCGAAATCCACAAACAGGCAATTTTAGAGGCTATAATCAAATTTCAGTCAATAAATGGGGTCCACCGACATGTTTAACATGTTTTAAACATTTATTGCAACAAAAATATTCTTCCTCCTCGTATACTCATATATTCCACATTCGTTGTAAAAATATCACCATTATTATATTATTAAAATATAATATTATATATATTTAAATGAATTATTTTATCAGAAAAAGATAAAATTTCAATTTTCAACAATTGTCACATTAAAAATTTTCTCCATCTATATCCACATAAAATCAATATTTTCCTCATCATATGAATCAATAATTAATTATTCACAAATAATATTACGAAATCACAATATCGACAACCGTGCGCCCTGTGAAAGAGGGGCTTTCCAATAAGAATTTCTCCTTCTTGGCGCCAATGCAATTAGGTGACCAAACCTCTCCTTAGATGTAACTTTCTAGACATTGCCAATAATGTTATCTAATAATATTATTCAGATAATATGAATTATTGCTTCGATAATGAAAAATATTGTATAATGACAATTATTAAAACAACAAAGAATATAAAATATCAACGCAACAATTATTGAATCAATAAAATAAAACATTTGAGCGAATAAAGAATTATCGTAACCATTATTGAGTAGTGCCTTCTTATGTAAGAGTCAATAATTGGTGCAATACCGCAGTGCTACCGCGTGCAACAACGCCAGACATCGTGTTTTTAACCACCGGTATTCCAACAAAGGTAAATTGTAATAACTACGCCAGTTATTTTTAAACAAAGATATATTTGTCATTTTCTTCCTCCAATCGCTCACATGGGTTATGGAGGCCATACTTTATTCGCATTTAATATTCCCCGACAAAGATTTAATATTCCACGACCAAACGAATATTCCCAACAACAATGAATATTTTATAACCACTTGCTTATTTTGAAATATTTAAGTATTTTACCCATAACTATCCACATTAATCACATCAACCCTTACTATTTCAAAAGAATAATTAGAGGAAATTAAATTTCATTTATTAATTATTTGGGATCTTACAACCTCCCTCCTTATGAAATTTCGTCCTCGAAATTGACGTGCGATACTGGTGTTTCAAAAGATGAGGATACCTCGCTTTCATTTCCGCTTTCCAACTCCCTGTGTCATTTCCTCTATAGCATGGTTTCTCCACAAGACTTTAACTCGTGGTATGACCTTCGTATGTAGGGACATGCTCCTTCCTATCCAAGATCTTGACAGTACTTCCTCATACGTTAAGTCTTCATTATCTCGTCCTGTTCTAACTTCAATAACGTGATTCGGTCTTTCACATATTTACTGAAGTACGATATGTGAAACACATTATGAACACGAGACATACTTGAGGTAACGCGAGTCTATAGGCTACATTTCCTACTCGGTCAAGAATTTGAAATGGACCAATAAATCGTGGATTGAGCTTTCCTCTCTTCCCGAATCTTGTAACTCCTTCCACGGGGCAACACGCAATAATACATGATCCCCTATACTAAATTCCACATCCTTTCGATGAAGATCCGTGATAACTCTTTTGTCGATCTTGTGCCGCTTTGTATCGTTGTCGAATCATTTGGATCTTTTCGGTAGTCATATCGCATTTCACTCTCGGTCCCAACAATGTTGCTTCACCCACCTCATCCCAACATATTGGAGAGCGACACTTTCGTCCATATAATGCTTCAATGGGGACACACCTATACTTGCTCGATAACTCTTGTTGTCAGGAGAATTCCACCAATGGTAAATACTTATCCCAACCGCCTTGAAGTCTAGGACACGAGTCTTAATAAATCTTCAAGAGTTTGAATAGTCCTCTCGATTGTCCGTCCGCTTGAGGATGGTATGCTTGAATCGAATCTTAAATCCGTACCCATAGCTTTTTGCAAGCTAACCCAAAATCTTGAAGTGAATCTTGGGTCACGATCCGAAACTATGGATACTGGCATGCCATGCAATCTCACAATCTTATTTACGTACATTTGAGCAAGACGTTCAAGGGAATAAGTCTCCGTGATCGGCAAGAAATGAGCGGACTTGGTTAATCTATCAACAATAACCCAAATAGCATTTATGCCTTGAGAAACCGTGGAAGTCCCGTGAACGAAATCCATGGTAATGTGTTCCCACTTCCATTTCAAATCTCAAGTGGTTGCAATGGTCCCTTAGGCACTTGATGCTCCGCCTTTACACGCTGACAAGTTAAACATGTTGAGATAAACTTTGCAATCTCTCTCTTCATATTGTTCCACCAAAATGTATGTCAAGATCACGATACATTTTAGTACTTCCCGATGGATTGCAAATGGTGTATTGTGTGCCTCCATTATAATCTTGTACTTCAAATCGTAATCGTTAGGAACACAAAGTCCGGAGTGGACTCAAGTATTCCTTCTTCATCAATTCTCGCTCCTAATAGCTCCTTCTTGTACTTTCTTCTTCATATGCATCGCCTCCGGCCTGTGGCTTGAGCAACCTTAACTTTTTCTATTAAAGTTGGCTCTGTCGCGATACTTGACATCATCGCACTTCGCTCCTCGTGATATGATCTTCTACTCAACGCGTCAGCTACCACGTTCGCTTTTCCAGGATGGTATTGAATAGTGTGGTCGTAGTCTTTCAATAGCTCGAGCCAACGTCTCTGCCGCATGTTAAGTTCTTTTTGAGTGAAGAAATATTTAAGGCTTTTATGGTCTGAATATATCTCCACTTTCTCTCCATATAGATAGTGCCTCCAGATCTTTAGCGCGAAAACGACTGCTGCCAACTCTAGATCATGAGTAGGATAATTCCTCTCATATTCTTTAAGTTGTCGTGAGGCATAGGCTATGACTTTCCCACGTTGCATGAGAACACATCCTAACCCTTTGCCTCAAGCATCGTCAGAGATAACAAATCCATCCGAACCGGATGGTATTGTTAACAACAGTGTTGAAATAAGTCTCCTTTAAGCTCTTGGAAACTCTTCTCGCATTCTTCGCTCCAAACTAATTTTGTATCCTTCCGAGTTAGATGAGTTAGATCGAGTAGCGATTCGAGAAAACCTTCCACGAATCTCCGATAATAACCACTAAGCCCAAAAAGCTACGTGCACTTCAACCACCGACTTGGTTGTTCCCAACTTTGTATTGCTTCAATCTTCACGGTCAACAGATACTCCATGTTTTGACACCACATGCCCAAGAAATGCTACTTCTCAAGCCGTAACTCGCATTTCTTTAACTTGGCATAAAGCTTGTTTTCACGAAGCCTTTGGAGTACCGGCTTCAAATGGTGCTCATGATCTTCACGGCTTTTGGAATATATGAGGATGTCATCAATAAAGACAACAACGAACCGATCCAAATACTCTTTGAATACTCTGGTTCATCATATCCATGAAAGCCGCAGGAGCATTAGTCAATCCGAAAAGACATAACTAAGAATTCATAATGCCCGTCACGAAGTTCTAAAGGCGCTTTGAATATCCTCGCCTCTAATCTTCACCGATGATATCCGTAATCTAAGATCGATTTTTGAAAAGAATTGTGCTCCTTGCAATCGGTCAAACAAGTCATCAATACGAGGTAGAGGATACCTATTCTTGATAGTGACATGGTTCAATTCCATAGTCAATACAAAGTCGCATACTCCCCGCCTTTCTTCTTTACAAATAAAACAGAGCACCCCAAGAGGAGATGTACTAGAGATCTAATGAAACCAATGTCCAACAACTCCCCGTAGAAGTTGGAACTTTAACTCCTGAAGTTCAATAGAGCCATTCGATATGGGGTTTTAGAAATGGGCTTTGTACCAAAGTTCAAGGTCAATAAAGAATTCAACTTCACGCTCTTGGGGTAGACCGGAAAGTTCTTCAGAAATACGCCGTGAAAGTTAATAACAACAGAATATTATTCAATTTTGACGTGTCTTTATTCAAATCCATAACATGGGCTAAGAAAGCTTGACATCCGCTTTTTAATAAACGAATAGCTTTATGATTAGATATGATGTTGATTGATTTTAATGGTTTAGTTGCTTTGAATTCGAACAACAAAGTTGTTTAGGAATATGAAAGCTAACAACCTTACTTAAAACAATCAATTTTGGCATGATGAGTAGTTAACCAATCAATCCCTAAAATCACATCAAAAGCAAGTATCTTTAAAGAGATAAGGTCAACAGTAAGATAAGGGTGCCAACATGGATTAGACAAGATTTATAAACAGTGGATTGATGAAAGTTTCTCCTAACGGAGTTTCCATAGATAGGTCAAAGTCTAATTTCTCCGGAGTCAAGTTTAAACGTTGAGTACAAGCAGGAGAGATAAATGAATGGGTAGCACCGGTATCTAGTAAAGTATAAACTTCACAAGAATTTATAAATAGCTTACCCGTGATCACCTCGTTTAGGTTCCTCGCATTTTGACCAGTCACACAAACGCTCTTCCAGGAACCGTTGACTTTGACTTTTCTGGGACAGTCTTTTGGGTCACCGTCCCCGCTGAACTAGGTTTCTCTACCGTGCAATCTCGAGCGATATGTCCTTCCTTTCCACAATTATAGCATACCGAACTCGTTGTGGGCGCTTTGAATCGACACGCCCCTCTTTTCCGTGATTTATAGCATATTACCGGTGGGTCGTTCTCCTCCTTGGAACCGATTGCTTCCGTACTCGCTGTCTTCACATGGTCGTTGTTGAATCTCCTTTTAAAATCTCCTCCTGACTCGCTTCTTCTATTTTCATGGCCATGATTACCACCAGAGTGGTAACCATTTTTGTCCGCCTTTTTCTTTCTCCACTGGTTATTGTTGTTTTGTTGACTGCTATCTCCTAGATGATCCTCGATTGTGGTACCTCTACGACTGGACTTCGTTATCTCGCTTCTAACAATTGAGCCTCATAACAACATCCGAATAGAGAAAATTTATGAGAGATGAGATAATCGACGTATGCCGGGTTTCAAACCTCTCGAAACATCCGCTGCCATACGCTCCTCATTCTCCACCAAATGAGGTGCAAACCGATAACTCTGCAAACTTCACCTCGTGCATCGAGACACCGGGTCATGTTGTTCTCGCTCGGTCCTAATAAACTCCACTTCCTTCATACGACGAACACTTTCGGAAAAGTATTTGTCATTAAATAGTTTCTAAAATGTCTCCCAAGACATGCCGAAAAGCGTTGGATGGGTACGCCTCACGACTCCCACCAAGAGTCTCGCCTCGCCACTTTAACATAAAGGTGGCGAATGGAACCTTCTGTTCTTCCTCGTGCATCCCAAGACATCGAATATCTTGGTAATTTGCTTGACCCATGTTTCGCCATGATCGGATCTCGCTTTCCTTAAATTCGGTGGTCCCAACTCTTTGAATCGTCACGTGACAACCCGTGAATTGCTATCATTTCCTCCTATGTTTTGAACACGAGTCTCCTCGTCTCGATTTTGCATGAACTGCAAAAAGCTTCTAAATATCTCCTCGCTCATCATCTCGCTTTCGGGTGTTGTTCACATGAGGAACATTGTCACTGTTGCACGCTTCTCCTCGCTGGTGAGTACAAAGTGCCTCCACTCTGGCCTCATTTTCCATTGTTAATATTCTCACGACATTCTCAAATCATCATAAAACAAGGGTTAATTAAGAAATCAATATATCACATAATATCCCTATATACCGACCAACTATCAAATAAGCTTAGTAGGACACACTAGCAAGGATTTACTCGCCTCTCCCTCCTAGTTCTATTCCCCGATCTCCGCCAGAGATCATATCCTAAGCTTTGATACCAACTAACCGTGACACCCCAAAATAGGTCTACATCCCCATTCCGAGTTGTCAATACACTGCATGTAAACAACTACAACTTTATTATTACAATAGTAAACTGTGAGTTTAAATACGAGATATTGCCATCTGACAATATCCACATACAAATAAATCTTCATCATAATTATTGGTACATTATTTTACAACAATGGTGAGGACTACTAAACAACTCTCCCTAGAACTTTCATTCCATACCCCACTCAGTACTCGCTTATATTCTCGCCTCCCGAGAGAAGAAAACTGAACAAAAAGGAAAAGGGTGAGCTCGACTAGCCCAAGAAAGAATATTATGACTAAGATAATATACAACAAAATTATCGTTAGTCTTCAACAGGAAAAAATATAATAGAATACAATAGACAACAAGTTTTAAATCAATATTCGCAGGAAATAATAATTCATTAGAAGAGTTAAGTAGAGAATGCAAACTACTATCTTCTATGTATGAATTTAAAGTTCATCGCCTTTTTTTATCCTCAGAACATCAATCAATATATATCCGATCAAATATTCATCCTTGCACTATGTGCCAAGGACATTCACCACCTGGTCATGTTCATCTAAACACTTGTTCATCTTTGCACTACGGCCAAAGATATTCATCGAAATCATTCATCTTTGCACTACGGCCAAAGATATTCATCGAAATCATTCATCTTTGCACCATCGCCAAAGATATTCATCATAAATCATTCATCTTTGCACTACAAAAGCAAAGATATTCAATAATATCATCATTTAAGACCGAGGATGATGAAAATATATTATTTTTTTTTTTAAAGAAACGAATCCAAAGGAAACAAAATGACAAGGATTAAGGATTAAGGATTCGTATTTCGCTTTTATCCACGCCCAAAAATACCTCAAAAATAATCATAGTGGTGTAAAATTCAAGAATGATCAAAACATGGATACAATCAAAGCTAGTATCCACAATAGATATTTTGACGAAAAGAAAAATTTTCATTTTTCATGAATAAGGTCAGATTCGTGAATAAGAAGACCAGATATCGTGAATAAGACCAGATACGTGAATAAGAATCTCACACCAAAAGTTCCAAATTTGATAAAAACTTCAGATCAATATTTCAAAGATAATGATATTGAAGAAATAATATCATTACGAAAAAAAAAAATATATCTTTACATCGAAAAGATCAAGATTTAACCGAATATCGGATATAAAGCTATATCTTGAACTTTCACCGCATAGCAATACTCAAAGTATACTCAAAATACTCACAAGAATACGCCGATAATATAGAGAGAGAAAACTTCAGCTTCTCGTGTGATTTTCAATTCTAACCTAAGCACCTATTTATAGAAATCGCTAGAACACCAAAGCGTAAAATTTATTATAATAATAATATATATAAAAATTTTCACGCCCATTCTTAGAATCAAAAATCAATACAAACCACATGCTCCTTCTAGAAGAAGTAAAAAAACGTTTTTCATAAAATAAATAATTAAAACTTCCAAAATCAATTATTTCTGAGCTTCGTAACTTCAATAATTCATAATAAATAGCCCTTTTGTCGAAAAATTCAATCTCGCGAGTTTTTATAGGAAATTCAATTCTCTACAACTTTGCGAAAAAAGGTTTTCCAAATTCCAAATGTAAATTGACCGAAATCCACAAACAAAGCGATTTTTGAGGCTATAATCAAATTTCAAATAATAAATGGGGTCCACCGACATGTTTAACATGTTTTAAACATTTATTGCAACAAAAAATACTCTTCCTCCTCAGATACTCATATATTCCACATTCGTTGTAAAAATATCACCATTATTATATTATTAAAATATAATATTATATATATTTAAATGAATTATTTTATCGTAAAAGATAAAATTTCAATTTTCAACAATTGTCACATTAAAAATTTTCTCCATCTATATCCACATAAAATCAATATTTTCTCATCATATGAATCAATAATTAATTATTCACAAATAATATTACGTAATCACAATATCGACAACCTGCATAGCCTTCCTGAGAGCAGGGCTTTCCAATAAGAATTTCTCCTCATCAAGCGCCAAGCAATTAGGTGACCAAACCTCTCCTTAGATGTAACTTTCTAGACATTGCCAATAATGTTATCTAATAATATTATTCAGATAATATGAATTATTGCTTCGATAATGAAAAATATTGTATAATGACAATTATTAAAACAACAAAATAATATAAAATATCAACGCAAAGAATTATTATTGAATCAATAAAATAAAACATCGAATAAAGAATTATCGTAACCATTATCGAGTAGTGCCTTCTTATGTAAGAGTCAATAATTGGTGCAATACCGCAAGGTTAACAGCAGCAACAACGCCAGACATCGTGTTTTTAACCATCGGGTATTCCAACAAAGGTAAATCTCAGAATAACTACGCCTGCTATTTTTAAACAAAGACATATATTTGTCATTTTCTTCCTCCAATCTCTTTTCACATGGGGCCCACACATGGTCGCTACTGGGTCGCATTTAATATTCCCCGATAAGATTTAATATTCCACGACCAAACGAATATTCCCCACAACAATGAATATTTTATAACCACTGCTTATTTTGAAATATTTGATTTTACCCATAACTATCCACATTAATCACATCAACCCTTACTATTTCAAAATAATAATTAGAGGAAATTAAATTTCATTTATTAATTATTTGGGATCTTACACGCTGACGGCACAATCATTGGTGGACCCTAATAACGGAATTATTGTTTGATTGAGAAAAACGACAAAAATACTTTTTATGAAAATAACTACGAGGTGTTACCGTTAAAACTGTTGAACTACCCTTAGTAAAAGTACGATGAATAATGCGTGGTTGCATAGTAGCACACTAAGATTGATTATTGATGCTTACGCGAGAAGTCACTTCACCTATACTCAATTATTGCTACAATGAATTGTTGCATCATATCTCTTATATTATTGATTCAATTATTGTCACAAAGATCATCTCAGATAATATGTTATATTATTAAATCAATAATTGAGACGATGTTATAAATGATTAATAATTGTTGAAAGATTAAATATGTGTTGATTAAAAATAAAATGATTTGTGGTAATATTTATTCAATCCTTGATGCATATAAAGAGTCTGCTATGAGACGCTTGTGGTAAGTTTGATTATTTTATGGGGGCCCATATGTCATCATCTAAGAGTCCCTTCACAATAGTAATTACATTCGTCAATAGTAATTACCTTCGTCAATAGTAATTACCTTTACTGCAGACGTCAAACCACTTGCCGTTTCATATTACATTCATTGAACCACCACTTATCGCTTCACATTACAAAGCGCTCGGACCAATTGTCGTTTCACATTACAAAGCGCCAAACCACTTTTCTTTTTCACATCACCGGTCGTCAAGCCACTTGCCTTTTCACATGGCGGGTGCTAAGCTAGAAATCTTCTATAAATAGAGGCCTAGTGTTTCATTATTTTCACTTAATTCATTCAAGCTATAGAGAGAAAGTATAGAGAGAATAAGAGAGAAAGAAGAAGAGTATTCTCACACTACACTACCGCAGATTCAATCTCCTACTAAAGTAAGGGGTGTTATTCTTTTTTTTTCATGAAGAGAACTGTTGTTATTCCATTGCTTATTATATTTGTTGGAATAACTTTTGATATCGTGGTTTACCCTATACTTGGTGACATTCTTCTATTATTCTGTTGGAACATCCTGTTTGTGTGTTTTACACCGGACCTAGTTCCATCTTTATTATTATTCTGTTGGAACATCCTGTCTGTGTATTTTACACCGGACCTGGTTCCGTCTTTATTATTATTCTGTTGGAACATCCTGTCTATGTGTTTTACGCCGGACCTGGTTCTATTCTTTATTATTCTATTGGAATATCCTCATCGTATGCGTTTCTGTGGGACACGGTTCTATTATTTATTATTCCGCTGGAATAACCTCATGATTTACCCCAAATCCGTGTACTTGAAACCCGAACTCTGCTTCCCCACGATACCATTTCTTTAAGTCAATAATACTAAATAATAATACATTCGAACTTAATTTACATACATCAAAATTTACTTCCCTAGGTACATGACCTTCAAATACATTCCTTACAATACTTGAATAGATACCAATACAACTATAACCATTAACTCATAATACACACTTATTCAATTAGCTTTCCTTTTCCTTTGTTCGTGCCTGAGCCTTCAAGTTGCTCATACATAACTGAAAATATTTAATTTAAGCAAGGATGAGCATTTAAGTGCCCAGCAAGTAATAGCAATTATATATAAGCTGAAAGAATATAAGTATTCTCTTTACATAACACTTCTACAACGAATTGAAAGTTGTGAAGTAATCAGATCTTGATAAAAATTCACATAACTCTCTTTCAAATTCTTTAAATTTGGCTCGGCTCTACCCTTGAATAGGGTTTAAGAAACATACTATGAACATTCTTTTCATTTTCAAAAGGTTTAGCGGAATTCTATCCTCAAACCGTCATAACTTACTAGGCACGGAGGGTGATCACTCATTGTACCTCAGTATTGATCAATACTACATAACTTGAATGAAATTCATCGCTCACTCTATCCGCCTTGCAAAAAATCTTCCCATATAGGGATGTTCATACATGCTCAGTTCCAAACCCGGAAGGTTTTAATCTTGCTCAACAATAATATGTAATTCAACATATATATACGGGTAATTGACAAAGGTGTATCAACATGTGAACAAATGCCATGATTATCCAAGTGGGGACACTTGTATAACCATTTATAGAAATCAATGAACAGAATATATATATCTGAGCCAACATGTTGATAATCAAAGAGTACATAATCTGTACAGGGATAGAATAATTCTGAAACTTCTTACTCATGTCCATTGCATAAAGGAGGTGCAAAGGTAGGATACTTGCCTGATTCGCTGATTACAAATCTCAACTTAGGTTTTATCTCTTTATCACAACCTATCAATAATCATATCATTCGTTCGATTAGAACAATATATCTTAACACATAGTATCGCTTCATTACATTACGATTGACATAGTCTAATCACATAATCACAAAGATCATACTTTTAGTTCTATTCTATACTTGAAATATTTTTATACATTTTTTAAATATTTCATCCATGCTCTTCTGATAGTCTTTTCTTTCTTTTATAAGGTTTGACATTTGTCGCTTCAATACTTTTATCGGGTAAATCTAGTCTAAGACTCTTATTCTATACCTCAACATCTCAAATATCGGACATCTTATTTTTAATCATTTTCGCAATTTCCGAATTGAAAATTTTTAAATAATTCAAATCATCACTAAAGGGCCTATAGTGATATAACTTTTATTATAGGTGTTCTTCTTCAAATTCGTAACTTCATAATCGGTTCTCAAGTCATTTAGTTTGGTTGGCTTATAACTTTCAAATATCTAATCATAATTAAATGATTTAAACATTAAACAATTCCATTATCATTAATAGTTTAATTAATACTAAACTATTAATGAAACCATTCTAAAATATAAAAGTTATTTATAATAACTCAAACTATTTTAAAACATTTATATTATCCAAATAATTACCATTAATATTTAAATATTAATGTACTATTTATCCAAATATTAAAAGTCATTAATTATAACTTAAGATATTTTTAAATCCTTAATATCCTCTTTAAATGGTTTTAAATAAGTAAAACCATTTTTAAACTATTTATTTAATATTAATCATTAAATAAACTAAATATCATTAATATTATCTTAATATTATTAATATTTAATTATTAATGAAATTATCATTTAAATATTAAAAGTTATATTTTATAACTTAAAATATTTTTAAATACCTTATTTTCTTTTAAAATAATTTTTATAATATTAAAATCATTTTTAAACTAAATTATTTAATATAATCATTAAATAACTTTAATATCATTATTAATTATTAATTAATGAAATTTATAACAAAATATTAAAAGTCATCACAAATAACTCATTTACATAATCAATTCCAAGCCAAAATAAACATAGTAAACTAACTAGTTTATTAACAACACTAACTAAACTTCAAAAATTCAAAATTTAACTAACAATTAAAAATAATAACATTACAAAAATTAAATAAGAAACATAATTCCTAAATCTAATTCCACAGACCTAATACGCACTTCCACGCCTAAAATTTAACTAAGGAGATCTTTATAAAAGTTCTCCCACAACAAAACCTTTCTCAAAATTGGAGGCCTTATTGTTGGTGAATGAAAAAAGGCCAAACCCTTCTATTTATAGGTTTAGAAAATGGTGAAGTTCTCAATTTAGTCGATATGGGACTTGGTTTATACTAATTTTTCAATAGCTCACTTTGCGATTTTCTAACGCATTGCTCATAACTCCGATTAATCTGATTTTGGATATGTTATACATGGTATGTAAGAATATTTTTAAAAATACGAATTACCCAATTTAGGTTCATTAGGTAGCCCAAACGATGCGTCAAAAGTGGGCGTTCATAATGTTTTAATCTCGTTTCAGCTTTACCCTCTTTTCGCTAAAACAGTCATAACTCTTTCATTTTAAAACATTTTTGAGCGATTCTTGAGCCCATGAAGCTAAATTCTGGGGCTACAACTTTTATTCTTTGACCATTTCCAAATTCCGAACACATCAGCCCAGAAATTCCGTTCAAATCGACTGCACCACACTTGTTGGGAAGTTTTGACACTACTACTTTGAAATGTCATAACTCTCTCCTCCGATATCGGATTTAGTCCGTTTCGGAGTCTATGGAAAGCTTATTCGGTGTACTATAACATAAAAAAAGCCTAGAAGGTTTTGGAAATATTAACTGATCGAAACAGTGTCCCGAATAGTGCATCCCACTGCTGACTTTCAGTTTTGAGAAATTTGACACATTTCCTTCCAATCACCGTAATTCCCTCATCCGAGGTCGGAATGAGGTCATTCCAAAGCCTATGGCTTCCTAACTCAGTGTACTACAACATATCAAAAGCCCAGACCTTTTAAAGCACAAAAAGTGGACGAGAATTCCCCCATTACAGACTACCCAAAAATAGTTTATCATGATCGGTCAACCATGTTTGACCATCTATAACTTCTAATCTATACATTATATGGACTTGATTCTTTTTGCAGATTAAAGACCATATATCAGGCTACACATAACAACTTTTGAAGAACAAAACTCTTAATCGAGCAAAGAGTTATGGCCTCTGACATTTTGTGAAAAAATAACAGAATTCGGTTTTTCCAACTTGCTTAAATCTTCAAATTCGTGCACTTTGATGTTATGGGTCTTTGATTTATCAACCCATATCATCAATTAACATTCTATTACACAACTTTAAACAATCAATTGCATCAAATAACATCGAATCAAAGAATTTCTAGGTTTAGTGTTCTTATACCTTTTTTGCCAAAAATTCTTGATTCTTGCTTCTGATTTGTTATGGGTGATGGTTGGGCTTTGTTTAAGAGTGTATGGGCAATCTTGTACAAGAAAATTAAATGTAATATTTAATCACTAGATTTAATTCTTATAATTTATCAATTAACTTCTATCCTTTGGTAAATTAAAACACTTATACAATAACATCGAAATTAAACCCGATAATTAAAATTAGGGTTTCTCAACGTCATCAATTAGGGTTTCTAATTGACCATTAGTGGTTCTTTAATTATACGTGTATGTTACTAACACGATTAATTCACGGTTTCTAATTTCAACCTGGTTAGGGTTATAATAATTAGGGTTTGTCCTAATTATCGACGTACTATGATAATTAGGGTTTCTTATAATTACAAATATTCTTATTCACGATAACTTCATATACACACGATCACTACTCGAAATACCCCATAAGCGAGTTTAATAATTAGGGTTTCACGACGCGGTAATATATGTTATGACCTAATTGGTAGTCATTGCTCAATATTATCTGTCACTTTTATACCGATACATAATTATAGTCTTTGTAAAATCATTATATAAATAATATAATATTATTATTCTCATCTCTTGATCACAATCCCAATCCGGGGTTTGGATCTCATATACGACTTATTCTTCGTACACAACATCAATAATCAAGTTAAAATAATTAACTTAAATATTACGAACAATTCATATAATAAAATATTTATTATATAAATCTAATTATCACTTCATATATTATTTCCAATCATGTTTTCATGGAAAATAATTAATAAAAACATTTAAACTACGAAATTTATTACCATATAATTTGTGGTAATTAATAATTCCAAAATTATTTCTAATTTTTCAAGTAATAAATGTATTACATTTATCGTTCACTTTACTTGACACTTAGTCTCGTCATTAAATAAAAAAAAAAATTATCATAAAATTTCTTATTTATTTTATATAGAAAATCTCGGGTTATTACATTCACCTCCCTTATAAGGATTAGTCCCCGGAATCACCGCTTTAAAACTCATATCTGAGAAGGTACATAGCATATAATCATTGTCGTAGATCTCGATCATACTTGATCGAGGCCGATCTTTAATTATTCATCATAACACTTGTCTGTCCGATTAAGCGAAATATAAGATATATAAGTTATTCAAATAGCACACAGAGTTACATTTCCATTTTGCCAGTATCTGGACCGTCATGTTGTAAACCCTCGAGTTTGCTTTTAGTTGGAGTTCTTGGTTGAGTTTAGTCTGAAATTGCTAACGTCCCTTTGCTTCTCCCCGTGATTTACGTTCCTGCCTCCATTCCCCTCTGTGGGCCAGTTCCTCACCTTATGCTCGATCGATCCACATATGAAGCATCCACTTGATCATCCTTGAGTTGGGCGATTGGGAGAGATATGACCCTCTTGCACCTTGCTTGTAGCATACAAACTTGCCCTTGAGACACTTTCGCCAGAGTGATTCTTCCATGATTCTTGCCTTTGCACTACACCTTCTTTATACCTTCTGCTTTACTTGCATTTTCTCGGAAAAATTCCTCATTCTTTTCTCACCCCCTATTCCCACTACTACTTTCTATCTTTCTTGTTCCTCGACTTGCTTTTGTTCTTCTTCTCCTTATGGTAGAGGCTCATGGCCTCACTTCCTGTTCGTGATGATGATAGCCTTCTCCATGAGTCTTTGCAAAAGTATTGATTTGCGATCTTGACACCTTATTATTAGAGCCCGGGGTTTTAAGCCCGGCTCAAATCTCCTTGCCTTCCTAGCCTCTGTATCCACTTGATGTGGAGCAAACCTAGCCAACTCATTAAATTTTTGCGGCATACTCATAGCAGTCATATTATCTGCTTTAACTCCGGGAATCTCACCTCCATTCTAGGCGCATACTAACGAGAGAGATAGTTTTGAAAAATAAATCCTTAAACCTATCCCAAGTAATTTCTTCTTCTCTGCTTTGAGTCTTATTTGCCTCCCACCAAAAGTTAGCTTCCCTTTCATCATATAAGTGGCAAAAGCGGTCTTTTGCCCTCATCTACTTTAGCGATTCTGACGCCTTCTCTATCTCGTTCACCCAAGTGCAGGCTTCTATAGGGTCGGTGATCCTCTCTGAATTACGGTGGTCTCTGACTTTGAAGTCTTTGAATTTTGCCAGCGATTATCATTTGGTTTCCATAGCTGGTGTTCCTGTTTGCATATGCTTTGAGCTACCATGTTTGCAAAGTTTTGCATCGATTAAATTATGTCGTTCCCCGACATTAGTAGATTCTTCTATCCTTTGGTTTGAGTTTGGCGTCTTGGCGGCATTATCTGGTTAAATAAAACCATAAATTATACCCTTACATTTTAAACCTTATTGCATAAGATTAATGTATTAAACTTCGTTTCATTTCTCAAACTTAGATTCATATTCATTTATCGAATATTTACACACATCTGCTTTTAATCAACGGCTATCCCTTTGTGACTACGAAAGTGGGTTTAAAATCTTAACCAACATAAAAGTTAAAAATAGTTCATTACTTATCACACATATTACATACATAACCCATACTACTTATTTACCAAGCCTTTTTTTCTCGGACATTCATTAAGCTCGATGTCCTTCCATCCCACAATTAAAACATCCACCTTTCTTATAGTCGGAGGCAGCGAGGAGAGGTGTGTCCTTCACGGATGTGTCGCTTGAGGCTCCATCTGGTCAATTTGGATTTTGAGCTTATCCTGCTCTTCCATTGTTTCCATTAACGCTTTGACGCATCAACTTTTCTATCTCCCCAACCTTTCCAATGAAGAAACCTTGTTCTCCAAATCCTGCACCTCCGTTGATGCTTGGCGGCTTCAACTTTAGTGTCGAATCACTATCATCAAATCCAACATTTACGGATCGATGCTACGTTTTTCCACGATAGCCACCTCGTCCGATTTGGGTTCTAGTGAGCTTCTATTTCATCTGTTGGCCTCGATATTAGCTCGGGGTGTGAATATGATCCTTCTTATTCCACATATCTTTCTCACCGGACATCTACATACATAAGTTACCACGATTAACATATAGTATATATACACGAACAATCAAGAGTTCTATATCGTTGTCTCTTATTTTGATTGACGATAAATTTATTCAATTCTCATCAGCGCCTATCTCTCTGAAAAGCGACTCCATCCACTCTGCATCGAATCGCATGAAGGTGATGACTAAAGCACAGTCCAAGGTATATATCTGGTGTCTTTGGCTTCTATTTCAACCTTCAACTATCTTATCTGAATATCTCCCTCTGCTCCAACCTCCCTCATAACTTCGGCTAACTCTATACGTGCTTCTGAACATTCACACATATCATCACATGCTACCCAATACACCTCTCACAAGTAAAAGTTTTCAAATTGTCTTTGAGGGGTCATATAGACCATGAACACATAGTTTTAGCGGTATTCATACCATAAAACAAAACATTACACAGTATGTTTACAATCACAAAGAAGGTAAACTACCATTAATAGTACTTTAGGTGATTAGCCTATTGTACCCCTAAATCATGCATAACGTATTAATCATACCTAGCGAATATTTACGCCATTAGATTGGATCATTTATCCAAACAACATTGTTCACCTCGGTCTTATCATAGGATTCGCACCAAACAATTTGGTTAGGAAATTTCTTTCAATGAACACTTAGAGTTTTCATAAACATTAGTCTAGTGATTCAAATAGCATAGACTCATATCAATAATTCAATTCAATCGAATTATTTAGATGTAGCCAAACCAGTTGGCAAATTAAACTTTTGAAAACATTTTTTTCGAGAATGGCGTCATGATGCCGTCTTTGTATTAACAATCCGTTGAGGATCTTGTCATTGTATGACTTTGTCATAACACATCATACAATAGTGGAACAATGACTTGGTCAAATTCACACTAAGTATTCTGTATTTACAACTCCATCACATTTTATCATCTACTTTTTGAGGTTACATGGTACATGAGTGATAATTAAAAACAAATTTTGATATTTCAAATCATTTCGTCTAGCCAAAATAAGTAGCATAGGCCAGTACTTTAAACCGTTTCAAAAATGATTCTGAGTCTACATTTTTGTTTTCAAAAAGCACATAGTCGTATTTAGCTTGATGTCAAAAATTTTGAAGTTTAGCATAGCTAGGAGTTTAGGAAAACCTAACACCTTCACTAAAATCATTTACTTAACAATCTATACATTCACCTTAATCCATAACACTCCATTCACACAAAACTATACCCGAGTTCATCAAACCACACTTATGAGTTCATAAATTGCCACAATCATATGAGTTTAAGAACTTATCCTAGTCGGACCTTTGGCGTCCATTATTTGAGGGTTCATAAACATTTCATATAATTATGAGTCAAGAATGTCTCATAGGTATGAGTTTTAAGAACTTCGAACTTAATCTTATATTCTCTGTCTCTATGACCTATCTACATTATATACACACGAGAATGGAGTCATCCTCTTAATGTGCATATAACAAATAGCGCGACCACGAGACATTTCAATGATTATCGATGCGAAAACTAAGTGGTTTTTACACCAAGTACAATTCGGCTCCCATCGAAGAATCATACAACTTTCATTTGCCGACATGGGTCCTCAATTGAATCCCCATCTAACACTAACCCCATTCTCCATACAATTTAATTACGTATTTATAATTCTCTTACGGATGCATGCCAATTGATAGTACAATTCATACCAGACAATCTTCTTTGTAAACTTTCCAATCATCAGTTTGATTCCTTACATTTGTCATAGCCTTATCGGATCACGGGGTGATCTCGCCGTATATATTACGATTTAGTTCTATATCTTGATCGTTTTATTTTACGATCTCTCATAAGCTTGCACTTTCGGTCTTTTAGACTCAATCTATTCCCCCTCTTTGTTTAACTTTATAATCGAGTTAGGGAACTCTGTGTCTTTACACTTTCATGAGATTCATCTTTGAATCTTATCGACCAACTAACTCTATATGAGTTAATACTTATCCTAATCATTGCGGTTATTAGTCTCGGTATTCCTACCTAAGCTTCATAACCAACGACTTTGATACCAACTTTGTGGCGACCCCAAATCCGGTACTTGAAACTTAGAACTTCGGTTCTCCACGATACCATTTCTTTAAAATTTGAATAATACTAAATAATAATACATTCGAACTTAATTTACATACATCAAAGTTTACTTCCCAGTCGTGACCTTCAAATACATTCCTTACAATACTTGAATAGATACCAATACAACTATAACCATTAACTCATATATACACACTTATTCGATCGACTTTCCTTTTCCTTTGTTAGTGCACAGCCTTGAGTTGCTCATACATATGCGAAAAACATTTAATTTAAGCAAGGATGAGCATTTAAGTGCCCGACAAGTAATAATAGCAATTATATATAAAATTTGAAAGAATATAAGTATTCTCTTTACATAACACTTCTACAATGAATTGAAAGTTGTGAAGTAATCTGTCTTGATAAAAATTCACATAACAACTCTCTTTCAAATTCTTTAAATTTGGCTCTGGCTCTACCCTTGAATAGGGTTTAAGAAACATACTATGAACATTCTTTTCATTTTTGAAAAGGTTTAGCGAATTCTATCCTCAATAAATCATAACTTACGAGAGCGGAGGGTGATCGGCCCCGATTGTACCTGTATTGATCAATACTACATAACTTGAGCGAAATTCATCGCTCACTCTATCCGCCTTGCGCAAAAAATCTTCCCATATAGGGATGTTCATACATGCACAGTTCCAAACCCGAAGGTTTTAATCTTGCTCAACAATAATATGTAATTCAACATATATATACGGGTAATTGACAAAGGTGTATCAACATGTGAACAAATGCCATGATTATCCAAGTGGGGACACTTGTATAACCATTTATAGAAATCAATGAGCAGAATATATATACGAGCTAACATGTTGATAATCAAAGCGTACATAATAATATGCGGGGATAGAATAATTACGAAACTTCTTACTCATGTCCATTGCATAAAGAAATGCAAAGGTAGGATACTTTTTGATTAATTGATTACAAATCTCAACTTAGGTTTTATCTCTTTATCACAACCTATCAATAATCGGATCATTAGTTCGATTAGAACAATATATCTTAACACATAATCTTTATCTATTACGATTGACACATAGTCTAATCACATAATCACGGTGATCATACTTTTAGTTCTATTACATACTTGAAATATTTTTATACATTTTTCAAATATCTCATCCATGCTCTTCTTCGATAGTCTTTTCTTTCTTTTATAAGGATTAGACATTTGTCGGTGTATCGACGACTTTATCGGGTAAATCTTGAGTCTAAGACTCTTATTACATACCTCGACATACATAAATATCGGACATCTTATTTTTAATCATTTTACATGAATTTCGAGAAATTGAAAAATTTAAAATAATTCAAATCATCACTAAAGGGCCTATAGTGATATAAGCTGTTACTATAGGTGTTCTTCTTCAAATTGAAACTTCATAATCGGTTCTCGAAATCGACTAGTTTGGTAAAATTTATAACTTTCAAATATCGGAATCATAATTAAATGATTTAAACATTAAACAATTCCATTATCATTAATAGTTTAATTAATACTAAACTATTAATGAAACCATTCTAAAAAATATAAAAAGTTATTTATAATAACTCAAACTATTTTAAAACATTTATATTACCCAAATAATTACCATTAATATTTAAATATTAATGTACTATTTATCAAATATTAAAAAAGTCATTAATTATAACTTAAAATATTTTTAAATCCTTAATATCCTCTTTAAATGGTTTTAAATAAGTAAAACCATTTTTAAACTATTTATTTAATATTAATCATTAAATAAACTAAATATCATTAATATTATCTTAATATCATTAATATTTAATTATTAATGAAATTATCATTTAAATATTAAAAGTTATATTTTATAACTTAAAATATTTTTAAATACCTTATTTTCATTTAAAATGATTTTTATAATATTAAAATCATTTTTAAACTAAATTATTTAATATAATCATTAAATAACTTTAATATCATTAATAATTATTAATTAATGAAATTCATCACAAAATATTAAAAGTCATCACAAATAACTCATTTACATAATCAATTCCAAGCCAAAATAAACATAGTAAACTAACTAGTTTATTAACAACACTAACTAAACTTCAAAAATTCAAACTTTAACTAACAATTAAAAATAATAACATTACAAAATTAAATAAAAACATACAAAAATCTGAATTCCCACAATTTGAATCGCACTTCCATGAAAAATTTAACTAAGGAGATCTTTATAAAAGTTCTCCCACAACAAAACCTTTCTCAAAAATTGGAGGCCTTATTGTTGGTGAATGAAACAAAAAAAGGCAAAGCCCTTACTATTTATAGGTTTAGAAAATGGTGAAGTTCTCAATTTAGTCGATGTGGGACTTGGTTTATACTAATTTTCAATAGCTCACTTTGCGATTTTCTAACGCATTGCTCATAACTCAGATTAATCTGATTTTTGGATATATTATACATGGTATGTAAGACTATTTTTAAAAATCTGAATTACCCAATTCGGGTTCATTAGGTAGCCCAAACGGTCGTCAAAAGTGGGCGTTCATAACATTTTTCAATCTCGTTTCAGCTTTACCCTCTTTATTAAAAACAGTCATAACTCTTTCATTTTAAAACATTTTTGGCGATTCTTGAGCCCACATGAAGCTAACTTCTGGGGCTACAACTTTTATTCTTTGACCATTTCCAAATTCCGAACACATCAGCCCAGAAATTCCGTTCAAATGGACTGCACCGCACTTGTTGGGAAGTTTTGACACTACTACTTTGAAATGTCATAACTCTCTCCTCCGATATCGGTTTAGTCCGTTTGAGTCTATGGAAAACTTATTCGGTGTACTATAACATACCAAAAGCCCAGAAGGTTTTGGAAACATTAACTGATCGAAACAGTGTCCCGAATAGCACATCCATTGCTGACTTTTCGGTTTTGAGAAATTTGACACATTTCCTTCCAATCACGTAAATTCCCTCATCCGAGGTTTGAATGAGGTCATTCCAAAACCTATGGCTTCCTAACTCGATGCACTACAACATATCAAAAGCCCAGACCTTTTAAAGCACAAAAGTGGGCGAGAATGCCCCCATTCTGGGCTTGCCCAAAAATAGTTTATCATGATCGATCAACCATGTTTGACCATCTATAACTTCTAATCTATACATGATATGGACTTGATTCTTTTTGCAGATTAAAGACCACATATCGGGCTACACATAACAACTTTTGAAGAACAAAACTCATGATCGAGCAAAGAGTTATGGCCTCGACATTTGGTGAAAAAATAACGAAATTGGTTTTTTCAACTTGCTTAAATCTTCAAATTAGTGCACTTTGATGTTATGGGTCTTTGATTTATCAACCCATATCATCAATTAACATTCTATTACACAACTTTAAACAATCAATTGCATCAAATAACATCGAATCAAAGGATTTCTAGGTTTAGTGTTCTTATACCCTTTTTGCCAAAAATTCTTGATTCTTGCTTACGATTTGTTATGGGTGATGGTTGGGCTTTGTTTAAGAGTGTATGGGCAATCTTGTACAAAGGCAATTAAATGTAATATTTAATCACTAGATTTAATTCTTATAATTTACCAATTAACTTCTATCCTTTGGTAAATTAAAACACTTATCTGATAACATCGAAATTAAACACATTAATTAAAATTAGGGTTTCTCAGCGTCATCAATTAGGGTTTCTAATTGACCATTAGTAGTTCTTTAATTATACGTGTATATTACTAACACGATCGTTCACGGTTTCTAATTTCAATAGGTTAGGGTTATAATAATTAGGGTTTGTCCTAATTATCGACGTCTGACGATAATTAGGGTTTCTTACAATTACAGATATTCTTATTCACGGTAACTTCATATACCACGATCACTACTTTCGAAATATCCCATAAGCGAGTTTAATAATTAGGGTTTCACGACGCGGTAATATCTTATGACCTAATTGGCCGTCGTTTACTTTCGATATTATCATCATTTTACCGATTACATAATTATAGTCTTTGTAAAATCATTATATAAATAATATAATATTATTATTCTCATCTCTTGATCACAATCCCAATCCGAGGTTTGGATCTCATATACGACTTATTCTTACGTACACATCATCAATAATCAAGTTAAAATAATTAACTTAAATATTACGAACAATTCATATAATAAAATATTTATTATATAAATCTAATTATCACTTCATATATTATTTCCAATCATGTTTTCATGGAAAATAATTAATAAAAACATTTAGAACTTCTACGAAATTTATTACCATATAATTTGTGGTAATTAATAATTCCAAAATTATTTCTAATTTTTCAAGTAATAAATGTATTAGCATTTATCGTTCACTTTACTTGACACTTAGTCTCGTCATTAAATAAAAAAAAAAATTTATCATAAAATTTCTTATTTATTTTATATAGAAAATCTCGGGTTATTACTCAAATCTCCTTACCTTCCTAGCCTCTGTATCCACTTGATGTGGAGCAAACCTAGCCAACTCATTAAATTTTGCGGCATACTCATGACAGTCATATTATCTGCTTTAACTCCGGGAATCTCACCTCCATTCTAGGCGCATACTACTAACGGAGAGATAGTTTTGAAAAATAAATCCTTAAACCTATCCCAAGTAATTTCTTCTTCTCACCTTGAGTCTTATTTGCCTCCCACAAAAGTTAGCTTCCCCTTTCATCATATAAGTGGCAAAAGCGGTCTTTTGCCCTCATCTACTTTAGCGATTCTGACGCCTTCTCTATCTCTTTCACCCAAGTCTGGAAGGCTTCTATATGGTCGGTGATCCTCACGAATTACGGTGGTCCTCTGACTTTGAAGTCTTTGAATTTTGCCAAGCGATTATCTGGTTGTTTTCCATATTTGGTGTTCCTATTGCATAGCTTTGAGCTACCATGTTTGCAAAGTTTTGCATCGATTAAATTTGTCGTTCCCCGATGTTAGTAGATTCTTCTATCCTTTGGTTTTGAGTTTGGCGTCTTGGCGGCATTATCTCACAGTTAAATAAAACCATAAATTATACCCTTACATTTTAAACCTTATTGCATAAGATTAATGTATTAAACTCGTTTCATTTCTCAAACTTAGATTCATATTCATTTATCGAATATTTACACAGCACATCCTGCTTTAATCAACAGCTATCCCTTTGTGACTACGAAAGTCGGGATTTAAAATCTTAACCAACATAAAAGTTAAAAATAGTTCATTACTTATCACACATATTACATACATAACCCATACTACTTATTTACAAGCCTTTTTCTCGGACATTCATTACGCTCGATGTCCTTCCATCCCCCAATTAAAACATCCACCTTTCTTATAGTCGGGAGAGCAGCGAGGAGAGTGTGTCCTTCACGGATGTGTCGCTTGAGGCTCCATCTGGTCAATTTGGATTTTGAGCTTATCACTGCTTCTTCCATTGTTTCCATTAACGCCTGATGCATCAACTTTTCTATCTCCCACAACCTTTCCAATGAAGAAACCTTGTTCTCCAAATCCTGCACCTCCATTGATGCTTGAGCGGCTTCAACTTTAGTGTACGAATCACTATCTCATCGAAATCCAACATTTACGGATCGATGCTACGTTTTTCCACGATAGCCACCTCGTCCGATTTGGGTTCTAGTGAGCTTCTATTTCATCTGTTGGCCTCGATATTAGCTCGGGGTGTGAATATGATCCTTCTTATTCCACATATCTTTCTCACCGGACATCTACATACATAAGTTACCTTGATTAACATATAGTATATATACCGACAATCAAGAGTTCTATATCGTTGTCTCTTATTTTGATTGACGATAAATTTATTCAATTCTCATCAACGCCTATCTCTGTAGAAAAGCGAGCTCCATCCACTCTGCATCGAATCGCATGAAGGTGATGACTAAAGCACAGTCCAAGG